>JANHGO010000037.1:28279855-28311405 GCA_024606505.1 Aquila spilogaster
TGTTTAGCGTTATTAGGTTATTAAACTGCCGTTCGTTCTCAGATCACCTTTTTCTTTCCTTCATTTTTTTCGTTAGACCCAATCGAAATCTCCCTTCCCTTCCCCTCTCCCGAAACGCACGTGGCCGGGCCGCACCGCGCCGCGCCGTACAGTGCCGCTAGTTCCCGCTGTCCCAGAGTGAGCTCTAGAGAGAACTCCGTGACAAGGATGCTAAGTCCAGCAGCAGGAAAGACTGAAAACAGTCTGAGGTGCCTAAATGTTGTTGAGAGAGAGACTTCTCCCCAGCAAAGCCAAGCACATGAACCTTGTTCTGGGAGCTTGCCTCCTGCACACTTACATGGAAAAGCTGAAGAGGCAACCTCACTTCTCTCTAAGTACATGAGAGTGCCTATTTTACCCCAACTCTTCATAGCTAGAACATTACTTTTATCAGATGCCTTAGCCTGAAAGTTGCATTTGAGATGTGCCAGCGGAACAAACCTGCCATGTTCCACATCGCTCCGTTCAGCATCAGGCAGAGCAGGCTCCTTGGGGACTGCTTCCCCTCTCCCCTGAGCCTGGGCTGCCCCACTCCCCCTCCCTGGCCTCGGCCCATGGCAGCACCTACCCAGCTGCAGAGCCAGCAAGTTCAAGGCGCTGAGCCAAACAGTGAGAAATCACTGCTTTTAGGGATAATGTTCATGGAACCATCCTTCCTCAGTCTTTTCTGCTGAACCTACTCCACTTGTAGAGAGTAATTCATTTTCTCCAGCCCACACTCCGTTATCGGAAGGGTCACAACACCATGACCAACACATGCAGCAGGAGAAGGGTGACTTTTACAGCTTTTAGCACTGTACCTGAAGACAGGAAGGGTTCCGAATGTGGCAGAGGTCAGTGCCACTAAGCCGGGGCTTCCTTTGATTCCTGTGGCCCAATCCCTTTCAGGCACTAAGCTGACAATGCTTACTTCCTGCAGGTTTATGCGCCCATTCCTCTGCAAGCATGAATAAAACATGTTCAGCTTTTTACTTGTTGTACTTGATGCATAGTCATTGTGCTCAAAGCCTTTCTAACAATTGCCAGGGCACACACAAAGAGCTGCTACTTAATTCTAAGTTTACTTGAATACTAAACTTCAATTTTCAGATGTGCTTTCCACCTGAAGGTGGTTTTTCCATAGTTTATAACAAAGGAAGAATAATTCACTTGCTAAAATTTGAGGCACTTCCCCCTTCCCCCAGTGTCAGACCCCATTTGCTCTCTGACGAGACACAGTTCTCCTTAGACCATTTACAACCAGAGACTTTTCAAGCTGTGAACTTGTAGTCCATTTCTTAACTTGACAGTGTTCCTTTAAAACTTTCCTAATTTATCAAAATAATACTTCAGCAAAGGTCCCTAAAATAGATATGCTTGAATATAATGCCGAAGTTCCAGTATTGTGTGTAGCTGCTTACCAATGCTTGTAAATATGAGGGGTGAAAGCCAAGTAAATGAGGGCAAACTCTTTTTGATGGTGTCCAGCCAGAAGACGGGGCAATGGACACAAACTGAAACACAGGAAGTTCATCTGAACGTGAGAATTTCTTTCCTGTGAAGGTGATAGGGCACAGGAACAGACTGCCCAGAGAAGTGATGGGGTCTCCTTCTCATGCGATATTCAAGACGTGCCTGGACACCCACCTGTGCAACCTGCTGTAGGGAGCCTGCTTTAGTAAGGGGTTGGACTCAATGATCTCCAGAGGTCCCTTTCAACCCCTATGGTTCTGTGATTCTGACTGTGCAGAGCATCACACTGGGAGCAGGAGGGGAAGCCAGGCACAGAGCTCCACCCTCATCCATTCCAAAGAAGTCACGTCCCAAGTAATGCTCCCCAGATTACCAGGTATACAGGTAGAGAGGCAATAAAACACAAGAAAAGCAGCAAAGTTGACCTCCAGCCTGTAACTCTTCCACTGGGAGGGAAACAAACAAATATCCTGACGCTAGCGAGGAATCTTCAAAATCATGTGACACCAAAAAGCACAAATGAAAGACAAATGCTGAAAGCAAGCCTTATCAAGAGATTACAAGCACACAATGACCAAACGTTGAATTAGTGAGAACTTAGTTGTGGGCAAAGTTCACTTGGACAATAATAACCCCTGCTGAGGTTGGCAGGGACCTCTGGGTCTATCTGCCCTAACCCCTGCTCAAGCAAGGACACCCAGAGCAGGGTGCCTAGCACCGTTTGCAGGCAGTTTCTGGAGATCCCCTCCTGTGTTCCAGTTTGTGCCCATTGCCTCTTGTCCCTGACAGTGGACACAACTAAAAAGAGCCTGGCTCCATCCTCTTTACACTCTCCCCTATGGGAGATGGAGATGGGATCCCCGGAGCCTCCTCTCATCCAGGCTGAACAGTCCCAGCTCTCCGCATAGTGCTCCAGTTCCTTGATCATCTTGGTAGTACTCTGTTGGACAAATTAACTCTTATCTATAGGCATTGTAATGCAGATTGAACCTGGATAAGTCCTTGCCCTGGGTTACGCAGCACCAATTGTCAAGGCATCTCCATCCTTGAAAAGATATCCAAGATGCCTAGACCTACATCTCGTACCTGGGCGCAGGGGACACCAACAGCCAAGAAGTGTATCATTTAATGGGAAAAGCAAGAAAAAAAATAATGCCAGAAGACCACCTCTGTCCCTACTGCGGGTCCCACTGGATGAGCTGGAAGCTCAGCTCCTGTTGCACAACCTCACTGCCATCCACTAAGGCACAGCATTTGGCTCAGAAGGCGATAGCATGACAGCCATGCCACACAGACATGGCAGAACATGCCAGGAAATGTGAGACAGCTGTGGCTTATCTTTTGTTATAAAGACCCACAGGTGATGTTTTTCCTCCTCCCAGCAGTGATTCATGAGAATTTCTTCAGCTGTACAAACAGACACACTGTGATGGCAAAGGATTACAGGCAGCACAGGGCCCAACTTCTGTTAAACCTCAGTGAAGGCCTGTAACCACACAAAGGACTTTTTTCTTTATGTGTGTATATATATATATATATGTGTGTGTGTGTGTGTGTGTGTGTGTATACATACATACATGTAAGACACTAGAATTAGTTGTACCTTAGTCAAGCAATGGTAAGTTTAAAAATTGAATAAAAATTAAACTAAGACTCCAGTTTTCAAATTAATCCTACGTAAAAGCATGACTGCATCTGCACTATGACTTCTGGCGGCTTTGGAAATCTTGTGCTTCATCCTATCAAACAATAGTTTACTTCCTAATGGGAAGTGATGCTTGATGTGTTTTCCTTTGTTTGTCCTGTCAAATGCTGGGCTGCCAAGATTCTGCCCAAATGTTCAAAAGATAAACTGTTTACAGGCATTCAACTGAGAGCAAGTCTGCTACAAATGGGTGTCCGGCAGGAGAGAAGCAGCAGCGATCCAGTCTTTACGCAATGAGAGGGGTCTTGGCATGTGTGACAAAGAAAGCCTCAGCTGCCAGTAAGGGACAAGTAAAAAACCAAGCAAGGAATACTTACTATTATCCTGCGCATATATTTGGACTCAGCATAAGACTCCCTTCTTTTCTCCAGAAAAGATGTTTTCCTCTGTCTTTCCAACACCAGGAGCGTTTAGCAGTGTAATCTCAGGGAGAACCACAAGTCTCTGAGGCAAACAAGATGTTCAAAACAATACACTGGAGGTTTTCACAGGACAATGAGAGAAGCTGAAAACCATCGCTAACAGAAAGGACCGATTCTGTTCCAAATCTGAACTTATTTACTAGACAACCCCAAATAATTATAACAGCCAATTCTCTGAAAAAAGCATTTAACCTCAGCTGCTCAGTCAGCCTTCTCAACACAATGGGTTAGAGGTACCACAAAGCAAAATACCACCATTACTTTCAGTAGTGGACAAACGGGTCTTGCAGAACACAGATGTGCATTTTTCTCTGCAAAGAGTAATGCTTTTCTTTTCTTTCCTTTCCCTTCCAATTGCAAGCTCGTATTTCAAAACGCATTACTGAGCTTTCATTAGCGTTATTCAGATCTCTAGAGCACAAAAATTCAGGTGCTAGCCAAGCTTTCACTGGATTGTTATGCACTTGAAAACAATACAGTAGCTTTCTAACGGCTCTTAGTAAACACTGAAGACAGAAGAGGAGAATGTTCTTCCCAAATACAGCACAAGCATTAATTTATTCAGTACCAGCAGTAAGAAGTTGAAAGTATCTTATGGAAAACTTCTCCTTATGCTTCATTTCCTATGGTATATTTAATATCATTCTCTATTGATATTATTTTTATCCCTATTTTTTTTCTCCGAACTCTTCATTGCTTTGCAGCAACTGAAGCAGCACTTTTTTTCGGTGTTACTATGCTGACTGCGGCCACAATAAATGCAACTCTTCTTTCAGTTCTTCATCTTTGCGTGGTTGGTCTGTCTGCTCCATTCCATGTCTTGTGTGGCGCATAGCAGTGACATTGCAAGAACATCTTTTTTAAGAGAGACAGACTAACGATAAAAGCCTTTGCAAACTACCACCAGTGACTGAGCCTTTTAGGAACTTGTTTTTCGTCTTGACAGTGCTGGTCTTGTTTCCCAGGCACTTGCACATCAGATTCCAACTAACAGGCATTCAGGGAACAATAAAAATAAAATAAGAATGGTTTAGATGTAAAAAAATAAAATAAAATCTCAAGTCCATTCATGTTCTCATCAGACTTTCTTTACAGAGATAGGACATGGAGTTTTGTCAGCTGATGTTCATGTATGTGAACAGGCTCTTCAGAAAGTTTGGGAAGCTGAGAAAGCTGCCTGGCAGAATTCACCTGGGCTGTGCTAACAGAATTTGGCGGCTTCCTTGTCCCACCACAGCCTGGAAACATACATCCCTCTGCTCCCTATCCCTGTCCAGACGTGCAGTTGATCTACCTGCGTAATGAGGTATCCCTATGGAAGAATTGTATTCCCCAAGAATGCCATTTGAATGAATAATTCAGCAAATTCACCCACTTTGGTAAGAAGCAACAGGACAAGAGGTCATGGCCTTAAGTTGTGCCAGGGATAGGCTGGATATTAGGAAACATTTCTTCTCGGAAAGAGCAGTGAGGCTTTGGCACAGACTGCATGGGGAGGTGGTGGTATTCAAGAAATGTTTGGATGTGGCACTGAGGGCCACCGTTAGTGGGCATGGTGGGGATGGGCTGGTGGTTGGACTGGATGGACTTAGAGGTCTTCTCCAGCTTTAATGATTCTACAACTCTGTAAGTACTTTGCCTCAACAATCTCTGCTAAGTCTGTTTGGACAACGCAAAGTTCATAAACTGGACTGAAAGAATGAGAAATTGACAGTAGGCTTTCTGTATCCATCTACTGGTATCAGCAGCTACACTTAACTTTTGTCACAGTGCAAGACGTGTGGGTCTCACCTCATTATAGAGCTAGCATACGCACAAGCGTTCTGGGTCCTCCAGTTTACAATGGATAGTGAAATATTTAGGAAAAATCCTGCTCCGCCCAAGCTTTAATAACCGCCAATAAACTAAACAAATAAATCTTTTAAACCAATAATACAGTCAAGCAAAACATTTTCTTTTTGTCAAAACTGTTGAATTCTTCCCAGTACAAAACCGATGGGTGATGCTTTAAATCTAGGATGCTGTAGCTTTTAAATGGTATGACTCACTGGTTTACACAAAGGTAGCTGCTCCTTCCTTGGCCACATCCTAAAGTAACATAACTTACGTCCACGCAGATGGCAACACATCAGTTCGACAAAATGGAACAAAAGATCAAAGAGTAAGGCATTTCAGTTCAAACTAAATCTTTATTCATATGGAAAATACTATTTTTCTTTTTGCAAATGATGCTAATAAATAAAAATACTCAGAAAACTTTGCTTAGAGTTAAGTGACTACTTACAGCCACACAAAGCTTTTAATTCCCGTTAAAACCACGCCAACAATCATGCAGATTGGCTACGAGAAAGCAATATAAACTATATTTTGTGCAATCTTATTATACAATCTCAATGCTATCTTCTTCTAAACCATTTCACATAGATTGAAATGCAATTTCAAAACAAATATTAAGGGACATATCCTACACTTATTCCACATATGGAGCCGTGTATATTTTAAGCCCATAAATGTAAATGTAGTTAAGCATTTAAAGAAGGTAAAAGAGGACCCCATTCTGAGAATTCAGACAAGTTTATAAACACAAGAAAAGAAAAGCTCACGCCAGTGAGTTCTCAAGACAAATACATTATCAAAACATAACAATAAATTATATTAAATTTAATAATGTTCATCCTTAAAACTTTTTTTTTTCTGAGGAAATATCACTTAGAAAGCACACCAAACCTTCCATCAATAAGTCATACCTGAAGTTTACATATCTCAATTTCCCACTCAGATACAGTTTTGTTTTCTATCAGATGTCAGCTCTGTGAGCATAGTCTTTATCGTACGCTTAAAAACAAATCAAAATATTTTGCAGTTAAGCTGTGCATCAAACACATCATCAAGGTGAGAAACAGGCACTTGACAGTATAATGTGCAAGGCAAAATCTTTACTGGTCACAGTATAAATAGTTTCTTCAGGAGGGAAATTAAAAGTTCTCAGCCCACCTTGGAGAGTAAAATACCAAGGGCTGCTAGCAGATCTACTTCTGGTCTTTTAGGTCAGCACCAACAACCAAACTAAACACCATCTCATGCCTCTGGCTTAGAGGGCATTCCATTAACTATAAAATGCAGCATACTTTACCCAAGAACCCTAACGCTTTCCTATAATTAACCTCAGCATATGTACTTGCCAAAGGCAAACACTGAGTTTATTCACAAACTAAATAACTCAATATAAATGCTAACTCTTTCTCCTCTATATTTTTTAATATATAATGCCAATTTTATAAATACATTTGCCAGTTACAAGATCTTATTTTGTAGCACAAAACACTGATGTTCTTCCATACAAAATTAAGAACAATATCTTTTAACATCCTATTAAACTCAACCAAAAAAAAGACAAAAATCCATTTTGCTACATCTCTCCAGGCACATCTCAAAAGGAAACTCCAACAAATACCTATGCAGGAACCATAAGCCAGAAAACCGTTACATGGATTGGAAGAGAGAGGAGAAAGAGAGCACTAAGAAAGAAATAATGTGGCAGCAAGAGAAACAAGGTACAAGCTTAGAAGAAAATTGCATGCATCCCTTTTCATAAGCATAAGCTTCTTGCAAAAATACACGTACAGGATATCTATTAAATATAAAGGTATACATTTCCTTGTAAAAATGCTGATTTTCTCTCAAATACTCATCTAATCGTCCTACTGTACTGGCCACATCGCTAGGCAGTCGACACAAGTTTTCAGTCCAGTTATACCAGTTTTACAAACAGGAGAGAAAAGGCTTCTGTTCATGTCTGCCATGAAACTTTTGGTTCGATTTGTTTCCCATGGATGTTAAAAGTAGTATTTGTATAGGTAATCGAAATGAAATGGAAACCAACTTTGGATCTGACATCAGCTGCACTGCTGATGAGACAATAATGCTAGAAAGAGGCACTTTAAGTATTCTATGTACATTTCAAATCTCCAGTTTAACACTTCGCCCCCTTGACCAAAACTGAAAATATCAGTGGCAACACAGAGCTTTGTAACAAAAATGCTTCAGAAGCTGTGTGCATGCACAACCTTGCAGTGGCTCAGTTATCCCGAAAATGCCAGAGTCTATTTCATTCACTGCTTATGGAGGGAAGAGTAACGGGCAGTCAACAAACTCTACAGAACAAAACAAAAAATTGTTTGTAGAACAGGGACCAGCTGTTGTAAAAAAGGAAAACGTTTATCCTTCCATAAGAAGCAACTTATCCTTAGGTTCAGGATTACGCATACCGAATACTGAGATCTTATACTCTACCCACTGCCGCTTTCCAGATTTTCCATCATTTCTATTTTTGGCATGACATGCATCTTAAAAACTGAGAAGTTCAGCTTTGTCAGACAACATTCAGTACAAAAAGCTCTGGAAGACCCATTTGACCTGACTACTGGTGAAGTTTCCATGATGGAAGGGATTACATTGGAGACGTATTTTCCCATTTCACACACAGTACATTGTGACAGTTGAGCATCTTGTGTGCACGAGCTGAAGCATATGCTGAGGCTGAAGATTTGGAAAACAGTCTACTAAGTATAAGCATTCTTCCTGCAAGCTACAGAGCAGTATTCTTATTTTAAAAGGGACAGCATCAAAACTAAAATTTTGAGTGACCCTCACATACCGGGAAAAAAACCAGGACCTCAAGCCAGTGGAAGTTCCTACATAAGGCAGTCAAATTTACAACCAGTGCATACATTCACTAAGGAATTACTCTTTTTTTTTGGTAAAACCAACGATCAAACAAACCGCAGAGTCTGAATGTGAAATATAGGCACAAAATAGATTCTCTACTTCTTTTTTTTTCATGTGGAAAACATAGCTATTTAACAATGTAATAAGAAAATTTACTATCAGGTGAGCAAAAGTTTGTAACAATCTGAATAAAACAAAGTACTGTATAAAGGTGCAATATTGAGCAGATTTGATTTTGGTTTAAACATACAAGTAAATCATGGAACCTTTCTCTTCTTACCTATGAAGTATTTCATATCACCAGTATCATTCCAGTTCTTCCCAGTTGTCAGTAAGGTTACCTTTGCTCTGACGTCTAATACTAACCAGCTTTCCAGCTGATTTGATACTCCACCTGGAACTGTTTCCTGAGCTGGCCAGGTTTGTGTATTTTGTGGAGCCTTTGGTTTCATCTTCCCAGCCTGACCAGGCTGAATAGTCACTTAAAGCAGTTGCTGCATCACTGGCAGAGTCAGCAGCAGTAATCTGTGGTGGTTCCCAGCCCTCAATCTCATCTGGTTTCCTAGATTGGACATTCTGCTTTATCACCAAACTGTCCCAAAAACCTGGCTTCTTTTCTGACTTCATCTCTTCCTTTAATTTTAGGTTTGTTCTAGAAAATAACAATGATGAGGTGATTAATTTCTTCATTTAACGATGCATGTAACAGTTATTAATAACATTCAATTAAATTATTATGTTTTATAGGAGTGAATGCTAATGCTTTTATTCAACAGAACCAAAGCATCTTGAATTTTATCCAAAGCTAGCTCTGCATCTTCACTAAAGAAGTCAGCTGTCATTCTATGACAGCACATCCATAATTGTCATCTTCAGAAAAACACCTTCCTATATGTATAAGGCTAAGCACCACAGACTTGCAGTGGGAAAACAGAACTGGATTGAGTAAGATAATTTATTATAATAGAACTCCCCACCCCCAACCCATGAGCACAAGCCTTTTGAGGAGTGGCTGAAGGAACTGGGATTATTTAGTCTGGAGAAGAGGAGGCTCAGAGGAGACCTTATCGCTCTCCAGAACTACCTAAAAGGAGCAAAAATGAGAAAAAACAACCTTTGTGTGTAATCCATACTAATAATCTCTCTTTCAGAGACATTTAAAAGGCTACTTATGATAATAATTCCTTATTAAGAAGAATTATTTTGTATATGCAGTGAGTAGCATTTAAAGTACAAAAGGTAGAAAATGTCAAATGTTTATGAGTAAGTTTATGTACAAGGTTATAGGCGTAACCAAAAAACAGAACACAAAAGGCTGAATACCAGTGGTGAAACACACAATCTTCATGGTTCAATGAGCTAAGAAGAAAACTGAAAGCATTACCTACTACAAGCATACAAATTAGCCACAAATAAAACACCCACTGAAATATTATGAATATTGCTATTAAAAGAGCTTTTTTTCCCTTTAACAAAAGCTTAGCATAAGGAGCTTGATGCTATCATCTTTAAGTGGAAGCAACAGAACCAATAGCTTTAAAAGGGCTTTTCCTTCAGTGAACTTAGCATTTGCAGAACTGTCATCTTGTTAAGGCCAAGCACAGACCCCAATCACTATTCTTAATTTTTGTGCCTAGAGCACTTGAAAAGCTGCATTTTCTCTATAAGTAAAGTCAAAGTGGTGGCATATGGATATAGGAAGACATCCCCAAACTTAAAATATATGCAGTTTTCATAGGGTACTAAAAACCTCTTTCCATATTTACAGTAACTCAATTTTCATACTGTCTCCGCTCTCTTCACTGGGTTATTCCATTCCTACTTTCTGCATACATTGCAAAGGATCCTTAAAGCAACCTTCGCATCTTAATACCAAGAAAATCATACAGAAACTAGAGCTGAGAACTTTTACTGAACAGGCTCAAAATGACATATGTTTTTTATATATATACACACACGTATGCATTTGTATGCACATAAATACACAAACATACTGAAATGCATCTATTTCAATGTCAACTGGAAACAAAATGTACAATGACAAGTCTTAGCAAAACTTTTATGTGGCTGGAACTGATGAGTGGCACACTTCCTCCTGTTTGAGACCAAGGTAATTAGATAACGTATGGAGGTAAACCCTATATGTGCTGTAATAGTGAAACAGTCAACCCTGGGAAGAGGTCTGTCTGTTCAGACAAGGGCCCTGGCCACGACACTGTACAGAACTGCCTGTGAGCATTTCAGCTCCAAAAGGGAAGATCTGCACAACCTGGCACAGCTACGTCACTTGGCCCTTTCAGGTGTAGACAAGACTTCAAAAAAGAAACTAAAGCATGTAAAAGAAGGAATTCCTAAGCTCAACTGCAAATGAATCAGTAAGGAAAGAGGGTCATGGATGACTCTTTTACACAGCTGAATTCCCTCTTCTTCCTGACATGCCTAAATAGGTTATCAACAATGTCCATCCTTTCCTAGCACAGCATGCTTTACGAGTGTTTAAATTACAATGAATAGTTCTGACATGCACATAAACCTTTCTCTGTGATTTCACTTCCAGGAGCTGAACACTACTGCTTTTCAGCCTCTTCCTCCAATGTTTTGCAGAGCTATTTTCTGTTCCAGTTTGTGTATTTTTACAGCAGATAGAATAATCAGATTAACTCACCCTTTGGATTTTGGAGACTTGCATCCGGCCAGCAATTGCTGTTCATCATCTTTATTGAACATAGATGTCACTTCCTTCCAACCCCGGAAACTTGCACCTTGAACCTATGCAGAGAAGTAAACATACTCATAAACGTGTAGTACAGAACTTAAGCAGAGAGTGCGTGCCAGCGCTGACTGCTTGGGTGGCTGATGGGCAGCCACAGTCCCACTTCTCTCATGCCATGCAGCTGGGAGCATGGAGGCTCTCTCCTTTTGAAAAAGACTAGATCGAGTGACTGCAGAAAGAGCTGCTACCTGCTGAGTAAAGAGTACAAAACCTTGCTAGTCTGCAGGAGCTGACAAGTGATGTCAAAGAGTGCAGCTGGGCTCCCAGATGCCGTCCTGCAGCCAAGAGCTGCTGGCTGCATGTTCATCTATCACACATAAGAACAGAGACACAGGGAATCTAGGCAGGGAGACATGGGAAATCTGGGCAGCTGAGTAAACACTTAAAGGGCTTTCAGTAGACAGAACTGAAATGAACAGTCATTGCTAGAAGGGGCCACAACAGCCAGGACAGTTAGCTGAATCATGAAACTCTTTAGATTTTACCCGCTTTGCACAGTCGTTCCTGTCTTTAAACTCACCCAAACTACACCTTACAGCCTTGCAAACAGAAGGGGAATGGTATGTGCACTGGTTCAGCAGTGAGATGTGATAAAGGCACCACTGGGTGCATTACAGTGCACTCTCTACATTTATGCCATAAGTTTAACCATCCCAGCAAAAAGACTTTCAACAGTATTAAGGATTTCACTCCCTCTCCCTCAAAGAAAAAGTTATTGGTTATTCTTCTTTTGATAAAACATATAGTGACTATAAAATGCAAGCACATGTGCCTAACAGAACATAGAAGTTGCTTGTCATTTCTTGCAGAGTCTAGAAAGAATGGCACAGTCTATTACTGATAACCTGATTACATAAAAAAATACAACCATACATTATGAAATACATAAACAATCAAAAGAAAATTGTGGTTGTCAACACAAGTGAAGGCTAATTCATGACCTATTTTTATGCTTCGTTCTTTCTGCAGAATTCACTGGTACAAATTAGTATGAATTTGACATTTTAATCAATCACAGATTATAGCTGGTATGCCCACATAGGTGTTAAAAGATGCATATCACCTATAAACTGAGCGCAAACCAGGTAGGAAAACACAGATACTGCCAACTCCTCTGCTTGCAGGAGCCCACAACTTTCACCGTCTAGGAGTGCTTTCCCTGTTGTACATCAGCCACAGAGTATTTCCATCTCTTGCTCTCCCATCCATCTGTGCTTCTCACCCACCTCCATACTCACTCCTGAGCAACCCCAGATACTAAGGGCCAGCAGACAGAGCAGGCCCACTTGAGGATTAGCAGGTAGGTCTCATCTAGACTTTCCCACCGCTCCATTTCATTTTGCTGGGATCCAAACAAGGATCCAGATTTAACCACAGGTCAGGAGACCTCTGAAGAGGGAAGACTGAGCACGAATGGGACAGACTCTTTAGCAGGATCTGTAGCGACAGAACAAGGGGAAATGGTTTCAAGCTTAAAAAGGGTAGATTTAGGTTAGATATAAAGAAAAAATCTCTTACAGTGAGGGTGGTGAGGCACTGAAACAGGTTGCCTAGTGATGTGGTTGATGCCCCATCCCTGGAGACTTCCAGGGTGAGGCTGGACCAGGCTCCAGGCAACCTGATCTAGCTGTGGTGTCCCTGTTCACTACAGGGGAGTTGGACTAGATGACCTTCAGAGGTCCCTTCCAACTCTAAGGATTCTATGAATTCCTTGCTCTCACTCGTGGGATACAGACACACCAGGCACAGGAAGATCGCATTCACCACAACCCAGCACTCTGCTACTGCTCTGCCCAAACCTACCTCTTCCAAAACCCATGCCGAAAGCCACAGCTTTCCTCATGGCTCTGTAAGAAAAGCAACTGCTTCTATACTTGTATTTTTTTTCCACTATGAGAACAAAGTGAGTACAGGTTATAAGAAAACTCTCATACACAAACATATGCTATTTTTAATTATGTTAAAAATACATAGACAGCTAACTTCAGCTTTCTATCCCTGTGGTAAGCTAGCCCTACGTATGCTGCAAACAACTCGTACTGACAATAACATCAGACAAAACCAGGCAAGTTGCGCATGGTGCCTTCAAACAGATACCTTACCTCACCATGCCAAGTCCTTACACTGAAGCTAGGAACCTCTGAAGGCAATATTTACTGCTTGGAAACGCCATGCTGTAAATAGAGGTCTAGTACCTCAGTCCTAGCCTTTGAAGGCCCAGTCCTGTCAGCTTTTTCTGTTGCTCTGTTAAACTCATTAACAAGTTTAATATGAGGATTTTGTTACTGCGTTTTGGATTCCTGTCACTGCAACATAGCTCATCCACAACAAATATCCAAAAAATGGGAATCTCCAAAACTTTAGATCTTGAAGTAGCCTTCATCTTCTACTACCTTACTCAAGCTTTCCCATTTCAAGCCCCATAGGCAGGATCCTTTGCTAACAGCTCTTACTGCCTTAATCCTTTAGGCTTGATGAAAGACCCAATAGCTCTTGGGGGTCTAACTTACGCATAAGCTTATCAATCTTCAAAAAAAAAAATGGTTCATCTAACATAATAAATCTTCAGATGAAACAATTAAAATAAAAGAACCATCCCATTACAGTTCTCAGATAGCAATCTAATACAGAGACAGACAACTGGCCTAACTTAAATTGTATGTGCCTCTAAAGAACAGTGTTGACAAAAGGCCATTTGGAGAGAAACATCTACTCATGCCTATGTTTAATGTAAAAAGGGTATACCTTTACACACGTACCTCTTCTTTTAATCCAGAAAATTATGCACATTTCACTGATACAACTCTGACCTTTGCTTTGTTTTGGATACTCAAGTAATCCCACATCAAAAAGAAAATTAAAAAAGAAAAAAAGACCAAACTCATTTTGAAATAAAATCCTGTTAGTATCTAGACATACATTGTCCACATTTTTACCTTTGGATACTTTTACATCTAATTTCACTAAGCCTGATGCAGATCTGCAGATGACTTCAAGAACAGTTATAAGAAGAGGTCCATTCAATGTCAAACAGATGCCATATGCAGGTCTCTAGATAGAAATATACAGAAGGCTGGCTGGTTCCTTCTACCAGTGTGTAAATCAGTAACTATGTATACCACATCGTATTCCTTCAGCACCTACCAACTTACATTTTAATGAAGTACGTCCATGACAGACACAGAAAATCTTTGATATACTTCCTTCACTTAACTTATTTTCTATCTGCTGGACTATTTAAGACAGGGATCTTTCTTTTTGGCCATGACTGTCATATAACTGTCACATACTAAAAAAATTCCCTAAAACAGCAAGACGTGTTTGCTTACTTCTTTACAATTTCCTCTGAAGATTTTAACCTAGAGGAAAGAGCTACTCCCAGTGCAGCTGGAGTAATTACAATTGTGTCTGCTAGGAGGTACTATTCAGTAATGAGATCCTGAAGTCACTGCTGTCCGAAACCGTGAGTTTGACATGCAGCAGTTTCAACAACTTTGCAAAGTTATGCACCACATGAAAATAAACTACCGATATGGCCTTTGAGCATCAAGCCACTTGCAAAAGTTCTGTATTTCGTTTTTACACAAAAGTACTACTCCTAAAGTTTTCAAATAAGTCCACATTTATAACTGACTAGTTCATATTCACAAACTTTTAAAGTACTTTCTCCATGCATCCATGGAAAAAGAAATAATTCAGTATCCAAAGTTCAAAGAACCACAGAGTCTATATGGCTGGAAGAGACCTCTGAGATATCTATCCACCCACACTGCTCAAAGCAGGGGCACCCAGAGCAGCTTGCCCATGACTGTGTCCAGCTGGAACCAGAACATCTCCACAGGTGGAGACTCCTCAGCCTCTCTGGACAGCCTGTTCCAGGACTTCACCACGCTCATAATGAAAAGATATTTTGTTCTCTTCAAATGGAATTTCTTCCATCTTGCTTTGTGCCCATTGCCTCCTGCCCATTCACTGGACACAACCAAGACAAGTCAGGTTCCATCTTCTCAATGTTCTCTGTGATTCTGAGGTACCTGCAGAAACCTTTCATTGTTGCTCTTTATTTCCCTCACTGTTTTAACTCTAAGTGGGCTCTGGCTTTCCTAACCTCATCACTGTACACTCAGAGTGTCTTCATGTTTCCCTTCCATCACTTGACCCTGTTTCCACCTCCTGTATGCTTCTACTGTATGTTTTTTTTTTTTTCAGAAGCATCTTGCTCATCCACACAGGCCTCCCATCACCTCTGCTCGCTTCCCAGTTTGGCAGGACAGACTATTCTTGAGCTCAGAGGAGGAGATCTCTGAAAATCAAAGCTGACAACACTAGAAAAGAACTGGGTGCACAGACAAAACTCCAGGTTTAAAACAAAATAAAAACTTAACAAAAGACAAGTGAAATGCCCAGAGGGGACTGCTATGAAAACAGATTACAACTAAGGATTAGTATTGTAACGTCAGATGTTAGAAAGCCTAAGCCTGTAGAAGACCGAGTTGGATGCCGCAGTCTACTATTTTTCAAAAATGTCAGTGAGAAGCAAAAGTAGAAACCTCTCAAGGTGTCCCTTCAGTGCTGTGTGAAATAGGACCACAGGCTGCTCTCATGATAGTCAAACTATGAGAGCATGGAGTACTCCTATTATAACAGCAATTCATTAATACTTTCCCCCTAACATCCATTTTAGGTCTTGAAAATCTGCATCACAACACTCTGTGCAGTCACCTAAAAGGATCAGCAGAAGTGAAACACAGATGCAAACTAATCCATCAAAAGGCAGACTACTGAAAAACTGTCATCTTCTTCCCCTGCATTCAGTAGGATAAATTCCAGCTTATGAAGGACTCTCTCTACACTAAAAAAGCTGCCATTTAATTAGTGTATCTTCTGACACTGGGAGTACAAGCAGCCACTTCAAGAACATCATGTAAAGGATGCAGTCTGTCCATCCCTAGTCTAACTGCCTGCAATTTTCTCCCCCTCACTGCTATTCCCTCTGCTTTGCCGAACCTTTAGTATTGGTGTCCATCTGTCAGACAGATTCCTGGAGAGAATTTTCACAAGATGGCAGATCTGGTTTATCAGACACTGCTGCTGAAAAGGACAGACCCAGTTTATTACCTACTGACATTTATATCGCCTTCCTTATCCCATGGTTTTGTACCCGTGTGATACTGTGGAAAATCAGATGAAATTACTAAGCAAGCAGAGAACTAAGTCATTTGTTTTTTGCATTCTTTTGGTTAATGATAAGAATCAGCTCAATAAAAGATGCCAGAATCAGATAATCACTGAAGAACACAGAGGTCAGGGGCAAGAGAACGTTTTTTGCAGCAGAAATTACTCTATGAATTCAAGCAATAAAAATTGCAGCCATCTATCTTCCATAGAGCCTTGTAGGTACAGTGTGGCTTCCCTGAACTCACCCCTCTAGGGTTCATTCTGTAATCTCAACCCTTACAGGAAGGGTTTTCTATTTCGCTGCCCATATTGATCCAAGTGAATTAGCTATATATAAACAATGTATGTTGACCAGATTTTTTTCCATCTTTAGACAAAAAACAGTGAACAAACATCTATCGACATTTGTAGAGTACACCAGAAAGGGTCAGGTCCTCTTAGTTGGAAGTCTCCTATAAACTTGAGAACACTACAAATAAAATACTTCAAGTGTACCAGTTTTCACCACACCAACAAATTCAGATGATTGACATGACCCTCAGCTTCCCATACTAGGTAGACAGGCAATGAGTAATAAATGAGCCGTCAAAGAGTCTACGGGGAAACAGTAAAGCATTGCTAAAATGACTTCTCAGTTAATTTTACTGTCAAAGGTACATAATTTATAATTAGAGCTCCATATAACATTAAGAAGGTTCATGAAAAATTAGGCTAAAAGGTGATAAATGAGGAACACTAACAGTTATATACTAAAGAAGTAGCACACTCCTAAAAGTAAACTAAAAAAAGTATGCTGCAGAAATATCTGTATGCACATGTAGATGAACAAATACTAAAGAGTAAATTTAACCGAAAATAGTTAATTGTACAGGAATGCTGCATTATGGCGGGTAGGGGAGAAGCATAGTCTCAATCAAGTCTAAGAAGTATGGATTAATAGTAAGGATTTGGGACATTACATGAGAGGTATATGATAAACAGTTAACATTTCAAAGTGAGTGATTCAAGTATGTTTGAACATCACTCTGACTAAAACAGTATTGCTTCATGAATGGGTAGTAGTAGTTGCAATACATTCTCGTTAGACTTTTCTATTTCTTGACTGCTAACCAGCAGGGCTCCAGGGAACAGAAGTCACTCTCTGTGGGCTACAAGAAACCACATAACAAGAGTCTTAGCAACCAAAAAGAACAATTTTGTGCTCCGTATACCTGCAGTGAGAATCAGCATGTTCAATGCTGTTGTGTAGTTAAGCAGCTAATCCCTAAAAAGCCTCAACTCAGCATGTATGAAATGAGATTTCTAGAAATGTATGTTTTGGCCAAGTCTGAGCAGACCACCACAAGTATTTTCACACAGGATTGACAACTGGTGAATCAAAATCCTCCAGCAATGTAGAAGCACTCCACGAAAAGCATGCACAATTTTCTTTTTTAAATGGAAACAAAAACGGATTTTCCTCTCAAACATGACTGAGAAGAAACAACTGTTTGTTCTGCAGCTTTCCTCCCTCCTCTGCCACACTGGCAAAATGAGGCTAAAATAAAAAGCCAGGGAGGAATTTTCCATATAAGTACTTTACAGGTCAATAAAGTTACAACTAAGTGTTTTATAATAAAAAATGTCAATCAGCTTTAACTAAACAAGTGTTGTTCCCGCATTATAGGAAGCCTATTCATAACATGTAGGAATTCAAACAACAAGGAATTCAAAATTAAAGAAACAATCCCCCTCCAAATTTGTCTCCCAGATATCAAAGCATTTTTGGGGAGAAATTTCCCAACTTTCTTGGTGTGCAGAACAACAATTACTCTGTCCATGAGTGAAACTCCAGAATTTGGCCCTACTGCATTTCCCAACATCTCTAGTACCATTATTACGACAATGTATCTTGTTTCTCCAAACCACTTGTCTCTTTTCAAAAGCTGGCCTGGTAACAATTGCAGATGATGCCTCTGCTGTACTTCTAATGCTGAAGCTCGGCACTGGGGTATTGAGATGAGCTTAGCTGAGTCCAAAGAGCCATGGACAATGAGTTCTGGCTTCTGCCTTTCCCACAGTAACTCTAGAGAGTTCACAGCTCCTCCAGTGGAGATGCCACAAGGCTTTCTGACCAGCTATACATGCCTCTTAGGTGAACCAGGGAGAGGGAACCAGAAAACTCCAGCATTGAAGCCAGCAAGTCCTCACTGCGCGGTGGGCAAATTCCTGCACAAACACAATGTAAGATCATTTTGCAACCTGTGGCTCCAGCCACCAGGACCAGCTCCTGCTTGCGCACCTTCAAATACAGGTCAAAGGCTTTTCTGTCACACTGGGAATGAGGACCGGCCTAAAACATGGGTTTTAAGATAACATAAAGGCTATCTTCCTAAAGGGCACGCATACCAAATTTGGATCCTTTTTCTTCAAGAACTTCATTGTTCTTCATTATACTGCATCAACATGGAGACTCATTCATGAAATGCATACACTGAAAAGGCCACACATATAAAAAGCCTTCTATATTAAGGACCTCGGAACTCATGGGATACCACTTTACTGACAGCTTCTAAGAAGAAGGAAGAACCAAATAAAACTCAAATGCTTTCAGAAACAACAATAAAGAAAAATAAGATGAGAAGGATAAGGAGCAGTTTTAGTGAATACATTTTTAAGACAAGGGGATTTTGCTTTACAATAGAAAAATACTGCAGCTCAGTGGTTTGCCCCAGGGCCTTTTTTTCCCCTGAAATGAAAACACACACTTCGCAAGTCTTCCTGAATGACTAAGGAACGGACAAAAAAGTTTCAATATAAAGTAAATTAATGTCAAGATTCCTTTCCTAAATATTTATCATCTGGCATAAAATAAATAGCAGTTTATGTCTCCAGAAGGAGGAATACATTTTTTTTTCTAAAAAGCAGAAAGATATAGCACAATTGCACTTCTATTTTCAGTGAAAATCATGCTGAACCTCACGAAGAACAAAAAAGAAGTAACAGAGGCAGATGTTCAGTTTATACATGTTAATGTGAAGTATTCTATTACACTAATGACACTGTTTTTAAATGCTTTTCTCTATACCTATGGAATTTCAAAACAAGCTCTAGCATATCATAGCAACTTCCAGCTCTTTCATCTTCTATCTATGTAGTTTAAAAACATTAAAAAAAAATTCTTGGACACATATCAAGGTTAAAAAAAAAAATGTATCTCTTTCAGAAAAGTCGGCATTTGAGTTACAAGATAAAGTCCTTGTGGTCACGGAGCCAGCTGAGTTACATATATAATGGAATATATACAAAGATCTCTCCTACTACTTGTGTTTTCAGCACAGGTAATATTTAGTTCTTCTATACTTTAGATTTCACTTCAGTTATTCCTGTGGATTCTTATTTTCATTTTAATATATATGTTTTAATACATACTACATGAAAGAATAAAAATAAAGGAACTTTTCTTTCAAAAAATAATTAGAACGCTGCTTTAATTCCTCTCAACTACTATGCTGCTAATATTTCTTCAATGAGAAATCCATGACAGTATGAGGAAGGACCTTAAGTAACCATAAAATCAACAATAAAGTACATGAATATCCTCCTTAATTCAGACTGTGTACAGTAAACAGCCATGTTCCTAACAGACACCATGTGAAATATATACATGATATAAAACATGTTATACTTCCAAAGAATGGGTATTTACCTTTGTTGCAAGTTGAGACACTGAAGATGGAACTTCATCGTGAAGAAACTGGTCTTTATTCTCAAAAAAAAAAAGAATAAAGATAAAAAAAGGCTCATGGTCAGTTCAGTTTGACAATCAGTAACAACGTTTCAGAATACTCATAAATGTTTTTATTCTATTCATAACATCGTGACAGAAAATTGACAAAACGTGATCACACCGCAGAACTGAGCAAACATCACAGCTAATGCTGCATCAGGAGCAAAAACACAAAACCCTACAAAACCGAAAACCCCACACCAAAAAGAGAGCTCAAAAACCTCTCGTGTCAGAAGGATTTCCACACAATTAAAATTTAAAAGTGTAACTTGAATCTTAAATTAATAGCTGTGTCTGCATTTTTTTGGAGATGGTGGCCTATGCAGTGTCCATAGCCCGGAGTAGGTGATGTCCAAAGATTATCTCTTCTTTCACATCAAAAAAGCACTACACTTCCCTTTCATTACAAACTTTTGCCTGCATTCCTTTCTCTACTATTTTCAAGATTTCTAATGAAAACCAGAGTACTGAGGATGCTAGCAAAGGTAATTTAATAGGGCAGCATTTCTGTCCATCTCCAAATCAAGTTGGTAACTCTGTGCACTCAAGCAAGCTATCAACAGTCTCCCCAAGACAGGACAAATAAGATTCCAGTACCAGGAATAGTTTACAGGTCAAAGAAGGATATGAGAAGTGAGCCACGGTACATAGGAACTGTGGGATTTTCACTTTTCTCAGTCTGTGTTTTAACAAGTTTGTTTTTTTTTTTTGCTCTATGTGTAGCACCAAATACCAGTAGTCCCTAAATACAAAATAGGAACATAAACCTACAACGTAAATTTAAGAGCAATTCCAAAAAAAAAAAAAAACCTCACAAAAATTACAGAAGGATGGTTTACAGGAAGCACCTTTGGAGTGACAGCGTCACACAATTCCCAGTAGCTACTGTGGTCCATTTTTTTTCTTACGTCAGACAACTATCACTTCAAAATCAAATTTGTTGACTCCTTTTTCCAACTCAAAGGAAATGTTAACAAGTTTATGTGCTTACGATTTTTTTTGCTTTTTTGTTTATTTTTTAAGGTAACTCCATATAAATAAAACCACACATCTCTACACAAAATGCCCAATGACCTGACACTTTGCTAACAGCATTAGGAAGAGGTGAGAAAGCTTACAAGAGAAGTATTATATGTTTCTAGTCATGGGGGACTCCAGAAGTATCAGCCTCCTCTGGGAGAGGCCACCTCCTCATCCCACACATCCTTTTTTTATTATATTTATTTTAATTTCCTAGTAACATTTCCATGTACAGACAATCCTGCACACTGTACAGGAGACAAGGATGGCATTAGGAGCATTTCTAGAACCAGTATGAAGACCACCACACTGTAGTTCAGCAACAGCTGTATGCTTTAAACAGCAACTTGCAGATAGAGAGGTGTACTTGTTGAGGCAGAATACAAAGTCAGGAACTCCTGTCGTTACCAAAAATGAGACTATTGCTTCCTGTGGATCTCAATAAGTTAGAGAACTTCTGGATTTCAGTCAACTCTGTCTTAACACTGCAGGATATCATTGTAGATGGGATACCAAAAATGACAAAGTTAACACTTGTGCAATACTCCAGAATGAAATTCAGTTACTTTTTTTCACCGCCCCATCTAAACAGAGAATTGTGGAATCACTGGCAATATTTTAAACAGAAATGCCACGCAGAGTTCCAGGGTAAGAGCTAGAGAACACTCATCCGATTTGTCCAAATTTTTTACCCAAAAGAAAAAAAAAATTCAAGTACTACAAAAGCCTCCAGGAAAAATATGGCAAGAGGAAAAGTGATTTCAGCCATCCAGAGCTGTCAGAGCCGCCAGGTACAACAAGCACAGTGCTGTCTCCAGAACAAACAAGGCACTACTGGTACCTCCCAGAGGAACAACACCTCTCACTTTCATTCTTCCAGCTCTCCAAACATATTAAGAGGGATTATAAAAATATGACAGCGCATAAAGAAAAGACGGAAGGTTGAAAGCATACAGCCTCTATCAAGCCAGAGCATACAGAAACAAAAGTGCAAAACAACTTTCACAGTGCAAGGGAAAAGGTGAGCATCTCACAGGGCTAGGGAGTCAGATAATAGGCATAGAAAAGTTGGAACACTGTCTTTGATAAAAGAGGTCATTCACACAACGCAGTTAAAAAAAAATAATAAAACCCAATCTTTTCGACCAAGTGTGACAAGTAGAGTTGTGGTGTGGTTAATACATCCACATGTTACTACTAACAGGCATACAATGTGATCCTCATAACGAACGAGGCAGTAGCTCCGAGGAGCACATTCACACAGTGGAGGAATGACAGTCAGAAGACAACACAAAGTTAAAAGATACACAGTACGAAGACAAAAAGATGTAAATCCCTCAGAAAAGCAACTGGAGAGAATTCATTGCTCAAAACACATTTTTCAGGAGTGGAAGACCTATCAAGAGCTCAAGAGCCCCTGTACAGGATAGGACTCTTTTAAAATCTCATAGTGATAGGACAAGGGGGAACAGTTTTAAACTACCATAGGGGACATTTAGGTTAGATGTTAGGGGGAAATTATTTACTCAGAGGGTGGTCAGGCACTGGCACAGGCTGCCCAGAGAAGCCGTAGATGTCCCATCCCTGCAGGTGCTCAAGGCCAGGCTGGATGGGGTCCTGGGCAGCCTGAGCTGGTGGGTGGCAACCCAGTCCATGACAGGGGGACTGGGACTGGATGGTCTTTAAGGCCCCTTTCCAATCCAAGCCATTCTATGATCCTATGATTCTAAGAGATCTAAGAGATGACGAGTTGGTCAACTGTGATGCACGTCTGACATCCATCCCTATGTCCTATGTGCTTTCGTTAACTCATGACTGACATCAATCAGGTTTCAACCAACCAACACCAGAAGGTTTGAATTTATCAGTCTCAGGCAGATATGATTTCTACACGCTTGCTGGAAAACTTATGGCTAGGGAGAGCAGAGGAAAGCAAGGCAGGAAAAAAGCATGCTCCACAGCAGCCACAGCATTCACCGATTCACATGGCCTGGGGAGGGATCTGCCTGCTGGGTGACACGAAAAGAGACAGGGACTGGAGACATGAGAAAGGTCCAAGAAGAGACAGGAAGGCACATACAGCCCATCTTCATCTGTTACCCAGGGAATCACTTTTTTCCCTCTTCTCACAGATACAGTCCACTTTCATCACTGGTTAGAGACCAAGGAACCTACAATTTCATTTTTCTTTTTTTATTTTCCTCTAAGGGGACAAACTACCACACAGCTATTTGTAAAAAGTGAAGATATGCTTGCTTTATCACACCGCGTAAGAAACACCGACACTGTGAACACTATATATTATATACATATATGTGAATATTATATATTATATACACATTATCCCAGTTTACTTTAGTCTAAGTGGTTTACAGTTACTTTAACTTAAAAGAAAAACATGGAGTACATTATAGTATTTAGTAATGAAACAGGCAACTAAATGCTAAGGCAAGTAGGAAATGCTGATCAACATGAATAGCCTTTCAGTTCTGGCACGGGAATGTTGGTATGCCCAGTGTGTTTTCGTAAGGAAACAAGTGCCCTTTTGTTGGACATACTGCAAACCATAGGGTACTCAAGGGATTAATTCAACTAGCACATAAACCTTTTTGTATAGAGATCAAAATTGTAATCTACTTCCCTCAGCTTCCTTTGTGGTGAAGTAATTAATTAGTCCCTTCAGATCATTCAGTCCATGCTGAGAAACACTGGACATCAAAGAGTTAACACAAATACTAGACATGCAGGGCGAGATGATGTTTTCTCCTACTCTAGTGCATTAAATGGTATATTATCGATTTTCTCTACTGTTATGGAGCCTTCCTATCACACATACACTGGTTGTCAAAGTAGAACGCATGTAAGAAAAAGCGGTTATTTTAGGAATAGGTCTTATTGGTGCAAACTACTGCCCTTCCACTGACCTGTTACATCTCCTCTGCCTACTGCCATGCCTCATCAAGGACTAAGTGGAATTTAAAGTCTAGGTCATCACGCCAGTAAGTGCAAATAAGATGATGAACCACAAATGTATAACTTAAGTGGAACAAAAAACAACCACCACCACCTGAGGAGATATTTGCAGTGCAGAAATTGAAGACAACTCCCAGCCCTCCACAAACCCCCAAAGTAATCCAGAGATAGGAGATGGAGGAAAAAAAAATAAAAATCGCTCAGAAGATTGTAGACCTCAAAGTTAACCTCTGAAGTTGGAAAGACTCCCAAAACACTGATTACAAACCAAACAGGAGAACAACTCTATATACACAGCCTGACCGGAGACGGCCAGCTCACGCTCAGACGAGATCCCACTGTCAGATCACTATCTTCAACCACAGCAAACAAAAGAACCTGCTTCCTTCAGTTTGAGCAGGATTTTGCTATAACATCAAATGAAAGAAATAAAGACTACAACAGATTAATAAAGCAAAAGTCACTCCACTTATCTGGTTTTAGATCTGAAACAAAACCAGCACAAAATGCACTCCTCACTGGAGTAAGGAGAAAGTTAGCAGCAGGTAACTTTGGTCTTTGGCCTCATGTTCTTGGTCACATATACAAACACTTGAAAAATTCAATGTGTGGATATAAATATGCTTTCCAAATCATCAGCTTGAAGCAACTGTGATCAAACATAGATGGACACAGCTGGGAAAAAAAACGGAACTGCACCTAACGTTCATCAAACGGAACGTGCCCTTCAAGGACACATGGCTTGCAGTCCGCACAGCCAAGGGGTGCGTTGCTCAGTCACACAGCCTGCTTTCACACAAGGCCAGGTGTTCAACAGATGTACCTCCATGTTGATCTGTGGATTTCCCTTCTGCTTGATAACAGAGGTCTAGATTAAGACCAAGACCATTTCTAGACTTGTCCAAACTTCATCTACTGCTAGGTCTCAGTCTTTCAGTGCTGTTTCTAGGTCCTTAGAGCACGTGAACAAGCCAAGCAAACCATCTAACAGCCAGTGTACACTGAAAACTTACTAATATCACCACTGAAAAATACTAAACTAGGAACTTCCAAAGCTCATGCTCAAGAGTTGTTTGGCATTTTAAACTGGTTTGTAAAAAAAACTATATGAAGAACATTCTAGTACTCTAAAATGCTCACTAGCATTAGAAAAGCATCTCCATTATAACAGTAACCCAGTTCAGATGCCACTGTGACTGAACAGTGACACTGACTGCCACCCTGACAGCCTCCTCTGCCCCTCTGTGGCAAACTGGAAAATAATTTGTTCACAAAGAAAACATAAAAAAACAAATTACGTTAAAGAAACGTGCTTTCCTCTTATAATCTTATACTTTCATCACACAATTCACCAGACCATGTGCAGAAGAGCTTGCTGTACCCTGCTGCCTTTGAGAAGTCCAGGTGACTACTTCAGATACAGCCAACGACCCATCCAACATCTATAAAATTGCTTTCATCTTCTAGGTCCCCATCTTCCACAATTAACTGTTATTCTCCAGAATGATCAGATGATGAAAAAGTTTTTCTATCTTTTCACCCCTTAAAATTTTATGAAGGCTGAATAAATCAAAACAAAGATGATGGTTTTTCCATCAGTATTCACAGCTGTCAAAAACTTGTTTAGCATTTTGGCAAACTGTTTCATTCAACCGTTTCTTCTTCAGTTATTGCTTTGCATTCTTTTACATTTTAAAATAGAGTATCTAAATTATTCCCATATTTTTACTGTCAATCGATATAAATGGCAAGAGTTACTGGAGAAGATTAATATCCAAATTTAAGTATTTATACAAGAATACTTTTGTAGTTCTGCATTTTATTGGCATTACAAAAAGAAATATCAGAGCAGCAGATCCCTATGCTCTACGTTCTCACATCAATGCAGAAGGTTATTTTATTAATTGCTCACATTACTGTGCCTGTCTGTAGTAAGTCATTACAATACATCTTACTCAGATTTTGCTTCACATAATATTTTTGGAAGAATGTTATTTAACACCTTAAAAATAATTTTCAAAACTGAGCTCATTAAGAACATGTTTTTGCTCAATTTTTAGTATTTAAAGTATGCTCCAAGAACTGGAAACAACTATATTAAGGGGGAAATAATACCAATGTAAACATTGAAAATAAGGTCAGATAATCAATTTAACTTGAATTGCTGCAGTAACGTAAAGATTCCAATAAAGTCCCTGATTTTGATGATGTTTCTGACTGAAAATTTCTCTGAGAATTATTTGTAATGACTTATCCACACCAGAAACTAGACCAACTGATGACAGTTCAAAAGACAGTATCTGACTTATGATTTTTTTATTCAGTCACGCACGGCATTTGAAATTAAATTACACATCCCCCAGAAAGAAACCTCTTGCATGAGTAATGGTAATATTTTCATAGAATAGCTTCTGCAAAACAGGTTGAACACTTTATTTTTGGTTACGGTGTTCAACAGCAAACACACCACTTCCTTTTGAGACACTGCTTTCATCTCCACATGCAGTGCTACATTCACAGCCTAGCCTGGCTCCTCGCAATGAGCGGGTGGTGAACAGCAGGCATCTGTGGTAATCCATGCCTTCAATGATAACTGAAAATTGCTCTGCCTGGCAAGGAATCCATCTAACTGCTAATAACTCTACACGTTATGGATGCTTTTATGCAATCTGACAAAAAGTTTCTACAAAAACAAGGAAACAAATCAAAGTCTTATTTCAGTAGTAAAGAATTAAGTATGTGAAAAACATTAATTCTTTCTCAAAAAGTACTATGTATTAGTTTGTTCATATACTGATGGCATGCAATCTCCACACTGCTGGGAAAGCACAGTTCTATTAACTTTGCAAAAGCATATCATGGAAAGGTAGAATGGCTTAGGTTAGAAGGGATCTTAAAGACCATCCAGTTCCAACCCCGGTGCCATGGGCAGGGCTGCCAGCCACCAGACCAGGCTGCCCAGGGCTCCATCTAACCCTGAGCACCTACAGGAACAGGTCACCCACAGCTTCTCTGGGCAGCTTGTGCCAGCGTCTCATCACACTCTGAGTAAGAATTTCTGCTTAACATTTAACCTAAATCTGCCCTCTTTTAGCTTAAAACCATTCCTTCTTATCTTATCACTATATGTCTGTGTAAATAGTCGGTCTACCTCTACAAAGATACAGCAAAGAGATTAGGGATGATGGATCTCCAGAAACGATTTTGAGAAGAATGGGATTTTGGATCAGCTAAAGGGAATAATTCCGCATGGTGCTTACAGTGATGCAGACAGACAGGGCTGAGGACAAACAGAGGCTGTCACAGCTGGAAAAGCAGAACAGGCACCAGAAAAAATACAAGTGTTAGAAGTGACAAATGGGCAAGAGGAAGGGGATGCACTGAGAAAAACCTTGAAAGCAAGGCCAGAAATCTGAATGTAAATGTCCTGAAACAAAGGGAAGCCAGCTGAAGAAACTGAATCAGAAAGATAAGGATGACTTAAGCTTTATACCATAAGCAACAACAGTAATATCAGCAAAAAGACACCTCAAGACACCATCAGCTCTGCAGGGCTTCACGAAGGCTGAGAAAGAAGAAGGCTCCACTCAAGAAGCTGCTGCAGAATGGATGTGATGAAAACAAGCAGGAAAGGCAAGTTAAGGAAAGCTTCATGAGAGTTTTTGCTGTCAGTTCCCCCAGTCTGATGTTCAGGAACAGCGACAGAATACAGGTGATGGATGTTAGCCAGGAAAATGTCATGAGATGTCACAAGAACAACTTTGATGAAAAAACAGGCTAGAACAGAGGAGTATGTATAAAGGAATTATAAGAGTACCGCATGCAAAGCCTGGGATACATTTAAATAGTTAGAAAGTGAAGGAAAGATATTGGCTGGATTAACACTAACTACTTTTTTTTTTTTTTTTAATTAAAAAATAATCTTATTCAGTGTACTAGCAGACCATCCAAAATGCAGTGCAGCTCCCACCCATTCCTTCAGGGCCTGTCTGAGTTCGGCTCAGCCGAAGATGAAAGCTAGTCCCAAAATTGCACCACAGATTTAAACATCTTAATTAAAATAGATAACTAAAAATCTGTATACTCAACTTTAAACACATTCAGTGAGCAAGTCTAAACAAAACTCAGCATTAAACATGTTTTTACACATATTCCCTGTGAATATAACCAAAAATACCACCAGAGGGGAACAGGTGAAGCAAGACTAGGGATCTGGAACATTTTACATGAAAGACAAAGTTGCAAAATATAATACAATTTAGCAGGATACTCATCAGCTACCTAATATATAGGCCTATTCCAAAGCTAAGCACCATTTTACGTAAGGGCTGCATGAAATATTGACACATCATTGACATCTCTGAGGCCTGATTAGATTACAGCAGACTTTAATCAAGGAGAATACTGCATGACTGCCAAAACACTGCCTCGCCGAAGTCAAAACCAAACATTTTTCCCACTCCAAAAATATAACTCCAGTTTGAAACATAATGAGTATATTACAAACTGAATGCAGGTTTAGCAAGCATCACTGTATGTTTCAAGCATAGTTTGAGAGAGAAACACAAGAAGACATTAATTTCATTTTACACACTTGCACTATTCACATGTATTAAGTTGCCTTCATGCATTAATTGTAACTCTAGCCAATAAAGAACCTTCACTGCAAAAACGTAAAATATTTATGCTTTGAAGAGTAAACTAAAATTAACCTTTATGATTCAGCCTAAAACTGTCTGATCTAAAAAAACAATAATATACAACAATTCACACACGTACACAAATCGTTTCAGAATGTACTTGTCTTTCTTATTTAAAATAGTAAGCTGTTTCCTGAGATAAGTGTTAACAATTCAGTATACTTCAACGTATGCAGAAACTTTTGCTAAAAAGTGGCTAAAGGCTGTCAGTTCCCTCCCATTGCCATTCTCGCGCTCTGAAATTTGTTTTTCTTCTCCCTGGAAAAAAAATCAAACCACTCTTCACAAAAACAGAACCATCAAACCTTCTGGGTTTAGATAAAACTAAGCTCTTCTATTTAAGCAAGTGAGACCAAGAACTTCTGCAAATCCAAACATCTGCTTGTGTAAGCCCAGATCAGCCTTCCATATCTAAATAGGATGATTAAAATTTCTGTAGAGCTACAAAGGTTTTTTTCTTTTTTTAATTCCAGCAGCCTAATTCTTTGTTGCTGTCTGCTCCTGAATGTCCTAATTACTAGATTCTACAACAAGAACTCTTTCACTCCTTCCCAGCTTTGAAGAAACTACATACAGTGGCATAAATCAAATGCAATGATGACAATCAATCTTCCATTTTACCAAATAGTGTACCAGGAAAGAACCTAGAGGAAATGAAATCTAACAGTAAACTTCTGCCCAAAATCCAATGATGGGCTTTTTAATCAAATAAAGATAATTCCAATCAATCATTTAGAGCTTAGTCCTTGAGACTGAAAATGAGGGGAGCTCTGGATTCTTTTCTTCTTGGTAGGAACATTCTTTATTCACAGTTCAGACAGGCTGAGCCATGACAACTCCAACAGATCAGAGGCAAACTGAGTTTCTCATGCACACCTACCATACCAGAACAGCACTCTGTTACCCTCCTGCAGCTCAGGATATAGTCACAAAGCACAGCTCCCTGCTGAACCCCCCTGCACGTTGCTACACTCCACTCCCTCATGACCATACTATTGGGAGCAAATGCAGGTTCTGATGAAACATAAGAAATCACACAGGCTAACAGCAAGGTCCTTGAGCCTTATCAGATCTAACAAGCTAAACAAGTGCATTACGGTACCTCCCACTTTCTCCTTGAGGCCCACCTGAATCACGTTTCAGAAACACTTGTACAGCTGATCTAGGTGCTACCCTTGATGGATCGTGAGAATTAAAACATTAATCAGATGATCACAGTTCTCCATATAGTCTGTCACTCCTTAAACCTTTAACAAAACCTAAAAAAACTACTTTAAAACAGCTTTTTTTCCCCCAAATTTAATAATCAAGGAGACTCGACACAGACCAAACAACAGTAACCATCTTCCCAGCAGTTTCTGGGTGAACCTACACTAGAGCCCTGCTAAGTTTCCTAAATCATTTGTCTTCAAAAATATTTCATCTAGTGTTTTGGAATGATTTATTCTTCCCCTGCCATCTACTATACCAAAAAGTATATTTTATCCTAGTGCCACTGGTAGCAGACACTGTGGGAGTAGGAATGGAATTTTATTAAAATTGATGAAAATGGCAAACCATCTGCAGCAGAAATAGTTGTCAATACCATTTTAACTTGAGTAAGCTCATGATGGTGAAGACAAAGAACAGAACAAAAACAAACAAACACACACCACACATACAAAAAAAGAAAAAGAAAAAAAAACTCAACAAATATCTGCTGCTGAAGTTGAGGAAAAAATAATGTGAGGATTGTGAGGATGAAAGACCAAAGAATCACCTTCTGATTTGAGGAGTGCTAGGGTCAGGAGCCTCAGAGGGGTCTGGGAGTTCTTGTGAGTAGAGAAGAAAAGCAGGAAATGGTCCCTGCAAAGCATGTGGTGACTTTGAATGGTGAGTTTCAGGAGGTAAGCAAGCCTAGGAGGGCAGTGAACAGCAAACAGGCAGCTTAGTGAAAACAGCACAAGTTTCCAAACATCTGAGGACAGGAACCACAGAAGGAGATGCTAGATGTGGTATGAGAAGCTGCAGGAGACATTTGGGGTTCCCTCCAATCTCACAATCCCCTTCATCCCTTGAAAAACTCTCCAAAATAAGTATCTGTTTCTCCTCTTACAGAAGATGCCATTTATCCATAGGCATTTTCACATCTGGGGACAAGGCTCTTGTGGTAACAGGGCAGGAGAAAAGCCAACACGAGGCTGCACTGGAGACCAGAGCACTGATTTTGGCTCCTGGGAGAGGGAGGGAATATCTGCTGTGACTAGGGGAAGCTGCTCATCAGCAGCAGCCACGTGTTGACAACCCATCGCAGCTACCAACCAGAAACTCAAGCGTTGGTAGGTTGGCCAGATACATGCCAGCTCCTCCAGCAAGGCAGGCAGGAGGTGCAGAGCAGGCAGTAGGGTAGGTGTCCATACCCTGCCTTGAATACAAATCCCACCAGCCCGCAGCCCTGGGCAGCTGCCTGCTTGGGCTGTGCCTAATCCCAGCTTGGTGGCAACGCAAGATCAGATCATATCTGAACAGGCTGCTGAGCTGGGCTGATGCCGAATCGCTATCAAGTTCTTGAAAGCAAGTCAGCAAACATTCTTGTAGTTGTTTTGCCTGGTGCTCGACCGATGCCCTTCCTTTCCAAATGTGTTTGTTCAGCGACAGTTCATTGGGAAGGTCGCTGCTGGCAAGACGTTTGCCTTTCCGGAAAGAGGCTCTGCCGAGGACGAGCGCCATGAGACTTTCCATCTCTGGGAAAGCACTGATCCCCAGTGTTGTTGTGCCTGTAGATAGGGCGCCAAGGGAAGGTGAAGAGCAG
>JANHGO010000037.1:28311505-28326103 GCA_024606505.1 Aquila spilogaster
GTGAACACAGGTTCCAGATTTCTGCATTTCGCAGAGCACCACTACGGGGTTTACAGTTCCACGCTTTGAGATCTCACAAGGCTTTTTAACCAGCTATACCTGCCTTTTGGGAGAGCTGTGAAGAGGGAACTAGAAAAATTCAGCCTGCAGTTAGCCTGTCCTCACTGCTAAGTGGGCAGCTTCCTGCATGAGCAGAAACTAAGACCATTTTCCAGCCTCCATCTCCAGCCATTAGGACTAGCTCCCACTTTTGCACCTCCAAACTTAGGTCAAAGGCTTTCCTCTGCAAACGGGCATCAGGACTGTCTTAAAACTCAGGCTTCAAGAGACCAGGAAGGCTGTCTCCCTAAAGGGCTGACATACCCTTCATCCACTGCCCTTTTCTTCGAGAACTTCGCTGTTCTTCACCATACTGCTTCAACATGGAGACTTTTTGATTCATGACACGTGCATACTGAAAAGGCCACACATATAATTCATCAGCCTTTTATTAACATATTAAAGATTTTGAAACTTCTGGAATATCACTTTACTGATGGCTTCTATGACAAGAGAACAACCAAATAAAATACAGAAGTGCTTTCAGAAACAATAAAGAAAGAGAAGATGAGAAGGTTAAGGTGCTTTTTTGTGAATACATTTTTAAGACAAGAGGGTGGTGACTTTTTTTTTTTCTGTAAGTCAAAACACACACTTAGCAACCCTTCCTGAATGACCAAGTAAGGGGCAAAAAAGTTTCAGTATAAAATAGATTAATTTTAAGATTCTTTCCCTAAACATTCATCATCTGGCATAAAATAAACAGTAATTTATGTCTTCATAAAAAGAATACATTTCATCTAAAAAGTAGAAAAAGGTATAGTACAATCTCACTTCTATTTTCAGTGAAAATCATGCTGTATCTGAAGTAGAACAAAAAGAAGTAACAGAGACAGATGTTCAGTTTATACATATTAATGTAAAGTATCCTATTACACTAATGAGCCTATTTTTAAATGCTTTTCTCTATACCTATGGATTTTCAAAACAAGCTCTAGCATATCATAACAACTTCCCGTTCTTTCATCTTCTACTAGTGTATTTTAAGAACATTAAAAAAGATTCTTGGACACATATCAAGGTAAAAAAAAAAAAAAAAAATTAACTCGTATGCCTATTTTGCTTTTCTGAAACAGATACGAGAGAAAGTCCTTAACCTCTTGTGGCCAGAAAAGCACTTGAGCTACATATAATGGAATAAATGACCCAAATCCCTTCTACTTTTCGTGTTTTCATCATCTGTTACAGCTAGAATTTAGTGTTTCCTTAGACTTCAGTTATTCCTGTGGCTTATGTTTATTTTGTGTTTTAATATCCACTATGTGTAAGAAAAAAAATTAAGATATCTTCCCCTCCCCATCAACGAAAGGAAATAAGGCAGTTTTCTAACTGCACTTCTAATATTACTTCAGTGAGAACCCCATAACCAACGATCATAAGTAATTATAAAATCATCAATGAAGGACATAAATATCCTCCTTAATCAGGCAGTACATGAAAAACAGGTAGCTTCCTAACATATATTGACAGAAATATAGAGGATATAAAACGTTACACTTCCAAAGAACAGGTATTTACCTTTGTTGCAAGTTGTGACACTGAAGATGAAACTTCATCATGAAGAAACTGGTCTTTATTCTCAAAAAAAGGATAAAGATAAAAAAGGCCGATAGTCAGTTTTGGTTTGACAATTAGCAGTGACACATTTTAGAGCATTCATAAATGCTTTTATTCTATTCAGCCTATCATAAAAGAAAATTGACAAAATACAATCACAATGCAAAACTAAGCGAACACCACTATTAAAATAAGAAATGTGAACAAAACTGCACTTGAAATGATGAAAAATGCTGCACCAGATGTTTTAAAAAAAAAAAAAAAAAAATCAAACCCTACAAAACCAAAAACCCCACAGCCAAAAGAAAGATCAAGAAAACCTTTGCATCATAACAATTTTAGTACGATTAAAATTAAAAATTTTATTTGAATCTTAATAATTGTGTCTGTATTTTTTGGATCTACACTGATTTTCTGAATACCATACTAGATAATGGTCTATGCAGTGTCTGTAGGCTGGGGGGAGAGGAATGTCCCAAGATAATTTCCTCCTTCACATTAAAAAGCATTACATTTCCTTAACTCAAGGACAGACTTTTGCCCACATTCCTTTTCCCTCCATTTATAACTGTAGATTTCTGAAGAAAACCAGAGTACTGAAGATACTAGTGGAGGTAATTCAGTAGGGTAGCATTTCTGTCCATCTCTTGAAGTAAGCTGGTATCTTAGTATGCTCAGACCATCCTGTTACTATCAATGATCTCTTCCAAGACAGGACAAGTAAAATCAGTGTCAGGAGTACTTTAGGGGCCAAAGATAGATATAGAAAGTGGGGCATAGCATACAGGAATTATGTAATTTTAACTTTCTTCAATCTGTGTTTTAATGAAAAAAAAGTCACTTTTTTTTTTTTGCTCTACATATAACTCCAAATAAAAACAGTCCCCAAGTAAAAAACAAGAATAGCTACCTATAACTGAAATTATTTAACTTCAATTCCAAGAAAAAACAAAATTACAACAGAATGGTTTATAGAAAGCATCTTTGAAGTGGCAGTTTCACAGAATACCCTGTATTCACTTTGGTCCATTTTTTTCCTTATGTCAGCCACTTATTGTTTCAAAACCAAATTTATCAACTTCCTTTTCAACTACGGTAAATGCTAAGGAGTTGATATGCTCTTTGTTCTGTAAGCTTAATTTTTGTTTTAGGGTAGCTCCACACGCACATATCCCAAGACACCCAAACCACACAGTATCCCAGCTCCTACGCATTACCAAAGACCTCCTTGACTTTGCTAACAGCCATCAGAAAGAGGTGAGAAAGCCAGCATGAGAAGTGTCAGGTATTTCTAGTCATGTGGGGGCCCACATGTATCAGCTTCATTTTGAGAGACCAGCTTCAAATCCCATGCATCTTTTTTTTGTTATGGTTGTTTTTTATATATATTTTTTTTATATTTATATTTATTTATTTGCCAACTAGTGTTTCCATTTACTTTATAGGCAAAACTTTATATTATAAAAGGGACAAGGATGGAGATAGGAGCACTTCTAGAACTAGTATGAAAACCATCACACTATAGTTCAATAATAACTGTATGTTGAAATAGAGCAACTTGTAGATAGACAGCTTTACTTGTTGGGGCAGAACACAAAGTCAGGAACTCCTGTTATCATTCAAAATGAGAATATTACTTCCTGTGGATCTTAACAAGTTATTTAACTTCCGGACTTCAATTAGCTGTCTTTAACACAGGAGGATATTATTGTAGATGGGATACCAAAAATGACAAAGTTAAGATTTGTGTAGTACTCTAAAATGGAATTCAATTACTTTGTGCCCCCCCCCCCCCTTTTTTTTTTTCTTTCTTTCCTTTTAAGAGAATCATGGACAATGTTTTAAAAGGAAATGACACACACACACACCATTTCAGAAGTTTCCTTGTTTCTCCTCAACACCGTCAGCTCTCAAACTTTTGGATGAGGTTGCAAAGCCTTAGACTTAACATGATGGGATCTCTGCTTGGACACAGGGTAAGACCTAGAGAATACCTCATCTATTTGTCCAAATTTTTACCAAAAAGCAAAAAAAATAACAAGAACTAGAAAAGCCTAAAGGTGAAGTATGGTAAGAGGAGGAATTATCTCAGACATCCATAGCTGGCAGAGCTACCAGTTTCAACAACCAACAATACTGTCTCCAGAACAAACAAGACACTGTTAGTACCTTCCAAAGAAATAACACCCCTCATTTTAATTCTTCCAGCTCTCCAAACACCTTAAGAAGGATAATGAAAATATGAAAGTGCATAAACAGACTTCATGCTCTACTAGAGAGAAGAGAAAAGATGGATGTGTGAAGGCATACAGCCTCTAGCAAGCTAGAGCACAGGGAAGCAAGAGCACAAAGCAACTTTCACAGTGCAAGCTTTTAGGGGAAAACTGAGAGCTGCAATGAACACCTCATGTGGCTAGGGAGTCAGCATAATAAAATGTGAATACCACTGTTGATAAAAAATGTAATTCACAATAAATAGGAGACAAAAAGGGGTATTTCTTTGCTGCTTTAAAAGTGTGACAACTAGGGCTGTGTTTCTGTGTTAATACGGTGTTATTACTCACGGACGTACAAGGTGCTACCTCATAAGGAATGAGACAGTAGTTTGCAGTAACTGCTCAGGCAGCGGAGGCTGACGGTAAGACGACAACACAAAGTTAAAAGATACAAAAAACAAAGACTAAAAGATATGAAACCCTCACGAAAGCTACTGGTGAGAATCCAATACCTAAAATACATTTCTGGGGGTGGACGACCTATCAAGTATCCATAGTATCTTTTTAAGATACACTGCCTATGAAAAGGAGACTTGGACAACTGTGGTGTGCTTGTGCTATCCATCCATACACCCCATGTGCTCACAGTAACTCTTGATTGAAACTGGCCAGTAGGTTTGAATTCAGCAGCCTCAAAGAGACTAGATCTCCAAACGTTTTGTGGAAAATCCATCGCTAGGGAAAGCGGAGAGCAGCAGCCTAATGCCCCACGGCAGGAGCATGTGTGGGGGTTCAGAGCCAGCCCACATTGCGGGGAGGGACCTGCGCACTGTGCGGTAGGGATGGGATGCGTATTAAAAAATAAATAAATAAATAAAAATGACAGAGGGCAAGAGGAGAGGGAGGGAGGGGACCAGTGCCACCACTGGAAAGAGCCGAGGAAAAAACACAAGAAGTCATACACAACCCATCTTTGTTTGTTACCCACAGAATAATTTGCGTTTTTCAGTGATACACATTAATACACCCTCTTCTGATACATATTCTCTACTTCTGTTACCATTCACACATCAGGGAGCCTACAATTTGGTTTTTCAAATTTTCTTTAGGGGACAATCTACCGTACAGCTACATTTGAAGAGTAAAGATGAGCTTGCTTTATAATGCTGCATAACACATGCTGACACTGAACACTTATAAATTATTTCAGTATTTTAATCTGGTCAGTTTACGGCTACAACAACTCATTTTTTACTTCATTTTAAAAGAAAAACACGGACCACATTATAGTATTTAGTAACTAATAGGTGACTAAATGCTAATGCTAGTGGGAAATGCTGATCAGCAACTTGAATAGCCTTCCAGTTCTGGCAGGGGAAGGTTGGTATGCACAGTGTGTTTTCATAAGGAAACAAGTGCCCTTTTGTTGGACATACTGCAAACCATAAGGTACTCAAGGGATTAATTCAACTAGCACACAAACCTTTTTGTACAGAGATCAAAATTGTAATCTACTTCCCTCAGCTTCCTTTGTGGTAAAGTAATTAATTAGTCTCTTCAGATCATTCACTTTCATAATTCAGGCCAAGATGAGGAACACTGGACATCAAAGAGTTAAGTCAAATAATAGCATCACCTCACCCTGCATGCCCTTCTTTTGCTCTAGTACATAAAATGGTATATTATCGATTTTCCCTACCCAGCTGTGGAACCCTCCGATTGTACACACACTAGCTGTCAAAGCCAAGCACACTTAAGAGAAAACAAGCATTTATTAAAAGAGTAGGTCCTTTTGGTGCAAATTCTTGCCCTTCTACTGACCTATTACATCCCCTCTACCTATCATCATGTCTTACCAAGGACTGAGTGTGATTTAAAGTCTAGGTTATCATGCCTGTAAGTGCAAATTAGATTATGAACCACAAATACATAATTTAAGTAGAAAAAAAAACCCAAACAAACACCACCTCAAGAGATACACTCCAGGGTAGAATTTAAGACAATTCCCAGTATTCCACAAACCCCACTAAATAATTTAGTGATAGGAGAGGGGAAGATTAAAAAAAAATAATAATAAAATAATTAAAAAGCACTCAGGAAATCACAAACCTGAAAGTTAACCTCTGAAGTTGGAAAGATTCCCAAAACACTGATTACAAACCAAACAGTTGAACAACTATATATACACAGCCTGACCAGAAACAGCACAGATTCGGAAGAGGAGATCAAACTGCCAGATCACCATCTTAAAATACAGCTAACAAAAGAAACAGTTTCCTTGGGTTTGAGTAGGGTCTTGCTATAACGTCAAATGAAAGAAACAAGACTAAAGCAGATTATTAATGCAAAAGCCACTCTGCTTATCTAATTCTAAAACTGAATCAAAAACAATGCAAAATGCACTCAAACATGAGTAAGAAGAAAGCTACCACCAGAAGATCAGTGGCATTGGGCCTCATTTTCTTTGCTGCACCTATAATACACACTTGGAAAAATTCAATGTGTGGATATATGCTCTCTGAGTCAGGAAACTGAGGCAACAGTGATCAAATGTAAGTGGGCACTGCAACAACTATACTATCTTCAACATATTCCTTTAACACAGCTGAAGAATAAAGCTGAACTGTACCTGAACACTCATACAAAACTGAACAGGCCCTTTACGGAAAAACAAGGTTTGCAATTTTAACAAATAAAGGATGCATTACTCAGTCATACATAGCTTTCTTCCGGGACACGAGGCTACGTGTTCAGCAGATACAACTCCCGTGCTGAACCATGAATTGCCTCTGTTCCTTTCTGGCAGAGGTAGCCTAGATGGAGATCATTTCATTAGTCTTGTCCATATTTCATCTACTGCTAGATCTCAATCTTCCATTTGTAGGTCCCTAAAGCAAGTGAGTGAACTAAACTAGCCATCTGGGCAGGTGGTGTAAATTGAAAATTTCCTATTAATATCACCGATGAAAAATATTAACCTAGGCATTTCTAAAGTCTGTTCATGCTCAAGAGTAATTCAGTACTTAAAACTCACTTTTCTCTTCTATGAAAAAAAATACTTTTCCACTCCAGATTGCTCACTACACTTAGAAACTACATTATCACAATAAACCATTTTAAATGCCACTGCGACTAAATAGTGACAGTGACTCCTATCCTGCAAGTTTCCTCTGCCAGTCTTTGGCAAAACTGAAAATACTTTGTCCATAAAGAAAAGGAAAATGTAAAAATCTAAGTCTGTTAAAGAATTAACTTTCATCTTGGGATATATTTAGTAGACAACAGTAATCTTGAAACGTGCTTCTAAAATATAATTCATCAGACCATTTCTAGAACAACTTATTTCACTCCACTGACTTTACAAAGTCCAGGTGTCTATTTCAGATACAGCAGACAACTCATCCAATGTATTTAAAAACGCTTCCATCTTCTAGGCCCCAGTCTTTCGTAACTACCTATTATTCACCAGACCAACTGGAAGATGAAAAACAGTTTTCCTATGTTTTCACCTTTCAAATTATTATTAATATTGAATAAATTAAAACTAAGATGATGTTCTTTCCTTCAGCATCCACAGCTGTCAAGAACTTGTTTAGCATTTTCACAAACTCTGTTTCATTCAACCACTTCAGTTATTGCTTCACATTCCATTACATTTTAAAATAGAATATCTAAATTATTTCCATATTTTTACTGTCAATTGATATAAATGGCCAAACGTACTGGAGAAGATTAATTTCAGAATGTAAGTATTTACATAAGAATACTTCTGTAGTTCTGCATTTTATTGGCATTACAAAGAGAAACATCAGAACACCAGACTCCTATGCTCTGTGTTTTTACATCAATACACGAGGTTATTCTATTCATCGTTCACATTGTGCATCTCCTTAGTAAGTGGTTATAATACATCTTACTCAGACTTTGCTTCTCTGAAATATTTTTGGAAGAATGTTATTAAAGATTAAACACCTTAAAAATATTTTTAAAAGCTCAGATCATTATGAATTTAGTTTTGCCCAATTTATAATATTTCAAATATGCTTCAAGAAATGGAAACAGCTGTATTAAGATCAAAATACCATCACTGTCTAAGCCGAAACAAAGAAGGTCAAATAATCAATTTGCCTTCAATTGCTGCGACAATTCAAATATTCCAGTGAAGTTTTCAATTTTGATGAAATTTGACTAAAAATCTGTCAATTATTTAACAATTTATCCATACTAGAAGTTCATATTTGCTTTTTTTTTGACCCAGAAAACAAACCAACAGACGCTAATTCAAAAGACACTAGCTGACATACAATTTTTATTCAGTCATGGCATTTGCAATTAAATTACCTATCTTTAAAAAAGCTCTTGCAGGAGTAATGGCAATATTTTCATAGTATAGTTTCTGCAAAACAGCCTGAATGCATTATTTTTGGTTATAGTGTTCACCAGCATATGCACTGCTCCGTTCTGACCGGCGGCTTTTATCAGCACTTGTGGTGTTCACACAGACCCGTCCTGGAGCTCCTCACAAAGGACCAGCAGTGAAACTTGTTGGAAATGTATCTCTGATGATGGCAGAACTGAAAGATAGTCTACCCAGTAAAGTGTTCAGTAACTTCTAATAACTCTACTTATGTTACGGATGCCCTCATGCAATCTGGCAAACAGTTTCTATAAAAGCGAGGAAAAAATTATAAGCCTATTTTACCAGTAAAGAGTTAAATGGATTAAAACGATTATTTCTTTCTCAAAAGCCAATATATTTTCGTTTGTATATTAATGGTAGCAAGTCCAGCACTGCTAGGAGAGTATGGCTCCAGAAACCGTGAAGATACGACAACCCCATGAAGATACAACAAACAGTTTAGGGAAAGTAGATCTCAAGCAGTGATGTGGAGGAGAAGATAGTGGTTTTGTGGATCAGTGAAAGGGACTAATTCTGTATTAGGCTGTAGGGGAGGAAAAGAGACAAGGCTGTTGGCAAACGAGGTGATCAGAGCCAGTAAAGCATAACAGGCTCGAGGAAAGATACAACAAGTGATAAAAATGACAAATGGGGGAGAGGAAAGGGATGTACTAAGAAAAACCTTGAAAGCAAGGACAGAGATTTAAATGTAAATGTCCCGAAACAAAGGGAGGCCAGCTGAAGAAACGGAAACCAAAGGATGAGGAGGACTTAAACTTTATGCCATAAGCAACAACATTAATATCAGCAATGGGATTTGCAGGGACTAGGGGATGGGGAAATGCATTGTAGGTATTAGAAGCTGCAGAGGAAGTAATCACCGTCAGGATGGGAAGTGAGGGTCTGCACAAGAACGTCAGCTGTCTAGACAGAAAGAAAAATAATAATAATTTAAAAAAAAAAAAACCACAGACCTGGACTTTATAGAGGAAACAGCAGTAAAGTATTGGACACAAATTCTCTCTTGCACAATAGATAAAACCCACTGACAACCTTCAGCTTACAGGCTTGACTGAAAGAAGAAGATAGATACTGATGTTGTCCATAGCAGGAGAGCAATCAGACAATACACGCTTTGTAGGACTTCCAGGAGTCAGAATAAACCAACAGAGAGGGTAAGGAGGTGAGAAGCAGATCTGATCTGGGTCAACTGCGTCAAGATGACAGTATAAATCAGGAAGTGAAGCACCTCAGAAATGAAAGGGATTGAAAGAAGAAAGCCTAAAGCCCCACAAGACACAGTCAGCTCTGTAGAGCTCCAGGAAGACTGGGAAAAAAGCAGGACCCACTCGAGAAGCTGCTGAAAGATAAATATGACAAGAAGGAGGAAAAGCAAGAAAGGCAGGCCAAGGAAGAGCTCAGGAAAGTCTTTGCTGTCAGTCCCACGATCTAATGTTCAAGAATGATGACAGAATACAGGTGATGGATTTTAGCCAGGAAAATGTCACTGAAATGTCACAAGAACAACTCTGATGAAAGGAAAAAACAGGCTAGCAGAGGAGAAGGTATGAAGGAATTATAAGAGTACTGCAGGCAAAGCCTGAGACACACCAAAATGGTTAGCAAGTGAAGGAAAGGCATTAGCTGGATTAACATTGACTGCTTTATTTTTTAATTAAAAAATACCCTTATTCAACGTATTAGTACAACATAAGAAATGCTGCTCAGCTCCCACCCATTCCTGCAGGGCCTGTCTGAGTTCAACTCATTCCAAGATGAAAGCCAGTATTAAAATTGTACCAGAGACCTAAACATCTTCATTAAAATAGATAACTAAAATTCTGTATAGCCAACTTTAAAACATCCAGTGAGCAAGTCTAAACAAAATTCAGCGTAAAACATGTTTTTGCACATATTCTCTTTGAACATAAAAAAAAAATACAATCGGGGAGAACAGATCAAGGCTAAGGATCTGAAATATTTTTACATGAAAGATAGAGTTGCAGAAGATAATATAGGTCAGCCTGACACCCATCCACTACCATAATACATAGACGTATTTTAAAGTTGGGTGCCATTTTACGTCAGAGTTACATGTGATATTGACACAGCATTGACATCTCTGAGGACTGATTAGATGATAGCAGGATTGAATCAAGGAGAAGTTAGCCTGTCTGCAAAAACATTGCCTTCCAGAAGTCAAAACCCAACATTTTTCCCCTTCCAAAAATGTAACTACAGTTTGAAGCATAATGACTATATTACAAACTGAATGCAAGTTTGGCATGCATCACTGTACATTTCTAGCATATTTTGGGAGAGCACATTAATTTCATTTTATACATGTGTACTATTTATGTGTGTTAAGTTGCCTTCATGTATTAATTGTAACTTTAGCCAATAAAGCACCTGTGTTGCATAAATTAAAAATATTTATGCTTCAACGCATAAATTAAAACTAACTTCTAAGATTCAGTCTAAAACTGTCTGGTCTAAAAGAAATATACAATAATCCACACATTTATTTACACAAGTACTGTTTCAAAATTTACTTGTCTTTCTTATCTCAGGAAACACCTTACTATTTTAAATAAGTGCTAACAATTCAAAGGACTTGAATGTATGCAGAAACTTTTGCTAAAAAGTGGCCAGAGGCTGACAGTTCCCTCCCATTGCAATTTTCATGTTCTAAAATTTGTTTTTGTTCTCCCCTGGAACAAAATCAAACCATTCTGTATTCCACAAAACCAGAACTGCCAAAACTTCTCTTTTTAGATCAAACTAAGCTTTTCTATTTAAGAACTTCTACAAATCCGAATGTCTGCTTGAGTAAGCCCAGATCAGGCTTCCATATCTAGGATGATTAAAATTTCTGTAGAGTAACAAAGCGGTTTTTTGGGTTGTTGTTGTTGGTTTTTAAACTTATAGTAGACTAATTCTTTGTTGCTATCTGCTACTGCAATGTCCTAATTATTAGGTTGCACAGTGAGAACTCCTTCACTCTTTCTCAGCTTTGAAGAAACAGCATATAGCACTAACATTTCATTACACTGGAACACTTTCAGCCTAGTCTGTTTTAATGACACAGATGTGACTACCAATTTCTTTTCTTTGAAGCAAAAAGTTTCAGCATTATTTATGGCATGAATGGTAGAAGCTTAAGGATTTTCCTCCTGCTTGCCCATTAAAAATGAACATAAGGACAAAAGATAGTTGTTGGGGAAAACAACATACCATAATTCAAAGTCAAATTGTGATGACTACGGTTCATCTTCTCTTTTGCCAAATGACATATCAGAAAAGAACCTAGAGGAAATGAAATCTAACAGTAAACTTCTGCATGAAATCTAACACTGGGCTTTCTTAATTTACTAAAAAGCACTCAAACAAATTATCTGGATTTTGGCCCTCAAGACAGAAAATTAGGGAAGTCCTGGATTCTCTTCTTCTTGATGAAGTAGTCCTTCACTCACAGCTTAAGCAGGCTGTACTGTGACAAAATAAACAGAGCAGAGGCTGAGGAAGACCGAGACTTTCTCTTGCACAGCTAAGGTACCAAGAGAACTGCCCCCATAACTCCTCCAAGCTCTGGTGGTGCTACTGTCTTCCAAAGTCAGGGGTTTGGGTGATGCAGGTCAGGACGCAGCAGTAGCAAAGTGCAGATCGTTACCAAATCCCCCTACACCTTACTAGATTTCACTCCCTTGCAATCATATTACTGGGAGCAAAACCAGGTTCTGATGAAACATCAAAAACATCAAAGACTAAAAGCAAGGCCCTTGAACCAAATCAGCTGTAACAAGCTGAACAAGCGCATTCAGCTACCTCACGCTTTCTCCTTGACACGTCTCTAAACCATGTTTTAGACATACTGTACCTATGGCTGACCTAGAAGCTGCCTTTGATAGATCATGAGAATCACAATGTTATTCAGGTGGTCAGAGTTTTCCATATAGTCTATCTTCCCTTAAAGTGTACATAAACTCTAAAATAACCACATTTAAATGGTTTTTGGGGGGTGGGGATGGGGTTTTTTTCCCCCAGTTGTCAAATCTTCTTGATTCTAACAGGCAAAACAACTAAGAGCTTATGGTCTTCACTCCAGTTTCAAGCTACACTACAGCCTTGCTAACTTTTCCGAATCCTTTATCTTCAAGAATATTTCATTTAGCGCCTTAGAATATTTTTTTTCCCGTGCCACCTCCAATACCAAAAAAGAAACTTTTATTCCAGTGCCATTGGTAACAGACACTGTGGGAGTTGGAAAGGAATTTTCTTAAAATTGATGAAAATGGCAAACCATTTGCACCAGAAATCACCGTCATCACCATTATAACTTGAGACTGCCATTAATGGAACAGAAGCCCAGGACAGTAAAGACAATCAGACAGGACAAAAAAAAACAACAAATAAACAAACAAAAAAACCCCAACCTCTGTTGCTAAAGTAGAGGATTGGGAGAACTGTCAGGGCAGAAGTCTGAAGAATCTTCTGACTGGGAGGCTAAGGTCAGGAGCCTCAGAGGGGGTTTGGAGCATTTGTGGTAGAAAAGAGCAGCAGTGACTAGTCAGTGGGATTTACTGGAAGCTTTTGGTGACCTTTGGTGTTCAAGGAGGGTTTCAGGAGGTAAGCAAGTCTAGGAAGGCTGTAGATAGCACAAGCCAGCAGTTTAGGGAAAACAGTGGAAGTTTCCAGGCACCTGAGGATAGGAACTGTAGGAAGGTTAGATCTTGTATGAGAGGTTGTGGGAGATACTTCAGGTTGCCTCCAACCCCACAATCGCCCTTCCACCCCCTGAAGGGGGTCTCCAAAATGTGTATCTGTTCTTCCTCTCCCGCAGGAGAAGATCCTATTCATCCACATGAATCTTCACAGCTGCTGCCAAACAAGTAGCAAGGGGTAGGGCTCTTCTGTTCACTGTGCAGGGGAAAGGACGAGGCAAGGCTGAACTGGGGAGCAGACTGGTGATTTTAGCTACTGGAAGACGGAGGGAATAACTGCTGCGATTGGGAGCGGCTGCTCTTCGGCAGTAGCCACGCGTGTTGACAACCCATAGCAGTTGTCAACCGTTAACTCGAGCAGAAAGCAGATTATCCAGATACACTCCAGCTCTTCCAGCAAGGTAGGCGAGACAGTCATAGGGTGGGAAGTTGGGTGGGTTTTTGTACCTTCTTTTGAATACAACCTCACCAGTTTGCAGCCCTGGGCAACTGCTTGCTTTAGATATGCAGGTCTCCTGCAACCTCTCATACAACATCTAAAGATACTCTGTGGCAACAGAAGATCAGTTCAGCCACAAAGCAGTATCAGCCAGCGTAACAGGCTTCAGAACTGGACTGCTGCCTAATTGTTATCAAGTTTTTGAAAACAAGTCAACAAACATTCTTTTAGTTGTCTTGCCTGATACTCAGCCGATACCCTTCCTTTCAGGTTGTATTTGTTAGGCAACCAGTACTCTGAGAAGGTCACTGCTGGTATTTAACTTACCATTTAACAATGAAAGCTTTCAAGTAACATTGCGGCTATTTAAAGACAGCCAGCCAACTACTATTACTGAAACTATAGAAAAAGCAGTCCTGCCAAAACGTCAGTGCTCTACGCAAACCCGCACACATCTGCAAATGAAGATTATGTTCTTACAAATCACGGCTCAATGTATCGTGCTTAACAGATGGGCTGCAGTGCCCCTGCCTAGGGCTGGGAGAGAAAGTACCCTGCGGTACGAAGCCACTGGCACGAAGGCCGGCGGGTGCCAGCAACGCCGGAGGCCGGCTGCCGGAAGAAAACAGGGGAGGACAGACCCGTCCGCACCCCAAAAACCGGGTGACAGTCGCACGCCCCGCGCCAACAGCCCCTTCTCCGGCCGCGGCACATCCAGGGGTGGCAAAAGTGATTACTCATGCCGCCGGAGAGGAGGGCTGCGGGAGCGGGGCGCGGGGCCGAGCCTCACGACCCCTCCCCGGGCCCCGCGGGGCTCCCCGCCCGCCGCCCGGCTCCGCGCTCCTACCTGGGGGGCCGCGAAGGCGCCGGCGGCGGCCGGCGGCGGGCCGCGGGGACGCGTCTCCTCCTCCTCGGGCGAGTCGTCCAGCAGAACTTTGCTGCTCTTGTTGAGCTTCCACATGGCGGGCGCGGGGGTGGCGGCTCCCGCCTCCCTTCGTCCTGGCAGCAGCGAGAGGGCCGAGGCGGGAGCGGGCGCTGCCTCCGCGGCCCCGGCCGGGGCGAGCTCGGCTCGGCACGGCTCGGCTCGGCTGCGGAACATCTCATGGCGCTCGTCCTCGGCAGAGCCTCTTTCCGGAAAGGCAAACGTCCGGCTCCTGCTCCCACAAG
>JANHGO010000037.1:28332035-28343628 GCA_024606505.1 Aquila spilogaster
CTTAGCTGTTTACTGTAGGCATCTAGCTATAACCATTGCAAAGCTCGTAGAAGTGAGCATTGCCAGTGTTACGTGCTCAGAACTGTAGGGGAAGCAAGTTCAGCAACTAGTAGGAGCAGCTTGGGGATGGCAAGACTTACTTCATGTTTTCTCCAATACACTTTCTAGTGGCTCCCTAGCAATATTTTAAGCTAAAACATATGTAATATGTATGAGAGAATACATATTGTGATACAGTACAGTTTTCTGGATGACTACAGTACTTGAGTTCTGCAAGTCATCACAGTGTCCAATCTTACTGAAATAAAATATTTATGTTGCACTCTCCTTTACACACATATTAGTCACATTTATCATGCAAAAACTGTTCCAAAGCAGATTGCCGATGATTGCATTTTTAATTTTTTGGAACTGAAGTGTAATTCCTAATTAAAGCAAATTGTAAAATACATGCCAGAAAACCATCTAAAATGGTCTTGCTTTATTCTTTACACTCCTAAATGTCTATTTTAAGCCTTTTCATTATGAAAGTGAGGTCCAACCCTACAAGGGGCAAGAAGAAGTCTTCTGTTTCTACCAAACTCAGTTCTTATTGATAGAAGCAAGGCTTGGAAAGAAAACCAATTCAGTTTAAAATACTGACATGTAAAGGAAAGCTGTTTGTGGCTTGGCATATTACTTATTCAGTCTGGCCCTTTGTCCAAAGAAAATGTGTGAGAGAAAAAAGCAAATGCTTCTGAAAAATCCACTTATTTAAAAATAAAAATAAAAATTAACAGCTAGTTGAAATACCAAAAGTTTTACAGGAAGCAGATTCAGAGAATGGAAATGCATACTAAATTAATTTGTACTCTTTCATTGCAATTTATTTTAGAGATTTTGTGTCCCCAGGGTGGCATAACAAAACCAGAAGACTAGAATTGATGACAAAGATTGTTAGACATGGAAACACATTCTTATGAAGATAGATTAATACTGTACTTTAAAAAGGAAATAAATAAGAGGAAATTGAATAAATGCATACAGAAAAATACTGACAAGGTACTGAAATAGAATTGCCTTTTCTCACCAGAAATAAACTAGTAAACATTAATGTAATCAAAAGATAACACATTCATAACTGACAAAAGGAAGCAGATATTTTTCAACTGTGTAAATGCACACTGTGTGAACTCATTTCCAAAGAACGTCATTCCTTCCAGAAACAGGAAGTTTATGAGGGTAACAAGAACATCAGGTAACACAAGTAGAAACCAAAATACCTAATATGATGCATAAACTTCATATTTCAGGGAATAAGCTATTTTTAAGAAGCTGTATAAGAGAGTTTTCATATGAGAGTATATTCCATTATTTTCTACAGCAGGATTTCCTGCTGTAATATAAATCAAATTGACATTAACCTCTATTGGAAATAGGATTTTAGGGTATTGACTGATTAAGTATATGACTACCTGACCTCTCTGTTATTCTTTTCAAAGGGTTTTCCTAAGCACAAAAGAGTTAACATATAATGACCTGAAATAGTTCTATTCTCTGCAGTACATGCATTGGATAGAAGGTATGCTCACAGGACTGCAAATGCTAAAATTTCGTTGTCTACAGGAAACAAATGTCATAACCTTAAAAGGGTACATTTCATCATTTTTGAGGTATTGTATTTTTGTATTATTTCATTCAGAAATAATTTTTCCAAAAACCTAGTTCGTTTACACTTTTGAATTATCAAAAGCTGTTGAGAATGGAAAAAGACTAACTCTCAAATATTGAAGCCACAGGGGACAGTACTCATGAGAGATAATGTCCAGACTCATACCAGAATAGCAAAAATAATCAGACATGCATCATCCTGTAAAAGACTCAGTTAAGTTTGCAAGGGAATTACTAGAGTTAAAGAATCTTCCCCGACACATTATTTAGTTGACAGTAAGACTTTGGTTGCAGAGTCAGGCCTATTCTACCTGAAATACTTTCACTGATATCCTGGAATCATAGAGTAGACGTACTAGCAATCGAAACAGGCAAGGCACTTTCTGACAAATAGAGCTTTCCACCATTATCTGACAAAACAAGGCATACTATGGTAAAAAGGGGCTCTGATTTGCCTGCACACACATGTTTACCAACAGAGCTGCTTTGGCCATAATTGACATCTCCACATTATGGGGCTCTGCTAAGATACAGGATCATGGAATTATAGAATCATTTAGGTTAGAATGATTACCTTAAGATCATCAAGTTGAACCATTGACCTGACACTACCAAATCCATTACTGAGCCATGTCACTTAGCGTCACATCCATTTATCTCTTAAATATTTCCATGCATGGTGACTCCACCACCTCCCTGGGCCACACCTCAAGTGCTACGTTCAAAGGGATGATCCCTTCACTGATTCTGCTGGCTACACCATTTCTGATGCAGGCCAGGATTCCATTGGCCTTCTTGGCCACCTGGGCAAACTGCTGGCTTGTGTTCAGCTGGCTGTCAGCTGACACTCTCAGGTCCTTTCCTGCCAGACGTCTTTCCAGCCACTCTTCCCCAAGCCTATAGGGCTGCTTGGGGTTGTTATGACCCATATGGCAGAGGTGACCTCCTCTTCCTTTGGAGAACAAGCTTTTTGCTACACAGTTGGTCCAAATCTGAGGCACAAGGCCTCTGATGAATGCAGAGCTCACCTTCACGTTCTCTCATTGTTCAGAGCCTTGTGAGACCAGTTCTCAAAAAATATCTGAAAAGACAGAACAAAAGTGATTGGCAGAGAATAATACTCAAGAAACTTTGCAGTTCAACATTTCTTGTGCCAATTGACATCAGCAGTGGATAACAAAAGAAGCTACTCTTTGTAGAGGGAGAATCTCAAGGCACCTGCATTTGACTCTGCTGGGGCCAATTATTCTGCAAGTATTTCTCAGTGATGCAGCGAGCATATAAGTTCTCACTAGACCATGCAGGAAGGAGCTAAAAATTTTTAATTAAGTCCTGCTTAAACTCTGGTAGCTGTCATTCTGCCTTTTAGAGCCAGGTGCTAGCCCAACCGTAACCAAACCTTCAAGCCCTCTAAGCAGAGAAAGGGCTAGGAGAAAAAAGAAGTATGAGAATAAAAAGCAATTCCAGGGGACAAGGATTACAGACTCAAAAATAGACAGGGCAGCAGAGCAGAGCACCTCTCACCATCCATCATTCCTGAAATGTGCCTGGGCAAGCAATGGGTGCTGCTCACAAGATCTCTCCCAGTTGACGTGAGAAGATGGGGGACTGGAAGCGGATGATAGAGTTGGCAGGGTCTCCTCAACTGTGCTTGCTTCTCCTGGTGTCTTAAATGGCCACTTTGGAGAGGAGACTGATGAAAAGTCCTGTGCTTACTGTCCCTTGTATTACAAACAACTCAGATAATCATTAATGAAAATGTGCTTGAAGAGTAAGTATTCTTTAATCTAGGGGGGACTGAAATGCTGTTATGCATCAAGAAAGCCTGTTTCTTTTTCTGTCAAATGTGATTTAATGCAGAATTTTGCTTACCTTTAATTTCTGTTCTTTCCTGACATTTAAAATGTTCCTTATTCACTGTAGTAATAATGGGCTTCTGATGTGAGAAAACAAATTACATGCTTCCTTTATAGAGCAGCTTCAGTGCAACGATCTGAAAGTACTCACATATATTAGTGAATTAATCCTGACAATGTACTTCTCAAACAACATCTTCATAACTGGAAACTGCAGCTTATATTTTTTGCTTCTTTTGCAAAGTTTACTATTACTGGAATCAGCCGACAAATCGTGATTAATAATAAAGTTCTGTATATGCTGGAAGGCAAAATATACAGATTTTTCCAGCAAGCTTTGTCAAATCATTTACAAAACAAACAGAAATTTCCTGACATTGCATTCTTGCTTTTTATTTACTAACCTACTTTCTTTTCCAGTACTGTGTCTACACTTGCAAGTATTGTTTCAGAACTGATATGTAATCATGGATTGTATATCCAATCCAGAAATACATTTATTTCAGTGGTTGAAAGCACAAATTATTCCCACAATGCAACCTCCCACAGTCACAGAAGCTTTCATCCAACCCACAGCAGAGGAGGAGCATGACATTGTCTCATTTATGTTTTTCCTAACAGTCTTCCTGTTCCACAATGTCGTATTCCTTTGAAGCAATTGTCCCATTGGATCAACGTGATATAAAACCTTCAAATTTGAGAAATCTTTCTTACTTTCTCCAGTCCTAGCCCAGATTGCAGGCAGGCAGACATTGCGGGCATTGCTTCTCATAAATTGAAAAGACACTTAAATACTGTGCTTCTGTCTGGAAGGAAAGATAGAGCATGAATCTCCTCACTCTGGAGAGTAGGGATTGTGTAAGGCTGTTTATGGTGCATCTGTAGGAATAACCACATTTATGAGCAAAACAGAATAGATGAAAACCCAGGGAATGAGAAGCAATATTGCTCAAAGACAAGCATCTTTCTTGAACAGTGGAGGGATACTTACATTAGGAGGACTGAATTGGGACAAAAGTCCATTTGCCCTGTCTCTGACAATTGTGTTTACGAAAAGAAACACAGAGCAAGTTCAGGGTGATACTTCCCCTGGCACATCCTGCCAGCATCAGCTTCCTATGCTAGTGACCATACCAGCATCTTTAGTTTTAATAAAATCTGATGGACTTTTCTTCTATTGTTGTATTCATCTTCTTACAGCAAAGTGTAAGAAATTTTTTTGTTTTTTGTTTTTTTTTTAATTAATGGGGAAAAAAAGTAATAAAAAATTTAAGCAACAGAACAAAAAAATGTTAATCACATGGTGGGGAAGATGATATGGGACAGTAATACTTAACAAATCTAGTCACAATCCTATTGGTGGTGTAATGCCATATGCTGCAAAAAGTCCCACTGTGTTGCTGTGGACAACCCACAGACAACCCTCCAGATTCCTCTGAGCTCTGCACGTAGGCAGTGCCCAGCACTCAGGTGTGCCTCTGCTCTATCTGCATAGCAAGGCATTCAGAGGAGGAGATTTAACTTCCTATTGCTGGCAGAGGATGAAAGTCTAGCCCAAACTCTAGTAAGCAAGCATTTCAAGCTTTATTGTCATTGTAAGATATGGATACGTAATCCCTTTTCCTTCAAACATTCAGTAGTCTATGACTATGAGAACACCAGAGGAACATCAAGTCCAGAATTGGAGATAAATACTCAGTTTCTAATTTATGGCAGTACAAAATTATACATAATATAGAGGCATATATGAAGGCATAAATTTTTTGTTAAATAAAACAATGCAATGAAAAACGTATTGAGAAAAAAATACATTGGAAGATGGTACAAAATACTAGCTAAGCAACAGTACTGAGACAATTGTGTGACAGATGCAGTTACAGATACGGCTTATAAAATTATACCCATATAATTTTCACTTCATTCTGTAACATAAGACTTGACACTCACAGCAGTTCAAAATTCAAAATCATTTTAAAGCAAGTTATTATAACCTCAGTAAAACCATACGTGAATCTCCTATTCTGAATCAAGCGTTTAAATTAGTTTTGCTTGCTATACTTTGAAAGTCTTTGAAAAGTAGATTAAATTATATTTATCCTCAGATAAATAGACTCACTATTCATTTGACTTTATTAAGCTCTCTGTTTCCAAAGAAAAATATGCAAAATTAAATTAAAGAGTACTTTAAGTGTACAAGAGTAAAGGGAGCTTTATTAATGCACTTCAAAGACACACCTGTAGTTAATTCAGATCACTTTCCTGAGTGCTCCTACATAATCAAGGCTAGAGTGACACCCAAATGTGGGAAACTCTGCTGTTGCCTTAGATAATGACAGAGTAAGGAAGAGAGCTATAAATATTTCTACAGAAGTCATTATCCGACGTTGATTATTAATTAGTTTTCTAATAAAGTGTACAGGAAGTGGTGGCATTTTCCTAATTGTTCCTAGAGTAATCGCCATTCCTATTTTCTTCTCATTCTAGTGAACTAGCATGAAAAAGTATGTTACCATGCACAGATAAGAGGTTTTTTTAATTTCTGTGCTTAGACCAACTTACTGAAATCTTGGCCTCATTGAAATGGTGGATGAAAGTTGTCACTGACTTTAGCAGAGGTGTGTTTTAATTCACAACAACACGATACAAAAGGGAGACAATAAAGCCTACATTTGTACACTCTAGGTACATCAACTTAACCTAAACAGCTATTTTAGATTAGCTCTTGGTAAAAATTTCTCTGTAGATAGATCAAGTTGTTTTCAATTTGAGGTTTCCTAATCTGCTAATAAAAATACTGATGATGGATCCAAGTATTTTTGTTGTCCCTTATACTTTTGAGATCAATATTAGAAATGAGTTTTTGTTACTCAGAGTTCGCAGTAGGAAGATTCACTTCATCTGCTTCAAAAACTAAAGGAGTGATTTTTTTTTTTCCTCTCCGTTCCTTATCAACAATAGCAGTGATATCAGATACATAATGTGAAAGAAGATTTGGCTTTTGTCCCATTTCTTCTGGCAGAGTCGTACCTAAAATGGTTCTGAATGAATAATTGAAATGAAGGACATCAAATTCAAAAGGTGTTGTGCCAGGTGCCTAAGTTCTATTACGCTAAATTTCAGATTGTTTGACCTTATGTCCACCTGAACAATTTGAAAGACTCTCCAATAGGAGAGGAGGGGTACTGAAAAAAAATGCCTGTCCACACTCTGAGGGGCCTCTTACTTGATCACAAGTTGAGCCCCAGAGCTGGAGCTCCAGCCCTCAGAAAAGTCCTGGTCTGGTCTGCCTGGCAGATTTGGGTTTTGTGTATAGTGCTGTAGGTGTGAAAAGTATCAGGCGTAGTGTTTGAAGCTGAACATTCTAGTCGTGACATTTTCATTAAAGTTAGTCCTTGGAGACCAGCTTATACAAGGAATTCAACCGATTTTCTACATACTTAATCCAACTGTATAGGATCTAACTGTGTTAGATCTACACTTAGGAAATCTAGATGGCAGTTTACTTGGCTTAATCCTAGGAGGTTTGCCTGCCTCTAACTTCATCTTCATTGAAAATAGTTTTCGTATAGTTTATTTTTTCCAAAGCCAGGACTCAAATACAAGGTGCTCCCAAAAATTTAATATTTTCAGCAGTTGCTTTTCACCACTGTTCTTAATGCACTAGCATGTAAATCAAGTGCAGATCACCAAGGAAACTGGAAGTCTGATTCCTTACACCTTTCTTAGTATATCTCCAACGAGACACAGATCTACAAAAATCTAGATTTTTAATGTCATCTAAAATATTATCTCCAAACAAATTTTTCCCCAAGTGTTCACTAATAGTATGCTGCCATACTTAAAATAAAGGTCTGCTCTAAGGCTGGTTCATACAGGTGTGCTATAGTTACTTCCTAAAAGATTACAGTGGTTTGTGTGACTATCTTATTCTGAATATAGGTCAGGCAAAAAAGATGGCATCCCTTATGTTTAGAGGTAAGGGAATATAAAGCTTTTATTCCAATCTATGAATTCAGTTTAGGCTAAAGCTGGAGAGATTTATGCCGGCTGAGAATTTGCTTATGTGTAAGAAGCCTATTTTGATTTAGGGAGTTCAGAGATTTTAGTGAACGCTTCAATTAAAAGAATTAATCTTCTCTGGAGAAATTTGCATGCTAGTACTTTTTTCTCACGAGAATTTTGTAACTTAGATTTGCATACTTTTCATTGAATATAAAATAATGTAATTCTTTAATAGATTTTCCTTCTTTCCACTGCTGATGAATCTATGTACTTACATTTACTTTCATGTTAAGTCACTTGATTCTTTGAAAACCCACTGTGCTCTTCTCCTGGCTTTAGTAGTCTCAGTGCATACTTGGCATACAACCTTTTGCTTTTAAAATTGTGATAATTTACCACAATTTTCATTTGGTCAACAACTTCCATCTGTTGTTAGCAACAAAAAGCAAAAGACTTGTCGGTTACCTGAGACATTCAAATACTTCAGAGAATTGTAGATTGGTATAAAAACTAGTAAGCTTACATTTCCTATGAGAACAAATGTTTAGATGTACAAAATGCAGTTGTAAATAATTCCCCATTGACTGTGGTGCTATCACATAGTGCCATAATCTCATAATCCTGCTCCTGCAAGCATGTTTTTAAATCTTCACCCTGAGTTTGGCAATTGGTCTGTTGGGCTTGAGGGTAAGCAGCGTAGTCAGTCATCCTACATTTTGCTCCTAAGAAATACCAAGTTAGTAAAGTTTCCTTTGAATTTCAAAGCAAATAACATCTGGTTTAGTCATCCTGTGCAAGGATGAGTTCAGCAGCACAGGAGCCTGCACTTGATCAGTTCTGCCACTGCCTTTAAAGGCAAATATTGAACTGTTTCAGATGGTGTAGGATCTCAGCTATCAAGTCACCAAATTAATCAATTTATACATAATAGATCATAACACTCTTCTTTTGCTTTATTCTCAAAGAAGGGCTTGGCGCCTTAATGTAATACTGCACCACATCCTTCTTGTGTAAGCTGATGAAGCCCAGCAGTGAGGTTATTTCAGTGGGAATCGAGCATACCTCATTGACCTAGACTGCAAGCTGCATACCTGTTGCACAGCTGAAACCTAGTGCATGATCCAGGAGATCATACACGTTAAGCACTGAACTCCCTACCCACAGGACCTGGAAGCTCCCTGTGCTGCAGGCGTCCCACTTCCCCAGATTTGACAGCTGCCAGATGAGGGAAGGTGCAGCACCCGGGCGCTGAGAAGGAAATCATCTTATTTCTGCTAAGCTTCCTCAAAAAAGCTTTGGCTGTCTGGCCCACAGTAGTTTTTTTTCAGGCTGCAGTGATGCAGGAAGTGTGACAGCATCTCCTGTTTACAAAGTGGCCCACAGCAGAGATGTTTCTGTGGCTGGGATCCTGGGCCTGGCAGCAGGCTGCAGATAGCCTTGGGCTTCTTGCTGAAGCAGGCCATAGACCAGCTGGAAGGAGGGCAGCTAGAGGACCAAAAGGAAGGGCCTGGTTCAGCAGGAGGCTTCCTAAAGAATTATTCCTGAGGGACGCTCCTTCAGGGCTGTTGCAGCTGTTCATTCATGTAAAGAGCAACCATATTCCACAAAGCTGGGTCTGGAACCCTAATTTTCTCCCTTTCTGTTATCACTGAGGAATTTTTCCTGCAGAAGTGCAGAAGGGACCTGTTGTTTTCTGCATATGTATCCTTTGAACAACTGCCATAGAATACAATGTGATAGAACTATCCACACAGATAGCAGTGGAGAAATTATTTATCCACGCACCTGCTAGTAAAAAAAAATGATCTTCTCAGATTGTTTACCAAAATACTCCTCCAAGAAGTCTGCTGTGGCATGTGCAGACATGGGATGAATGACTCAATGCAGAGACTCAATGGTGGTACACTGATTCCATTTTGTTCAACAACCAGTTAACCCACTGCCAGTATTCCTCATGCGACTGACCCACCAAAGCGAGGAATTCCTTCCATGACTCTTCTATAAAGCCCTGTCTGATGCTCAGCAGAGGTAATGCAGCCTCTGTCTTAGCCACAGCTGCAGGAAAGAAAAATAACATTTTAAAGGGCATGTACCCGAATGTATATTGCTGCATATTTGTCTTCAATTACTTGACTCTTGTGATCTGGAGAGACATGCGTAACTTTACTGTGAAATTTTTGAAAACTTCACCATCACATTAACTATGGCAATCAGTAGAACAGTAACTAGGCAAACAAAACTGAAGTTTTTAACCTAATTACAACAAAGTGCAAAGAAACTCAGTCATGCGCATATGCAGGCGTTTTCTCCATTAAGCAAGCCTGTGGGGAAATGCCTGAGTAAACAACTGAACTATGCTAGCATATAAATCAATAGACCTAGTCAATAAAAATAGTCATCCCAGTGCTGACCCCCCTTGATGAAAAAAGTCACTGGTGTTTCTCCTGCGGGTCTGTGGAAAAATTAATATAACATTAATAAAATCTAGGTTTTGTCTTTCAGTACAGGCCCAGGCAGGGATTATAATACATGATAGTGTGAGACAGAGAATAGATCACAGAGATCTCATACTCAAAAGTTACTCTTTTTGGTTGATTATATTTTTTATTCCAATTTTTTTTAATTAGTATTTATTTATTTTTCTTTCTGAAGGCAGGTTAAGTTAATAATGTTCCACAGCCTTAGCATCATGTCTAAATTGTGCTAATGCAGCTGGAGGGTGACTCAGTACCACTCCTTACCCACCCACGTTGGCAGGGTAGTGACATTTCTAATGGGTTATTGCTGGACGTGCCTGCTAGGGATGTAAATTATGTGCTGAAGTACATTCTAGAAAGTCAGTGTGGTCTAAATGAATATTCACACATCATGGTCCCACGGTCTCTGTGATGTCTGTACAGAGCTGTTCCTTGTTATTCCAGTAGAATGATATAACACCAAGCACAACAAGCTCCTTGGCTTGAAGACATTGGTCTTGAAGCAGCACTAGTTCAATCAGCAATGAAAATATCTTTATTGTAGGGTAAGTGCAATAGAAAAAGAAAAGTAGTAGCTTTACCACTACATGTGCTTACATTGATAAAGCAGCACATAGCAGCTTCATCTTGTGCCAAGATGAGACCCTCCAGTTTTGTTTCCTAGTCCAATTCTGCAACTGCAGGATAGTGAAGGAGAGCTGTTGTGGCAACTGTCTATTATTTCAGTCTCTGAATGAACAAAACTACCGTCCACAGTAAAAGAATGCACATTTTATGTTTAATGGAAGATTTATTTCCTTTTTACGCGTATGTCAAATTCATAGAATGGCGTAGGTTGGAAGGGACCTTAAAGAACTCTAGCACCTCTGCCGTGGGGGGAGGGTTGTGATTGTTTGTGTGCTATTGTACTATAAATTTGTAGGTTGTTAAATTTAGACTAATCTGTACAAAATCTGTCATGTTTCTTAGAATCTGTCACCCTTTCTGTTATCTGCTCTCTTATAATTCCCATCTGTGAGTGATTAGACATCTATGAGTAGGTAATATTATAAGACGCTGAAATATTCCAAGAAAATATGGAATATCTGTACTGTGGCTTACTGTAATATTTGTCTCCTATAAAATAGAAGTGACTGTTTTAACCTTGGCCTGGAAGAATGAACTGGAGCACTGTAAAAAATGCAGATCCTTATAGAATGAAGATGTTCTTCACCAGAGACAAGCATTGGCATTCAAAACTTTCTTGCTGGTGTTTTGATTTTTATGCACTCAGTAATGCTTCTGTATTAGTTAAAATGTAAAAACTAACACTTTAATGTAACGCTGCACTTATCTCTCAGCCAAGAGACAGAGAGTGCAGTGCATATGTTATGCCATCAGAAATAGCATAGTCTCTTATAATTATTTAGCACAAGCAGAAAACAAGCTCTTCGGTACCACTTGCTCTTCAGCTAATGAATATATTGTGTGGTTGGCGGTGTTCCATGAACCATGACCCTTTGGTAAAATTTATTTCTCTTGCTTGTTACAGTGGTCAGTAGCTATTTCATTTTAAGCTATTGTATAGAAATCTAAAGCATGCGACTTAGCACTGCCAGTGCCTGTGGG
>JANHGO010000037.1:28343728-28360517 GCA_024606505.1 Aquila spilogaster
TATGGCTGAATCAGGCCAAAAGTCCATTTGCCCCAGCATCCTGTCCCTGACAATGGTGTTTAAGAAAAGAAACAAGGCACAGAGCAAGTACAGGGTGATACTTCCCCTGGCATATCCTGCCAGCATCAGCTTCCTATTATAGAGGCCATATCAGCATCTTTAGTTTTAATAAAACCTGATGGACTTTTCTTCCATGGGTTTTCACTACGGATTCAACTTCTTGCAGTGATGCATAGAAAGTATTTCCTTTTTTTTTTTTTTTTTATTAATTTAGTGGGAAAAAAAAACCCACACGGAGAACTTTGCTTTTAAGCAATAGAGCAAAAGTTAGGAATGGTAATAGCACAATGGGAAAGATAATGTGGGACAAGGTTACTGTCCCCATCCAATGTCGGGCACAGTTACCCAGAAACATCTAGTCATAGTCCTATTGGTGGAACAATGCCATCTGCTGCAGAAAGTCCCCCTGTATATTGCCACGGAACAGCCCCGTGCCCATCTGAACAGCCCTCTAGTTTCCACCCACCTCTGCACACAGACAGGGTGCCCAGCACCCAGGTATGTGTTTGCTCTAGCAAAGACTTTCAGAGGGTGATGGAACTTACTACACTAATTTAACTGACTATTGCTGGCAAAGGATAAAGGTCTAACCCAAACTACTAAACGTCTCAAGTCTTATTGTCATTATAGGATACAGACACATAATCTCTTGCCCTTTTAAACATTCAGCAATCTATAATCTGTGAATATGAGAAGGCCAGTGCAATACAGAGTCCAGAATCTGAGAGATGTGCTTGGTTTCTAATTTACGGAAGTATAGAGTTATACATAGTATAGAAGCATACTATGGAGGCATAGAATTTTAGTTAAATAAAAGAATGCAATCAAATGCACTGACAAATTAAAAGTTTGAAGGGAATTGGAAAAAGTAACAATATACTAGCCAAGCAACAAAACTGAGCCCATTGTGTGACAGATGGAGTTGGAGTTATGGCTCATGAAATTATACCCATATATTTTCCATAGAATGCTGTGGCACAAGACTTGTTATTCATAGAAGTTGGAAAGTCAAAATAATTTTAAAGCAAGTTATTGCCACCTCAGTAAAACTGCATGTGAATCTCTTACTCAGAATGAAGCATTTTGCAATTAAGAATTTTGCTTACTATACTTTGGAAGTCTTTAAAAAGTAGATTAAATTATATTTACTCCTCATATATATAGTCTTACTATTGAATTGACCTTGATTTCACTTTGTTTACTTTGCTTCTGGAGTAAAGTATGCAAAATTAAATTAAAAGTGCTTTAATTCTGAACCAGTGTCCACACAGGATTAAAGGGAGTTTTATTAATACACTTCAAAGTCACACTTATAGTTAATTCAGATCATTTTCCTGAGTGTTCCTACATAATCAAGGCTAGTGTGACATACAAATATGGGAAACTCTGCTGTAGCCTTGGATAATGACAGAGTAAGGAAGAAAGCTATAAATATTTCTACAGCCATTACTCAGTTTTGATTATTAATTAGTTTTCTAATAAAGCATTCAGGAGTCAGTGGCATTTGCCTAAATTTGCCTAGAGTATTTGCCATTCTTATTAATTCTCTTTAGCATGAAAAAAATATGTTCCCGTGCACAGGCTAATGATGCAAGACAGAGTTGCTTTTTATTTCTATGCTTAGACAAACTTTCTGAAATCTTGGCCCTGTTGACATGGTTGATAAAAGTTTTCACTGACTTTAGCAGAGTTGTATTTTAATTCAAAACAACTTGATACAGAAGGGAGAGAAAAAACCTGTGTATGTACAGTATAGGAGTATCAATGCAATCTAAACAGGTATTTTAGCGGATTAGCTCTTGGTAGGACTTTTCTCTATGGATAGATCAAGATGTTTGTAATTTGACATTTTCTAATCTGTTAACAAAACCACTAATAATCCACCCAAGTAGTTTTCTTCTTTTTTATGCCTTTGAGATCAATATTAAAAATGAGCTTTTGTTACCCAGTTAAATTCCACAAAGGAAAGATTCGCTTCATTTGGTTCAAAACCTAGTTAAAGGAGTGATGTTTTTTCCTCTCTGTTCCCTCTTTATCATAGCAGTAACACCAGATAGATAACATGAAAGGAGACCTTCCGTTTGCCCTGTTTCTTCTGGCAGAGACTTACCTAAAATGTTTCTGAATGAATGCTTGAAATGAGGGGTGTAGATTTTAGTGGATATTGGACCAGGGTCTTAAATGCTATTTTGTAAAATTCAGATTATTTAAATTTATTTGAATTTTTTTGACCTGAACAGTTCAAACAACTCTCCAACTGCAAAAAAAAAAAAAAAAAAGTAAAAAAAGCTTGTCCAAACACTGAGGCACCTGTCACCTGATGACAAGCTGAGCTGCAGAATGGGAGCTCCAGTCCTCTTAAAACGCTGGTCCAGTCTTCTGGGGAGGTTTGGGTTTTCTCTATGGTGCTGTAGAAATAAAAAGTAGTCAGGATTAGAGTTCGAAGCAGAAGCATCACCTAATCATGACATTTTTGTTAAAGTTGGTCCTTGGAGACCAGCTCATACAAGCAATTCTACCAATTTTCTACATACTTTATCCAATTGTGTAGATAATCTAAATTTAGGAAACCTAGAGAGCAGTTTATGTGGCTGAGTCTTTGCAGATTTGCTTGTCTCTAACCTTACTTTTGTTGACAATAGTTTTCTCAGCATTTAATTATTCTGAAACCAGAACTCAAATACAAAGTGCTTCCAAAATCATCAGGTTTTCAACAATCAGTTTCTACTTGTCGCTGTTCTCAATACACTAGCATGTAAATCCAGTGCGGATCACCAAGGAAACTGGCAGCTTGCTACCTTACAATTTTCTTAGCATATCTCCAGTGAGACATAAATCTACAATAATTTTTCCACTTTTTTACAGCACTTAAAATTTTAGCTCCAAATAAATTTTTCCCTAGGTGTTCACTAGTAATACACTCAGTCATACTTGACAGAAAGGTCTACTGTAAAGCAGATACAGGTGAGATAGTTACTTTCTAAAAGCTTATAGTGCCTTGTGTGTGTTATGCTTAATGTAGGTCAGGTAAGAGAGACTACGTCCCGTATGTTTGGGAGTAAGGGAATATAAAGCTTGCTTCAGCCACAAGGGGTTTATTCCAATCTAGGAATTCAGTTTAGGCTAAAGCTGGAGAGATTTATACTGGCTGAGAATTTGCTTATGCTTTAAGAAGCTTACTTTGATTTACAGAGTTCAGAGATTTTAGCAAAGGCTTCAATTAGAAGAGTTTATCTTCTCTGGGTAAATTTGCATACCAGTAGTTATTTCTCATAAGAATTTTGTAACTTAAATTTGCATAGGTTTTATTTAGATTTAAAATAATGCAATTTAATTTTTTTCATAGCTTTCCCTTCATTTATTTCATCCACTGTTGATGAGTTCATGTGTTCACATATTACAGTTATACTGTAAAATCACTAGCTTCTTTGAAATTCCATTGCATCCTCCTCCTGGCTTTAGTAGTCTCAATATGTACTTTGCATAAATCCTTTTGCTTTTAATATCATGACAATTTACTGTCTAGTGTAGTTTTGCATTTGGTCAGGAACTTACATCTATTGCTAGCAACAAAAAGCAAAAAAATTCTATCAGTTATTTGGGACCGAGAAGTTAATATGCTTCAGGAAAAGTGAAGATCGATATCAAAACTAGTAAGCTTACATTTCCTATGAGGGCAAATGTTTAGATTTACAAATGCCATTGCAAATAATTCCCCGTTGTCTGTTGTGTTGTTGTATAGTGCTGTAATCTCATAATCCTGCTTCTGCAAAAATGTTTTTAAATATTCACATTAGATTTGGCAATTGGCCTGTTGATCTTGAAGGTAAGCAGCCGTTATGTGTGCATGTGAAGTCAGTCATCCTGCATTTTGCTCTTAAGAAATACCTAGTAAGTAAAGTTTCCTTTTAATTTCAAAGCAAATAACATCTGGTTTAGTCATCCTGTGCAAGGTTTTTGCATGAGTTCAGCAGCATAGGAGCCTGCAGTTGATCAGTTTGCCATTGCCTTTAAAGGCGAATATTGAACTGTTTCAGCTGGTGTAGGATAACTCAGCTATCAAGCCACCAAATTAATCAATTTATACATGATAGATTTTAATGCTTCTCTTTTGTTTTCTTTGCAAAGAAAGGCTTGGCGTCTTAATACAGTATTACACCACATCTTGTGCAAGCTGATGAAAACCCAGCAGTGAGGTCATTTCGGTGGGAAGGCAGCACATCCCATTAACCTGAACTGGGAGCTGGGTACCTGTTGTCCAGCTAAATCCTAGTTTCCAATCCAGAAAGACTGCTTTCCAGCACTGTTTAAACTAGAGCAGCAAATTCCCTAAGCACAGGGCCTGCAAGTTTCCTGTACTGCGACCTCCCTGGGTTTAGCAGCACACGGTTGAGGGGAGATGGGAGGCTGGTGCCTGCCTTACCTCCTCTGCACCCTGGTGTTGAGAAGGAAACCATCTTATTTCTGCTAAACTCCCTCAAATAGGTTTTGGTTGTTTGGCCCACAGTAAGTCTTTTCAGTGTGCACAGATGCAGCAAGGATGATGCCATCTGATGGGTGACTCAACATGGAGACCCAATGGTGGTACATCAATTCCCAGTGGCCAGTGTGCCTATCTTAACCCACTGCCAGTATTCCTCATGCAACTGAAGAGACCCCCCAAAAAGCTAGGACCTGAGCCCACAAAAATGAGGAATTCCTCCCATGACTTTTCTGTAAACCTCTGGCTGCTGCCTAGCAGAGGTCATGCTGCCTCTGTCTTCACCACCACTGCAAGAAAGAATGAGAATTTTTTAGGGAGCATGTACTTGAATATATAATTTGTTACATATTTTTCTTTAATTACTTGAGCCTTGTGTTCTGCAGAGATCTGGAAGCATAATTTTATTGTGTAAGTTTTGAAAACTTGGCCATTGTCTCTGACAGTAAGTATAGCGATAACTAGGCAAACAAAATAAAAGTTCTTAACTTAATTACAAAAAAGTCCAAAGAAACTCTGCTAGGCATACGTATATGCAGAGATTTTCTCCATTAAACAAGCCCACAGGGAAATGCCTTAGTAAACAAGTGAATTACACTAGCATATGAATCAATAGATCTAGTCAATAAAAATACCCATCCTAGTGCTGACCCCCCTGTATGAAAAAAGTCGCTGGTGTTTCTCCTGAGGGTCTGTGGAAAAATTAATAGAACATTAATAAAGCCTAGCTTTTGCCTTTCAGTACAATCCCAAGCAGAGGTTATAATGCGTGACATGAGGCAGGGAATAGCTCACAGAGACCTCACACCCGAAAGATATTTGGGCTTTTTGTTTATTTGGGTTTTTTTTCTTGCTTTCTGAAGTCAGCAGAAATTAATAATGTTGCACAGTCTTAGATGAGAAGCACCATGTCTAAATTGTACAAACACAGCTGGAGAGTGACTTTGACGGTAATACTCCTTACCCACCCATATTGGCGGGGCAGCTGCATTTCTAATGGGTTATTCCTAGATATGCTTACTAGAGATGAAAATTATGATGAATATCACTCTAGAAATGCAATATAGTCTAAATGAGTATTGGTTCCTTGTGGTCCCACAGCCCATGTGATGGCTGTATGGGGGAGTTCCTTGTTATTCCAGTAGAATTATATCTTTCCGGGTACACTGGCCTTTCTCTGCAGGCAGACATTCCTCCTGAAGCCACATTAGTTAGATCAGCAGTAGAAAATATCTTGATTGCAGGGTAAATGTTCATTTTTACCAGTTTAACTAGTAAAAAACAGTGGCTTTGCCAGTAAATTTCCTTACATTGATAAAGTGACACATGGCAGCTTAGTCAAGGGCATTGGCCAATAGAACAGAGTACAATCGGTAGCACCAATGTGCAGTACCAGGGTAACTCACTTCAGTTTCGCTTCCTACTACAATTCTGCAACTGCAGGGTAATAAAGGAGAGCTGTTGTTGCAGTGATCTGTAATTTCAGCCTCAGAATGAACAAAACTACTGTCCATAGTAAAAGAAAAGAAGTCACATTTTCTATTTAATGGAACATTTATTTGTTTCTTATGCTTCTGTCAAAATGATTGTTAGTGTGGTATTGTGCAATAAATCTGTACGCTGTTCAGTTTAAAATAATCTATAAGAAATCTGTCATGCTCATTACTATCTATCACCCTTTTTGTTATCTGCTATCTTATAATTCCCATCTGTGAATGGTTAAGATACCTATCAGTAAGTAATGTTACAAAATGCATAAATATTCCAAGAAAATAGTTTTATACTGTGTCTTACTGTAGCATTCATCTCCTAGAAAATGGAAGTGAGTGCTTTAAGTTTGGCATGGAAGAATGATTTACAGTGCCTTAAAAATGCAATTTCTAACACAATGAAGATGTTCTTCATCACAGAGAGACACTGGTATTCAAAACTTTCTTGCTGATAGTCTTGATTTTTATGTGATCAGTAATGCTTCTTTGTTAGTTATAATGTAAGAAAAGAACACTTTAAGATAACACTGCACTTATGTCTCAACCAAAAGCTTATTATGCTATGCCACCAGAAATGGCAAAGTCCCTCATGATTATTTAGTGCAAGCAGAAAACAAACTCATTTGTGGCATTTGCTCTTCAGCTAATGAATATCCTGTGTGGTTGGAGGTGTTCCATGAAACATGACCCTACAGTAAAGTTATTTCTCTTGCCCATTACAATGGACAGTAGCTATTTCATAGAATCACAGAATCATAGAATCATTTATGTTGGAAAAGACCTTTAAGATCGTGGAGTCCAACCATTAACCTAACACTGCCAAGTCCACCACTACACCATGTCCTGAATTGCCACATCTACACACCTTTTAAATACCTCCAGGGATGGTGACTCAACCACTTCCCTGGGCAGCCTGTTCCAATGCTTGACAACCCTTTCGGTGAAGAAATTTTTCCTAATATCCAATCTAAACCTCCCCTGGTGCAACTTGAGGCCATTTCCTCTTGTCCTATCACTTGTTACTTGGGAGAAGAGACCAACCCCCACCTCGCTACAACCTCCTTTCAGGTAGTTGTAGAGAGTGATCAGGTCTCCCCTGAGCCTCCTTTTCTCCAGACTAAACCCCAGTTCCCTCAGCCGCTCCTCATAAGACTTGTGCTCTAAACATTTCATTTTAAAGTACTGTGTAGAAATCTAAAGCTTATGACTTAGCACTGCCAGTGGCTATGCTGTTACCAGGCTGCTGCAACATAACATTTGAGTCCTTTAGGGCGGTTTGCAAGTTGTGGCTTGAAGCTGTTACATTGTGGATGAAAACTGCATTGAAGCTTAGTGAGTTCTGGTTGAACTGGCATTGCTGAAAAGATTTTGGCTGATAATAATTTAACCTATGGTATAGTAACACAGAAAAAAATATGCACAAGTGTTACTAAGGTTATGACATCAGCTGTAGAAAGCAAAAAAAAGTGGAAAGGTTTTATATTCAGTGCAAAATTGCTGTGTATGGTGTACAACGTGACATACAAAGTGGCCAGCATTACTCACTGAGCAAAAAATTTTGTTATATCCAAATACAGTGTAACAGAGCAAGGTAGAAATGTCAAGACTGTAGATCCTAGAAATTTGTGTAGCCCCATTTTTACTTAAATGTTGATCTGGGTATGGAATGGCATGGCGTTACAGAGAAAATAAATCATTAAAAAGACCCACACAGATGATCCGTTTTTCTATATATTTTTTCTATGGAATTGCTCAATTAGTCAAAATATGTTTTTCTTGTGATAAAAGCTACTTCATTAGTCTGGGGTTTTTTTTTCCTCCTTGCAAATACTAGAACCTGGCTTTTCTAGAGATCTGCTGGGGTAGGTCTGCAAAGCAGAGCTCCTGACCTCCAAAATTTTGTAGTGGCCCTGAGCTGCTCATCCCGGAGTGTGCACCAGGCTTGCCTTCCCTGTGCTTCATTTTCCACAGAAAGCATCCCCAAACCTGCGGGCTGTAAGGCAGTCACAACACGGCCCAGGCAAGTTCCTTACAACGTGACCCTGAGTATGAGTACACGTAGCAGCACATCAAGACACAGCTTTCCGGAGACAAAGCAGAAGACAAGTGGAAAGGGGAAAATGGCTGAAAAAAAAAGGGCAATTGAAATCGAAGCTAGAGAAAAGCAGTGCAATCAAATCATCAGATCCTCAGTATTATAAAGTGCCTCGTTCTGCTCCCTTACAAAGCTGGAGCAAGAGAAAGATCTAAATCTAACCGAATCTAAATTTAATCTAATCAAGAATACCTGTCTTAGTCCTGGGAAGAGGGGAGAAAGCAGATCAAATAAACAAACATCAGAGAATGAGAAGTTCAGATGACAAAAACAGAATATGAAGTGTTTATTTTTTTGTTATTACCGCAGTCATTTATCTCCAGTTTAAATTTTGTTTTTGTTCTGTGACTCTTACCAAATCTCAATTCGTTCACTTGCAGAACTGGTATACTACTTACCTAGCAGAAGCCCTCCAAATATAAATAGGTGGGTTACATTCATTACTAGGCTCAATGTTTCAGAAGTGCTTTTTGAGATTCCTGAGTAACAGGCACAGGAGAACTATAAAATATTGTTGTTGTTATTACTGTGAGCTTTGGTGAGGTCATGTAATAGGGACCTGACATAATGGAAATAATGACAGTGACCCACTTCAATCAAATTCTGTATTTCTCATGTGGGAAGAGTTTTGACTAAGAATTTGCAAGGTTTGTCCATAAATGTGAGCACAAGGGAGGACTGTGTTAGCATATTCAAGGAGGGAAAAAAGCGTGATGAATATCTTGAGATCTAGATACTAATTTATTTTTTTTAAATCCATGCTTAGACACCTAAAGGGAATGCAATTTAAAGCTGCTGTACAATTCCAGATGTCACCATCTTAAAGGATGCTGGGAATACTGCAGCCCCTCAATACCAGGAAAGAACTGGCCTGATACTTAACTATGGATTCAAGTAACCTCAGACATTCAGTTTTGAAGATGCTGTCTGAAACCTCTGGATATCTGAAACACCCAAAAAACTCCTGAAATCCCCTGTTAGTAGTAGTTAGCCTTTTCTAAACCTTGGAAGATGTATGGCACATCTTTCAGTAAACAGTAGTAAAACCATGAGGAAAACAGGGTTTTTTTTTCTATGTAGTGAAACAACTCCCCAAATCTCATTCTTTTGGATCAACAGTTGGCAACTGTCTGGCAGAAATACTAACTGCCAATGTACAAATGTTGGGCTGGAGTCAGCAGACCCAGCACACTGTAAATATTGAAGCTCGTGGAAAGAAATGCAGCGTGGGAGTAACCTTTTACTCCCTTCTGCATACTTCTAGGCACTTTCTGCCCTTTTGCACAGTTGTAAGCAGTTGAACGTAAAGCAAAGCACTGTCGGAGGCTGTGGAGCAATGCTGGAAGTGCAACAGAGCAGGGGACTCCATTTGCTTTGCTGCCAAATAATTTTAAAGGTACCTTTAGCCACAGTGTGTGGGGCGGGCATTAAATGAGATCTGTGTTTGTGCTGTCAGAGTATGGCTGAGCGAGGATGCTCATTGACTAAGAATGCTCCGTAGAGTGTTTTCTGCCCTAAAGAGACCCTATACCACCCTTTTAACCACCGCAGAGACAGCCTGAGCTTAGGGACGCATCCATGCTGGGTCAGGCAGAGGCGCTCGAATTAGCTTTCAGCAAATCTTATGTACAGGAGACATCCGGCTAGTGCAAAGATGAGAATAGATGCTCCCTGAGATTTATATACCAATAAACAGAAAATACCCTTCTGCCTCATGGGTGTGTCTGAGATTTGGTCCTTCCCTTCAAGGCTTAATAGCCTATGGAGAACAAAAGAGCCAGTGAAATGCTTACTGCTTTCTCCTTAGTGCCTGCTAGCTGGTGATTGAAGTAGATGACACCACCTAAGTGAGCGGTATGTACCTCTGTACACAGACGACTGAATTAACAGCAGTAATAATACATCACACACATTCATTTCCTGCCGACTTAATGAGGAAATGATACGCATTTGTTGTAGATTAAAATACCACAGCAAGCCAAGCCAAATGGATCACCGAATTAACCTGAACACCAGTACAATGTTTCCTCCTTGTGCCGTCAGATCCCCTTGGTTTTAGCCTTTCCCCGTTTTTGTGGAGTTTGTTGGTAGAGCTTAATATCATTTCTCAAACTGCAAAAAGGTGGGGAAAAAAAAGTATCATGGTTTTTGTCAGTATAATTTGTTGATACAATTGTTTAAATTTTAAAAACAACACTCCTAGCCAATATTACCATAGCACAGCATTTTCTAGGCTCAGGTTTAGTCTTTTGTAGGCAACTGGGAAACAACAGCAGCTTTGGTCATGTTGGCATTTCTGCTGCTCCACCTCAGGTGTTCCTGTGGGAATAGGACATCCTTCCTCTCACAGTGCCAGCCAAGAGAGCGGTTCTGGTGTCTTTGAACATAAGCAAAAAGGGGATTAAATCCTCCAAAGTGAGTGTGTTTGGTGACACAAACTAACCAGGCATATTAATTGCTTCATAACGTGAACCTAGTAAAAAATTCAGTGGAGGTATATAAGTACTTTGTATTCAAATTGCATTAAAGCCTGAAAGAGCACCCTACTTCAGTACAAAAGCTTCAGTTACATCCAGGAACAAAAGAAAATACAAGGGGTGTTTTTACAAGGTAAAAATGTTTTTCTTGGGTTTTTTTTGGTAAAGGTCTACAGGATATCCTCCAGGGAAAACCAAAACCAGAGCTATAGGAATGCGCAGAGCTGTGACTGTGGTTTTACAGCAGGAAGAGGAAAAGAAAAAGATACATTCAGAGCATGCTGATAATCAGTGCTAGATAGGAGACAGCAGAACTAGAGCTGTTCTTTTTTTTTGAAAGAAACAAAATCCAATCTGTATTTGCTCTGTTCTACCAGAGCTCATGAAGTCTTCCTCTACCATCAAAAACTGTCCCTGAAGGACCAAAGAAAGAGACCTTTTCCAGTGGAGAGGGGCAATCATACCCACATGAGCTGCGGGGCTGTGGGATGTCAGCTCTGAGCAGACGAGACCAAGAGAGCAATTTCTCCCCCATCCAAGGTGGTGGCCTGACCCCCAGCCTGGCTGGGAAGGGCTGGCTCTCTGCTCACGGGGCAGCTCCATGCAGTTTGGATAGTCAAGGTCACAGAGCTGGACTCCAAACCCCAGTGATTAGAGCCCTCACCCTCATCTGAAAGGAAGCAGTAATCATCCCATCCACTTTAAAGGACTCTTTCCTTTCCCAGTCCCCCACCATATATTAAAAAAAAGTGCTTTTGCGACTGGACAGACAGATACCTTTTATTCTTCTGAAAACAGTGATTAAAAAAGCAATCATCTGCACAACCTCTTCTATCCCACATCTCCCAGACAGATTGCATGAAACTCAACGGCTGGTTCTCTTCACAATTTCAGGCAATAATTGGGCCATATTTCAACACATACACACACACTTAGACACACTTTATCAAGGTTCGTATTGTTTCTGTACAGTTTTATCTCTGCACTATCGCTATATGGCTTTGGTAAATGCACTGAGTGCAAGATGACTTTGGTAAGTGCACTGAGTGCAAGAGAACCTCCCCCCCCGCCGATGATGTTACCATCTTGTGTTTTTCAAAATTAGCACTTAGTTATGCCTCATGTGAAATATGGTGTGAAATCCATCTGAAAAGGCAGATATGTGCGAAAGCAATGGACCATGGAGGAGAAAGCAGCGAGGGGAGGAGAGCCACGGTTCGGCAATGTAAGAGATGCTGAGGGTTTAAGTCTTTTTGTTAGCTGGTGTATGATCCCCCCCCACTATTTCTAATATCTGCCATCCTCAGGATCAGGTAGATGGACTCAGAGAAATAAGATATATAAGCAAAAACTTTGAAGAAGACCTCTTACAGGTTTTTTTTATTAAACTTGAAATGATTGGGTTGTACCATAGGCACTGAGATTTCCTTTTAACAGATGATAATTTGTGTAATAACAACAGTAGGACAATTGGTGTCCCCTAGAATCACCTGGGGCCACTTTGGGTAAACTTACTAAAGAAAAAATGTGGGTTTTTTTCCCCACCATCTTTAATATGGTTAAGCTTTCTTTGAATGTGTCAAACAAAAATGATTTATTTAAAAATTATTCTGAAGCATCTATTTCCCTTTTAGTGATCCTACATTACAGAATATGACAACATCTAAAGAAACTTTTCTGCAGGAAAGGTTCATGCAGCCACCGATGAAAAGCAGTTTTTCATCACAAAGATAACGGCAGCTGCAGTGAGTCAGACCCAAGGTCTATCCTTCTGCTGGCTGACAACAGCCGGTAGCTGTTCCTCAGGGGAAAAGTATTACAATATAGAGTGGTGTTTCTCCAAGTACACCTTCCCCTTAGCTTCCAGCAATCTCCTGCTTAGTGAAAATATTAACCCATGACAAAACACAGCCCTTCATATCCTGCAGGAATGAGTGTTTACATTTCAGTTTTCCAGTGCACAAAAAAAGTGTTTTCTTTTTTATTTCAGAACTTTGCCTGATGATTTCAGTGGATGCTCCCTAATTCTTGTATCCATGCTATTCATGGTTTTAAAGGCTTCCCTCAAATCTGGCATCACTCTTGCCTCTTTCAAGGTAACAAGCCATAGTTGCTTCATATGCTTTGCCTTCCATTCTTGCTTTCTATAGCATCATCACGACCATGGTGAGATGTTGTCATCAGAGACACACATCATCTCCTGTACCAGGTTCTGTTTCAGTATATAAGGTGGGAAAAGAAAAGAGTATGTGGTATTCAAGATGCAGCTACACCATGAATTTCTGTAACAGCATAATGTTTTCTGATTTGGTCTCTGGTTGTTTCCTAGCAAACCCTAATATTGCGTTTCTGCCTGATATTTCGTTACCGTTATCTGCAATGATAACCCCAATCCTGGGGCTCCATTACCTCCTTTTACTGCTTAACCTTTTGCATGTCTGTGCTAACAAGTGGGTCAAGGAACTTACTAACTTACCTAAAGAACAACAGCAGAACAACATGTATTAATATCCTGTTTTCGTAATTAGTGCCCTAGTCTGGCTTATGGCAGGTACCCACAGACAGCCCCGTATGACACTGGTGGTGCCCTCAGCGCTATTGCATCAGGGACCCGCAGCCTCAGCCCATTCTCCCGCCACGCTTTGCAGCTGCTTTTCACTGATATCGGCCTTACCTGCTGTCAGCAAACAATCCTAGCTTCTTCACTTCAAGCTCCAACTGTTTAGCTAGGTTTTGGTTAGATTTGCTGAGGAGCTCCTGAGATGTTTTTGTTTGACTGGGAACTGGTCAGGCTTTGCTGGGAGCACATGCCACAAGGCTGCTCGGAGAACAGAGCCGGACTGAAGCTACCCACCCACTCGCGTGGGGCCGGTGTCGGCTCGCCTGCCCAAACGACGCTCCAGCATCATCATATGCCGTCAGCCATTTACTTGGGTCAGTTCTGCCCACCTGCATTCAGGGATGCAGGGGGGCTACTGGACATCTACTGGGGCAAGAGAGGTACAATTTCTAGAAGAAAATGTGTAGAAATATGAAATTTCCCAGAAATATCTTCCAGAAAAATGGAAATTTGGGAAAATTAGAAATATCTGAAGTAGCTACATGCTTACCAAAACCACACTTAATGAAGTTCTTTGGAAATGACATATATCTTGTAGATATGAAATGAAATGATAGATATTGTGTAGATCAAAAAAACTTTAAGAAATAAGTATATTTTTATTTTGGATTATGACAAATACACTTTGTATTGCATTCATAGCTATGAGAAATGTAAAGTTACTTACATACATACTGTACTTGTTAACATATGTCTGCAATAGAAAAATAATAGAAACACTGAAAACAAGGCATGGCTGTTGACTCACTAGCTAAAAGGAAAGCTATAATTGTATATGTAAATAGGTTGCAATGAAACAGAGGGGAAAAATTGTATTTCTGTAGGGGAAAGTAGGAAAATGACTATGCAAATGTTGTATACTTTCATTTATACATTCATTATACTGTAAATAAAACTCAAATAATTATCTCACTGTTCAGTCCAAGGAAAAATGTTTCACATGAAAGTTTTATTTCAATTTTTCTTCAGATCTGTGTGGCAGGTGAGGAAAAAGAATAGGAATGGGAAAAGAAAAGCAATTTTTTTCTGAGAACTTACCTCTTTTTCCAGACTCACAGATCTGTTTGGGACAGTCCTGTCCTTAGTGTTCTTTCAAAAAACAAACAAAAAAAAAGAAAACCTGAAACATTAAGGTAAACAGTTCTTGAGTGAACAGTGAGGAGAAGATCCCATACTGAATTTTGGCCTTATAAAAAGGGATGCAGAAGAGTTCTTTATATGTAAGGCATTACAGAGCAAATTGGAAGGAGAAATTAAAGTGTATATTTTCAGTATATTCAGTATGTATTCGGGCTACCTCTATAAAAATAACTGCAGGTCTGCCAAAACAAGAGAGAGGAGGTCAAGCTAAAATATCCTGGCAGGACCAATGGACGTAGGCCCATCCAGCATCATGCGTACTCAGATCTGCGAGCTGTGTGTCCAAGGACAGGATCTGCTTCTCTGCAAGAAACCCCCCAACTGAACCCCTCCAGGAGCTCCACGAAGGGCTGGTAGCGGCAGCTTTCCCCCCTCCACCCTAGATTTGACAGCACTTTGCACTTCGGCGATGCAAAACTTGGCCACCCTGATGCTGCTGGAAGACCTCAGATTGCCTGCCCTCAGGGCTCCTCAGCGCTTGGAAAGTCTCTGAAATAGCTATTCCAGAACATTATTTGGGCGTACATCCTCTCTGGATGCTCCTATTTCAGAATAGGAGTGCTTTTTTGGACTGACTGTAATCCATATTCAGAGCTAATTCAGAAACAGTGTGGCTGCATGGAGACTTAAACCAAAATAGCTATTCAAAAATAATTATTCTGGAATAATAATTACAGCTCTCATTTCTGTATCAGATACAGTTATTCAGGAATACCTCTGCCAGTGTATTTCCACATAGACGTGAGCCCTGAGTGTTTACCACCTGCATTTTCCTCAATCAGGTGAAGAAAATGCCTTTTGCTGAAGTCCTGGGGAAAAAATGAAAACCCTTTAAAATAAAATGCTGCTCTAAACTGCGGTTATTTTGACAATAGATCAATCGAAGGTATCACATTTATTTCTAGTGCCTGAAGAGAGGAATTCTGAGCTGTAGCTTCTGTTGCGTCACTGAGTTACTCATTGCCTTAAACTTAACTAAAGATGATTCACGGGCAATTAAAAAATGGCAAGGAAGAGACGTGCCATTTAGGATGCTGAAATAATACAGGAGTGTCTTTCTTTGACATTGTTATTCAGATTGGGTTTTACAGGTACTGACAACAGGTGCTGGACCTTGGTACTCAAGGGGTAATCTCAAGCTGTGTACTTGGGTCTCAAGATCTCATTTAAACCAAAATTACTTGATTGTTCAAACACCCTGGTGCGAGCTGGCAGGCTTGTCAGGTGGGGAAACTCAGGCAGCAGGTAGGCATTGGCTCAAACCCAGGCTCACCAGCAAGGCAGCATGGATGCAACCAGTTTAAACCACACTGCACAGCTCTTGTCCCCATGCTTGGGAAAAATTTGCTGAATTTTACAGCTGAGGTGCTCTGAAGCGCTCTCTAGAAGAGACTTTCTCTGCATTGCCTATAAAGGAAGATCACCTAGCTCTCAAATAGGTGCTCTCACAGCATGTGGTGTTAACAGCTCTCCAACCGTTTAGGTCTGTAATAAAATTATAGCATACAGCAACAACAGGAAGGCTGAACTTTCCCTAAATCTACGCTCAAGACCAGAAAGGTAAGATGCTACACCTGTCAAAAGACAGATGTCGTGCTGCTGGGACTCTCATAGTTACTGCTAGAAGGCCAACAGGTAATAAATAACCATAAAGTCAGTCTATTAATTTCTTTACTAGCGCTGGCCAAAAATAGGTCTCTGCTATTTGTAGCAGTGAGATAAATACTGGATGAGTACTGAGGAATAAATTGCTGTTGTGAATTATGAGTTAATGGGTGTTGAAAATGTATAAATTATAGATATGAAATAATTATGCAAATTATATTCCTTCATCCAATCATTTATTTAGTGGAAACACTTATACAGTATCTTTACAGAGTGACGGCGGTGGCAGAAACGGTCCTGTTGATGTATAACCTGTAAGTGCTAGAAGTAAAAAAACTTCCGTTATAAATGGCATTGTCTTCCTTTCAGGAACCTCAGAGCTTTTCCTGATGTTAAATAACATCTTAAGGTGGTCCTCAGAAATATAGGGATGGGCAATCTGAGGCACAGAGCTGGCAAGGGAAGTAAGATCCAGGGTTTTCCTCCTCTTAAGTTTCATGTACGGGTTTCACTGCTGGTGGCTTAATGTGTTCCCATGCTCATCAAGCCGGCCTAAGCTATCCGTTGCCCCTAACCTTGCTGTGCTCCTCAGATATGTCTGGCCAATTGCTCATAGGACCACTTCCACACAGGAGATGAACCCAATTTTTTTTAAAAAAAGTGTATTAAATAACATTTTTCAAAAACAGTTTACTTTTGCAGAGCTTTTCCTTTTTATTTTTTTTTTTAATTGCAGAGTTCCCTTGGTGGGAATGCATGGTGGCAGGAGCAATCGGCGGCGGCAGCAGCAAAGGGGCTGGGAAGCAGCAAAACCCCCCAGCC
>JANHGO010000037.1:28360617-28376880 GCA_024606505.1 Aquila spilogaster
GGTGGGAATGCATGGTGGCAGGAGCAATCGGCGGCGGCAGCAGCAAAGGGGCTGGGAAGCAGCAAAACCCCCCAGCCGCTGCAGGCTGCCGAGGTGGTGCAGAGTAGCCGTGCTCCGCGCATGAGACAGCCGCCGCGCTGAGTCTTCCCCTTCACACGTGAAGACGGCAGCCCTTCTCCGAATGCACTGCTGAAGCATTGTTTTGCAGGAGGTTGGGTGAAATCCAGGAAATATATCTTTGTTTTTCAAGCTGGTCACATACAATTCTCCCTGGGTTTTATGGTTAAGCTGGCTGCTCTCTCTTCAGACTAAATGAGCAAACAATTAAATATCCCACAATTAAATATCCCACTGCTCAGTCAGACCTAAAACAATGGTAGTGGCTGCCAAGGACTAGACTGAACATAAACACTAACACTGGGAATTAATTAGTTCAGGGCTTATATATGTGTGTGTGCTTTACAGAACAGGCAGAATTTCAGCAGAAAGCTGTGCAGACAGGAAAAGTCACATTTATAAGTCAGAAAGAAAACCAGAAGACCACGTTCTGGACAGAATGCTAGTCGAAGGCCAGGTTTAGAAATATGGAAAGGGAAATTGGCTCCATGTCATCTTCGTGCTTATGAGAACGTTATTTGCCAATAAACATAATCATATCCAAGAAATAGCTGACCATCATTTTCTCTATTGAGAAGTGTGCACAAGTCGCTGCACACAAGGCAAATGCTTGTGATGAAAAGAATGAAAACATGATATCTGTTGCATTTGAGGACTCTACTTGGGTATTTAAAAGATGCCCACTAACTTGACGTCGGAAAACTTTGATATCCCAGCTATGAGCTCTGCTGAAACTGTCCATAGCCCTGCTGAAGCCTGGCGGCACCGACACAGCCCTCGCTGCAGCCCAGGCCAAGGCACAGACTTCATACTCGCTCAGCTGTGTCCAGCAGAAAATCTTGGACTCTGCTTTGGCTGAGAAGAGCGGGATGAAGAATCTTTTGCTGCAACGTGGGATTTTTAGGTGTATTTCTTGCTTGTTGAAATGAAACTGTAGTTTAGACAAAAAACTTTCATATGAAACTGGGATGAGGTAACTTGAAAATAGGACAACTTCACTGTCATACCAGATATCCTGCCAACACCTGTAACGCATTAGCCGTGTGCATATTGAAGCTCATGGGAATTAAAGTGTGGGTAGCACAGGACTTCTCTGGCTATAAGAGGCAGCCCCCACCCCACCTCCTGAAGGACAAGTGAAGAACCATCTGTCAAGATCCCGTCTCCTCACCAAGAGGAATGACACCCAGCCCGTGGCTTGTTTGATCCAGGAGTAGATGTGTTAATCATCAGCGTGAGATACCAAACCGCTGACAGGTTACTATATTTTGCTACGCTTGTATGCAAAGGATTCTCGTTAGCAAAGGCTTCAAGTGTCCTTGTCTCTTTCATCCACAGCCGTCTTGATCTCACAAAATGACAACTCTCCTTGCAATGATTTCTTTCCCATAGGACTAGCCTGAGATTAATTACTAGTTTTAAGTGTACTGAGTAATAAACATGTTTCAGTGGGTTAAATAGCTACTGGTAGCTACCATTCCTCAGCTTCAGAATGGTACAGGTGCCTGAGTGTTTTCTAGAGCAAGTGACCACCGGTTATTATTAACGTGTGACGTTAACATTAAGTAGTAATGATGGCTGAATTGTTTTTGCTGAAATGTAATGAACACAGAGGATGCATTTTAACGAGGAATAAATAAGCAGTAAATCCTAAAGTAATTCCTGGAACGAGTATTACCACGCAGAGGCTTTCCTTTTCTCTTTCATATTCCCAAATCTAATTATATTTTTCTAATTTTCCTCCCTTCTTTTTCCCAATTCCTACTCTGTTCCTCTCTCTCTTTCTCATTCCTGCTTAAAACTTTCTGCTACTTTGCACATTTCTTTTCAACAAAGGGGAAGGAAATCCTGTGGTCCTTCATTTTACTGCTCTTTCGTAGCAAAATCAGGAGAAAATACGGCAGAGAAGGAAGTAGAAGCACACTTAAATTTCTGCTAACTACTGTTGCCACTGACATTTATATTTGTTTGATTTACACACATTCTAATTAATACAAATAGCAAAGGGGAGAACTCAGCAGTGAAGCTACAAAAGTTTACAAGTTGTTTTCACATGTTTATTGCTTTGCTAAAACCCAGACCCTCTAATCAGCTTCACAGATTATTCCTTGCATTCATGATGCCCTGCTGACAACGAAATGTAAACAAACTGCCGCAATGGAAGAGGTAAAATCTATAGAGAAGATCCCAGTGTTAACATATGTCTGTGTTCCTGGTGTCAGGAAACAAAAAAAAATAATGCAGTAATATAAGCCTCAAATGATTAGTTGAGTAGTTTTTCTGCAAGTCAAAACAATCTTACTGATCAAAAATTGTATGAGGCTATACCTGAGGAACGTGCTGTCCCACAGTTACTAATTGTTGAATACAGTACCCAGCAGTATCAATCACTCAAGTGAATGGAAACAATTTCTCCAAAAAAAAAAAAAAAAAAAAAGAAAGAAAGAAAAAGAGACTGTGTGAAGTTAGTCACAAAAAAAAGAAGCGCATTGTCATTTGAGGAAAAAAATATCAAAGCATCAAACAGTGTAAAAAATATTAGTGTATGAAATAGGAGTCAAGACGAGCTCTCCTACTGCCCCCAGTATGGCCTGGGAGCTCTAGGGGAGATACACCCACAATATAAGGAAGAGGAAACTTCACTACCTGACATTTCCCTCCTGTAATTAAAATAAGGGATTCTGTTTCCTTTTACCCCAGGAAAGATGGGATTCAGAAAACCTGGGTATTTTTTGCAGCTTTTGATCCAAATTACTTTTTTTCCCCCATTTGCCACTCATGGCAAGCTCACAGTATTTTTGTGTCTCTACACAACACACTGGATCTTCAGAGAGTGCCAAGCACCACAGGGAAGACAATCTTACTTTCACCTAGATAGCTTGCGGGTTAAAGGTAGATCTTGGCCCAAATTATACCCTACACTGCTTCTGCGAGCTGGCCCCACTATGAGCTGATTGTGGGTAGAACTCACCCACAGAAACTTGATATTCTAACCCAGACCTCTCTTCAGTTAGCATCTGTAGACATCAAACCAAGCCCATCAGATAGACTGCAGGGCTTCCAGGCAAGCGAGCACACGAGCTGGCCAGGCTGCACCTACATGTGCCGTGCTGTGTTGTCAATTAAATATGCAAAAAGAACATGTGCATTTTATTAGATCCATGCAAGTCATTAGGCTTTTCTCTGCCCTTACCAGTTCATACCACGATCAGAAATTTTGGAATAAGTAAACACTCCTCAATCACTTCCAGCTGTAAGAAATGGATCTCAGAAGGATACGATCATCTATTCCGAGTTCTTGAGCCCTGAGCACAAGTTTAATTTGTCACACGTCACATTAGATTGCCAGGCAGTCCAGGCTGCTATACAGAATTCCACAATAGGAGGAATTTTTATGTATTCAAATAAAAGCATCTTCAGTCTACCGTGCAGTCAAGGAAGGTAATGCCTATTTATCATAGACTCCTGATACTGGTTCAAAAGGCCATCGCGTTATGGACAGAAATATAGATATAGTCTGCTTTCCCATCACCACAAGTCAACAGCGATGACAGGCCCACTGACAGAGAATTTGAGTGCTCTCCTGAGCCCTCCATCCTCAGACCAATATTTCACTGGTGCAGCATACCTATTGCATTGATAGAAGGAAATAGCCAGAGTTTATTCAGGGGCACTTCCCAATGTCGACCCTTTTGTTCAAAAAGTGGTCCCGGCACAGGCTGTCTTAAGGTAGCTTTCCCATGACGTCAGACCAGAAGCTGAAGCCTACGCCTTTTCACTGACCTTCTTTCTCCCCAAAGGCATATGTGCAATCAGGGGGATGTAGCCAATCTGATCTTAACAGCTCCTTGTTAGAGGAGGTGGCACTGGTTGACACAGCTTTTCCAGGTGTCTAATCTCACCTGTGCATCACTCCTGGACTCTCAAGGAACTGTGCTGCAGAAGGATCTTCATCCAGATCTGATGGTCTGCCAGTAGACAGCCCACTGTTGGCTCAGGGGAGAGCACCTACAGAAATCTTCCCCAGAAAGAGACCTATTGCAAGGTGGGAACTATGACTTATTTCTCTGACTGGAGGAGAATTTCAGCCTTGGCCATTCAACCCCAATTTGACTTGGGGACGTTTCATATGTCAAATATCCTGTGTTATGTTCTGATCTTAGAATTTTCTTGGGGTTTATGCAGGTCTATAGTTGCAGGTATTTTAGCATATTACCCTCCAGTGTGATACTTCTTTATGGAGTACAACTAAAATAGCAGAGTTCAAGCCAAAACACTGGGTCACATAGGAAGGCTTAAGCAGGAATTAATTTAGGTAGAACAGTATTTGGATCTAATCCCAAAGACAGGAGTTTGGGTATTTAATTGTAGCGCAGCTGTTCACGTCAATGTGCCAGAAGCAAAAGGCATCAAGGAGTCTGGGAGAGCATGGACAGTATGGCCTCAGGGGATAGCACAAGGAAGAGAGGAGAGGTATTTGGAAATCATTTATTTAGTCCTACTGTAATCAGAAAAATAAGAATTTGTAATGGTCACAGCAGCTAATTTAGCTACTAAATTACACTCCTGCACTAAGTCACTTTTTCCTTCTTGACTTCAAAAGTCAAGGGAAGGACCCCTCCCCTATGTAGATAGCGTACATCCCTCCTCTTGTGCCTGCTTGCTGGAAACAAGAAGGACAGCACCAAATATGTTCCCAATTCACATCATGGCAACAGCAAGGCCTGGCTGAATACTTCAGCCCAAGGCAATCACAACAATATTCTTCAAGGCAGCAAGGTACAAGTGCTTCCCTTCAGATCAGACTGCACTACTGAAAGATGGATTTCACCTGCTGTCCTCACGAAACTAGTCCTGATTCACAATGATCTGAGGACATCAACACATTGGGGATTAACAAGCTACTTTCATTCAACTGCTTAACAGTAATTGTCCAAATACATTTCTCTTACGAATGGAAAATACAGGGTAGCTCTAGATAGGTTGCTTGCTTTCTGCAGAGAGTTAGACAATCTCATATTTGCTGTGGAGTAAAATCGCTCAGATAAGCAGTTGCTGTGCCGTAGCTAACACACAGTAAATTCAGAGGATATGATGCCTACAGGCCCATAATCCTGAGAGCAGCATTAAGCTCAAAGGCCTGAGGAAACAATAGGAATAGGTTATACAATAACAAAATTTAATTAGGATTCCAATCAGAGTGGAACAAAGGAAATAAACAACTAATAATCTTATGCTAAGTAATCTGGATAATTAAGTTTGCGTTTGTTTGTATATTTAGAAAACCTCTGCAGCTGTGTCAGGTGAGGAGGTTGTGCTCTTTTCCCTGAACTAGTTAATTTAAGAAAAGCCATACCCTGAAAGGCTTTTTCACTAGATAGATGGAGAAATTGCTGATGGACCCAGGTGGCTCTTTGATGCAACTGTTTTCCTGATGAGGGCAGGAATTACAGAGCAGATGGCAGGGTCTGTGCTGGGGGTTCCCAGCTTCCTTCCCTGCCAGGGTGTGCCTGTAAAGCTGCTTTTGGTTCCTCGTCTCAAGTCATAGTCTAGTTCCTGTTTTGACTTTGGTTTCTCTAGGCTCCGTGTGCTGGTGTTTCTTCCCATTTCTTTTCAGAAAGCAGCAGCTCACAGACTCCCTCCACCTGCGCCTGCCCTGCCCGTGCCTTGGCGTTGTGGGCTCATGCCGAGGGTGCTCCGGTTTCTGCCACGCCAGCCCCTAAAATGCCTTTGCTGTGTCTCACGAGTACTTTAAACAGGAAAGAGCTGCAGCTTTAGCACATCAGGATGTCGGGGGGGTTCACTGCATTTTGGGAGGGGTTTGGTTTTCTGTTTTTATTGGTAGTTCCAAACCACCATCCCATGGCAGTTTGCTTGCATTTCTGATGACAGTGTTAGCAAGAAAATGGGCTTCCATTTTGAGTTGTTATATATATATATATAAAAATAATATTGTATGTTCAAATAGGGATGTGTGTGCATGTGTATACATCTTCCAGGAGCTATTGTTGATGTCCTGAGGTTCTGGATAAATAGCGCATGGATGGTGCGCAGGAAGGGGATCCAAAAACCCATGACCTTGGAGAGCTTGGGCTGGCTGTCATTTAACTTTTCTGGCTCCTTCCTTGGAGTGCCCTGAGAAAGGACGTAATATTCATGAAGTCCTGAGTAAAATTAAGTTGCAAGTTGCTATGTGCTCTTCAGCTGCTTTTTACAGAAGTGCTATCAGGTGAAGAAGCAGCACTATAAGGTGAAGGAATGGGTGCTATAAGAAGCTATAAGCTCTGTAATTATATACTACATTTATAAGAAGCTATACAGAAGCGCAATGAGGTGAAGTAACGGATGAGGAAGTTACACTTGAAAGGATTTTTATTTAACGTTGGTCAGAAGAAAAAAATCCTGACTGGTTTCACTACATCGACTTACACCAACTGCGTTGCTATTTTTTGTAGTAGGTATTAGATGTCCAAAGGTTAACCTGAGGTGAATAGTATGAGACATAACGAGTATCACTAGTGAAAGACTATTTCCAAAGCTTTAAAGGTAGGCGATCCTGATTCCTCCAGCATGAGGATGGGAGCTCGAAGGCCACGGCGTTGAAGCGGAACGCTTTGGCAAGACCTGTGGCAAATCACTGACGGGGTATTTTTTTTTTTAATTACACAAACATACATAAAAAGAGGGAAGGGTGCCTTTTGCCTCAAAATTTGCCTCTGGCTCTGTCCATCACAGAGCAGAGACGGTGGCGACAGGCCTCTAGCCAGGCCCTGGGCCCGGCCGGCTGAGGAGGCCTCCCTCGTCCCCGGCGCGCGGGCCGGCGGGGAGGCGGCTCCCGCCGCCATGTCGCGACAGACTGCCGGGGCCTGGGTCTCCGTCCCGGCCGGGCGACCGTCTCCCGCCGCAGCGCAGCAGCAGCCCGGGCCAGGGGCTGCTCTGCCGGAGGGGTGAGCCGAGGAGGGCTGGGCGGAGGACGGGACGGGGCGAGAGGAAAGGCCGCGGGGCGCGCCTCAGCCGGAACGCGCAGGTACACGGTGGTGGCGGTAGTCATAGAGAATGCAGTTAAATAATTAGGCGTTTACAAATTATAGAAATACGCTGATTAACAATATGAAACACATTCAGTCATACAGAACGAATACGCGTATAAAATGTTACATGTTTATTATATAAAGCGTATGACAATGGATGCCTGTATCTGTCTGTTGTGTTACGTAAATAATACACTCATAGACTAATAGATACGTAATGATACATACAGATATGCTGCATTAGATAACATTCACTATATAGGTAATATGTATGTTTATGTAAGATATGTAACATAGATAGTAATGTTTATATGATATATATGTAATATAATAGGTTTGTATTACTATATTTTATATTTATACATTATAATATACCTAATAATGCACACTATATGTATCATATGTACATGCTATAATATGTATTATGATGCATAATGATATATGTATACATAAAAACCTTAGCTGAAATACGTGAGTGGGTCTGTCAGTTTTGGCTTGTGCCTTTGCAGTGATGGATAGTTTTGTTACCGACTGGAAAGAGTGCAGAGTGGCTCCTGAAGAGGAGGCACGAGGAGAGCAGAGGTGCCTTAACGTGCCTTCTTATCAAATTTCTAAACGAGAAATAACACTGTGGTGTCCAGCTCTTGCTTCTTTTCATTTTAATCCTGTTTTTCCACTGATAGCATTTTCAAGCTAAATTTTTTAGTGGCTGTGTAGCAGCTCTTTTAATGTTACCCCACCACTACAGGACATCACTGCCCTGACACATTTGCCTGGGTGCTTATTATTTTCTTTCTATGGATTGTGTTTAATTCCCAGGAAATAGCTCAGACAAAAATTAAATATTGAGTAAAGATTTCTGAAGATGGCTCTTTCCCTGAGAGCAGTGGCTGGTAGGAGATTTCCCTGGGAGTGGTGAGATCTATGTCCTGGGATAAAGACAACACACGGCACTCTTCAGAGCCGTGAAGCTGCCTCGGTATAAAGGTCTGAAGAGCTGATTATCTGAAGTACTCGGAAAGTATTTCTTGGGCAGAATGTGCTGTTTCATATTTTCAAGATAATATCTACCATTTCATTCACTTCTTACAGGAACAAAATATTCAGAATTCTCTAGGAAAAAAGAGAGTAATAGTTATTACGTGAAGGACAGTGTAGTGGTGGCCGAGACTTCAGACGGGAATTTTGAGAAATAGCTTTGGGCAACTGGGCATGAGAAGAAATGTGTAGAGACGGCCAAAAGCAGTGATTGATTTCCCAGTCTCCAACCACACCAACACTCATCTGATCACACCAGTCGTCTTTTTTTCAAAATTTTGTGCATGTGTGTGTGTTTTCTTCTGTGCTTTTCCACAGACCTGCTTTCAGCTGAATTTTATGACAGAACTTCCAGTTTCTTCATTTAAATTGGCAGGAGTCTTTTTTTTTATTTTTGAGAAAATATTTTGCAAGTTCATACTCTTACAAGGGTAAAGCAATAATAGCGTGTAAAATATTAATTGCTAAATAATATATCTAATTTTTCCTTTCTTGATATTCAGAAACAACTCTACAACGTAAGAATAAATCAGTCTGGAGAATGCAAGAGTTAAACACAAAATTATGGGGTTTGTGATGTTCATTTGATGGCAGATTTGCATGAATTTAGATCCTAACCCAAACCCAGTGAAGTCAACACCAGGACTATCATGGTCAGCAGACCTTCTCTGCTGTCCATGGGGTGTTGTCGCGGTGGGTCAATGCATTATGGCCGGTGAGCACTTGCTGTCTCTTAGCATATTTACATACATCCACAGGACCTACTAGTCAGAAGGCATATTACCAACAAATTAAGTCAGAGAGTACCAGAAACTTGCAAAGTCAAGACTGAGCATGCAGCATGGGCTATAAATGAGGTGCAAGTGAGGAAAAAAATTAAAACAGTTTTGTAGCTGGAGGACTGCCTTGTCAAATCGTTCCCTCTGGTAACACTGCAGGGTGCTACCAAATTCAGTGGGACTGAATGAACTTGAGAAAAATTTGTATTTTTCCAAAGTGATGGAGCAATGCTGGAGCTATTTAGGATTGGGGTGTATTGAGATGCCTTGTAGCATTTGTCCCACAAGCTGAACTGCCTCCCGCTTTATATTCTGTGATGTCAGTCAGCTCTTCTTTCAAAGGGATTTTATTTTTTAACAGTCCCCTCAATATTATGATGTCTCATGGAGTCACACTTCACTGTAGTGTTTCTCCCTGACAAAATGCTACTAAAAAGCAAGTTGTCATCTGCTTATAGATTAATTACAGAGTATTCCCCTGCCCTGTCCCCTGGGGTATACCACTAATTGTAAAAAAGCCCTTCTTAATGTGTTATTTATATATATATAGTCATAGACTTAGTATGCCACTAAGTCTATAGAAAAACTTGTTAATGGGCTTAAGTTTTGTTATCTTGAATCCTTCCGATAATAACCACCCATCTGTATTTTGCCAGTAGGTTTGACCTCGTAACGATATGTTTGTTATATAGAGGGGAACTTGGCTCTGGGACCATCTCAGTGAAGGGGTGTTGTCGCTACAGCTGTGCAGTGCTGGTGGGTGTGATGCCGACTCTTCTCCCTGAACATACACCGAAACCTCCCAACGATTTTGTAGGATGTCTATGAAATGAAAACACTTTTGTGGCGGCAGGAGTGGCACAGGTGGGTGCGCGGCCGACCCCGTGGTGGGGCCGCGGCACCCAGGGCACACAGGGAGGGTATGTGTGGCATTTGCAGGCAGTCCCAGCCATAACATGGCAAATAACATCTCTCACCTGGTGTTTTGATAGCACAAGTTTGGCACACACAGGTGCCAGTGAGTCTTACCGGGGACCATCACTCCTATGGATGGTGTATAGGGTATTTCTGACAACAGGAGCAATTGTTTTGAATGCTTTCTCTTGGGAAAAACTTGAAGGGAGAGACGGTGCCCCACTGCAGGACCTGAGACTGTACATTATCCCAACTCATCTTTTCCTAGTTTGTGCGTTGTTTCAACACAGAGGAATTTCATGAGCCTTGTGCTTCCACAAGGGAATGACTGGGATGAGGGCCTAGAGCGAAGGAAAAGCCAACAACCCCCCACTCTTTGTACACAGTAGTACTTCAAGTGCAAATCCACCCCAGAAATCCCCTCTCATGCCCATTGTGTGGAGTAGGTTTTGCTCTATGGCACTTGCATACGGATGGGATTTAGAAAGCTGCTCACCACACCTCTATCCTTGATGTAATTTCTGTTTCTATATATTGCAAAAGGAGCATACAGGACCACTACAAAAAGCCTAGCCCTTGCATTTGGCCCCCAGCATTTCCTATGGCGGTAATAACTCTGCGTATTTCACCACATGCTCTCCGCAAGCGCATTAGCAGGCAAAAGGATGTATTACACGTGAAATCAGAGCGGGAGACCACAGCACACCAGAAAGAGCCTCGCCCAGGAGCTTTTGCATCAAGTTTATAAGCTCTGCCTTCTTCAAAGATATTTAGAGTTGTTTCAAAGTGACAGAGATTACCTTATTCCCCATAAGGTGTTCCACGGCTGAGGCAGTTTTTTGGCAGGGATGAGGAAGATGATTCATTTGTCTAAATGGCTCAACCTCGTTGTATGCTCAGCTGGTAAATGGCAGTTGCACCCAGACAGACTCCCAAAGAAGAAAATACCTCATCGCTCGTAGAAAGGAGGAAAAGTTATATTTGCTAACATTACAAGTTTCCTGGCACTTAATATAATAAGCAGCTGGGGCTAGGAGTTTATTTATTCTCATTTTCAAGCCTCTCTTCTCTTCCGATTCTTTCTTTATCTTTTAAGCAAAGATGCAAGTGGTTGACTGAATCCTTACTTTTTGCTGCCTTGTGAAAGTTTCCTGATTTGGCAAAAATAATTATGCATGAAAAAAGAATTGTAAATGCAGAAATTTGCACAGGTGGATTTGTGAACACGTGCGTGTTACAGGGATGGCTTAAGGATCTTGTCTGGAAATCTGCCTTCAAATACCTTTCAGTGATGGATATTCAGATTTGGTTATTTCAAAGAGCAAGGCTACAAGGCACCAGAGATTACTTAAAATGAAAAATGCACATCATTTTTATAGAAGAGCCTCAGTAGGCAACATGGAAAAATGATGTACAGTGAATCAAAACAGATCCTGAGGGCACACTGAGCTCCAGACCTGCTTTCTTTCCCTGTGTGCCGCCGGCTGTGGGACGGCCACGCTTGCTGAGAGAGCTCATTTATACTGATTTGACATTTTGGTGAGGGCTTGCACGGAGGTAATCACCTTCACCAGGGCAAGGGCGTTGACTGGCTTTTGCAACTACGATAAAACGATGCCAGTTTTGACAGCGAATGTTTAAATTTAAACCCTTCTTCCTGTCTAACTGCAAAAAGTGGCCAGTATATTCAGAACACTGTCAAAAATAGTTTTGGTGGTGTTTGCTCAAGTGTTTTGAGTTGTCCTAGAGCTGGTCAAAAGAGCTAGATTTCAACAGGAGATTAACAGAGAGATGGAAGTTTTCACTAAATATTTTATCCTCTTTTTTTTTGACCAGTTCTACTTGCATCTAAATTTCTGAAATAAATATTATTTCTCTGCTCTTTTGATCTTCATACTTCTCCCACGCTAGCGCTATAGGAACAGTTCAGAGGAAATCTGCAATAACATTTTGTGTCTCAATGATCAATAGCATATGAAATAAAAGCTCCGTTCCTAAAAATAAACTAGAGATTTCTGCTATCACATTAACTTTACTTTACCGTAGGCATATAAACTATTATTTGGGTTACATGATATTGAATAGTTGCTAAAAAAAACAATCAGGCTAGTAAATTGGACCATGTGTGACAATGAGAATAACAAAAGAAATCACATGTATTTAAAATCAAATGCTAGAGCTGGGCATAAGATGGACATGTGGAAAGAGTGAAAACTCCAGGATAGGAAGAAAAGCAGTACTGAAAAGAGCAGATATTTGCATAAAATTATTATGCTGTTACCTAAAAAAGGACATCTGGGTGCAGTTTATAACATTTCATAGCACAATGGTTACGTTACAAATCACAGACAGCTTTCCTGCTCCCTGTCAGTGTGTTGAGTATGTCCATTAAATATTTTTGCCTATATCCTACGTACCTGAAACTGGGCTCCTGCACCGAAGCTGGACACCAACCTCACCTTCTGGTCAACAGGGCAAAGGCAGGGCTCATACAGAGGAGATCTACCTGAAGTGCCTCGGGAGAGGGCTTGCCCTGTGGATGTCCAGCTGTGACTGGTGAGACCAGATGTCCAACGCTGAAGGCTTGCAGTGAGTCCAATGACCCACATCGTTGGGGAAGGGGGAGGCAAGTGTAGACATGAGACAGTTGCCTCTATCCACCTATGTGTGCGATGGCAGACTTGCCAAACTGAGCAGTCTTGCTGTGTGTGACCCATTTGGGTATTCAATTGCGTATTGCACTGGAGATAATTATGGTTGTTTACCACTTGCGAACAATCTTCTGCAGAGCTCAGACAAGATCACGCCTCTGTCTCAGCATTTATAATGGAAAGGAGAATTAATGAAATTTAATAGATTACTTATGCTGAAGTTCAACCAGTCTGTTCTCAGTGTTTAATTACATTTGTTTGGGGAGCTATGGGAAGAGCAGGGCAGGCACTAGGAGATCTGTGGTTTCAAGTTTTTGGCCTCCTTTCCCACTCTACCTGTTCGCCTACAGCCATGCTCCTGCTCCTGCTCCTTCGGTGTCCCCGTGCTCAGCTCTCCCGCAGCGGGGACCTGCCTCCTCCCCAGGCCTGCTGCTGGGGCCACCTCGTGGGGCTCGGAGGTGGCCAGGGCCAGGGACGCAGCGATCCTGGCAATAAGCCTGGTGCCACCTCCAGCCTTTGGCATCCTGAGATGGGTGCTTTGACTGCTGGGCTCTTGGGGAGGAGCGAGTGGCACCATCTGCTCCCCTCCAGCTGCGTGTCCAGCGGGACCAGCTGCCCGTGGATATGTGCGCTGGTAAGAGGTTTCCACTGGCTGGTGGGTCCCGAGTGACCAGGAGTGTCCAAGCACTGATGGAGGCTCAGATGTTTTGGAGTAGCTGCCCCAGCAGGGGCTAGCATCCTGCAGACTGCTCTGCAGTCTCTCTTCTTTCCTCTTGCCCCCCACGGGGAGCCCTGGCACCCTCCTGGCATAGTACAGCTCATTTTGGTGAGGTCAAGCTTTGAAGGTACCTAAAGAAAGGCACCTGAAGTAGGAAGTCATGATTTTGGATTCAGTGCCTTTACAAATCTAAGCCAAGCTTTTTTTTTTTTTTTTTTCCCCTTCCCAATATTATGGACCCTTTCTGGCAGAATGGCCAGAACAGCAAGAGATCGACTTTGCTGGAACTTCTTTTACTAAATAAAACTGAAAACAAAACACCCATTTCCAGCACTGCCCTTGGCAATGCAGCCATGCACATTGATGTCCCTGGATACCAACCTGCCGGACGGAAAAGGTCTGGGATGGCTCATCCCTGCTTGCATGTTAGGTGGCACCTTCCCTCTGGTGATTCTGCAGTATCAAGTGTTGGTCGGCATGTTGGCTGGTTCCAGGATAACCGACCACCCCTGAGCCTCCTGTCCGAACCAGCTTTACCCAGCATTAAGTTTGCGGCACAGTGGTGTGTATTATGTATCCACTAAAGCACCGCCAAGCAGGGCGGCCTTAGCTTTGCAAGAGTTCTGTAACACAGAGTGTATGGTAGGCCAGTGAAAAAAACCCATTTGCTTTCTGTGAGTCAGCAGGGGTGCAGGCTGAGAGCACGGTGTCCACAGTCAGGGCTGGTGGGGAGATGGTCGGGTCTGTGGCATTTATCAGCCTTCCCCTCTCCAGGCTACCAGGTTGTTCAGTCTTTCTGTGCAGGTCGCGTTTTCTGCACTTCTTATTTTTGTCGCCTTCCTCTGAGCTCTCTTTAACTGGTCCACATCTTCCTTGAAGGGTGGTGCCCAAAATTAGACGCAGCGGTCTTACTGGGCCTTCACCAGCACCGGGCAAAGCAGGAGGACCCCTCCACATGCCTTCCAGCCTGCACCCCCACTCTTGACCTCCCCACGAGATTCGTTCCCACCCCCGCAAGAATTTGACGCTGCTGCCTGGTGCTGTGATTCACTCCATCGATCTTGTGTGGCTCCTCACCCTGTGTTCGCACAGCTGATGCTTTTGCCAAAGCATCAAGCTTTTTGTGCTTGCCCTTCTTGAATCCCACTGCCGATCTGCAAGCGCTTTGCAGATTTTAGATCATTGTGAATTCTGCTCCTGTCTTTTGGTGCCTGCAGACCTTCTGAGGTTGATGTTTTATGCATACCCACTCTCATAACATGAATCATTAGTAAAAATATCAGGCAGCCCCTGTTCACAGCAGTGTGCAGCAGCCCATTCTGTACCTTTTTTTCCAGACACTCAAAGAATACTGTTCATTCTTTGTAGGTTTTCGGACAAGACCTGTAATCTCATTACAGTAGTTCATTTAAGAGTGCTTTCCCCCAGCTTGCGTATGAGAATGTCGTTTGCGATCATCTTACTGAAGTCATGCGTTACGATGCTTGCTCACTTGCTTGTAATGTTGTCTAAGAAGGAAACTGGGTTGGTTGCACATGATTTATTCCTGGTAAACACGTTAGCTGCTTTTTATCCTCTTTATTTTTCTGTGGCTTTGCAGATAGCTCTGATTATTTGTCGAGTACTGTTGAGTGTTCGTTGAGCACCGTTGAGTGGCAAGCTGATCCTAGGCTTTTCCATCTGAAAGATATTTACCCTTTTTTCAGTCTTCTGGGACCTCCCCCATCCTTCATGAACCTCAGCTGTAACCACTAATGGCTCTGAGACTCCTTCAGCCAGATCCCAAAGTATTCCAAAGTGGATTTCCTCAGGTCCACCTGATAATAACATAGTTATTAGGTGAATGCCTGCTCTCTGGCTGCAGCACCTCTCAGGTAATGGAAGCAAATGGATTCTGATACTAAAATATTACTTAAAATAACCATATACTGATTCTATTAATTAGATATCACAACTATTAGATATCACTGTTTCAGACTTGGTACGTACAAAGCACCTGAGGCATTAGCATAACTCCCTTTCAACATTATCTAATACAGCACAGACAGTTTCAGCGAGGTTGATGGTCTGAGTGATTCAGTTGTTTCCTTGCTCTCACCATGCGAGTATATTGATGTTTTTCCTACTCCTTCTATTAGGAGCTACTGGTAAAAAAGGCAGGAAAAAAATTCCATTGCTGACCTTTGACTTTGCAGAAACACTAACAGGTCACTAGAGTGACCTGGTCAAACTTTACATCTTGCTCATTTGCATGCAAAGCAAATTGGGGCAGGAAATTGTTTAGTGTTGGTACGTGTGTAGCGCAGCAGGGACACCCTGGGGGCCTCTCAGAGCATCTGCAATAGGAGTAGTAGATGTTTGTTCATCAAGGACTGATACCATCCCTGGCTTTAGGACACTTAACACGCTACTTAGGCAGCTGGAGGAAGGGAAGACCGCTGAGTCAGTTGCAGATAGATATGGAGCCAGATGACTTCAGATCTTGGCAGGTTTTGATTTTTTTCTCAGGAGGAGAGGATCTTAAGCACCCAGAAGGCCATCATTTCTATTCAAGAGATTTTTTTTTTTTTAAGCCACAGGCCAGTTTTTTTACTGTTGTGTCCTTACCTATGGCAGCAGCTCATATTCTTCCACGCAATGACCAAGGCTCTTCAGCGCAAGCGCCTCATGGTACCAGGCGACGGGGCTGCGGTCAACCAGGGTAACCCATGCAGCCCAAACTGGTGCGCCAGTGCAGAGCAGGTCTCTGCCTGGGGGAACTGGCACCCACAGCTCACGCTGCCTGCACAGGGAGGGCGGCCACCGGCTCCCCTCCCGCTGCCACTGGCAGAGCCGAAGTGTGAGAAAAAGGAAATATTATTACCTGCCTGATGCAGGGGAGGAACGGAAACAACTACTGGGGTCCCTAATCAGACCGAAATGTAAAACTTGAGCTGTGTTCTCCATATATCCTCTCTTTTTCTCGCTCTCTCTCGGTAGATGATTTCAAGCTCTTGGCACCACCTCAGCTCACA
>JANHGO010000037.1:28376980-28413155 GCA_024606505.1 Aquila spilogaster
GAACTTCCTATGCATCAGTTTGTGGCCGTTTCCCCTCGTCCTATCACCACACACTGCTGAGAAGAGTCCATCCTCGTTGCTTTGCCTCCCGCACCTTAGGTATTTATAGACATGGATCAGATCCCCTTTGAGTCTTCTTTTTTCAAGGCTGAACAGACCCAGGTCTCTCAGCCTTTCCTCACAAGAGAGATGTTCCAGGCCCTTTATCTTCTTTGTGGCCCACCACTGGACTCTTTCCAGGAGAAACACAAGGACCATCTGCAGCAGCAGACCTCTCCTGCTGTGTGTGGAGTGCTGTCTCAGAGGCCAGTACATTACAACTAGTGGAAAATTGATTCCCTTTTCTTAGCATATCTAAGTACAGCCGTAACACTTAGTAGTCAGAAGCCATCCTGTCAATAGACCATGTCAGATAGTAACAGGAAGTGGAAAAACAGCTTTCCATTCTCAGTCTAGCTCTCACAAAGTCGGATGAGTAGAAGCTGTTGTTCTCCACCTGAGCCCAAGGCAAAATTTGAAGAGTAAAATGATTTATAATTAAGAATACCTCTTATAACACCAACCGCTCTTGCTATTAGGAATGAAGTGCAGTGCCATGAGCTGTTGCACCAGCATGACTGAGGAGGCAGGCAAATGAAGTGCAAAGGCAAGGCTGAGCAGATTGGATGGAGTGCAAGCAAGGGAAAAAAATTAAATCAATTTTGATTCTAAAGGATTGCCTTGTCACATCATTCCTTCTGGTAACGGTGCTGAGTGCTACCAAATGCAGTGGGGCTGAATCAATGTGAGTAAAATCTGAATTTTTGCAGAGTGGAGGAGCAGTGCTGGAGCTATTTAAGACCAGGATGTTTTGAGATACCTGGTAGCGTTTGTTCCATGAGCTGAACTGCCTCCCACTTCAGGCTCTGCAATGTCAGTCAGCTCTGTCTCCATCAGGATTTTATGTTTTAGCATCCTCAAAACTCACCACGTTTCATGGAGCCACACTTCACTTGTGTAGCACTTTGTCAGAGACACATCCTAAAGAGCAAGTTCTCATCTGCTTGTAGATTAATTATAGAGAACTCCCCCATTCTCCAAGGTATACCGTTAAGTAGTGGATGATATACATAACTATAGACTCAATATACCACTACGTAGTCTACATACCGAGGGGTGTGCAGCTAGCCCAGTGGCAGGACCTGCTGAGCAGCTCAGTGGGTTGCACCAGTGTGCGTGCAGGGCCAGTGGCAGCCAGTCCTGCTGAAAGTGACACCACAACCCATAGTACCTTCTGCACCAAGAGGTACGAGTGAGTCTTCATGGGGACCATGATTCCTGCAGGCTACCACAGAGTGTTTTTATGGCAGGATTGCTTTTAATGCCTGCTCTCAGGGAAAACTTGAACAGAGAGATGCTGCCCCAATGCACGGTCTGAGGCTTCTTACCTTATTTCAAGTCACCTTTTCTTAGTTCATGAGTTATTTCAATATAGAGCGTATTTGAGACTTGAGCTTCCATTGAGGGCATTGTACAGGGAAGTACTTGAGCTGTTAGACATAACAAATTCTGTTAAAGAGACATACTGTTGGCATGTGTATGTACACCCACTTAGATCAATACTGAGAAAGATATGCCCAATGTATATGTGCAGAGTTGGACTGAGGACTCAGAGTGAAGGAAAAAGGAAAATCAGCCCACCCCTTTTTGTTTACTGAAGAACTTCAGGTGAAAATCCACTCCAGAAATCCCCTCTCGCAATCATTATATGAAGAACAGTGGTTGGACTTGATGACCCTCAGGGTGTTTTCCAGCCTGGACAATTCTAGGATTGTAAATAGACTTTCATCTACAGCATTTGTGTATGGATGGTATTTTAAAAGTTGCTTGCCACACCTCTAGACTTGTCATTTCTGTTTCTGTATATTGCAGTACAAACAGCCCAGCCCCTGCATTTAGTCCCAGGCATTTCCTACTGCGGCCATAACCCTGCATATTTCGTTGCAAGCTCTCTACAAATGTGTTAGCAGGCAGAAGGAACCGCTGTGAATAAAGCCAGAGTGGGTGACCACAGCACAACAGAAAGAACCTCACCCAGCCGGTTTACATCTTCTGGCTCCTTTGCAGATATTTAGAGTTCTTTCGAAGTGACAGAGTGCCTTATTCCCAGCACAGTGTTCCACGGGGTTAGGTGGTCTTTTGGCAGCAATGGGAAGGATGATTCATTTGTTTAAACCACTCAACCTTGTTATACACTCAGCTGGTAAATAGAAGTCCCACCCAGGTCTGTGCTCACTGACTCCCAAAGAAGAAAATATCACTTGCAGGATGGAGGAAAAAATCAACTTGCTAACATTACAGTTTTCATGGTACTTAAAATAATCAGCAGCTGGGGCTAGGGATTGATTTATTTTCCTTTTCAAAACTCTCTTCTCTTCTGCTTCTTTCTTTATCTTCTAAGCACAGATGCATGGGGTTGATGGAACCTTTACTTGTTCCTGTCCTGTGAAAGTTTCCTGGTTTGGCAAAAATAATTGGGCATCCAAAAAAAGATTAAAAAAAATCTATCTTCTTCATTTGTAAATGCGGGAGTTTGCATAGTTTGGTTTATGGACATGTCCATGTTGCAGGCATGCTCTAAGGATCTCATCTGGAAATTTGCCCAGATACCTTGCAGTAATGGATATTCAGATACAGTTATTTCAAAGAGCAAGTCTACGAGGCATCAGAGATTACTTAAAATGAAACATGTACGTCGTTTTTATGGAGCAGTCTCAGCAGGCACAGAAAAATGATGTACAGTGAATCAAAGCAGATCCATTTGCTGTGAGTCCTAAGGGTGTGCAAGCCCTGGACCTGCTGCATTCCTGACATGCTGCTAGCTGTGGGGCTGCTGCAAGGTGGGAAAGTCCCACGTTGACCAACAGCTCAGAGGGGGCTTACATAGGCATCATCATCTCCAGCAGGGAAAGGCTGTTGGTTTATGCAACTACGATGAAGTTATGCCTGTTTTGTGATTGAATGCTTAAATTTAAACTCCTCCACCTGCAAAAGGTGGCCAACATTTCAGGACATTGCTAAAAACAGTTTGAGTCTGGTGTTGGCCCAAGTTCACAGAATCACAGATTTGTGGGGGTTGGGACTTTCGGAGGTCATTGAGTCCAACCCCCCTGCTAAAGCAGGTACCCTACAATAGGTGGCACAGGTAGGCGTGCAGATGGGTCCTGAATATCTCTGGATAAGGAGACTCCGCTGCCTCTCTGGGCAGTTTGTTGCAGTGCTCTGTCACCCTCACAGTAAAGTTCTTCCGTACTATTCTTTGAGTTGTCCTCAAGCTGGTTGAACAAAGAACTAGATTTCAACAAGAGGTTACCAGAGATATGTAAGGTTTTCTCTGAGTATTTTTATCCTGTATTTCTTAAAGAAATATCTTTCCTCTTCTCTCGGTCTTCATTCTTCAGCCACACTAGTGCTATGTGAACAGATCAGAGTTAGAAAGGAAACACACAATAACATTTTGTGTCTCAATCAATAGCGTGTGAAATAAAAGCTGTTACTAAAAGCAAACAAAAAATTCTGCGGTCATATTAACTTGACTTTACCTTAGGCATATAAGCTATTATTTGAGTGACTTAATATTGATATTAAGTCACCACCAGCAAAATAGCATCGGAGAAATGAATTGGGCCATGCACAACAATGACACTAACAAGAATGGTTGCGTGTACTTAAACAGTTAAAAGTTAGAAACAGGGCGTAAAATGGATAAAATGCTAAAACTGCACAGACTCTAGAACTGGGAACTGAAACTGGGCTCCTGCACCAGGGCTGGACCTAAAAGGTGTCTAATGGTCTAGAGGACAAAGAGGCTCATGGAGAGGAGAAGGGCATTATGTGCCTCAGGAGGGCTTTGCCCTGTGGATGTGCAGCTGTGGCTGGTGAGGCCAGATGTCCAACTGGAGATGTTAACCGTTGTGTTCCAGAGGCCCCATACTGGAAAGGGAAGGTGAGGATGAAGAGTATAAACTGACCTCTATCCTTCTTGTAAAGGGGCCACCTGACCTACTGAATTCTTGATGTGATTCACCTGAGACTGGTTTTTTCTCTGGAGATGACTGTGGTTGTTCACCATTTGTGAACAGAGCGCAGACAGGACCATGGCTCTGTCTCAGAGTTTATAGTGGAAGGAAGAACTAATGAAATGTCCTGTGTTACTTCTATGGAAGTTCAGTCAGTCTGGTTTTGTCAGGCTACCCTGGCCAGGGCTGGTGTACTGCAGGCCTTCTGGGCTGCTCTGCAGTATTTCTTCTTCCTCCTGCCCTTATCAGGAATGGGGAGCAGGAGGTGCTGTCTCAACACTGGGAAGCACTTCTGTGCAGGTGCTGAAGCACTGCCACAGGTTGCCCAAAAGCTGTGGAGTCTCCTCCTTGGAGATCCTCAAAAGCCACCTGGATGTGGTGCTGGGGACCCTGCCCTGGGTGTCCCTGCTGGAGCAGCATTGGGCCAGGTGGACCCAGAGGTCCCTGCCAGCCTCAGCCAGTCTGTGACTCTGTGGTTCTGAGCTGTGGCACCCACCTGATGTTGTGCTGCTCATTTCAGTGAGGTCAGGCTGTGTGATAACTAAAGAAATCCACCTGAATTTGACTTTAGTGCCTTTACCATCTATGCTTTTTATTTTTTTTTCTCCCCTTAACATTACGGACCTTTTCCCAGGAGTGGGCAGAACAGCAAGAGATCGTCTTTGCTGGGACTTCTTTTACTGAATAAAATTGAAACAAAACTGATGATTTCCAGTTCTACCCTTGTACCGGACAGCCCTTGGTAGCTCTTGGCAGTGCAGCCACGTACATCAAACTGCAGGAAGGAAAAGCTCTGAGATTGCTCAATCCCTGCTTGGATGCTAGGTGGCATCTTCCCTTTGGAATGAAGTGTTAGTTGTTGGGTTGGCCACTTCCAGGCTTGTTGAACCTCCTATCCAAACCAGATTTATACAGAAGTAGCACAGCATATGGGACATATGCCCACTAAAACATCATCAAGCAGGGCAGCATTAGTTTTGCCAGAGTGCTGTAACACAGTGTATATGGCAGGTGAATGAATGAGACACAGTGAGGTGTGAGCCCTGCTCGGGACATCCCCCAGATGCCTCCCACCCCCACCACTTGGCAGGGTGACTCGTGCTGTGATTCACCCCATCGATCTTGTGTTCCTCCTCATGCTGTGTTTGTACAGCTGATGCTTTTACCCAGGCCTCAGGCTTTTTGCACTTCTTCTTGAATTGCACTGTCAATTTGAGATCACTTTCCAGATTTTAGATCATTGTGAATTCTGCTCCAGCCTTTAGGCACTTGCAGTCCTTCCTGGGTTGATGTTTTATGCATACCCACTTTCTTAATATGAGTCATTAGTAAAAATATCAGTCAGCCCCCGTTCACAGCAGCACGCAGCAACCCATTCTGTACTTTTCTTCCCAGACACTCAAAGAAAACCGTTCATTCCTTGTACTTCTTAGACAAGATCTCATTACAGCAGCTCATTTAAGAGCGCATTTCCCCAGCTTGCTTATGAGAATCTTTTGTGACCGTCTTACTCATACTAATATGCCATATAGTATGGTGCTTGCCCACTTGTTTGTTAGCTTGTCTAAGGAAATAGGGTTGGTTCCACATGATTTATTCCTGGTAAACAAGTTAGCTGCTTTTGATCATCTTAATTTTCTGTAGGTTTGCAGATAGCTCTGATTATTTGTTGAGCACTCTTGAGTGTTTGTCGAGTGCTGCCGAGTTGCAGACTGACCCTGGGCTTTTTGGGATATTTACCCTACTTCAGTCTTCCCGGAATTCACCCATCCTTCGTGCACTTCAGATGCAATCACTAATCACTAATGGCTCTGAGCGCTTCAGCCAGATCCCAAAGTACTCCAGTGTGAATTTCTTCAGGTCCACCTGGCAATAGCATAATTATTAGGTGAATAATAATAATAATGTTCTCTGGCAGCAGCACCTGTCAGGTAAAGCAAATGGATCCTCTGTCTAAAATATTACTTAAAATAAACATATACTGATTATAGTAATTAGATATCACAACTAAGAGTACAGTTTCAGACTTGGTATGTACAGAGCGTCTGAGACATTGGCATAACTCCCTTTTGGCATTATCCAGTACGGCACAGACATTTTCAGCAAGGTTGATGGTCTGAGTGATTCAGTTATTGCCTTGTTCTCACTGTGCAAGGAAATTGATGTTTTTCCCACTCCTTTTATTAGGAGCTAGTGGCAAATAAGGGAGGAAAAACACTCCATTGCTCCCCTTTGCATTTTTACAACCACTAACAGGTTGTCAGGGCGACCTGTCAAACTTTGCATCTTGCTCATTTGCATGGAAAGCCATTGAGGATAATATGTTTAGCTCATTTGTACATGCCTAACACAATAGGGACGTCCTGGGGCCTCTAGGAGCAATTGCAACAGTAGTAAACATCCATTCATTAAGGACTGATATCATCCCTGGCTTTAAGACACTTAACAAGCTACTTATGCAGCTGGAGGAAGGGAAGACCGCTGAGTCAGTTGCAGATGGATGTGGAGCCAGATGACTTAAGATCTTGGCAGGCTTGGATCTTTTCTCAGGAGGACCTCAAGCACCCAGGAGGTCATCATTTCCATCCAAGAGATTTTTTTTTTTTTAAGACAGAGACCATTAATTTCACTGCTGTATCTCTACCTATGGCAGCAGTTCATATCTCCCCAGCAAATCATAGAATCATGGAATGGCTTAGGTTGGAAGGGATCTTAAAGACCATATAGTTCCAACTCTCCTGCCGTGGGCAGTGTTTCCGTCTTGCCAGATCAGGTTGTCCAAGGCCCCATCCAACCTGACCTTGAATGCCTCTAGGGACAGGGCACCCACAGCTTCTCTGGCCAGCCTGCTCCAGTGCCTCATCGTCCTCTGAGGAAAAAATTTCTTCCTAGCATCTAACCTGAATTTCTCCTCTTTTAGTTTAAAGCCATTTCGCCTTATCCTGTCATTATCAGACCATGTAAAAAGTCAGTCCCCCTCCCGCTTATACGCTCCCTTCAAGTACTGGAAGGCTGCAATGGAGACTCCCCAAAGCCTTTTTTTCTCCAGACTGAACAAGCCCAGCTCCCTCGGCCTGTCTTCATAGGAGAGGCACCCCAAAGACCAAGGCTCTCTGGTGCTCTGCCTGGTGGTGCTGGGAAGCAGCTGCCATCGGCAGGGCAGAGGCGGCAGGGCAGGGCAGGGCAGCTGCTGCCCCACACCCTGCACAGCCGTGCAGAGCTCCATGGCTCTCTGCTCTCTCTTGCAGCAAAGCGGATGATTTCAGGTTCTTGGCACCACCTCGGCTCATGCAGCACGGAGCACACACAGCACTTTATTTACAGTGCAGCATGGGTCTGCAGATAACTCACCCTCAGCAATATTGCACAATTACTTATAGATGCCTGCGCTGAAAGTAAACGAAAATTATTATTTATTGAGAACTTCTCAGTAGTCCCTGGGAGTAAAGAATATAATAACCAGTAACATTTTATACCAGACATTGTGTTAACAGAAAGAATACTATCGTATAGGTATTGACATAATGATATTTCTTTTCTGCTGGTCTACAAAGGTATACGCAGCCCGGCTTTCAGCCCGGCTTTGCATGTATTGCGTGGTGCTGGGCATCTCAGGATGGTGACCCTTATTTCTGACCGAAGAGGATTGTGACATGTCTGACTTGGGAAAAAGGAGTGCCCGGAGCCCTCACCTGGCCCTCCTGGTGGTGTAGGACAGGTAGCACAGCACGAAGCATCCGTGTGCTGCTGCAGCACCATGGCCTGGCTCTGCTGTGGGCTGTGCCTCATGCCCCAGGCCTGGCCTTGGCTGTGGTGAGCACTGGGCTGCACCCAGCACTTCAGGCACCTGCAGCCTCCCAGCTCTTGGCAGCAGCAGTGCCATGACCCCACTGCGATGGGGGCTCTTTTCGTGCAATTCACACTAGCAGACTTGTTATTCAAGGAAAAACCCTGTGCTCCTTCTAGTTTGTGCGGGAGAAAGGAGGGACAACAGCATGAGGGCACTGCATTCACATCATTACTTCCACTTTGCTGCACTCTGCTGCAGCCAGGTGCTGGTTTTGGACAGAAAGAGCTTGCTTAGTATGCATTTACATCTCCAGTGTAAGCTTACTGTTACTCAGCACTGCTTCAGGTGCCTCTGGTCAGTGTCCAGCCTCTGCTTTCTGCAGCTGAGCTGCTCTTTCTGAAAGCCCTATCCAGGTTCTGGCAACCATGCCTCCAAATCTGCTGATTATCTCTATATCTGTCTTCAGTGGGAAATGGCTCTTATCAGTGGCTGTTATTGTAGCGATAGGGACAATTCATCTCAGCTCCCATGGGCTTTCTAAAAGTGAGGTGCCTGGTCCAAGTCTGCAGTCAGCCAAGAGTGAGGCGTGTGCTCGGAGGGGGACATGGCCTTCTCGTCTGGGCACCCAAAGGGGATGAGCTGCTCTGCAGAGTGCTGATTTTTAGTAGGGAGAACCTATGGAAAGGCTTAGGAATCCTTCAGTGTCAATATCCTTAAGAAAACTTTTTATAATGTGCTACAGAATGAAGAAAGAGTTTTGCTTTAATGTGGGAGAGCAGTTATAAAGCAGAAGTCAGACTGTATGATTTAAGAGAAAGAAAAAACCAAACAAACACAAAAAACCCAGCAACTTGTTTATGACCCAGTATGAGCTGGTCAGTTTACATTCATCTTCCTTGTCCTTTTGATGCAAACTTGTGTTGAGATAGTTGCAGAGTTAAACCACAGCTAAAAGCTACACAGAGCTTGAATGAGCACCAGCTTTGCTAAATGGTGGCAGAGCACTGGCTCATTGAAACTGCCCCGGGCTCTGATGGATCCTGGGCTCACTGCATAGCCTGGGGGATCAGATTTTCACCTCCTCTCCTGTGGCTGGAGGGTGTTCTGCTCCTCTTGCCCATCCTTCCATTGCACACTGCTCTGCAGGATGAGGTCATCTGAGGCCTCGGTGCCTTTCTGCTTGGCAAGGAAAAGAAGAGAGAGATGCAGGGACACGAATACAAAGAGTAGAACTGTCTTTTATTGAAAAAAATGACCACAGGGAGGAAAAAAACATTGCAGGTATCTTTTCATGGCCAACACTGCCGGTGTTTTTACAGTTCCTCCACTTGGTACAAACATTATCAAATTAACAGTCTAATTCCAGCAGGGGATGAAATGTTACAAATAACCCCTTAGGTGAACTCCAGGACTAATGAATAGGGTATAACCCAGCAAGTGGATGAGAGAGAGCTTCTGAATTACGCAATAAAAAACCTCGGCAGAGCTGTGTGACAAAGACCAAGACTCAGAGGGAGACTGCATTGCACTCAGTGATGAGGCAGGGATTGGGCGATGGCATCCCTCCTTGCACCTCATTTGTACCTCCTTCTGCAGCCTGAGAGCCACACGTTGTCCCTGTGATAGGGCTGATTTGTGCTCTCCCTTATGTGCACAGACAGATGGACACACGGGGGTAAGTCATGTGTGCTTGATGGTGCAGAGGAGCCAGGGAGCAGATGACAACAGGTAGTCCAGAGAGGTGGAATCCCACTGGGCAAAGCCCTGCTGTCCCACAGCTGCCCATGGCGGTGGCAGTCCCTCGGTCCCTGTGTGCTGGGTGCTGCTCAGTGCAATGCAGCTAGAGCAGCTCTCAGCATTCAGGCAGCTCCACAGTGCTGGTAACAATGGGACTTAGGGTAAACCAAGGCTTCTGTGCTGTCCCTACGCCCTTTCTTTCCCCATCTACGGTGAGGATCTACAACAGTGCACTGCAGCTGAGAGCAGAGCACGGTCCTACACACATTTTTTTTTCTTTGGGACAAAGCTTGCTTTTTTAAAAGAAATATGGCTCCGTTATGACAGGAGAGCCACACGTTGCTTGAGTTATTCCCAGGCAGTGATGATTCTGTTCAAGCTTTCATGCATTTTGACTTTATGTGCCACCATCCCTTTTGGGATGAGTTTCAAGTTCCTGTAATTCATTACCGAAGAACATACAGTGAAGGACAAACCAGTTTGTTATTTGCTATGTTTTTTAAAGATTCAAGATATTTATCAGCAGCAGGGTCACTTTCCATTGGTATGTCTTCCCTACTCTGGTTTAAATCGCAGCAACGAGATACACACCTTTTCCCCAGTCAGGAAAATTACAGAAAAAGAAAACAGTCCCCTAACAGGAAGTACTTCAATGTGTAAAGAAACCATCCACGTACCTTCATCTCCTCCTGAAGTCCCTCCAAGCAGCTGCCAGGCCGTGGGGTGGAGGTGGCTCCCAAACCTGTCTTCACCATCCACGTTAGGAACTAATTGGACTCAACTTGTAAATGGAGATAAATCCCACCCATCATTTCGGACTGGAAACAAACCGAAGCAACTACTGGGGGTTAATTCAAACCCCCACTCAGTTTGCCATCCTTTAACCACTCTGCTGCAAACTTTTCACTTGCATTTTATCAGTGGGGTGCTGTGGGTTATGTGAAGTTCCTACAAGCTTTGGGAAAGGTGTGGAGCACTTGAAATGGTCATTCACAGAAATGCTGCTACAAAGGTGGAGGAGCGTCTCTTTCTGGGCCTTTTTGGGTGATATTTCTACGTACAAACGCTGCAAAGACAGAGGAACTCTGATTAAAAGTCAGTGCCGTACTGTAGCTCATGATTACATGCTCAGTTAAAACCTGAAGTGAACATAGCTCCAGGAGTCATATTAATCTACCATTTGATTAAGCTACCTAAGCTACCTTATTAAATTGCTATCTTTGTAAAACAGTAACAAGAAAGTCACATGAAAGACAAGACAGATTTATTTTATGTTGTCATTGGCTACTCTTAACTAAAGGGAAAAGGCAAAGAAAAGCATTAGTATCCTTCTTGTTGATTTATCATTGATGGGAAGTATAATTAGCAATTGAAAAGGTGATGTGGGCACAGAACATACTTAAAAGGATGCTGTTTAAAAGGATTACCATCACAGCTGAGCCAAAAATCCATCTGTCTGGCACGAGCATCATCACAGGGTACAAAATGAAGGGTTTATCAGTAAGGTGCCACTCCCCAGCCCGTGCCACCTCCCTGCTGGCATAGGGGGACACTGCCAGAGCAGCCATGAGCCACCAGCAGAGTGGGGCAGAGGATCTTTATCTGGGAGCCTGAGACCCATTCTGCCCCACAGGAAACTTCATGGTAGCTGGAGTGTAGGGAACAGCCCATCCCAGAGAGCGGCTGCTTCACACTGTGGCACAGCTACTGTATAAACAGATGTGTACATAATTCAGGGACAGAAGAACTCTGGGTTTGGTTTCATTCTTTTTTTGATATGCGGATTAAAGGCTCAGAGTCACAATCACATAATCACAGTGTAATAAGTGACGAAGTGACTGCTAATGGGTAACTACTCAATTTCTTGGCCTGTGTTGTATGTGGAAATGCAGTCTGCAGCTCCACAAAGCTAGAGATTGGCTTTAGAGATAAAAATGCTTTAGAGTGGGAACTTGGATGCGAAGACGCAATTTCCAGATCTGTGAAAAGACATGAGAGATGTTGCATTCATTTTATACTCTGCTTCTTAGTGGAGCATTACCATGAGTAGTTGCCCTGGGCTGTCTGTCCTGGTGTGAAGAAGACAGAAATTCTGCTTTGGACAACTGAGTATACACATGTGAAAGTTTTTCATAAAACATGCCATTTCAAGTGACTTTAATGGACCTTTTTTAGCACAAAAAGTCAAGCTCAAATGCTTCCTGATGTACACCAGCAATGCCATTTCTCTCAAAAACCTTTCTAGTCTATGCTACATCTATTTGAAGAGCATACCACAGATGACTTTCTGATTCCTTATACTTTCATTTCACCTGACTTCAGGAGGTGGACATACAAACCCAGCAGTTACCAAGTCCCCTAGGACTCCCCCTCAAAGAATGAAGCTTTGAGAAGCTTGATGTATCAAGACATAACTCAAAGTAGAGAAGCTACTGCTGAGAGAAGTGGATTTGTTTAGTTAAAATTTTTGGCATCAGGAGATATTAACAGATATTTGCCCAATTTTTGAGGTAAAACTAGTAGAATACATTTTATGAAATTACTTTTCAAGTGCATTTGTGAAGAAGGTCTAATATTTACTTGCTTAAGCAGTATTTCTGTTTAAATATTTTTACAAGCTAGCAAAGGTAAAAAGTATTTCCCAGAGCATAATTTCACAAACGTAACATCCTATGTGCCAAATGAAATCCACTGCTGCTGTTTCTTAAGAGCTTTGCAAAACTGAGTAAGCATCATCTTCCTCCCTAGGCTCACCAGGCTCCAAACCTTCCTCAGCTTTCAATTGCTGAGGACTTGCCAACATTTTGGAAGTAAAATCCATATAAACAAAAGTAAAAATACGTTTAAAATGTAAATGCTTTTTGGGGTAGATCACGGAAGAGATTACATACCTCCGTTTGGCAAGGGATAGAAGGATGCCCCTTGAACACTCCATTGACTTCAACAGAACATAAACATATGTGTGAAGTTTGGCATGCTCAGACCTGGAAGGACTAAGTTTGCCAGCAGGTTTGGGAACTGCAATATGGAGCAGTGTCCTGCCCAGCTTTTAGGATCCATGCCTCATACAGGATTCCGTGGGCTGAAATCAGGTGCCTATAAGAGTGGCAGACTAAGGTAGGGTCCAAGAACAGAAGGTGGTGTACTGGGAAGGTGGTATACATAGTGAATATGCAACCAGGAGGAAAACAGCTTTAGTTTGTCAAAATTCTAAATCTAGACCCCTTCCTGTAGGGGATGCACAGCTCTGACATTCATATCTTGAACCTCCTGTAGGACCAAGAATTCATAGGACAGTGCCAGTTCTGCCAAGGAAAACATCTTAAGAAGAAAGTACAGCGCCGCTGGCTCATTTCTAAGAATCACACAGGTTTCATTTCTTCCTCTTTGTTCTATCAAACAAACAGGATAAAGGGAACAGGGGATATTACATTCCAGCCACATTTTGGGCAGACCCAGTCTACCTTCCAGCCGTATGGAGGGCAAGAAGATGACTGTCATTGTGCACCTGCACAAGGTTCTGATGTCTTGCTGCTCAGCATGTTCCAGCATTACCTGGCTGTAGGGAAACCTGAGATCAGATCTCCCAGAGCCTCAGCAGCAAAAGGGGCGGGCATGGGGATGTCCACTGCACCCAGTGCGAGCTGGCAGCTGTGGTTTAGAAAATCTAAATTTTGGATTTAGGTTTGTACAGCAGCAGATAGCTTACAGATGCCTGCATCCTCTGCTGGATGGAGTCTGAACTTCTCACCTGAAGATAAGTTTTAGTCTAGACCTAAATCACCATCACCAAGCTTAAATATATTCATTTTGTAACTAATTTCCATTACACCTTCCTGCGTGTTCCTGAGGCTCCTGAGTCCCACACCTCTTCTGACTTCTCCATGGTCCAATTCACCTATTGCCACAGTTGTTTTTCTGTCTGTCATTTTCATTGGTCTCAAATAAAACTTCCAAAACTATTCAAAGCAGTGCTCATGGTAAAAATACATAGTCCTTATGAGCTCCATTTTCATGATGCAGTAAATGAGAATGTGTCCCTGGTCAAGTTATCATTTTTTTTTTTGCATACCTTCTGACAATTAGACTGCAATTATATTTAAAAATTGCATCATGTTCTTATACTTAGCCTTAGCTTTTATCTAATAGAAGAATCCATATTGGCATAGTAATGGAACTGATGACAGCTACTGATTTTGCATTCACCTTGCATGGGAACAAGAGAGTAATTGACAAAAACACAGCTCACAAAGATCATATGCATTGATAAGAAATCATACAGATTACATATGGGAGGGAGGTGTCCCATTATGAATCTTCAGTAGATGTGATTAAACGCTTTCCAGATGTCACTTATTTTCATCAAAACAATCTTTTTAAAAATATTTTCTTGTAAGTAAAGGCAGAAGATGGAATATTCCATATATGATTTTTAATGTTAAATATAAACAGAAGGCTACAGAAGATGGAGATAATTTGTGTCCTGGTAAATTGTAGGAAAATGACCTTTTCTAATCTTCAATTTAACCACAGCGGTAAGAGAAAGATGGACATCTTTTAAAAGGGGTGAGAATAGGAAACAGGAGCCAGAACAGTTCTGAAAAGGACAGGTAAGAACTTCAACCTGATTCCATTTGTGGGTTGTAACGCTGCGCTGAACAAGCTGAAGACTTCAGAACATTCAGCTGTGAAGGATGCCCCTTAGTGGTTGAACATAAATACTGTTGACAGAAGAAACAAATTTAAACACTGAAAAAATAAATTTGCATTTATTAAGTGAGAACAAAAGATTTCCAACAGTAACATATGCATGGAAGAGTCTACAAAGCTGCGTTTACATAGAGCACTGGAAACAGCTGGAAAAATGCTAACCAAAAGTAACACAACATTCCTGAATAAACTATCATATTGAGTAAGGAGAACAAGAAAAGAGGGGAAAAGGAAGGAAGGTCAATCTCTATTTTAACCAGCATTTATACTTGGAGATGAGGGGTTTCTGTGGAGAAATACAATCAGATGTTTAACTCTACAACAAAACTCAACCCAAAATTTTTACTGATCCTTTCTAGAGTAGAGAGATTCTGTACAGGATTACAAAGTCATCTGGACTGCTGTTCCTTTCCAACAGTGTAGTGATGGTGGAGCCTTCAGCCATCTCTGCTGTTGCACAAGGAAATCAGCATGTACTACAACGCACATGCATTTCATAGGCATAAAAAAAAAAAGTTGGAGATTCAACAGTAGCAGTTACAGTGCACAATTCCTGTAACTCACATAGGTGTGTATTTCTAGTTAGGTATAAAAGTAGAAACAGTCTAGGAAAGATTCTTTTTATCTGGTTTGACTTTGACCATGAGGAATATATTGTTTTTGACTTCCCTTTTCAAAACCAGTCTTTGCATAGGAGTCAATTTGCAAAAGCTGTAGCAAGGTGATGCTAAATAAGCATGGCACCCTCATCAATCTGTTTACATCTACTCTGATTTAAACTGTATTTTATACATTCAGATGTCTCTTTATGTATACACTGGATAACAAACAAAAGCACAGAATCACAGAATTGCAGGGGTTGGAAGGGACCTCAAGAGACCACCGAGATCATCGTATTTACAAACTCTTGGAAATGTGATTTCCATTAGTCATGATATTTTCCTCTTTCCTGAAGAAGTCCGTATTCTTTCATCTTTTTAACTCTGCATGTAGAAATCGAGGCTGTAACGTGTCTCATTACCTCCATACCAGTAATGGAGACAGAAAAGCTACTCATCAGCATTACTGACACAACCATTTACTTCTCCAGTCACATCCCAACACAGCTTAAAGGGTCACAGAAAGTCTCTTCTGTTGAGCCAGCTGGTGCGTGCTGTAGCTAGAGAGACTGATCCCAAACATGCCCAGGAGCAAGGCTGCCCGCTGCAGCAGTACATCTGATGAGTTGATAACTATTTTTCCTGCAGCTTGAGTCTGTGGGGAAAACAGGGCAAGTTATTATGCTGATTCTGCTGAGTTCAACAGAAAAGCTCCTAATTCAATGATGCTTTCTAGAATGTTAGTTATAAATTCAGGAAAGTGAGGCTAAGAGGGATCAGTAACATCTTTCGTTAGCTCCATAGGTAGCACTGGACCAAACAGACAAGCTTTAACACAGACTCTTCATCAAGTCTGACAAAGCAGCAGGAAATGCCAATCGAAGGAAAGATAAAAAGTTAATTATTTACCAATTCTATGAATAACAACAATTAATTGCCCTAACAGAAGTATATGATACATGGACCAAGAAGATGAAACATAATTGCATGGATTCTCTTTATAAGCGAAACACAATTTCTTACACTTACTGACACCGTGAATTAGAACACACTGTGCATCTTTGTAGTTGTGGCATTTCTTACACCGAATGATCACTTACACAAAGCCTTCATTCTTTAAGCTTTCTTTTGCACTCAGTGGATGGAAAGTGCAGCACCACTGAAATGATTCACAGAGTTCCCATTGCAAGGAACCTAACATTCACTTCTAGATTCTATGATATTTCCTGCGTGAGCTTAAATAATCAGAGCTCAGTGCTCAACTGTGGTTAACAGTATGGCTACTCCAGCAAGAGCATAAATAAAAATGAAAGAAATTCCAAATGATAACACTGTGTAAGTTGATATCAAAAGATACATAGAGAGGCATGGAAGAAGTTCACTGCTAGGACTGAAACACAGTATCTTTAGCTCAGCTATATCACCTCTCAGCCACTACAGACTACGATTTTGAATACAGATAACATTGCTAAACAGCTGTGAGATTATCCAACAAAAGAATACAAACACTGTAAATATCAGAATATGGCGTACAATAAGGAATATACCCTACTTCACAATAGCTTTCCCATGAGTGTTTTATTCACAATTATTTAGTTGACTTAAAATATTTTCTCTTGTCTTATTGTTTCTTCATTTAGCAATCAATACTCAGGTCCCTTGGCATTTCAGGGGGCATAGAATCACCAATGTTGGAAAAGACCTTCAAGATCATCCAGTCCAACCGTTCACATACCACCAGTATCTCCACACTGAACCATGTCCCTTAGTACAACATCTAAGCATTTCTTGAATATTTCCAGGTACAGTGAGTCCACCACCTCCCTGGGCAGGTCAGTACTGTTGGAGGTTTATTTATCATCCTTATGTCTTTATATATGAGGAAGAAATTCTTCACTCTGAGTGGTGAGCCACTGGCACAGGCTGGCTGGAGAAGCTTCATCACTGCATCACTCCATCACTGGAGGTGTTCAGGGACAGGCTGGACGGGACTTTGGACAATCTGATCTAGTGGAAAGTGTCCCTGCCCATGGTAGGGAGGGGTTGGAACTAGAAGGTCTTAAAAATCCATTTGAAGCCAAACCATTCTATGATTCTACAATCATAATCATAGAAGTTGGATGAACTGTTTTATTGAGAACTTATCACAAGTTCTTTGGAACCCCACCATTCTCGTTCCTATTAACATTTTCCTACTGCCCCAAAAACACAGTCACCGCAACCTAAAATAACAGAGAAGTAGTTTTAGTTTAAGCACTGCAGAAACACAAGCTTCTTCCAAGTACCCCGTGCTTGGTATTCCAGCTTGATACCAATTATCAAGAATTATCATAATTCATTTACTTTCCAGCAGAGGCTTAATTAAGACTTCTTTGAGTTTTTATGAATGTTAACCCAACAGAAGCCAGGTTCCCTTGGGTTGGTCAGGCAGTAATTTGAAACAAAATCAGTCTGAGCAAGAGAAATCCTGGTATTTCAAAGATCTAATTAAAGGCAGAAAAAAAAGTCAGAATTTTCATACCTGCAGCAACCTTATATACCCAGGTGTCATTCTCCGTAGAGGGATAACCATTATTTCTAAGTCTTTGTTGAATTTCAGTCCCTGCAATTTTAGAACACAGAAAACATTACTAATTCCCAGGGATTTTTTACATTGACCTCTAAATGAAACAGAAGATTAAATTTAATATGCTTTGTTAGAGTGCCAGAGTACTCCAAGAAGCAACATATGCAAACATTTTCTCCTTACCTGGTGCTCTTTTCCCTCTAAGTTCCTTAAATGTTAACATGCTACTTGTATATAAAGCCCAGCTGAGTTGCATAACCTGTCACATGTGATCTGTCTGCAAAGCTTAGGTGCTGGCAGAGGCTGCAAGTGTCTTGCCTGGGGCTAGGTATGTCTGCAATATTAGAAAGCTCTCTGGGAATGTCTGAAGCTCATTAAGAAAGCAAAGCAACAGCTGACCTCTTTAAGAACAAAAAGGCCTAAGCCTGTTTTATAGATAGCCCTGGACATAAAAAAAGAGGTCATTACAGCATTTTGTATCAGAGACTGACAATGTAAATAGGATTGGATTGCTTTTATGTGACTTAGAGTATACATTTACATCCACAGGACAGCCTGTGTAGGAAGCTTAATTCAGCCATGACCCAGGTTGAAAGGATGTATTAATAATACAACAGGGTTATTTGGAGGCACACTTAAAAATAAGCTCTTTCTTTTCTGGTAGCGATCTCTTTTACCTGGTATTAAGCATGTTCTTGCCTCCCTTTTCAACTGCTGAAACTTTACCTCTAGAAAATACCTACTCTAATATTTATTTTTACTATTAGTACTGCTTTCTCTTAACTGTGATTTATTTGTAGTGAGCTTAGACTTGGTTCAGCTCCTGGGATGGTAAAATCTGAGCTACAAAATCAATTTCTCTTTCTTTAAGAAGCTTCCATGGGTAGACTGTAATGAGAAAACTCTTCTTTCACACTATCAATATATGCAACCTTCAGTAAGGGTAGCAAGGCACAATTCAGCTCCAGTTACAGTCGCATTTCTAAACACGCAGGGTAAATCTTCAGATGTCAACTAGCACAGCACCAGTGTGCTCTGTGAGCCAACATCAGTGTTCATCAGAAGTGCTCAGCAGAACGGTGCTGATTTACACCCCTCCAGGCTCTTTACTATGGCATTTCAAAGCTCTCAGAGTAATGTTCCTGCTGTAAACCAGCAGAAAAATGAAACGTTTCTACTTGGAGAAATATGCTACATTAGGCATTCTGCAGTGATACCAGTTATCAAGAATTATTGTAACTCATTTACTTTTCAGCAGGTGCTTAATTAACATTATAGAGAGGAGTGATGCTACTTTATTCTGAGGCTCTGGCTTGTGGGTAGATTTTACCTTTCTCTTGCCACGCCACGTGTATACCATATGAACTCTGTTAGCATCAATGAAGTTATGCCTCATCCATGAAAAGGTAAGGTAAGTTGCACTAGTGCTATAGCATACATTAAACATTAAGCAGGAGATTGGGAAATTGCTAATCTGGGTCTTTTAAAGTACACACTTGAACAGTGGCCCCATGCTAAATCTTTACTGTTGCATATCTCAGCTGTAGGAAATATTGCATTAATGAGAAACAATCAACATAACATTGGGAGGCAGCTGACGTTCACAGATAGATTTCTTCCTGATTTGGGTTCACATTATCATAACAGGAGACACCACCAAAGCACAGTGCATTAGTGAATGTAAGTCACTGTGCATGCACAAACAAGTTTGAGATTAAAATCTACACTGGAAAAAGGCAAAGGCTTTCCTTCTTGTTTCTGTTTCTCACAGTATGCCAAACATTATCCTTTCTGTACAAGAAAAGCACCCAGGACTGATGCCCAGAGCAGGTTCCTAAAGCCTCAGGGTCTGTGTTCTTATGGAAATGTAACAAAAGCAGATTTTTTCCTTTATATTTCCTGTCTTGCTCATATTCAAAGCAGGATCACTGAGTTAAAAATGCATTACTAACAATATTTGTACCTGTGTGTGCGGTTTTTTCAGTTCAGAGAATGGCAGTGGAAAGGAGAGGAGGGATTAATGGGGCACGGTATTCAGACAGGGAGAACTTCCCATCCAGCATCTCTCTGCTGCAAATAAAAGGACAGGGAAACAGGATGCCTTGAATGCCACAGATCTTTTAGAAGTTATTTCTTGGCCGTGCTCAACATAGTTAAACAGAAGAATGTTTTCTGTAATTGCAGGTGATACCAAAATCTGTATGACTTTCCCAAGGTCTCTAACAGAACCACGTGCCCGGCTTCTACGTTATTTCAGTTCTTTGAACAAACGGCAGTCTGCCTCAGTTCCTTTGGAAGTTCACATCCCAGAAAGGAACCGTGACTGCCACATCAGCCAGAAGTTCCGCAGAGCTGCACGTCCCCTCCGCAGCCACCCCTGGGTTGGGCTGAGGGAGCAAGACAACCCCAGGCAGCACCTGGCTCTCATTACAAGAGAGATTTGCTCTCTTGGCAAATACATGAGGATCCTGCTAGCAGAGCAGACTGCTCACCTCATTCATTTACTGGCACCTTTGCTGCTTGACAGACAGTTTTCTAATAGGCAACTAGCAGGCACAAATGCAAATTACATGCTGACATCCTCCTTTCCCTCCCCATCCTAGAATTAAAGGTGAGGAATTCTTTGACCCAATCCGTCTGTATCTACAGCCTTGTGTTCTATTTCCATTAAGAGGAGAAATCAGTGATGAAATTAAATGTGTCTTGCTGTAAACCCATGCCTTCAGGATGAGCATGTGCTGCTTTCCCAAATGCAGTAGGAATCAACCAAGGGGAATGACTTATTTGGAGGTTGGAAGGGACCTCAAAGGCCAACTAGTTCCAACCCCTCTAGTGTGGGCAGGGATATCTTCCACTAGGCCAGGTTGCCCAGGGCCCCATCCAGCCTGTGCCGGTGCCTCACCACATCTTTAGCCTACCTGAAGCAGAGGGAGAGAGGAGTGATGCAAGCTGGTAGTAGTGTGCAAGTGATGGAGCACAGGAACAGCAGCTGGCAAGAGCAGCATCTTTCACCCAGAGCTGCAGCCTGGCTGCTCTGCAAAGGATGCTGAATTGGGTACACATGCATAAAGATCCATCAGTTGAGTCTGAAGCTGCCAGCAAACCTCAAGTCTGATGTGGAGAGTTAATTTAGTCAAAACTGCAAACCAGAGAGGAAGGGGAAGAAGAGAAAAAATAAAAATAGGGAAAAGGGAAAGCTCCTCATTGGCCATTAGGAAGAGAAGTGACGGGGGACCCTGGCAAGCAGCTTCCCCAGGGCCCCTCTCCAGTGCCACAGGGTTCCCCCATACCACTCTCCTGAAGAAATGACACAGGTTTTACTCGGACCTGCTCAAACTCCTGCTCATGATGCTGCTATTGCTGAGTGCTATGTGCTGTCGAGGCTGGTGCTGCATCCTCACCTATCACTACACTCTCTGAAGGGAAATTATTAGGGCCCCAGACAATGGTAAGAAAAGGGGGCAAAGACATGTGATGACTTCCCACAAGAACCCACCACTGCCATTTTGAAAGTAATTCAGATACTTAACTGAAGAATTACTTTCCAAAATTCATCATCCTTACATAGGCCCAGATAGAGGAATATGGCCAGGATTCTGAACTCACAGATGGCTTCCACTTCACCTCTATGTATAGGATGGGAGTAAATACAAAATACTGTCTCTGTGTGTAAATAAATTACACACAGAAGAAAACAACCTGATAAAGCTGCCTCTATACACAACCATATGACTATCTGGGGGCTTTTTTTTTACTTAAACAGATATTAGATCTGAGAGTGCTTCCTCACAAATCATTCTATGCATTATTTAAAAATTAAAGCTAAGCTCAAAGGAATTTTGCCTGAAACAAATGTAACTAAAAACACCAGCTCTTCAATGGTAACAGGATTAGGCCCCACTAGCTCATAGAAGAAAGCCATGGTCCTGCCCCAAAGTGCTTACAATCCATTTAGAAACAGGTGGGTGCCAACAGATGGAGGAGCACAGGGAAACAAAGAGAATATAGTGCTTGGCATGCGAGGCAATGTTCTCAGCTCACTCACAGTCAGACTGTTTCCAAATTCTTGTAGGCGTTGCAGCAAAGCACAGTGTTAAGGAGGGATCTGAAGGTGGTTAATGAATTTTAAGACGATGAGACAGGCAAGGAACAGGAACAATGTTAGTCATATTGTTGCATTACACAGTACTATCTTTGTGGAGCACAGAATGAGGGAGCTGTATTGGAATATGTTGCTGGCGGAAGTAGGAAATAATGTCAATGAAAGAGGACTGGAATACTGTTTGGATGAGCTGAGGCACAGATCGCCAACTGTAAACAGTTCCGTCCTCAAAGTCATCTGAGGTTATGGATAGACAGTAGCAAGAGACTGTGTTGCTGAGGCTTATGGAGTTACCAATGAAACAGCATAAACTACTCATTTGTTTCATGCTGTGAATTGACTAGTTCACTTCCCACAGCTCCAGCGCCAAGTGGTTACTCCTGTATTTGCAGCCTGCCTACCCACATTGCTTTGATGACATTGAAGGACAGAATAATAGAAACAGACAAAAATTTAACAGCAAAAATCCCCCACATAATAGCAGAAAATCACGCTAATTTCTGCTATGGAGAAAGCAGAACTTCTGCTGTGAAAGAAAATTGTATGTTAGAAATAACTGCAGATCGTATCTGTTAGAAATTGCATGAAAAGAGAAAAAAAATGGAGAAAAAAAGAATTGGCTCAAAAGATCCCTAAGAGAACTTACTGTGATGCCATTGTGGAAACAGGAAAAGAGATCCTGGAAGTTGTTTTTTTTTTTAAGTATTTCCAAGTAAAGATAGATAAGCATTGCTGTCACTGGCAGTAGCATAGACACAGCACAAACGCATAAATCCTCTGGCATGTGTTTCTGGGCTGGATTCCTCTCTGCTAACTTAGACCTGTATAGCACAGATGTCTGTCTCTGAACTAGCTGCTCTAAACAGCCACTGCAATTTACCTACTTTAGATACCAATGTTGTAAAGGAAAAGAAGTGATGATGGATAATACAGTGAGATGATGCAGCAAGCTCAGTCGTAGACATCAACAGTGAAAATGCAGTCACATGGATTGCTTTCCATTGATTAAAACAGGAGAGTTCAAAGTAAACCTGGTATGAAGAAGGGCGGCATAGTACCTGAAGAAATTATACAAGATTATCTTGTTCAACCTTGCAAAAGGAAGACTGGGATGGATTCGATTACTTCCTATAAATACAAAAGGGAACAAATACCAGAGAAAGTGGAGTGCTGCTTAGGCCAAAGGTTAATACAGCACAAACAAATACAGCCTTGAGGAGATTTAGTATGGAAAGAAGGCGGCTTCTGATGGAGCGTGGGTTTCTGAAACTTCATGAGACAGAAAGCAGGTAAAATAGTTTTAACATGTAATTTGGCTTTTCTTCTGTACCCCAAGACCTTATGGTATAACATGGAAAGCTCACGTAGTATAACAAAGCAGGTGCATAACTGTGTAGTAGATACCTGCTTCATTATTAGCTGTGTTAAATCACAGACACTGGTGACCATATGATGAAAGCAGATTCTTTGGAACACTGCTACCACTATTGCAGTGCGTAGCAGTAAAGAGCTGACAGTTTAAAAGCATTCAGAAAAATGACTCTTAGATTCATAATAATACAAGACGTAGTAACAAAATGACTCATCCTCATTCTTCTTTATATTACATTGAACTTGTCCAGCATAGCGTTCAACTGAAAAAGTCCAGGTAGGGTTACATGCACACTGCAGTTAGCTGCCTTCCTGCAAAGTTTTCCTCAAGGCCCAGGTGTAGGAAGTCAGGAAAGGAAGGCAAGAGACCGACATGGCTGAACTGGGACCTGCTGGTCAAACAGGAGAGTAAGAAGAAAATGAACAGGCAGTGGAAGCAGGGACAGGTAACCTGGGAGGAGTATAGGGATGCTGCTCGGCTGTGTAGGGGTGGAGTCAGGAAGGTGAAGGCCCAGCTGGAGCTGAACTTGGCAAGGGGTGCAAAGAAGGATAAGAAAGGCTTCTATTGGTATGACAACCAGAAAAGGAAAGTCCAGAGTGTACCCTTCCTAGTGAGCAACAGCCAGGCTAGTAACAACGGGCAAGGAGAAGGCTGAGGTATTCAGCATCTTTTTTGCCTAAGTCTTCACTAGTGACTGTTTTACACACAGCAGTGTGTGTAAAGTGAGTGGATGGTTGAGAAGGTGGGAGCTGTGGGAACAATGCCCCTACCACTATAAGCAAATATCAGGTTCACAACTGCCTGAGGAACCCAAATATCTGTAAGTCTATGGGTCCTAATGAGATTCATCCCAGAGTCCTGAGGGAACTGGCTGAAGTACTCACCAAGCCACGCTCAATGATATCTGAAAAGTCTTTGTGGTTCAGGTGAAGTCCCTGGTGACTGAACAAAAAGTAACATAGCACCTATTTTTAAGAAGGATATAAAGGATGAGCCAGGGAACTACCAGCCTTTCAGCCTCACCTCCTTGCCAGGGAAGATCATGGAGCAGATCCTCCTGGAAGCTATGCTAAGGCACATGGAGGAGAGGGAGGTATTCTGGGATAAACAGCATGGCTTAACCAAGGGCAGGTCCTGCCTGACCAACCGTGTAGCTTTTTATGATGGCGTAACTGCATCAGTGGACAAGGGAAGACCCCCTGATGTAATCTATCTGGACTTCAGTGGCCTTTGACACAGTCTCCCATAACATCCTTCTCTCCAAATTGGAAAGCTATGGATTTGATGGGTGGATTGTTCAATGGATGAGGAACTGGTTGCGAGATCGTACCCAGAGAGTGGTGACTCAATGTCCAGATGGAGATCGGTGATGTCCCTCAGGGGTCAGCACTGGGATTGATACTCTTTAGCAACTTCATCAATAACACTGACAGTGGGATCGAGTGAGTTTGAGCGGGGTGGAGCTGGATGATCTTTTAAGGTCCCTTTCAACCTAAGCCATTCTAGGATTCTATTATTCTGATTCAAAAGAATGTAGCAGCAGTACATGTCGATGAAGTTCTCCTTTATGCCTTTTAAGGTTGGCAAGTAATCCAAATACTGCCAGCACTGACACTGGACTTCCAAAAGCACAAAGATGGCTGATAAAGCCAATGTCTATATTATCTTTGGTAGAATCACCATAAAGTAGCGTGGTCAGGCTCACATGCAGGCTGGCAAGGCAGCAGGGTTTCTGAGGAGTATGGACCGTACATGTACATATTGTTCAGAGAGAACTGTGGTATAATCCTTTGTATCTTGAGAATCCAAATTTTTCTCCTATGTTATTCTTTGTGACTTCTCTGCCTCGTACCAGTCATGAGGATTAATTCACCTGCTTTGGACTGACTCCTCCTGAATACTGAATCACAAGGGCTCATCCCAAAGAGCTATTTCAACATATTGGATGTGATAAGGTGATCAAGCTTAGGATCACCAAATGCTTCTTCCCTTAGATACTGAGGAGAGGCATTGGCGTCCTTGAACTGTGCTTTTTACCTTAGTTCCCAGCTAGTGGATCTCAGTATCCTGGCTCCCATTTCCCTCACTCAGTGGAGGTCTTCAAAGAAGGAAAGCAACACTGAGGTTCATGCAGTGGCCCACTACCCATAGAAAAGTCAGCTAATGAGAAGGATTGAATTTAAGGGCCTACAGGAGGAGGTATACAATGTGACACAAAGTACAAGCACAGTATCTTTGGGGCTTCCATCTCCCAAGCCCCATCAGACAGCTATTGCCCTGCAGAATGTGGCCAGTTCTGTACACAGTTTGAGTGAATAAACTCACTGTCTGTTTTTCTGTAGCTAACATGTACAGTAGTACAGAAATATTTACTCATTTTACAACTGAGGATCAAAAGGACTTAACCAAAATGAAAAAAATACCAGAAAACTCAAAACCAATAAAATAAGCAAAAGGCAGAGAGAAGGAGCTTGTCCACGTCTGCTGTGATATTACAGCACAAGCACTTCCCTGTTCAGTTTTTTGCTTTAAATCCACTCCTTAATGGATAACGGTGAAATAATGGCTGTCTTTTCTACACAAGAGCTTTACGGCTTGCTGCTTTTAAGTTACCAGAGATGCTGGGCTGTTCTCATTGGCCTGCGAACTACCTGGGTGGAAAGATTTATCTACATCATTCTGGAGAGGTTCTCATCTGGCAAGCAGTGAACAAACTTCCAGTGGAGGTCCTGGAGGTCCCAGTTAACCCTGGAATGAGAGCTGTAATGCACTGTCTTGCAACAGTCCCACTAGTCAGAGCACATGTCAAATACTTCAGCAAGGTAGTGCAATGGAAGCACATACAGTGCAATGCTGACAGTTTGTGAAGAAGGTGGGTATATTCATACACTGTAATGCCATTCTTCAACTTCTGTCTCACTGCTGATCCAGCTAGGGAAACTTAAGGCAGACCTATGGATCTATCTGGATACACAGCACTCACAAGACACTACATACTTGAGCACATCCAGAAACAAGGCACTAGGCTCCTTCCTGTGAAGAGAAACAAGGACCAAGGCATGTCCCCTCACTCTGCTCTCCTTTCCAAAGTCCACTAGACTCCATCTACCTCAAGATACCCACCACATATTGGCTCCTGTGCCAGGCTGAACATGTATTCCTGGCTAGCCAATGCTCAGCGGGTGTTTGTCACTGTGAGAATCAATATGAGAAATTTTATTACAATCTGTGATGAGAACATGAGAACTCTTCATGCTGCGTTCTTTGTTGCCTCTGTGGCTGATGCGATAGAAAGCTCAACTGTCAGATTCCATGGCCTCACAGACTTCCCTTGCTCCATCTGCAGAGGGTCTCAGATTATGAGAGGCTCCATCACACAGTGTTCCAGATCCCTTCTGCAGCTTGATACACAGTGAACAGCTATACTGACCTGCTGGGTTGTTACTTATCCAACACATGCACACACACACAGCCTAGAGCCTTTGGAATTTGAACCATTTGTAAGAAATAGAACAGACCATTCCTACCAGTTCTATGCTGCTACTGAGAACTTTCATGAGTAAATCTGTGCATGTGAGCAGATGCATGTGCAGCTACTGAGCAGGGCTCTTTTTCCTCCTCCTCTACATCCCACACTGACATCCTATTACACATATGCCAAATCTTCAAAGTGAATCACACAAATAAGAAATCTTAAGAAATAGCCTTCTGGCATGTAATTCCAGAAGTGCAGGTATTTGGGTGTGTTAGTTGAGGTTTAGAAGGCCATGAGATCTCTCGTGATGCCTGCAAATGGAGGCTTGTGAAGAAATATTGTATTTTACATATGAGAAAGACCCTAAAATACAGTAAGTCCTGTACTTAGTCCATACTCTGCCATCTGTAACTTGCTTTCCTGTAGCCAAGGACACTTTTAATTTGTCTCAGAGCTGAGCTGCAATATGAAAAAATGCCTATAGTAAGGATGTTTGGGCTACTAGGACTCTTGAATGGAAAAGGTTTCATTCTAAGATAATATGGACACACTCAAATCATGACCACAATTTTAGTTCTGCTTCTAAAGCACTGATTTACAACAGAAGTACACAACCCCAGACAACCATCACACTGGTACTTCTCTGTTCTTTTCAAACGCTGTTTTCAGATACTCAAAATGTGTGGGTTATTATATTCCATATGGTTTTATAAATTGAGTCATAAATCCTAAAAAGGCAGTTTGTAACGGTTATTTTGTTGTTTTTTTGTTTTTCTTCAAACTCAAACTTCAAAGCACCTGACCTACCTGCTAAAACCTGAGGAATATCCTTGTGAAAGGCCTGCTCTATCACAGTAACAACGAATCTTGAGCTATTCTAAAATGCAGAACTTCATAAAAACTTGGCACTACTGCTTACGCATTTCTTTACAGAAATGCATCAGAACATCAAGGAGTTCTAAATCACACATGCCCATCCCACCCCTTTTATGATTTTGTTGCCCTCTTTTTTAAACGTTTTAATAAAAAATAATTAAAAAAGACATTTTATTACTTACATGCATTAACTACATTACATATTTCACATGCGGCCCGGGACGATTCTTCACTCTATGTGGCCGAGGCAAGCCAAAAGGTTGGACACACATATACCCATGTATCTAAACTACTTGTCTAAAGTTTTCCTTAGTGGTCTGATGGGAAAGTTCCTTACATTTGGCAGTAATGGATATCTGGATCTGTATCACCCATATAGTTTCCAATTTGGAAAACGTAAATACTTTGATCCATCCTGGTAGATATAAAAGCCGGGATGCTGTATATTCCCATGCTGCATGTTTCCAGTGCAACACACTAATGAATTAGTCCACCTAAAATAAAAAAGGCTGTAAATTGTCTTGTAAAACTTAAAACTGCAATGGAGTAAGATAAAAATTACTGTAACCTTCCAAGAATGATAGAAAATTCTTCAAAGTTATAAATTACATTTCATGGATTTAGTGGAAACTTTTTGAGTTGAATTTATGTTCTCATGCACTTTCTGACATATTCCCTTGTTTTGTTCCTTGTAATTGCCTTCACATTGCCAATTACATATGGTTTCCATTCATGACTATCTGTATTCCTATTTAAGTGTTCTAATCCCTTAATAGGACTTTTATTATTTCTGGAATGGCATTGTGCCAGCACAGCTGTGGTTACTTAGCATGATCAGTAATCTATTTTTAGGCATAATCCTGAGTAAAGGTACATTTCTTGTGTTGTGAACTCCCTAGATGAACACTGGAAGATACTTCCATCAGCTTCAGTAGAGGGTAAAACAACCTATGCAGGAGGTAAGGCATGAAAAAATTCATTAATTGAAAGAGTAGCATTTCTATAATGTTTATTCTTTCATTATGCAGTCTTTATTCTGATTAAATGTTCTGGCTGTCTGACTGTGGGGCCCAACAGAAATGATTAAAACAAAATTTAAATTACCTAGAGGTGGAAAGCAAAACAAGAGGAGAACAGTAGCGAACGCTTGTATTTAAACATGACGCACTGGGCTTAGGGCTGACTGCTCTCTTCAGAGATTGTATCTCCCATGTCAAAATGCTAAAAGATCACTAGGACCAGATAGTATTCACCTAAGTGCTCTAAACTAACTGAAAGATAAAATAACACAACTGCTAGCTGCAGCGTGTAAGCTCTGAGAATTGTCTCAGCATCAGAGGCCTGCATGATGGTAAAACAGATCATTTTAACATAGGGATCCAGGGGTGATCTGAAGAACCACAGACACAGCACTGCCAACTGGTCCATGGAAGGGTTTTTCCCTTTTTGATCCTACTGGAACCAGGAGTTGGACATGATGACCTTGTGGGTCCCTTCCAACTCATGATTCCATGATTCTGTGAGATCAGCACACCTGATGCCTTCGTTCAGCAAATCAGTAGTAACCATTGCAAAGAAAAGAATGAGCAGACACATGGGAAAATATATTGGGCGACAGTCCATAAAAATTCTGCAAAGGGAAGATATATTTCACAAGCCCACTGCCTTTATAATGAGTGGTTACAAAGCTGGACTTTTTTAAAAATTGAAAACAAACAAACAAACTTGTAAAGGGAGCTCACATAGGCTAAGAAGATCCCCATTTGTATGCATAAGCAATTAAAAGACACTAAAGCAAAAGCAGGAATGCAAGAGTCCCACTGGAAGGAAATCACCAATGCAATCCCGTGGGACTTTGTGCCAAGACCTGTGCTGCTCAGCAAAGTCCTGAATGACCTGAAAAAAGGTGATGAATAACAGGAGAACAGAGAGTGCTGATCCCACTGTGTTTATTACAGTGACTACAACTGAAAGCTGATTGTGCAGAGCTGCAGAAGCACACCTTGATCACGAACAACTTGTGTCAAAATGGCAGACGAAATTCTACGTAAGGCATAACAAAGCTATGCACACAGCTACGTAGGAAATGAAACAGCATTTCTATGAAAATGCCAGCCCAGTAAGGGGTCAAGAAAGCAAAAATTTCATTTGAAAAGGACTGCAGAATAAATTAAAGGACAGTTCAGAAGTGTAGGGTGAATCTGTGGTTTTAATAACATGCACCAACCACGGGATCAGGCTGCCCAGGACTCCATCCAACACCTCCAGGGATGGGGCATCCACAACTTCCCTGGGCAATGTGAGCCAGTGCCTCACCATCCTCTGAGGAAAGAATTGCTGTGAAATACCCCCTCTTCTAGTTTAAAGACATTCCCCCCTGTCCTGTCACTATCAGACCATGTAAAAAGTCAGTCTCTCTCCTGCTTATAAGCTTCCCTCAGCTACTGGAAGGCCGCAGTAAGACCTCCCCAGAGTCTTCCCTTCTCCAAGCTAAACAAGCCCAGCTCCCTCAACTTTTCTTCAGAGGAGAGGTGCTCCAGCCCTCTGATCATCTTTGTCATCCTCCAACAGCTCCGCATGTTTCTTGTACAACATACCTGTATTCTTCCTGTGCCACCCATCCCTGCTTCCATTGCCTGTACTTTTCCTTCTTTTCCCTCGATTTAACCAGCAGGTCCTTGCTCAGCTATGACAGTTTCGTGCCTCCTCTCCATGATTTCTTATGCTGGGGGAAGGAGAGCTCTTGTACTCTCAGAAAAGTGTCCTTAAAGATCTGCAAGCTCTGTTCCATTATGTCCCTAAGGACAATTTCCCAGGGGAACTCATCTAATAATTCCTTATACAGCTGGAAGTTCACTCTCCTGAACTTCAGGGTCCTGACTGCTTTTTTCCAGGCCCATATTCCTCACGATCACAGACTCAATCAGAGCATGGCCACTGCAGCCCAGGCTGCCTTCAGTCTTAACCTCTTTAATGATCTCCTCCGCATTGGTGAGCACCAGGTCCAGTAACACTTCACCTCTGGTTGGTCTGTTTATACCAGGACCAGGAAATTATCCTCAACTTTTATATAAAAGTCCTTTGCTACAAGAGACTTCTTTTTACACTGGCCTATAAAAAGTGTTCAGTTGATACTGTTTTGCAGAATCCTCCTTTGCTTGGTTTCCTACAGTTTGAAGCACAGACCTTGGATCTTAGTGTCCTGTGCTTTTGTGAGCATTAAAAGCTCAGTGGAAGGCTACTTATTCACAGTGTAGTATATTGAAAAAAAAAAAAAAGCACCACAATAAAACTGCAAAGCAAACAAGCAAGGGTGCTTTAATTTCACATAGACAGCTGCAGAATTGCTTAGTAGAGATAGTTAGAAATTTTTGTTTGTATTTCTTTTCAGTTGCAGTACAGAGTTGAATGGCTATGGACTGACACAGCCATCTGTCTTGTGGGTGCCTGGAGGAAGCTTCTACACCAAAGCAACACTGACAGAAATACAGTAATATCCTGCTGTGCAATGCTCTTGAACTGAGAGTTGGAATGCAGTTATTTCCACCATGTGAGGGCACTGCACAGAACAGAATGCTCAGCTGTAATAACTCTTGCTCACTCACAAGTACTGCCAGATTGGGAACAGGAATAAATATTCCTGCAGGGCATAATGGACGGCAAACACATGATTCCATGCACTGAGATAACATCCAGGTCCACAGATTCAGATTTAATCCCAGAGAAGAGGAGGAACAGAAACTGTGTGTAGAATGCCTTTACTAGGTAGGTTTTCAGATGACTTATCCTGTATATTCACAGAGAATAACAAAACAAATTGGAGGGCTCAGAAAAAAAGAAGGTAACAAGGACTTCTTGGCTTCAAACAGAAAAATTCCTATTCAAAAGCCTGGAGTACAAAGCATCAATAATTTGTGGATAACTAATTCCTATTATTTGGATCAGCCTTGGACAACTGGCTTTGCATTAAGGTTGATGAAGGACCCTTAGTTGTTATTCAAAAGACTATCCTCTTAGAGATACTTGCTCAGTGCCATCTCAACTTTGAGACTTTTACCTCCCAAGTTGCTCACCACTCTCATCTGAGAGTACAAGTCTTAGGTAGTTCACAAGAATGTTACTAAATAGAACAAAACAGGTCTGGGAATCATGACCTACAGGGGAAATAACAGACTCACACATGCATAGCTCCATTTCTGCTTCCCTCCCACTCATGCCACCTTGGCAAGTCATTGTTGCCAGCTGCTTCCCAGGACCTGCCACGCTCAGATTTTCATCATACAGTACATGCCAAGTAGTTTGAGACTGCTTTTCACTCTGCAGAACAAGGCTGAGCTACCTTACACATCCTGTAGAGGAGAAGCCTTGCAAATTATTGAGAAAGTGGACTGGACACCTAGAAACACAATAGTCAGCTAAGCACTTGTGTCTCAGGTACCTTGACGGGGACACCTGAAATGTTCTTGGCTTGGTATATTTAACTTTGATGGCTTTTGCTTATGCATGAGGGAACTAGATTGAAAGAATGGATGTTTTCAGGGCATTTTGTCAGAAACACTGCTTTTTTTTTTTTCTCCCTAAAAAGTGTAGGGGAGAGTTAAAGAACCTTTTGGAACCCTAAAAGACAAGTTCTGTGTTAGCAGAGTCAGAATTTGGGAGCAGAAGGCTGCACACTGCACCTGCTTGTATGTGAGGGGTTTCTACAGTCACAGGTCAGATTCTGAATGGGGCAATTAGACTCAAATAAAGCCGTATAAGTGCATTCAGCAGATTTATTCACATAATGAAAAGAAACCAATAGATTCCTCTGAATGTCTCTTTTCTTTGGCTGCTTTTCGTTGTTGTTTTTTTCTTTTTTTCAGTTTCTGTTACAAAACATTTCAGTTCTCTCTTCTGCGTTCTGCAGGCTCCTGCAGCTGGTGTAGGAGTGGTACTTCTAGTTAGAAGTTGTTTTAAAATCCTTTTCCTTTCACGCTTAGTTCCTACGCTAATTGGATATACTGTGACTTTGCTGGTTGCTGTGCTGTTATCCTGCTATTTCTCCTTTGTGTTTCCATTGTGCAGCTTTGGGGCCGGGCTGTGATACAGCCTTGACTAAAGGGAACTGTGAGAGTGATGAACCACTGCACTCAAGTGGGAATCCCACAGGCAGCTTGGTCTCTTATAAATATCCTCCTGAGAATCTGCTCCTGCTTACTTCTGGACTGTGACAGCTCTGGGCAGAGTAAATGGGGCTTCTGTGTAACATTTCTAGCTCCAGTAGAAAATGTTAGCGCAGCTTCCTTTTCAGTTCTTCATACCACCTGCCCCTCCTCTGCAGCTTGGCACTCCATGAGCAGCAGAAGATGGGAGACAAAGCTGAAGTTAGATGAATATCTCTGATGAATCCTCACACTTGTGTCCAACAACGGATTAGAGTGCAGATGTTTAGGTAGTTAACGCTAATACGGAGAGTTAATAGGTCAATGCCATATCCCTGGAAATCTGCTTAGAGAACTGCTTATGTAAAAACTACATCAAATTTGCACACCCCACTAGAAAACTGTGAGTGCAATTTCCTACACAAATTTCTAAGTCTCAAAACTGTACTTTTCATCAGTAGTTAATGTGCTTATTGCAAGGATCTTTCTTGAATAACCAGCTGGAAGAAATACAACACAACTGATAATACATACATTAGCCACCACCATGAGATTGTCTCCTTGAACACAGAGAATACTGGAAACACAGTGACAGAACTAAAGCTATAGATCACATTTTGCAGGAAAAGAAACAACGATGTATTTTCCTTTGGTGTTTTTTAAAAAAGGCATCTTTGAGAATAAACATTCCTAACTAACACAAATGATTCCCTGCAGAGCAACAAATTCAAAAGAAATACGTAAGACAAAGTTGAAAGGGTATTCACTGTGATCGCTTTTCAGTTTTTCTGCTTCCCCTTAAACATACTTTAATAACAAACAGTTCTATACTTGTTTTTTTTTTTTTAATTTTTCTTATTTTTTTTTGGTGTGTCTTTTGTTCGGACTCCTTATCTAAAACAAATAGTGCTTGTTCTTGCAGAAAACTGAAGAAGTACTTCGTGCTATTCAGACTCCTGTGAAGTTACCCAGTGCCACATGACTTTCTGATCAAAGGGAAAAAAAGCATGAAAGACAATAAAGTGCATATTAAATACATTAGAAATCATCTAGATGATGTCAGCACTCAATTTTCAAAAAGAAGGTAGAAAGAGGGAGTCATCACGTTGTTTCTCTTTGGATCCCATAAAGAGTAGGACTAGATTCAACAGCATTCAGCATTTTTATTAGTTATCTATAAGAAAATATATAATCATTGCTGTTAAGATTTGCAGATGACACCAGGGTTAGCAGACAGCAGTTATTAATGAAAGCAGTACAGGCACGTGAAACAATCCATCATTTACTAATTGAGGCATAGTAAAAGAACATTAATGTTAATACTGTCAAACAGAAGCGCGGACACTTAAGAACAAGGACAGAACCAAGCACTATATGCTGAAAAGCTATAAATGTCAAGATTAACTATAGGTAATTATACTGCAAATAATTCAACATGGTGTCTCTATACAATTCTATGGCAAAAAAAGTGGATATAAACAATGGTGTCAGTATGAAAGTGCTGAGATTTTAAATGAAGTTTGTGTGCAGTTTGTGCACACATTCTTCAAAGGTGTAAAATAAAAAACAAATCGACAGGAAGTAGATGAGAGCCATAAAAACAATCTGAAGACTGTAGAAAACACCTTATAGCAAATAATGTAGAGAGAATTCTCAGGATACCGAATAGGAGGGTGCACTGCAGCTTGATTATGGTGTTCAAATGCTTTCAGACAGAAAATACTGGCTAGCGAGGGACTTCTTTCATCTAGTGAAGAAAAGCATACCAAGAACTAATGCTTGAAAGTTAAATCTAGTCAAACTGAAATGAAAAATAATGCAAGTTTCTAACAGTGACGGTGACTGAGTACTGAAATAAATGATGAGAGAAGGGGCTAAGTCCTCATTTCTCGATGCCTTTAAATCAAGCTTGCCTGTCTCCAAAGAAGACTTCAGCAAAAAACCCCAACCCAACAAATTGTGCTTTTGTCAGTTTCAAGTTACTGGACTTCACCCTGAAGTATAAGGAAAATTTATGACCTGATATTTAGATGGGGTTACAGAAGATAATCTTATGTCCTTTTCAGCCTTAACCTCCATGAATCTATCATTTACTGAGTCAGTATGGAGAAAAAAAAAACTTGAGTGACTTTTGCCATCTCTATAACAATGTGATTCACAGCAGATTGCAAATCACCCAGTAATAAGTATATGTCAGAAACTATCAAGATGAATATATCCTTGTATTGCCTTCTAATTTAAAAGTTCAGAGTTATTTAATATTTTACAGATTAATTTTATACTGGGTAATTGAATTAATGTGAAAGGGTTAAGCAGACAGGCTAATGAAACACTGTGCCATGTACTTAGCTTAATGCGGCTGGAAAAATCAATGCACTTTGGTCTGTCAGTTAGCAATCAAAGATTTAATTGAATAACACGTCAAGTATTTTAACTGTTTATCAATGTAAATAGAATCCAGCACTATAGTAATGGTAATAAGCTAAGACGCTTTCCCTGAATTTAAATCAGATTTGAACATGACCTTCATTTTAAGCCCCTAACATGCCAGATTCAGATCAAACTAGCTATCGTTACACCTACAGAGCTTGGTGACTACTTCTGTGAATCAACTCTATATTCACTATTGGTTCACTCTCTAAAACATAGGCAACGGGTAATCAGTTTAATATTATTAGCAATGGTTATTTCGTTGTGCTTTTATGTTCACTTCCACTTTACTGTTGTTACTGGGAGGAGAACTAAATTACACACCAATCTTTTACTGAGCCTACATGATAAGTGGTGAAGGCCACCTTGTGCATGAGTACATAAAGGGAAAAAGGGAATGAGAGGAAAAGCAGAAGCCCCTCCTCAGCACATTCCAAACACAGCTGTAGGTATCTCCTTACTCTTCTCCTTTTTACCACTCCTGGGCACTAGTTTCCCTGTAGAAGCAGCAAGGAAGAGAGATAAGGCTCTGTCCAAGTTGAAGGAGCTTGTCACTACCAGACCAGCATCTTGAGTGGTGATGCTTTGGTAATGCAATGTGTACCTTCCTGTTTTTTTTCTCAGCTGCAATAAATGCATTTGTTTTTAATAAGATCCAGATGTCTGCAGTGCAGATGTTTCCACCTGACCTACCGGTTTATGCTCTCATAGCAGTCAATCTAAAGACATAAATTAAATCTCTTTGTACCACTGTCATCATCCTAAAATAGATACCTAGAAACAATCAGATATACAGGGCTGTACAGGTACCTATTTCATCTGAGTAACTGTAAAAGTTCTCAGATGGTAATATTGACACTGCTGACATCAGAAGTTAGGAGAAATTAATCTCATCTCCAAGCTTTCCTTAGCAAGCTACAGATGGATACTGCCCCAAAGAACCTTCTAGAGAGTACTTGGTACCACTTCTAGCAGACAGATCATGTGTACAATAGAGAACTATTATACTATTGCTCATAAAATCTTCTAGTGCTTTCTTGATAACACTTCAGTCTTTTACATTACCCTAACACACTGCCACCTCAGATGTAACAGAAATTCATTGTGCTGGGTGCTTTACAAACTCACCATCATGGAATCATATCACAGAATCATAGAATGGCCTGGGTTGAAAAGGACCTCAAAGATCATCTCGGTTCAACCCCCCTGCCGTGGACAGGGTCAACAACCACTAGACCAGAGTGCCCAGAGCCACATCCAGCCTTGCCTTGAATGCCTCCAGGGATGGGGCATCCACAACCCCTCTGGGCAACCTGTTC
>JANHGO010000037.1:28413255-28488842 GCA_024606505.1 Aquila spilogaster
GTTCTCCATATATCCTCTCTTTTTCTCGCTCTCTCTCGGTAGATGATTTCAAGCTCTTGGCACCACCTCAGCTCACATAGCACAAAGCACACACAGCACTTTATTTACAGTGCAGCACGGACCTGCAGATAATTCACCCTCAGTGATATTATGCAATTACTTATAGATGCCTGTGTTGAAAATAAATGAAAATTATTATTTATTGAAAACTTCTCAGCAGTCCCTGGGATTAAAGAATATAATAACGAGTAACATTTTATGCCAAACATTGTGTTAACAGAAAGAATACTATAGTATAGATATTGACAAAAGAGTATTTCATTTAAAGGGCTGGGAGACTACAATGAGTACATGAAGTCCAGTTTTAAAGGAACCATGAAAATTGAGGCAGAACACAACTCACTTTTTAATCAAATCTCGAGGATGACAGTGAAGCTTATGAGCAACATGAGATGGCCCAGGGCTGGCGGGAGTTTAGTGCTGACGCATGAAAGATCATTTGCTGTGCTGCCTCACACTCCTTTTCAACACGCATTGTTCTGTGATGCCATTCATGACTGTGGCTTTGGTGCTTGGGAAAACCAAGTGTCAAGAGCTGTGGTTTTTGTTTGCTGTAACAGCAAGTTCAGCTTGGCCTTTGGTGATGGGAGATTTGACGCTTAAGTGGATTGATTTTGGCTTGGATTCATCCTAGCTAACTATGGGAACCTAAATGAGATGCCTAAGTTAGGAGCACAGACACAGTGGGCTCCCTCCATAATCAGTGAAAAGAAATAGGTGCCTCTGCAGGGTGGACTGGCTCACCCAAGAACTGAGAATATTTATTTCTCTCCAGTGACAGTGGGAAGTAATTGCATTCCTAGTTTAAATACCTCAGATATGTTATGTCAGTCGAATCTGGGTCTTTATATACAAGTTGCTCAGATGGCAAAATAATGATGAACTAAATAATACTCAAGGCAGTATTTGAAGCATATTTTAACACAGAGCTGCAGAGTTTTGAGCTGCACTTTCCTCTTCTTTTAGTTTTTTGTTTGCAGGTTATATTTCTCACCCAGAAATGATTAAGTTTCTGCTGTTCCCTCATAGCTTACATAAAAGATTGGGCAACTTGTTAAATTGTATTTGTATGCCAATTGCAATGAATCAATTAAGTGGCCTCCGTGGGGCTGCTGCAGCATATGGGCACCTCCTGCTTTGGTCATGCCTCATGCCCTGGGGCCAGCAGAAGGCTCTGGTGGCCACTGGACTTCACCCTGCCCCTCAGTCCACCTCCAGCCTCCAGCCTGCAGGCAATGGCCATGCCTCTGCTTCAGGGAAGACAGGAGGCGAGCTGGCTCTCCTGACCTCGTTGCTGATGAGGGTCGTTTCCCTGGAAGGCCCACCAAGAGAGGTGGTACGGGAAGGGAGGAGAGTGACCGGACCGGGGGTCACTGTTCCCACGGTGGGCAGATGGAGGGCAGGAGCTGGTGAGGTTGTGAATGTGCTTCGTGGTGGATCCTTCAGTGCTGTTGCGGTTTTCTGGATGCCTGAAAGCGGTTCCTTCTGTAGAGAGCATCCTGCCGCTTCCAGGGAGGATGGTCAGTAGACGCATGCCAACCACCCGTCTAGCGGCTCCCACTGTAGCGCAATGACGGAGGACACATGGTCGCAAGGGCTTCAGCTCCGGAGGAAATAGGAAATGTCCTTTGTGGGCTTTTGCTTTCCCTGTGGATGCCTGGACCTGTGCACCTTCATTGCAGCCTTTCTTAATGCTCATTAGCCCTGCTACCATGATACACACTGCTGCATTCACCTCTCCGGTGCAAGCAAGCTTGTACTCAGTGCTGCTTCAGCTCTCTGAGGTTTCCAAGTGCCTCCATACGGGACGTGAGCCGCAGCAGGGCTGCCTGTGCAGGTCGGTGCCCAGACTCTGCTTTCTCAGAGCCAGAGACAGCATCCTGGAGCTCAGCGGCTCCCTCTGAAAGCTGCCCAGAGCCTGGCAATTGTGCCTCAGAATTCGCTAACTGATTATCTCAATGTCTGTCCTCAATGGGAAATTGCTATTATTGGAATAGGACGTTTTTGTAGAGATAGAACTGATTTGTCTCTGCTACCTTGAGCTTTCTAGAAGTGAGGCACACATTCAGAGGGGGAGCTGGCCCACCTCATCTAGACACCTCCTGAAGGGGATGAATTGCTCTCTGGAGGTACTCATTTTTTTGCACTGACTATGGAGAGAACCTACGGAAATAGCTCAGGCTGAATATTTAAGGTGCAGTGGCTAAGGTTTAGTGAGATAAAAGTGTTGCATCCTACTCCAGTGTTGATATCCTTGAGCAAATGCTGGGCTTTTTAATGTGCTGCTCAGCGAGGAACTAATTTTGCTTTACTGTGGGAGAGCAATTATGACGTGGAATTCAGACTGTATGGTTTAAAAAAGAAAACAAAAAACCCGCTAGTGACCCAGTATAAACTGGTTGATTTCCATTCATCCTCCTGTCGCTTTGGCACAAACTTGTATTGAGACAGTTGCATAGCTAAACCACAGCTATGACTACCCTGAGCTTGAGTGAGTCCCCAGCTTTGCTAAATGGTTGCAGGAGCATTAGCTCATTAAAGCCGCCTGTGATGGTTTTGGCTGGAATTTTCTTCCTAGTAGCTGGTATAGTGCTGTGTTTTGGATTTAGGGTGAGAAGAATGTTGATAACACACTGATGTTTTAGTTGTTGCTGAGTGGTGTTTATACTAAGTGCAGGACCAGCCGCACCTCAAAGCGACTGTGGCTGTGGATGAGTCTCTGCCGCAGCAGGTATGCCCCTGGGGAGACCGGGGCTCATCGATAAGGCTCCACTCGGAGCAGGTACAACCCTAAGGGACTGCAGTCTGTGGGTAAGTCCAAGCCTGAGCAGGGGCAAGGGGAGGAGTTCATTGCAATGTTAGACCCTATAACCTGGCCCAAAGGGACCAGGGGTGGAGACTGTAATGGAAATACCTTTAAGTTGTTGTAACCTGTGCTTTGAGTTGCATGTTATAGGAATTACTATAGCAGGAACCACCCGAACTAGTGGAGGACAAGCCTTACAAGGAGCAGTGCAAGTGCAGCAGTGACCCGACCTGAGCTGGCTTTGGTGCCCAGTAACTCCACGCAACACCCCACCTCTGCTGCCCTGAGGGACCACCATAAGAGATGGACCCCAAAGTCATGGGCTAAATGAACTCGATTGACATTTGTGGATGTTTGATGGGTGTTTTATGGACATTTTGCAGGGGGGGTCCATAGACTAAGACAATGATATCTGTGTATTATATCAAGGATGGGGGGGGGGGTGGTTAATGTGGTGGTACTGCATAGTGTGGGAGCTGAGCATGACATAAATGGTATGGAGTAAGGGGTGGAGAAGAGAATGTGCTGGTTTTGGCTGGGATAGAGGTAATTTTCTTCATAGTAGCTGGTATGGGGCTATGTTCTGGATTTGTGCTGAAAACAGTGTTGATAACACAGGGATGTTTCCATTATTGCTGAGCAGCGCTCACACAGAGCCAAGGGCTTTTCTGCTTCTCACCCCACCCCACCAGTGAGGAGGCTGGGGGAGCACAAGGAGTTGGGAGGGGACACAGCCGGGACAGCTGACCCCGACTGACCCAAGGGATATTCCAGACCATAGGACGTCATGCTCAGCATGTAAAGCGGGGGGAAGGAGAAGGAAGGAGGGGACGTTCGGAGTGATAGCGTTTTGTCTTCCCAAGTCACCGTTACGTGTGATGGAGCCCTGCTTTCCTGGAGATGGCTGAACACCTGCCTGCCCATGGGAAGCGGTGAATGAATTCCTGATTTTGTTTTGGCTTTTGCTTTACCTATTTAACTGTCTTCATCTCAACCCACAAGTTTTCTCACTTTTACTCTTCTGATTCTCTCCCCCACCCTGCTGGGGAGGGGAGGAGTGAATGAGCTGCTGCGTGGGGCTTCATCGCCAGCTGGGGTTAAACCCCGACACCACCCTGGGCTCAGCGTGATCCCGGGCTCACTGCATGGCTGGGAGTTGAGATTTACAGCTCCTCTCACCCTGTGGGAGGGATGCTTGTTCTGCTTCTCTTGTTCTTTGCTGAGTGATGCCTCTCCTCCCATCGCATGCTGTTCTGCAAGATGGGGTCAGCTGAGGCCTTGGGGCCTTTCTGCTTGGCAAGGGAAAGGCAGGGAGATGCAGGGACACACATACAAGAGCAGAGTTATTGAAAAATTGACAATAAGGAGCAAAGTGGCATAAAACATTGCAGGTATCTTTTCATGGCAAACACTCCCAGTGTTTCCTTAGTTTCTCCTCTTGATACTATGCTATCAAATTAACAGTCAAATTCAGTTGGGGATGAAACATTACAAATAATCCCTTAGGTGAGCTCCAGGGCTAATGAACAGGCTGTAACTGGCAAGTGAGCGAAAAGGGGACTTCAAGTTACCTGATGAAAGAGCTCTTGCCAGAGCTGTGCTGGAGATGAAAGCTAAGACCCAGCAGGAGATTGCAAGTTACTCAGGGAAGAGCCAGAGATTTGCACAAATCATTGATGCTGCTATGGCATCCCTCCTCACGCCTCTTTGGGATTCACCACCTCCTGCAGCCTGAGGGCCAGAGGCTGCTCTCGCCCTCTCTCCCTTACGTGCGCAGACAGACAGACACAGGTAGAGGGTCGGTCACAGCCCCACGTGGTTCAGAGGAGGCAGAAAGCAGCTCTGGGAGCAGGAGTCAGCAGTCGGGGCAGAGATGTGAAGCCTCACCCAAGGCTCAGCGATACTCTGGGTGCATTGGCCCACAGCAGCAGCCGAGCGGCTCTTGTGCCATAAGAGCAAAGGCGAAGCAAAGGTTTGGTGCCATTCCTCCACCCTTCCTCTCCTCGCCTACAGCGAGGATCTACCACGGTGCAGGTGAAGAGCACCTGGGGGAGCAGAGCACAGTCCTATGCGCTTTCTTTTCCCTTAGGGCAAAGCTTGCTTTTTAAAAGGAAATATGGCTCAGCTATGACAGGGAAGGCACACGGTGTTTGAGTTATTCCCCAGCAGTGATGATTCTGTTCAAGCTTTCACGCATTTTGGCTTTATGTGCCACCAGCCCTGTTGGGCTGAGAGTTTCAAGCTCCTGTAATTCATTACTGAAGAACACAGAGTGAAGGACAAACCGATTTCTTATTTGCCTTTTTTTCTTTTTTTTTTTTTTCCCCAACATTAAAAACCTTTATCAGCAGCAGGGTCACTCTGCCTTGGTATTTCTTCCTTACACTGGTTTAAATAACAGGAACAAGATACAGCCTCTTCCCCCAGTGAGGAAAATTACAGAAAAATAAAAGAAACCCCAAACATGAAGTGCTTTCACATGTGAGGAAACCATCCACATTCCTTCAGGTCATCTTAAGGCACCTTCAGGACCCGTCTCTGCTGTCTGCAGAGGGAGCTAAGGGCACTGGCCAACCTTTCCATTGCTCGTGTCAGCCGAGCTGAATCTCACCCGTCGTTTCTGAATGGAAATGGATGGAAGCACCACTGAGAGTTAATTCAAGGCCTCACTCCACTTGGCATCAGACACTGCTTTGATCACCCTGCCTCCAATGTCTCCTTTGCAGGATGGACTTTGTCCATGGGGTGCTGTGGGTTACATGAAGCTCCTAAAAGCTATTGAAAAAGTGTGGATTATTGGTTTTAAAGCATTTCGCGCTCTTAAAAAAGGTCACTTGCAAAAATGTTGCTAAGGAGGTGAAGAAACATCTCTTTCTGGGCCCTTTTGGGCTGCTTTTATGCCTACAAACACACTCACTACAGAAACAGGGGCACTCTGATTAAAAGTCAGCGACACACCGTAGCTCATGATTACACGCTTAGTTAAAAACTGAAGTGAACATAGCCCCAGGAACCGTATTAATCTACTGTTTGATTAAACTACCTTTCAGCTACCTTATTAAATTGTGACAGTTGTAGAAGAGTAACAAGAAAGTCATATGAAAGACAAGACTGATTTAGGGGGTTATGTTTTGTTGTCACTGACTATCATAACTAAGAGGGGAAAAGGCATTTTATTCAAGGTAGGAAAAGATATGACAAGCATTAATTTTTATTTTTTTTTTTTTGTTTTATCACTAATATATTCATAGGGAAGTGCCATTGCACTGCACAGGTAAAACCACTCCTCACTTAAATCCCTGTGGCCATGTTCAAGTGAAGCCAGGGAGGTGAATTGCCACTAACACACAGCTCTGCCACTGATAAACCCAGTATACAACTTGCAATTGAAAAGACAATGCAGACACAGAATGTTTTAAGAAGGAAGCTCCCATGCAGCATCAGTTTTATTGGTGGTATTACCACTATAGCGGCACCCAAAACCTCAGCTGAGGCCAGACCTCCATGCATCTGGCACTAGCAAAAATGCATGGTGTAAAATGAGGGGCTTCTCAGCGAGGCACCGGTGGCATGAGGGTTACGCTGCCAGAACAACCCCCCAGCCGTGCGGTACTTCCATCGAGGGCTGTGACGGATACTTTATAAACTAGATAATAGCTCTGCACGACATGAAACCTCAGGGTACCCGAAGGACAGAAGAGAGCCCACTCAAGCAGACTCTTCAGCCTGCAGCACATCTGCTGTATAAAAAGGCATGCACATAATTTATTTTCTTGTTTGTGTTCTGTTCTTAGTTTGATATACAAATCAAAGGCTCAGCATCATGATGACATTACCACTGCCTAGTAAGTGATGGAGCATCCACTGGTTGGTAACTACTCAAGCTCGCCTTCTTGGTCTATGGGATATTTGGAGATGCACAATCTGCAACTCTATAACCTCCAGCTTTAGAGATAAATAATGGCCTAGAGCAGTATTTTGATGCAGAAACATAATTTCCAGAGGATGCATGAAAAAATGTCAGAGATGTTGCCTTTGTTTTATACTTCCCTTTCTAGTAAATGAGTGTTACCTTGAGTCATTGTCCTAGGCCGTCTGTCCTCATGGAAGAAGACAGAAATTCTGCTTTAGACAACTGAGTATATATATATGTGAAAGAGTTTTTCATAAAACATTCAAGTGAATTTAATCAACTTTATTTAACACAAGAGATCAAGCTTGAATGCTTGCTGATATTCACTAGCAATACCATTTATCTCAAACAACTCTCCAGTCTACGCTATATCTATTTGAAGAGAATACCAACCGTGTTTGATTTTCTGATTATTTAATACTTTTATTTCATTTGCCTTTAGGAGGTGGACTCAGGCATACAAACCAAACAGCTACAACATGTCTTGGGATTCCTTCTCAAAGAATAAAATAATTAACTTGATGTATCAAGACATAATTCAAACTAGAGAAGTTACTGCTGTTAGGAGCGGATCAGTTTAGTTAAAATTGTTTGGCGTCAGGAGATATTAACCAATATTTGCCTGATATTAGAGGTAAAACCAATCTGATAAATTTTATGAAATGGCTTTTAAACTGTGTTTGTAAAGAAGGTCGAATATTTACTAGCTTAAACAGTACTGCTATTTAAATGTTTTTACAAGCTAGGGAAGGTAAAAAGTAATTCCTGGAGCGTAATTCCTCAAACATAACAATTTATGTGCCAAATGAAATCCATTGCTGGTGTTTCTTAAAAGCTTTGCAAAACTAAGTAACGCAGCATTAACCTCCCCAAGCTCACCAGGCTCCTGACTTTCATCAGCATTCAATTGTTGATGAATTGCCAACATTTTTGAAGTAAAAGCCATATAAACAAAAGTACAAATATGTTTAAAATGTAAATGCTTTTTGGGGGAGATCAAGGAAGAGATTAAATACCTCAGTCTGGCAAAGGATATAAGGATGTTCCTTAACCCCCCCCCCCCGTTTGACTTCAATAGGACATAAACATATGCTTGAAGTTTGGCATGCTCAGAGCTTTGAAGACTAAATTCACAAGCAGGTTTGGGAACTGCGGCACGGAGCGGTATCCTGCCCAGATTTTGGGAGCCCAGCCATGTACTGAGGCTGGAGTTAGATATCTCTAAACATGGCAAACTCAGGTAGGGTCCAAGCACGTGGCACACGGAGCGCGGGGAGGGGGGCAAACTCAGCTAATAGGCAACCAGGAGGAAAAAAGTCTTTAGCTCGGCCCAGTTGTGGGTTTGGGGCCCTCGCTGTAGTGGATGCAGAGCTGGGACGGGTTCACGCGGCCGGCCTCCTTCAGGAGTCAGGGCCCCCTGGGACCGTGCCGGTCCCTCAGAGGAACGTGCCGAGGGAAGCAGGGCACCTCGGACGGGCTCCTTGGTGAGAGTGGCTGTGCGGGTGCCTTTCCTTCCTCCGCCAAAGAGCGCGTGCTCTAGCCGGCGGCAGGACGAAAGCGGCTGGGGATATCAGCTTCCAGCCACCTTCTGGGCAGCCCCCAGGCCACCTCTGGGCTTCCAGGCACGGGGGGGATGAGAAGATGGGCATGTTGCTGCACACCCCCGCAAGGGTTCGATGTCTTGGCGCTCAGCACGTCCCAGCCTCACCCGGCCGAGGGGACACCTGAAAGCGGAGCTTCCAGTGAAAGGGATGGGCACGCCGCCGTCTGTCGTGCCCGGCGTGAGGTGGCAGCTGTACTTCAGAAAACTGGAAGTTTGGATTTAGCTTGTCACGGGAGCAGACAGGTCAGCTGCAGATGCCCACATCTTCTGCTGGATGCAGTCCCGACTTTTCACCTATTGGTGATTTTCAGCCCAGGCCCAAATCCTCAACAGCAAGTTTAAAGGTATCCAATTTGTAATTAATTGCTAATACACCTTCCTGGTGCTTCACCGTATGTTCCTGAGGCTCCTAAGGCCCGTACCTTTACTGAGTCTCTCCACACTCAGTTTGCTTATTGCCTGTGTTGTCTTCCTGTCATTTTCAGTGGTACCAGATAAAACCTTCTAAAACTATTCAAAGGAATTCTTAGGGAAAAAAGTACATATTCCTCATGAGCATCATTTCCATGATACAGTAAAAGGGGAACATCTCAATGGTCAAGTTATAATTTAATCTACTCTAGTATATCTTCTTAAAATTATGTTTGTATTACACTTAGCTTCTACCTAACAGTAGAGTTCATATTAGCATAGTAATGGCACTGGAAACAGCTAATGATCTTACATTCATGTTGCATGGGGGCAGGAAATCAGTTAACAAAAAGCTGCCCCAAATCATATGCATTGATTAAAAAGCCATAAAAATGGCATACTGAAGGCGGTGGTGGGGGTCACACTGCATATCTTCAATCAATGTGATTAAATGCTTTCCAGAGATATCATTCTTACTTTTATCAAAGGGATCAAGTATTTTGTCTCATTTCTTGTAGGTGAAGGCTGAAGATGGAACATTCCATTATATGATTTCTTATTTTAAATATAAACAGAAGGCTAGACAAGATGGAGGTAATTTGTGACCTGGTACATTGTAAAAAATGACCTCGTAAACACTGTTTTTCTGGGGGGAGGAGAGACATTCCTTAGAGGGGATGAGAAAGGGAAACAGGGGCAAGAACAATTTAAAAATAAAAAAAGGTAAAAATTTCAACCTGGTTCAATTTTTGGTTTGTTATGTTGCAGTGAGCAATCTGAAGAATTAAAAATATTCAGCTGTGTAGGATGCCCCTTAGTGGTTGAATATAAACACTGTTGACAGAAGAAATAATTTAAAACACGGAAAAAAACCCAAAAATAATATTTGTATTTAGTAACCGAGAACAAAGGATTTTGAACGCTAACATATGCACAGAAGAGCCTACAAAGCCATGTTTACATAAAACATCAGAAACAGTTGGAAAAATGCAAACCAATAGTAAGAGAACATTCCTGAATAAGCTATTGCATCGAGTGAGAAGAACAAGAAAACAAGGGAAAAGGAGGGCAAAAAAAGTCAATCTCTATTTTTATTTTAATCAGAATGTATATTATGGGATGAGTGGGCTTTGCAGAGCAATAAGATCAGATAATGAACTCTGCAATGAAACCCAACCCAATACTTTTACTGATGCTTTCTAGAGCAGAGAGTTTCTGTACGACATTACGAAGTTATCTGGTCTGGTGCCATGGTTCCTTCCCAACACCATACGGATGGTGTAGCCTGTGGCCATCTCTGCTGTTACAGAAGGCTACCAGCTTGCGCTACAATACACAAACATTTCTACACAAAAGGCATCAAACAATGCTTAAGATTCAATAGGAGGGGTTAGAGTACACCAATTCTGTAATACACACAAATGTACATATCTAGCTAGATCTAACAGTACAAAGAGTCTATGAGAGATTATTTTTATTTGGTCTGACTCTTGTCATGACGAATATATTGCTTCTAACTTTTCCTTTCCAAAACCAGTCTTCGCATAGGAGTCAATATGCAAAAGCTGCAACAAGGTGACACTAATGAAGCACGGCACCCCCATCGATTTGTTTACACCTACTCTGATTTTAACTGTATTTTATACCTTTAGATCTCCCTATGTATACATTGGATTACAAAAAAAGTCCGTTGTATTTACAGACAGTTCGTCTTATTGGGAAATCTGATGCCTCTGCTAGTCATTTTTCTTTTTTTCTTTCTTGAAGAAGTCTGTAATTCTTCCATCTTTTTACCTTTGCATGTAGAAGTCATGGCTGCAAAGTGTCTCATTACCTCCACACCAGTAACTGAGGCAGAAAAGCCACTCATCAGCACTACTGACATAAGCCTTTACTTCTTGGGTCACATCCCAAGGCAGCTTAAAGGGTCAAGGGAAATCTCTTCTTTTGAGTTAGCTGGTGTGTGCTGTAGCTGGATATACTGATCCCAAACATTCCCAGCAGCAATGCCGCCCGTTGCAGCAGCGTGTCTGATGAGTTGACAACGATTTTTCCTGCAGCTTGAGTCTATGGGAGAAACAGGGCAAGTTACACGCTGATTCAGGTGAGTGCAACACAAAAGCGGGTCTTTGGAATCTACAAAGCACATTTTTCTTCTGCATGGCATTTAATACAGTATGACTGCGCTTCCTGCTGCAGAGTATTCAGCAGAAACTATTGCACATTTTGGAAGGCCCCCCTTTTTATCACTTTGTAAAGGAAGGGACACGTTCCTGATATGATTTTTCTCTGTAACTCATTGATTTCAGTGACTTTAATGGGGTTCCCTCTGGCTACTTGGCTGAGAGGGAGAGCTGAATCAAGTGTGGAGGCTTAGGCATAAAGGAGAAGGGACTTTCTTTTTCTGTGAAGTACAAAGATCTCTTCCTTCCCACAGATTAGCTACTAGCACAGTGATGCTCCCTTGAATGTTAGTTATTAGGTCAGGAAAGCAAGGCTAAAAGGGATCAGTAACATCTTTTATTAGCTCCGCAGGTAGGACTAGACCAAGCAGACAAGTTTTAACACAGTCTCTTTGCCAAGTCCAACAAAAACGCAGGAAATGCCAATCAAAGTAAAGATAAAAAATTAATTATTTACTGATTATCTGAATAGCAATCAGAAAAGAAATTAAGTTACTCTTGCTTGCCTAGTACATATGATACACTGTCCAAGAAGCAGAAAAACAGTGGCATAGAGTCCCTAGAGAGCAAAACACAAATCCCTATACATATTGGTGCTGTGAGTTAAAACATAACACGTGTTTTTCTAGTTGCAGCATTTCTTATATGAAATGATGACTAGGCCTCCAATAATGATTCTTTTTATGCTTTCCCTTGCAGTCCATGGACAGAAAGCATGGAACCAGTGACAGAAGCGACAGATTCCAAGGAGCCTGATTTTCACGTCCAGATTCTAGGTTTTTTATGTGAGCTTAAATAATCAGAGCTGAGTGCTCTGACCTTGATAAATGTGGCTGACAGTGTGGCTGCTTCAGCAGCAGAATAAGTAAAGACAAAAGAAATTCCAAATAAAATTACTGTGTAAGGTGATATCAAAAGATATGCAGGGAGGCGTGAAAGAAGGTCACTGCTAGCACTGAAACACAGTATCCTTAGCTCAGCCTCTCAACTACTCAACTATCACCTCTCAGCTACTACAGTCTATGATTGTGGATGCAGATCACATTGCTAAGAGCTGTGAGATTTTCCAGCAAAAGGATATATACTCTCTAAATATCAAACTATGGAGTACAATATGGAAGATGCTTTACTTTGGTATATATATTTTTGGGCTGTTTTATTCTCAATTATTTAGCTGATTTAAAACATTTTCAATGCATGCTTTTATTTTTTTCTTCATATAACGATTGATACTCTGTTCCCCCAGTGTTCCAGAGGTCAATACTGATTGAGGTTTCCTTATCATAGCCGTAGAAGCTGGTTGAAGTGTTTCACTGACAGCTCATTTGAGTTGCTTAGGAACCCAGCATCCTTCTTCCCATTAACATTTTCCTATTGCCCCAAACACATTGCAAGAGAAAATGATGGAGAGGTAGTTTCTGTTTAAGCACTACAGAAACATAAACTCCTTCCAAGTATTCTGCATTCAGTATTGCAGCATGATACCAATTATCAAGAATTCTCAGAATTCATTTACTTTTCAGCAGAGGCTTAATTAAGACATCTTTGAGTTGTTATGCAAGTTAACCCACCAGAAACCAGTGTTCCCCTGGGTTGGTCACGCAATAATTTGAAATAAGATCACTCTGAGCAAGAGAAATACTGGTATTTCAAAGATCTAATTAAAAGCAGAAAAAAAGGCAGAATTTTCATACCTGCAACAACCTTATATACCCAGGTGTCATTCTCCGGAGAGGAATAAGCATGATTTCTGAGTCTTCGCAGAATTTCAGCCCCTACAATTTTAGAACGCACAAAACATTATTAAATCCCAGGGATTTTTTACAAGTTGACCTCTTAATGAAAGATAAGATTAAGTCTAATATGGTTTGCTACAATGCCACAGCGCTCCAAGAAGCAACACATGCAAACATTTTTTCCTCACCTGATGCTCTCTGCCCTGGAGCCCTTTACATGCTTAAGGTCCTAGGGGTATATAAAGCCCAGCTCAGTTGTATAACCTGTCACATGGGATCTCTCTGCACCGCTTAGGTGTTGGCAGAGCCCCAACTGTCCCGCCAGGGGCCAGGTATGTCTTGCAATATTGGGAAACTCTCTGGGAATGCCTGAAGCTCATTAAGAGAGCAAAGCGACAGCTGACCTCCTTAAGAACAAAAGGGCCTAAGCCTGCTTTATAGATAGCACTGGACATAAAAAAAGGAGGTCATTATGGCATTTTGTATCGTAGAGTGACAATGCAAATAGGATTGGATGGCTTTTATGTAACTTAGAGCATATATTTATGCCCCTAGGGCAACCTGACTGGGTAGGAAGCTTAATGCAGCCATGACCCGAGTTGAAAGGAGGTGCTAAAATAACAGGGTTATTTGGAGGCACATTTAAAAATAAGTTCTTTCTCTTCTGCTAGTGTTCTCTTTCACTCAGCATTATGCATGTTCTTGCCCCTTTTTCTACTGCTAAAGCTTTACCTCTAAAAAATACTTAATCTAATACTTATTATTATTGTTATTACTATTTTCTGTTAACAGTGATTTCTTTTCAGTGTAGTGAGCTTGGATTCAGTTCTGCTCCTGGGGTCATATAGTTCACAATGTGAGAGATGGTGGTAAAATCTAACCTACAAAATTAATTTCTATTTCTTTTAGGAGTGTCCATGGATAGCCTGCGCTGAGAAAGCTCCTTTTTCCCATTATCAATACGTGCAACCTTGAATAAGGACAGCAAGGCAGAATTTGGCTCCAGTTGCAGTCACTTCTAAACATGCAGGGTAAAAATCTTCAGGTGGCGTAAGTCAGTATAGCACCAGTGAGCCCACACTGGTTTTCATCACAAGTGTGCCATAGAACAGCCCTGATTTACACCCCTTTTGTCTCTGCTACAGCAGCCTAAAGCTCTCTGAGAAATATTCCTGCTGTAAAAGAGCAGAAACATGAAATGTTTCTACTTGGAGAAATATTCTACATTAGCTATTCCACAACGAAATCACTTATCAAGAATTCTCATAACTCATTTACTTTTCAGCAGATGCTTAATTAACGTTATATAAAGGAATGATGCTGTTTTCTTCTGAGGCTCTGGCTTACACAGCATGCAGCAGGCAGATCTCATTTTCTTCTCGCTGCACCACGTTTATACCACGTGAACCCTGCTGGCACCAGTGGAGCTATGTCTCATTCACAAAAAGGTAGCTTGAGTTGAACTAGTCCTATAGAGTCAATCTAAATATTAAAAGCAAGAGACTGGGAACCTGCCAATCTGTTGCTGGTTTTCTTTAAATATGCAACTTGCACAGTGACCCCATGCTGTACCTTAAGTGCTGTGTACCTTAGCTATAGGAAATACTCTATTAATGGGCAACAATCGACATAAATTTGGGAGCTGACTGAAGTTAATGGAAAGCGTATCAGTAAATACAAGTCACCGTACCTGCCCAAGCGCATTTGGGATGAAAATCTATACTGTAAAAAGGCAAAGGCTTTTTTCTTGTTCTTGTTTCTCACCGTATGCCCCATGCTAACTTTCCTGCACAAACAGGAGAGTGCCTGGGCTCGCTGCCCAGAGCAGGACAAGGCTAATGCTGCAGAGACTGTGTTCTTCTGGAAATACACAGAACGTGGAGATTTTCCTTTAAATTTCCAGCCTTGCCTGCATTCAAAGAAAAACCTACTTACTGCAGTATCAGAGTTTCAGGAGCTGCGAAAAATGCTTTACTAACAATTTCTGTCATTTTGCGTGTAATTCTTTCCATTTGGAGAACAGCAGTGATATTCCTGTGGCACGGTATTCAGAAAGGGAGAGCTTTCCAACCAAGTTTCTTTGTGCGGAAAATAAAAGGAAAGGGAAAGAGTATGCCTTGAATGCCACAGCTGTCTTTAAAAATGATTTCTTGGCCATGCCCAACACAACTGAATTGTAGAACGTTTTCTGTAATTGCAGGTGTTACCAAAATCTGTAGTACTTTCCTGAGGACTCTGAAAGAATAACCCTGCCAGGCTGTTTCAGGAGAACTTTGAACAAACTAGGGGCTGCCTCTGTTCCTTTTGAAGTTCAAGCCTCTGAGAATTGAGTCCCGACTGCCACGACGCAGAGATGAACGTGCCCCTCTGGGGCAGGGGACCGGGTAAGGGCGGAGGAAAAGCACAAAGAGCAAAGGGCTCTCCTGGCAAATACACGGGGATCCCACGCGCAGTGCAGACTGCTCGCCTCATTCATCTACTAATGCCTTCACTGCTGGAGGGAGGCACTGTTTTCTAACAGGCATCAAGCAGATAAGAATGCAAATGATATGCTGACATCCTCCTCATCCCAAAATTAAAGGCGAGGGACACTTTGAACCCAGCTGTCAATATTCACCACCTCGTGCTCTACTTCCATTAAGAGGAGAAATCAATAATGAAATTTAAAGTTTCTTTGCTGTAATCCTGTGCCTTTGGGACCAGCAAGGACATGCTTCCCCAAATGCAGCAGGAATCAACCAACAGAACAACTTCTTTCCACACCGTTAGAAGCCCCTTCTTGACTGGCACTCCCCAAAAATCTCTTCGTGCTGCCCGTGAGCACGTCCCTGCCTCTCCGGAGCACAGTGCAGGGACACCCGTGTCAGCATTACCCACCACAGCTCAGTGGCAAGCGGCTGGGCAAGCAGGGCAGCATGGGGCTCAGGCCCCGGCTCTTTCGGTAGGTTTTGCAGCACACCCCAAGCCCGTGCTGTTGACCACTCCGAGACAGATGCCTCAAATATTTAGGCTGAAACTACACTGTAATCATTCCTGGACTTGTTGCTTTCTCTGTGAGCCCCAGACTTCGTTAGCTTCTCTTTCACAGACAGCTGCTTCTCCCATCATCCTGAATTCACTTTCAGATCCTTAAATATCTTATCTCCTAAAATCAGGCTCAACTTTCCAGTTTTCCTTGCTGCCTGTTCTCCGTACAGTGATTCCCATTCTCCAGGTCATTTTCCCAGCTACTTTCCAGTATTTTTGCTTTTATCCTGATGGAAGTGCAGCTATGTCAACATTTCCCCCTACACCAATACTTCAGCTTTAACATCAGAAATTTCTCTTCAGAAGAGGGACCCGTACTGCTTGCTTCTGCTGGTCAGTTTTTGCCATCGCAGACCCTTGTGGGAGCTGGAATAGCAATGGTCTATGGCACTCGAGACTCTGGATGCTAGCGGGCCCTGACTCTCACCCATACAGCAGTCCGTTGTCTACATTTACCCATACTTTTTTCCCTCTCTGCTCTTATTTCTTAAAAAACCCTATTTCTAAAAAATTTTTAGCCATCCTGAAGCAGAGAGAGGGAGGAGCGAGGCAAGCTGGTAGGGTGCATGACTTAAACCACAGGCAACAGCAGCTGGGGAGAGCAGCTTCTCTTACACCTGCGTGGAAACCCAGACCAGGGAGTTGCAGCCAACACAGGGCTGTTACACAAAGGATGCTCAGAGAGGTTCACACGCACAAACATCCATTAGCGGGGTCTGCAGCTGACGGCATGCATGGAGTTGCTTTTGCTGAAAAATAGAAACAACAGAGGAATGGAGAGGTGAGGGGAGGTGAGAGACAAAATAAAAAAGGGGAAAAAAGGGAAACTCAGTGGCCAGCGGGAAGAGAGGTGATGGGGGTGCCCAGGCGAGCAGCCTCCCCAGGAAGGGCTCCCCTCCAGCGCAGTGCGGTCACCCCAGAAAGTCCCTTGCAGAAAGTACACAAGTCTCATTGGGACCTGCTCAAACTGCTGTCGGTGGTTCCTGCTTGAGATGCTGTTATCGCCAACTGGTGCGTGCTGGCTGGGGCTGGTGTGTGCTGACGGACTGCTACACTCCATGCACGTGTGTTATTGGCCCCAAGCAATGGTGGGAGAAGCGGGGAAAAGGCAGGTGATTCTCCTGCCGCTGCAGTCGCTTCCTATGAGAACCTGCCCCAGTCACATTACTGGCTTTGCTGGGAAAAGGACGCGAGAGCGACAGCGCGAGAGCAAGAACATGAGACCAAGGAGAAGAAAATCCTGCCCCACGGGCGGCTGGGTGACGGGCACCCCCCCACTGCGAGGGGAAGGCAGGCTGCCTGCCTGCAGGCAGGAGGCTCTCGGCAGCGCGAAGGCGAAGGCACCTCGGGCAACGCAGCGGCACGTGCGCGTGCCTACGGGCATCAGTCACGTGTGAGCCACTACACGCTCAAGGGGTTGGAGCCGTTGTGTCCCAATAGCTGTTGCTCCTACCTGATGGATAAAGATTGCGGGCAGAACGCTGCAGGACGTTGCCTATGTGCGGTCGCATTTCTGAACAATAAACTGGTTTAAAGCAAGGCTCTCCACTGGCTATGAGGGTCATTAAGCTTGATTTACTCTAGGCCTTCCACACTGACGCAGGGGCAGTGTTTTAAAAGAGGACTTCCTGTAATGCATACACAATTTTCATTTTATACCTGGATCACAATAGCAAAATGTATTATTTTGAAGTCGTGATTTTGACAATAATTCAGATATTTAACTAAGGAAGTACTTTCCAAAATTCATCATCCTTAAAGTGGCCAGGGTGGAGGAATATGGGCAGGATTCTGAACCTACCCACGGCTTCCACTGCGGCTCTTTGCACAGGATAGAAGTAAACAAAGTGCTGTCACTGTAGGGAAATAAATAAAACAAGCCATAGAAAGAAAACAAACCAGCACATCTTCCTCTACACACAACCGCATGACTAATCTTGGGCTTTTTGACTTCAACAGTTATTAGATCTGAGAGGACGTCCTCGCAAATCATTCTGTGCATTACTTAAAAATTAAAGCTAAGCTAAAAGGAATTTTGCCTAAACCAAAGGTAACTAAAACACCAGCTCTGTAGGGGTAACAGGATTGGGCACTGTCAGCTCATAGAAGAAAGAGATGGTCCTGCCCCAAAGAGCCTACAATCTGTGGGGAGGCAGATGGATGCCACCAGATGGAGGAGCCCAGGGAAACAAAGAGAATATATCGCTTGGCATGCGAGGCAATGTTCTCAGCTCACTCACAGTCAGACTGTTTCCAAATTTTTGTAGGCGTTGCAGCAAAGCGCAGTGTTAAGGAGGGATGTGAAGGTGGTTAATGAATTTTAAGATGACGAGGCAGGCAAGGAACAGGAACAATGTTAGTCATATTGTTGCATTACACAGTAATATCTCTGCGGAGCACAGAATTAGGGAGATGTATTGGAATATGTTGATGACAGAAGTAGGAAATACTGTCAATAAAAGAAGACTGCAATAGTGTGTGGATGAGTTGAGGCATAGACAGACAATTGCAGATAGTTCAGTCCTCAAAGTCATCTAAGGTTACAGATAGACAGCAGCAAGAGGTTGCGTTGCTGAGGCTTATGGAGTTACCATTGAAGTAGCTTAAACTACTCATTTAATTCCTGCTGAGAATTGACTCGTTCACTTCCCACAGCTCCACTGCCAAGCGGTTACTCCTGTATTTGCAGCCTGCCTACCCACAGTGCTCTGATGCCATTGAGGGACAAAATAATAGAAACCGACAAAAATGTAACAGCAAAAGAATAGCAGAAAACCAAGTTAATTTCTGCTGTGGAGAAAGGAGAACTTCTGCCATGAAAGAAAATTTTGTTAGAAATTGCTGCAGTTTGTACCTGTTAGAAACTACAGGGAAATCATCTTGGAATGCTTTTTTGAAGTATTTCCAAAGCAAAGGTAGGTAAGCACTGTCACTGGCAGAAGTATAGGTGTAGTGCAAAGGCAGGAGCACAGCTCATCTGGAACCCAGTTTCTGGTCAAGCAGGGCTGGATCCCTCTCTCCTAACTCCAGACGCGGCTAGCGCAGATGCCTGCCTCTGAACTAGTTGCTCTAACCTCCTATTGTGATTTACCTATTTTAGATGTTTATGTTAAGATCAGGGAAAGAAGTGATGCTTGATAGCACAGTGAGTTAACACAGCTAGCGCAGACACAGACATCAATGGTGTCAATACAGCCAGTCACGTGAACTGCACCCCATTGATTTGACCATCAGAATTAAAAGTGAAGCTGGTTTGAAGAACGGCTACCAAGATGACCAAAGGAAATGAAAAGTATGTATTACAAGAAGCTACATTTAACCTCACAAAAGGAGGATCGTCAAAGCCTTCCTTTCCTCTTAGATACTGATGAACAGTGATGATGTCCTTGAACACTGATTTTTGCCTCATTCCCCAACTACGGGATGCGGTCAGTAGCCTAGCTTCATCTCCCCTCACTCAGGGGAGGTCTTCACAGAGGGAAAGCAACACTGGTAAAATTGAGTGGCCCACTACACATGGGAAAGCCAACACATGAGAAGGACTGCATTTCAGGCTCTGCATCAACAGGTACTATCTGACCTGATGTGCAAGTACAGCATCTTCGGGGGAACCATCTCCAATCCCAGTAGACAGTCATTGCCCTACAGAACATTGCCAGTCCTGACTGCTACTGATCCGTGAGACATCAGTTGAATGAACAAACTCACTGTCAGTTTTTCTGTAGCTAAGGTGAGTACTAGTACAGATGTATTTAGTCATTTACAACTGAAAACCAAAAAGACCCCACCAAAATGAAAAAAAAAAACCCCAACCCCAACCCAAGAATATAAACAATGGGCATTAATAGAGACTTGGGGTCTTGCAGGTCTGAAGACCTTAATGGAAGGTAGCACCTTTCCAAAAGGTGCTGCTACACTCAGACCAACCACTGACAACTCTGATGTTTGCGTCCACCTTAATGATTTGTGCAACTTTGCAGAATCTGTAAGTTGGACTGCAACAGAAAACTGGTCTAGCAGATATGGGCAGGGAGAAGCTTGTCCACCTCTGCTGTGCAAGTGACATTGCATCACAAGCACTTCCCTGTTCTGTCTTTTGCTTAATACCCACTCCTGGAAAGTGGGTTGAGTGTTTAAAATGCATAGCAGAATAATAGCTGTCTTTTTTGAGCAACAGCTTTATGCCTTGCTGCTTCTGAGGCGGGTTCAGAAATTAACCAGCACAACATGCTACCAGAGAAGCTGGAACACTACGGGCTGTGCTCATGGGCCTGAGAATTATCTGGGTGCATATTGCTGGAAAGATTTACCTATAGCCATTATTCTGGGAAGGTTCACATCTGGCAGGCAGTGGATAGAATTCCAGTAGGAGTCCAGAGTCCCAGTTAACCCTGAAAACAGTTGGTAATAGAGTGCCCTTTTCCTCTCAAGTATAATAGTGCACTGTCTTGCAATGATCCCAGTATTCAGAGCACGTACCAACCACTTGAGCAAGGTAGCGCACTGGAAGGACACGGAATGCAATCCTGACAGTTTGTGAAGAAGGTGGGTATCATCATTATCATAATGCTATTTTTCAGCTACCAAGGCACTGCTGAACTGACTAGGGAAGCCTACGGCACACCTATGGACATACCATACCTGGATATGTAAGACTCGCAAGACACATCATTACTCAAGAGCACATCCACTCCTGTGATTGTGTGTGCCAATTAGCTGCTATTAATCCAAGACAGTGTATTATTTGCTGCTCTAAAGGAGTGACATACAATGGCTGCTATTTTGCAAAGAAACAAGGCATTAGGCTCTTTCCTGTGAACAGACTGCAATTTCCTTTCCATTTAGAAGAGACAAAGCAAAGAGAGGTGAGCTTGTTAAGGAGCAAGGCATGTCCTCTCACTCTGCTCTGCTCCACAAAGTCCACTAAAATGGGTCTCTACATCAAGACACCCACCAGATATTGGCTCCTGTGCCAGGCTGAACATGTGTTCCCGGCTAGCCAGTCCTCAGTGGGTGTTTTTCACTGTGAGAGTTGATCTGAGAAATTGTATTACAATCTGTGATGAGAACACTTCACGTTGTGTCCTTTGCTGCTTCTGTGGCTGACGAGACAAAAAGCTGGACCGTCAGACTCCATGTCCTCATGGACATCCCTCACTCCATCTGCAGAGGGTCCCAGATCATGAGAGGCTCTATCACAGCGTCCCAGATACCTTCTGCAGCTTGATACACAGCGTACAGCTATACTGACCTGCGTAGGGTTGTAACCTGTCCAATGCACGTATACACACAGCCCGGAGCCTTTTGAATTTGAACCACTTGTTTGTAAAAAGCTGGACAGATCATTCCTAGCAGTTCTGTATTACTGCTGGGAAATCTCAGCAGTAAAGTGCATATGCAAGTGACTATTGAGCAGGGTTCCTCCTCCTCCTCTACGTCCCACGTTGCAACCCTGTTACACACATGCCAAATCTTCACCATGAATCACACAAATGAGAGAGCTTAAGAAGCAGCCTTCTGACATGTAATTCCAGAATTGCAGGTATTTGGAGATGGCAGCTGAGGATAGGCAGCCACAAGATCTCCTGCGATGCCTGCGAATGACTGGGAGGCTTGCAAAGAACTGCCATATTTTGTGTACGAGAAAGACCCTAACATACAGTATCCTGTACTTTTCTGTAGCTAGGGCATTTTTAATTTGTTTCAGAGCACAGCCACAGTGTGAAAAAATAGCTGCTGTAGGGAAGTTTGGGGTACCAGGACTCTGGAATGGAAAAGGATTCATTCTAAGAAGATAATATAGATACATTTAAAGCACGACCACAATTTTGGTTCTAATTCTGAAGTGCTGATTTACAAGAGAAGTAGGCAACTTCAATCAATCATTTCACTGGTACCTCTCTTCTTTTCAAACAAAATTTTCAGATAGTTAAAATGCGTAGGTTACGATATTCCATATAGCCTTATAAATTGTGAGTCATGAATCCTACAAAGGCACCTGATCCACCTTCTAAACAAGCCTGTAGAATCTTCTTTTTGGAGGGGTTGGAACTTGTTCTACATGTGATCATGGCTAAAATGAATCTGTAGCTATTACCAAAATGTAGACTTTTATTGACATTTACCATTCCTGCATAAGCAAATGTGTCTAAACACCAAGAGGTTCTGCAGTCTTCCTTAGTGGTCTGCTAGGAAAGTTACTTACATTTAGCGGTAATGGATATCTAGATCTGTAACATCCAAAAATGGTTTCTAATTTAGAAACTGTAAATGCTTTAATCCATCCTCGCAGATATAAGGGCCTGAATATATATTGTTGTATGCTGCCTGTTTCCAATGCAACAGGCTAATGAATTAGTCCACCGCAAACACAAAAGGTCTGTAAATTCTCTTGTAAGACTTTAAACTGCAATATAAGAAGACATAAATTACTGGAGCCTTCCAAGTATGATAGAAAATGCTTCAAAGCTTTAAATTAAATTACACAGCTTTAGTGGGAACCTTGCTAGTTGAATTTCTGTTCTCGCACACTTTCTGACATGTCCCCTTGTTTTGTTTCCTTGTAATTGCCTTCATACTGCTGATTACACGTGATTCCCATCCCTTACTATCTGTATTCCTATTTAAATGTTCTAATCCCTTGAAGAGACACCTATTATTTCTGGCATGGCATTGTGCCAGCACAGTTGTGGCTATTTAACACGATTGGTAATCTATTTTGAGGCATAATCTGGTGTAAAGGTGCATGTCTTATGTTGTGATCTCTAGCTGAACACTGGAAGATTCCTTCATCAACTTAAGAATAGGGTAAAACTATGCAGGAAATAAAGCATGAGAAATACATTAATCAAAAAGGCAGCATTTCTGTAACGTTTATTTTTCATTAAGTAGTGTTTATTCTGATTAAGTGTTGTGGCTGCCTGACTGTGAGGCCAAACAGAAATGATTAAAACAGAATTCAAATTACCTAGGAGTGGAAAACAAAACAAGAGGGGTAGAGCAGTCAACATTTGCACTTAAGCACGATGCACCGGACTCAGCACAGAGTTCTCTCTTCAGAGACTGTATTTCCCATGGCACGACTCTAAGAGCTCACTAGGACCAGATGGTATTCACCTAACAGCTCTAAACCAACTGAAGGATGAAATAACACAACTGCGAGCCGTGGTGTGTAACCTCTCACTGGGAATTGTCTCAGTGTCAGGGGCTGGGAAGGTGGTGAAATGGCAAATTTTTACAAAGGATTCCGGGGTGATCTGAGGAACTACAGACCAGAGAACCTGATGTCCTTGTTCAGCAAATCAGTAGGGACCAGTGCAATGAGCAGATGCATGGAAAAATATACTGGGAAACACTTCATTAAGCTTCTGTAAAGGGAAGACATACTTCACAAGCCTATTGGCATTTTTTTTTGAGGAATCGACAAATAAGTGGACAAGGTGTACTAAAGTGCATTTTTAAAATTAATTGGGGGAAAAAAAAAGCTCTTAAAAAGGAAGTCTCATGAGCTAAGAAAACCCTCATTTGACTGAATAAGCAATTAAAAGATACAAAAGAAAAAGTAGGAATGCAGAGTTTTCCTACTGGAAGGAAATCACCAATGCAATCCTATGGGACTTTATGCCAGGATCTGTACTGCTCAGCAAAGTCCTAAATGACCTGGAAAAGGTGATGAATAATGGGGGAACAGAGACTGCTGATTCCACTACAGTTATCACAGGGACTAAAATTGAAAGCTGACTGTGCAGAGCTGCAGAAGAGCACTACGATCATGAACAACTTGTGATAAAATGGCAGATGAAATTCCATGTAGGGTATTGCAAAGTGGTGCATGTAATTACACACGCTGATAAGGACTGTTCAGGAATGAAGTAAGAGTTCTATGATGATGTCAGCTCCGTACCCAGTAGGGGGCCAAAAGAGCAACCAAATTATTTGGAAAGGACTAGAGAACATATCAAAGCACACTTCAGAAAATGCGTGAACCTGCATTTTTAATAATGTGGGTAGTTTTGGTCCTCCCATCTCTGAAAGGATGAAGCAGACTTGAAAAAGATACAGGAAAGGGCAAAAAGTGTATAACATAAAGTAGGAAAAGTTTCTTTATGAAGACTGAGTATAGAGACATCTTCAAGTCGGATGTGTCCTTTTATTCTTCTTCCCTGCTTCCTTACTTCCTCTATATGTCTTCCTCTCCCTCTCGTGTTACTGTGTTCTTATCAACACTTCCATTGTCTTCCCAGACCTGCAGACAAATGGAGGGTTTGAAATACAAGCTGTTGGGACTTTCTTTCCTCACTCAGAGTTAGAGGGAGGGCTTCCTCCGGTCTTCCTACACTCCTCCAAGGCAGGAAATGCTAAGGATGCACTGTGCCCTGCCTCAACATACAAAAAAAAAACAAAACTTCTTTGAGTTTTTTACCTCCTTCCTGCATCATAGCCTTGTCAACAAGATTTTTGCTGATTGTCAGACATTGACTTCTCCAGTTTGGAGGCAAAGAGACTGCTTTCAGTGCTTAGCTTTTCTGTGAATTAGGAGCTACTATGACAGATTGTCCCACCTTGCAAGTTACTTTCAGAGCTGACTGCAAACTCTTCTCATTTCACAGCATATAGACATCTCAACCAACTGCTTTTCCCTGACAGCAAGGTGGTACTACTAGTTAAGCACGGTTCAGCCTTACCTCTCTTACCGGAAGTTTGTGTCAACTTTATTTGGAAACTGGAGCACAGGTACTACAATAGCCAGGGGATGCAAATGCCCTGGCTGCTTCATCTTAAAATTTAACTCTGACCAGCTTTTGACCCTGATGGAAAACTCACTCCAACTTGAGAGACATGTTCATGGATTTCCACTCATTTGAGCCAAAGACAGATATTCAGTTACTGAGAAACACACTGCTTCAATCCTTGGCTCATACCACTTCAAAGACCAGTGCACAGTTCAGTTCAGGGGGAACAGGACTGACGGGCTGCGGGCTGAAACCTTCGTATAGGCTCTGCTTTCCATGAGGTGTATATCAATTCATCCCTATGATCTTTTATACAAAAATCTTTCCCTACCAGAGACAATTTGGATTTTTACACTGGTCTACAGGAAGTGTCCAATCATACAGATTATGCAGAATCCTCCTTTGCTTGGTTCGCTACAGTCTGAAGCACTCATCTTCATTAACTTAGTGTCATGTATTTTTGTGAGCATTAAAAACTCTGTGGAAGCCTGAGTGTAGCATCGTGGAAAAAAAATTGCCAGTCACGATAAAAATGCAAAGCACAACCAAGGGAGGGTGCTTTAATTTCAGAGAGACAGCTGTAAAATTGCTTAGCAAAGATAGTTGGAAATTTGTTTGTGTTTCTTCCCAATTGCAATGCAGAGGTGAATGGCTGTGTACTGATAAACCCATCTGTCTTGTGGGTGCCTGGAGGAAGACTCTGCACCAAAACAATATTGCCAGTTTTATAGTTAATATCCTGGTGCACAGTACTCTTGAGCTGAGAGTTGGGCCGCAGTCATTTCCACCGCCTTAGGGCATACCATAGAACAGCATGCTCAGTTGTAATGACTCTTGCTCACAAGCACAGGCTGCCAGATTGGGAAAGGGAATGAATATGCCTGCAGGGCATAATGGCAATGTGAGCACACCATTCCATGCACTGAGATAATATTCAGGTTTGTGGACTCAGATTTGAACCCAGAGAAGAGAAGGAACAGAAACTGTGGGTAGAATGCTTTTATTGGGTAGGTTTTCAGGTGACTTGTTTATCCTGGATATTCACGTAGAATAACATCAATTTAGGGGCTCGGGAAAAAAAAAAAGTGGCAAAGACTGGCCTAATATGCATTTCTAACAGATAGTTTTATGGTTTTTGTAGTATTATAGGGTTCTTTTCAGAGTTCTTTGGTTGGTTTCAAACAAAATACCATGCAAGAGACTGCTGTACAAAGCATCTATGGTTTCTGGATACCAGTAATTCCTATGATTTGGATCAGCCTTGGACAACTGGAGCTGCATCAAGGTTGACAGAGAGGACCCTTAGTTATTATTCAAAAGACTGATTATCCTCTTAGAGATACTTGCTCAATACCATCTCATCTTTGTAACTTTTACCTCCTAAGTTTCCCACCACTCTCATTTGAAAGTGCAAGTCTCAGGTTGTCCATGAGAATTTTGTTGAGCACAGAGAAGAACAGGTCTGCGAATCACCATCATAACCTACAAGGGAAAAGCTACGCTCACCTAGCCCCATCTCTCCTTCCCTCCTGTTCACATCACCTCGGTAAGTCATTGTTGCCGGTTGGATCTGCCCATGTTCAGATTCCCATCCTATGGTACCTGCAAGGTAGTTTGAGACAGCTTTTCACTCTGTGAAACAAGGCAAAGCCTTGCAAATTATGGAGAAAGTGGATGGGCATGGGACTTCTAGAAACACAACAGTCAGCTAAGTCTTTGTGTCTCAGGTACCCTGACAAGGACACCTGAAATGTTTTTGGCTTGATAGTGAACTTTGATGTTTTTTGCTTATGCCTAAGGGAATCAGACTGAAAGAAAGGATGCTGCCAGGGCATTTTGAACATAAACGCTGCTTTTTTTTCCTTAAGGCTTCCAGTGTAGGGGAGTTAAGGAACTTTTAGAATCCTACAAGGCATGTTCTGTGTTAGCAGAGAGCCAGAACCTGGGAGCCAGAGGCTCTACGCTGTTTGTATGCGAGGGGTTTATACAGCCACAGGTCAGATTCTGGCTAGGGCAATTAGACTTTCCTCAAATATAGCAGCAGAACTGCGTTCACCAGCTTTATCCACATTGAGAAAACAAATCAATGTATTGCTCTGAATATCTCTTATCTTTGGGTCTTTTTCTTTTGCAATTTCTGGTACAAAACACTTCAGTTTTCTCTTCTGCCTCTGAACTGTGGGCTCCTGCAGCTGGTGCAGGAGTGGTACTTCCAGTTGCAAGTTGTTTTAAAATCCTTTTCCTTCCATGGTTAGCTCCTCTACTAACTGGCCTTACTGTGACTTTGCTGGTTACTGCGCTGCTATGCTGTTATTGCTCCTTTGTTTTTCCATTGTGTAGCTTTGGGGCCAGCCTGTGACACAGCCTTGACTAAAGGGAACCATGAGGGTGATGAGCCACTGCAATGAAGTGGGAATCCCACTGGCGCTTCTGTCTCACACAAAGATCCTCCTGAGAATCTGCTCCTCCTTCTCTCCAGACTGTGACAGCTCTGGGCAGAGAGTACTGGGACTTCTCTCTGCCATGTCTAACTCCAACAGAAAATGTTAATGCTGCCTGCATTTTGATTCATGATACCAACTGCAGCTTGGCACTCCATGAGCAGCAGAAGTTCGGAGACTAAGCTGAAGTTTGATTAATATCTCTGATGAATCCTTACACTGGTCTCCAACAATAGCTTAGGGTTTAGATAGTTAATGCTGATACTGACAGTTAACATGCCTATGCTGTGGCCTGGAAATCTGCTCAGAGAACTGCTTCTGTAAAAAATTGAAAATTTGCATATCCTGTTATAAAACTGTGACTGCAACTTCCTAAGCAAACTTCTAAGTCTCAAACCTGGTTTTTTTTCATCAGTAGTTAATGAACTTATTGGAAGGATCTTTCAATTACCAGCTGGAAGAAATGCAACACAACAGATAATGCACACACTAGACACCTTCGTAACTAAAGTTATGGATCACATCTCGCAGGAAAAGAAATAAATATGAATTTTCCTTTGATGTTTAAAAATAAGGAATTTTTCACAACAATCATTCTTAACTAATGCAAATCATTCCCTGCAGAGCAACAAATTGAAAACACATAAGACAAATTTGAGAGGCTATTTACTTTGAATACTTTTTGATTATTCTGCTTCCCCTTAAACATACTCTAAACCACAATTCTATATTTTTTTGTACATTGTCTTTAGTTTGGACTCTTATCCTTACACAAAAAAATTAAAGCTTGTTCTTGTAGAAAACTGAAGAAATGTTTGTTGACAGCAGCAGACAACCATTACACCTTGTGCTATTTAGACTCCTGTGAAGTTACGTAGTGCCACATGACTTTCTGATTAAAACAAAAAAAAGCATATAAGACAATAAAGTACATGTCAAATACATTAGAAATCCACTAGATGATCTCAGTTTTCTGTTTTCAAAAAGAAGGTGTAATTAAGGAATCATGACAGAATGATGTTATTTCTCTTTGGATCCCATAAAGATTAGTACTAGTACTTGAAACCATTCAGCATTTTTATTAATGATCTGTAAGTAAACATAGAATCATTGCTGGTAAAATTTGCAGAAGACACCAAGATCAGCAGATAGTTGATACTAATGAAAGCAGTACAGGCACACAAAACAATCCATCATTTACTAATCTAGACATAGTCAAAGAAAATTAACGTTAATACAGTCAAACAGAAAGTCAGACATTTAAGAACAAGAGGCATGGAACCAGGGCCTAAATCCTGGAGAGCAATAAATTCCAAGAGTACTTGTCCACTGTAACAAATAATTCAACATGGACTCCCTATTGTCCTGGTTTCAGCTGGGATAAAGTGAATTTTCTTTCTAGTAGCTGGTATAGTGTTATGGTTTGGTTTCAGTATGAGAAGAATGTTGATAACACACTGATGTTTTCAGTTGTTGCTAGTAGTGTTTAGATTAAGTCAAGGGTTTTTCAGCTTCTCATGCCCAGCCAGCAAGACGGCTGGAGGGGCACAAGGAGTTGGGAGGGGACACAGCCGGGACAGCTGACCCAAACTGGCCAAAGGGATATTCCATACCATGTGGTGTCATGTCCAATATATAAACTGGGGGGAGTTGGCCTGGGGGGATCACTGCTCGGGAACTAACTAGGCATCGGTTGGTGAGTGGTGAGCAACTGCATTGTGCATCACTTGTTTTGTATATTCAAATTCTTTTATTATTATTATTGAAATTGTATTGTTATTGTTATTATCATAATCATCATTATTATTTTCTTCCTTTCTGTCCTATTAAACTGCCTTTATCTCAACCCATGAGTTTTACCTTTTTTTCCCAATTCTCTCCCCCATCCCACTCAGGGCGGGGGGGGAGTGAGCGAGCAGCTGCGTGGTGCTTAGCTGCTGGCTGGGGTTAAACCACGACACCTATACAATCCTATGGCAAAAAGTGGACCCACAGACAATGGAGTAGTGAGTACGAAAGTTGGCACTGCTCAGATTTCAAATGAAGTTCTATGTGCAGTTCCAGCACACTTGTTCTCTAAATGGTGGGGAAAAAAATGGACAGAATGTACAAGAGAGCTACAAAACCAATTTGAAGGCCGTAGAAAATGCCTTAAATAAAATAATTTAAAGAGATAATGGTTAGGGTACCAAAAAGGGAGGTTGCATTGTAGCTTGATTACAGTGTTCAAAAACTTTCACAGACAGAAAATAGTGGCTAGCGAGGGACTACTTAATCTAGTGAAGAAAAGCATACCAAGAACTAATGGCTGAAAGTTAAATCTAGACAAATTCAAATTTAAAATGTGGCACATGTTTCTAACCGTGAGAGTGACTGAGTACTGGAATAAATGATCAGAGAAGGGGCTATGTCTTCATTTCCTGATGTCTTTAAATCAAGCTTGCCTGTCTCTGCAGAAGACTTGCTTTAGCAAAAACCACAAATTGTGCTTTTGTCAGACTGAAGTTACTGGTCTTCACCCTGAAGTAAAAGGAAAATTTATGACCAGGGATCTAGATGGGGTCAGAGAAGATAATCTCATGTCCTTTTTAGTCTTACCCTCTATGAATCTATCAATTTACTGAGTACAGAGAAAAAACTTTCTGAGTGACTTTTACCATGTGGATAACAATGTGATCTGTAGCAGACTGTAAATCACCCAGTAATAAATATATGTCAGAAACTATTGAGATGAATATAGTCTTGCAACGCCTTCTAATTTAGAAATTTAGAGTTATTTAATATTTTACACTTTAATTTTATACTGGGTAATTGAATTAATGTGAAAGGGTTAAGCAGACAGGCTAATGAAACACTGTGCCATGTACTTAGCTTAATGTGGTTGGAAAAATCAATGCACTTTGGTCTGTCAGTTAGCAATCACAGATTTAATTGAATAACATGTCAAGTATTTTAAACTGTTTACCAATGTAAATAGAATCCAGCACTATAGTAATGGTAATAAGCTAAGATGCTTTCCCTGAATTCCAATCAGATTTGAACATGACCTTCATTTTAAGCTCCAACATGCCAGACAGAGATCAAACAGCTACCATTATGTCTACAGAGTTTGGTGATTACTCTTGTGATTCCGCAATAAATATATTTGCTCTTGATTCACTCTCTAGAACACAGGTAATGGGTAATCAGTTTGATATTCCTAGCAATGGTTACTCCTTCTCTGTGCATTTATATTCACTTCCACTTCATTATTGTTGCTGGAAGGAGGACTAAATCACACAGCAATCTTCTACTGAGCCTACCTCAGAAGTGGCGGAGGCCACTTTGCACGATCGCATGAAAGGAACAAGAGGAAGAGCAGGAGAAGCAGCTCCTCAGCTTGTGTCGGGTGAGTTCCGAGCACAGCTGTACAACAGCTCCTTACTCTTCTTCTCCTTCTCCCTTTTACTACTCCCAGGCAATGGCTTCCCAATGGAAGGTATGAAAGCAGCAAGGAGTGAGGGTCACAGCCCTGTCCAAGTTGAAGGAGCTTTCCACTGCCAGACCAGCACCAGGGGCGGGTGATGTTTTGGTCATGCAACATGTATATTCCTGTCCCTTTCTCAGATGCAGTAAATGAATTTCTTTTTACAAGATCCAGATGCCTGCAATGCAGGTGTTTCTATCTGACCTACCTGTTTATTCTCCCATAACAGTCAACGTAAAGACATAAGTTCTCCTATTTGTACCATTGTTCTTATCCTAAAATAGATGTCTTGAAGCAGTCAGTTATATTGGCTGTACAAGTACCTATTTCATCCCAGTGATTATAAAGTTCTTTAGGATAGGCAGCTCAGATGGAAACATCTACTCTGTAGACATCTGAAGTTAGGAGAAATTAATCCCACCCTGCATGCCCTCCAAGCTCTCCTTAGCAAGCTGCAGATGAACACTGCCTCCAAAGTGTCTACTAGGGAGAAGCAGGTCCCTGTTTTACTAGACTGATCACGTGCACAATGTAAAATTATTTTGCCATTTTTAACTATCAGCAGCCTTGCCTATATGTTCTAGCATATTCTTGATTGTAATTAAGTCTATTACATTCCCCTAGCACGTTGGCACCTCAGATGTAATAGAAATTTGCTGTGCTGGGTGCTGTGCAGCAGCCCAAGCCCTGCATCAAATTGCTACTAGTTTAAGAAAGGAGAAAACAGATGAGAAAATAGGCAGATTGATGTAGGAGTACACAGATACAATAAGGCAACATCAGCCAGCAGAGTAAGCAGTTGCCTTAGCACACTACTGACCCTGCTGTTGCCAAGCTTTTGGGCAGCATCATGGCAAAGGAGAGTTTTAAAGAAGGAATGGAAGACGACAGAAAGACTGCTCTGTAGAGAGCTGTGGAAGGCATTGTGGGAAAAAGCACAAATATGTTAATCTGAAAATACAGCACATGGGTGATGGAAGAATCACCTGTGCACTGACTGAGGGACTGAGAAGACTGGCAAAGATCTTGAAGTGAAGAAAAGCATCCTCTACTTGATGCAATCTAAAGCAGCCTAGGGTTGATGCAAAAGAAAAGCAGGTATTGAACCACAGATGCATTCCTTCTCTGTTTTTGTGTAGTCCTCTTGAATCTTACATAACCCTTTTTTTTGTGTGTTATGTATCCTAAAACAGGGTGTAGCATTGCAGTAATAACGTAAAAGAGAACTACAGCTTGCTTACACGTTTTACAAATGTATACAGTTCATTAAAATGACTACAGACTATTAATTCTACAAAGTTAAGCACTCAACTTGGAGAACGTCCTTATTAAAGCTATATATTTGACCTTGACTGACTGTGGTACATATACACTGTTTTCAAATAACCATAAAACATATAGTTTTTTTCCTAGATCGTGAGAGATAGGAAACATATACCGCATCTGTAAATTTCTGCTTCTCCTTTATACTTATGTAGTGTTTTTCCCCCATGGCTTAGTTTAGCATATATCTAGCAGTTTAAAAATTGACATTTTTTTCATCTAAGAAAAACATATATTAAAAATTGTGAAATACTCAGACATTATAATTAGCCTATTCAACAAAATTTACTTAGAAGCAATGCAGAGGATAAAGTAGTTAACATTGAAGCTAAATTAGCTGCATAAACATGTGCAATGCAGCCCTCCTTAGGTGCAATCTAGGGCTGAAGCAATTAATCACAAAATCTACATAGCTACAACCTAAGGTTGGCCTAAATATTAAATACAATGCATTTTTCCAGTCTTACAGTTTGCTGGTTTTTTCACTATTATTCTTTGTTATTATACTTAATGTGTAGCATACTGTACAAGCATAACACACCACTTTCTACTCCACGGCTGTGGACTGGTTTTATGATATACCAGATATTACTGAGTGAAGTATGTTTTCTTTGGTCAAAGACAGCTTAACAATTTTCTGCCTTCATGCTGTCACTCACCACTTGTTTCCTTCCTTATCTTTTTTTTTTTTTTTAAAGTCTTTTCTTCCCCCATGTCATTTCAGAGATTCAGCCTACTGAGTAGTACCCCCTGCACTGGTGCAGGGGAGAAAAGCCACCTGTCATAGAAAATCCATTAAGGAATTTATAACTCTACATGATTGTAAAGTACTATATAAAATATTGTACCATTTATGAAGCAGTAAAAATCTGTAACATTAGAGACTGATTCCCACATTACATATCCACAAAAGAAAGAATTAGGGTCCTACAGGCAATTTTGAGAATAAAACATGTACCTATATATAGAGATAATGGCTTTGAACTCATACCCTTGCATACACATGTAGTGACCAGCTATTCACTACTACTGATGCCCAAAACTACTCCAGCCTCTGTGGTGTTCCTCGTACACAGAGCCTAGGGAAGGGACCACCACCTACTCAGAGCCTGATTTCTCTCCCACTGTGCTGCTGTTCCTTCCTTACTGTGTAATGTTTAATTATGCAAACTAGAAAGTTAAGTCTTGAAGCCACATGCAGGCTACTTTGTAGTCGATCCTTAAATTCTTCCTACTGTTGGAGTCCGTGTAGGTTTTAAAAACAGAATTTTAAAGTTCTGTCTTCCCAGAAGTTTGAAATATGCTGATAAGGGTGTGTGTACAGTTCAGTCTGGAGTTCTCTGATGCAAAGTCCACTAAAAAAACTCTTCCATGCCTCAGAAATTCCATGATAATGCACAGTCATTAGACTGAATGATGTGGAAGAAGCAAAAATTCAAGGCCATCTCCTTTGCCAATTATGAGTTTAGCATGAAAATCCAAAGCGATAAATGTTTCATTGCTATGTTGAAGGAGCCACTTATAGTGAAATGTAAAACACACTGTGTTCACTGGTGGATATTAATTTAAATTTTTCAGTTTTCATATCCCAGCCATGTTGGTTATACCACTGCTCAAATAAACCATAAAAGGTGTAGGGAGATTCAGTGCCATTTTTTTAAGAGAAGCAGCACAGAAAAGTGACCAGGTATTAGAATTCTTGTGTATGAAATCTTTTTGACTGCAAATAGGATGTTAAACATGGAACCAAACAATCCTTCCCCCCTGCCATTTTTAGTACATTGCCTAACTGATATTGTTATAGGATAAGTAATGTCCGTTTCTTTTGCTTTTAAACTGTATCTATCTGCTGTGTTCTTTCGTGTATTGCTCTTAAGTGTCCTTACGCACATTGCAGTTCAGCACACCATTGTTTGGCATGTTTGTTTCAGAAACAAACACACTCTTACGCGATTGCATTTATCTACAATGACAATCTACAATTTATCTGCTTGAATTTGGTCCAATTTTCTAAACTCTCCAACATCTCAGATTTTACTTTATCCTCTCTTCTTTATAATCCCTGTTAGTGTAATAGTGGCAGGTTTGATAAGTGTAAGATTCAGCTCCTATCGCAGGTCATTTACAAAGACATCAGATATCACAGACTCTAACTAGCTACGCTCTGAAACTGTTCCCAGGCTTGCTTTGTTAGGACTGGCTGATTTCTGCACTGAATATAAGGCTGTTACAGTGGTTAAAGGGAAGGGAAAAAAGAGAGACTGAAAGCAATCTGTTCCCCATTATTACCCAATTCGAGGAAAGCACATTTTTGACCCGAGAAATTTTACTCACATTCTGGGATTAGACTACTGATAGTACAAAATATTCTGTTCGGCAAAGATACCCAAATCTGCTCCTCTGTATGCAGCTATTTAAAATTCATCATAATTTAAAAAATCACTTTAATATTATGAGAAATGGCCAACCACTGAAACACAAACAATAAAGAAGAGAAATCAAAGCAATAAACAAAGCTGTGACATGAGTGTGTGAGTGCTTGTGAAATGAGTGTGCGAACGTGTGATAGCGTGTGTCAGGCTGGGATCCAGGAAATATATCCTATATATAGGATAAATATATCTAGGATATATCCAGGATCCAGGCAGGGATATGAGAGAGGCTGGGGGCTTGTGCTGGTATTCGAGGGATCTGTGAATGGGAGTAAAGCTTGCAAATCCAGGAAGTGTAGGTGTGAGCATTTTCACTCGCGAACTTCAATTCCAATCAGTCAGAGAAGATGACTGTACTGGTGTTTTATGTGAGTCCTGGCAGGGTTACTCATGGGTGTTGTTAAAGGCAGCGCCCTGTCTGTGGCAGCCTGTGTAGTCAGCCATGTGAGCATCGTGTGTGTGTCTGTCCGTGTGTGTGGACGTGTGTCCCTGAGATATGTGCTCACCTCACTACCAGGTGAGCCTGGAAAGATGAAAGCTGCAGTCACCTCCATCGGCGCGGTATGGAGAGACATCCAGGTCTCCAGGTGCACTAGCCTGGGATCCAGAGGACAAGGAGGAGGAATGCCCAGGTCCTGGGCTCCATCCAAGGCAGCAGCCTTGTAACATCCTTCAGCGCAGCCACTCCAGTATCAGGAAATGCAGGCACTACAATTGTTTGTACAGTCCTAATTTGACATGGTTTGTACTTGTGTTTCAAAATACTGTCTTTAATTACATGATCTCATTTATTTTTTCATATTCAGTGTATAGGACAGATGATGAGTTGCTGCATATCCTTTTTGTGCAGTTCCTAGGCCTCATTTACTGTATGACATTCAAACCTTAATCTGAGGATGAAGTGATTAATTTCCTGTGGGGTGTGTCAATAAAGTATCTAGGTGCTTCACACTCAAGTGATACTTTCCTCATTCTCCAGATGTGGGACTGAGGCACATAACATCTCAGTGAAAAGTCACAGCTACAGTTCAGTACCTATGTGTTAGCAAGGCAGGAGCATTAAAACAGGGAACACACTATTAGTTTCCCCTCTGCAAAGTCTGGTTTAAATATCTTTCCTCGGAGATACAGACCTAACTCAAGTTCTCCCAAGCTGCGCACAGCTGCATTAGCCATAAGACCATTTTTTCTGCACCTGCAATCCTTTAGCATGATACAGAACCCCTTTTAATTTCTTCAATTAATGAGAAATAGGTATGACTGTATTTTTATTATACATTTTTGAGCATCACTAAAACCAATGCCTTGCAATAGGATATATCAGGCACTATAATAAAAAAACAAAGAAAAAAACCCATGCAATATTTATACAGTCTCCTCAGTAATATATCTACAAGCACATTTTGGAGGAGATAAATATGTTGCCCCTATCCTACTGATGAGGAAGCTAACACACTAAAATACGAGAAATGGTTTGCTCTGTATCACCTATCAGGTGAATGACTTGGCTGAGAGAAGAGCCTCTCACTTATGAAGCATTTTTTTCTTCAGAATTCCAAAACATTTTACAACCATAGATATTAACTACTGTATCATCTACACATGGGTAAATTCAGTTGCAGAAAGACTATACAGTAATCAGTGAGAGAACCTAGTCCCGTAATTCTGCCATCAATGAAGCTCATCAGATTGTAACAGGCTGGGCCGTGGAACAGTTCTGAAATGCCATCCAAGTTTCTCCAAGCTCCAAGACTCCAAGCAATATCTACACAACCCACATGTAGAAATTTATCTATTTCCATAGTTTAGCAGTTTATTCAGCAAAAATACATTCCTCAGACATATTGTTGCTTAGATTTAAATATAAAAATATATTTCTGGTTTTCAGGTAAAGAGAGATATCAGATAAACAAGAAAAGTCGAGAAATAAAACTTCCAGAAAGGCACAATCAATTTATAAACAACAACAAAAAGATACTATACTTGTTAAACAAAATACTTGATACAGACTTTATGATTCCAGATAAGTCCCTTATCCCAAAGCAAAATGTACATACTAACACAGCTGAAGACTCAGGCCACACAGCATATGCATATTCTTGACCAACCAAACATAAAAATCACATGTAGTTATACCCTGTTTATTGTCTTCTGGAGTTTATAACACGGAAAAATAATTCATTTACCTGAAGGTGTAGAACGTGTATTGACACTGCTCTTCCTGAACAATTGCTACTTGGTTAAGAGTTTGTATATTAAATTTTAACCCTGGGCATATGGACACAGGCAAGGCTTTATTTCCTGTTCTTCACAGGAAGGATATCTGTAATCCAGTAGTGAAACAGAGACGTGACTATCTTGGTATGATCTGAAACAAAGAAAACACATTCCTTCTGAAATACCTCTATGACATTTCTGAACATAAAAGAAAAAGACTTGTGCAAACACCTGTTTCCATTCGATATTAGCATGTCAGTAAAACCAATGCAGATATTGGAGCTTGAAGACTAATACATATGAATTTCTAGATAAACAAGTGCATTTTGTTTTAGGAGGTCAGTTATTTGTATGAGAAACAATTGTGGTTCTGTATTTTGGAATGTCCTGTTTGTTATGATTCAGTAATTCAGAAAAAAAGGAGATTGAAATGACATGATCGTATGGGTAGGGCTAAAAGAATGCAATCTTCTGCACTTCTTTCTGTCTGGAGAGTAATTTCACACATTATTATTTAACTTACAATAGCACCTGGAAGCCCCAGTTGAGAATGAGTCGTTTTGTACAGACAGCTGCATTAAAGCCTCAATGTGCCATGGCTTCTGTCTTAATTCAGAGATTATCCATGTGACTTTATTTATTTTTAATGACAGGACTTTCTACAGTACTTATCACATAATATCACATTTAAGATGATTCTATAATGTTATGCTAATATAGCTTTCACATTTCATTTCCTTTACTTTGAATGTTCATTCAAAAAAAAGAAAAAAAAGGTTACATTCAATCATTTTAGGGCCTCTGTGTATCCAGCCTGTGCATTGTTGGCACACAGTAACTGTATTACTTCTGGTCTGCAAAATGTAGCCCCCCAACCCCCTGCAATGGAGACATATATAAAGGACAACTCTCCAAAAAAAGGCAGTTAAAAGAAGCTTCTAGCTCTTCTGTGAGTGATAATTTCCTAGGCAACAAGGGAAGAGTATATCTGAGACTTGATACTCACCAACAAAGGGAAAATGTTAATAGATAATGGAATGAAGTTGATGAGTAGAAGCTGAATGAGTTCATAAATTAGGAGATAACAACTTTTTTTTTTTAATTAGGCGATCACCTATGCTTTAATAATTGATGTGAAATGGGAATTAAGTAGCCCTCATTTCAAAGCTACAGTTTCCAACCAGCAAATAGAGCATTCCTTCCAGTCACACCTCTTCTCCTTTGCCCACTGCACCGTGCAGGACCACGAAGGTGTCTGGCTTCCTTCTGCAAACAGCCACTGACTTTCTGACAGAGATCAGCCAAGCCCCCATCGCGAGAAAGGTGTGTCTAGTTGACCGCTAAACATTCTCTTCCCTGCACTTATAGAAGACTTTAGGTAGAGGTAAGTCCTTTTTGTTAAAGACTACCAAATAAGTGGAAATAGTAATAGGACATTTTGTTCTTTTTTACAGTCTGAGAACAATGACACTTTAAATAGCCATGTTCAGACAAAAACTCTTGACCAACCTCAACTTTGTACGATTGCTGAAGTACAAGGTCGAAGGTAACTTGATGGAGTAACTTGAAGCACAAAGTACAAGGTAAATTGATGGAGGATGACAACTAGACAGAACAACCAGTATCTTTTAACCACAGAGATTTTCTTGTTCAAGTATGTTTTCTCATTTAAATGAAGGGTTAAAAATAATACCTTAATGTTGATAATTTTTCTGTTTCCATCTCCTTAGCAACTTCCTCTTCCTGCAAAATTTTTCAGACCCTACCGCCAACCTTCTTAGACCTTTCTTTCATATGACTGCAAATAGTGGGATCTAAGAGCTTAAGATAAACTTTTTTCTTCATCCTTTCTTTTTTCTTTTGCTTGAAGCATGAGTCCCTTAGCATGAGTAACATGCTAAGAGGTGTGAAGGAAATACCAAAACATGGTCTTGAACCAGTGGTTTTCAATTTGTGGTCTACAGACCTGGGGCAGCCCATAGCTTTACTCTAAAGGGTCTGTAAAACGTTACCAAGAAAAGCAAATTTATCATCAGTAGGCATAAACTTCCCAAGTGGGACTTGGTAGCCCCAGTGGAAAACTAGATTAAACCATAACATAGATATATCTGAGGAAATGAAAGATGTATAACGGTATGTTTACTTTGTAAAGTTTACTAACGGAGAAATAGCACTTACAGGAAAGAGATGGATTACTTCTCATTTTTTTTCTACTGTTTCCAGCCTTGAATTAAAGATAAAACTCAATAAAACATAGCACCCATTATCATTCCGCTGATGCTGGCATCTTAAGTAAAATCATAACCACAGGAAAAGGGTTAACATGCTGCTTCTTGAACTACAGGGAATAAAATAGGTTTATTTTGTAAAAATAATACACCTTGCTAAAATTAAGAAAAATTATTTTCTTTTCACAAGGTAAATGAGGAATGACCTTTTTTTCTAGTCCATCATGCCCCAGTAAAAATAAACAAAACAGAAAAAAGACAAATTTGTAAAAAAAATTGAGAATACTATGATATACTGTACATTTTTATCTTCATAAACTTGAATTTGCTGAGACAACAAGTTTTTGTAATAACTTTTATCACCTGTTCATTGGGAATGAAATCTAAAGTTTAAAAAAACTGGGCAAGATGACCTATTTTTAAGCCAAAAGTAGGAAAAAAAGTATAATTAAAAGCCTAATTCAAGGTACAATTTCAGAGCACTATATTCTCACTCACAGAAATTCCTGAATTACAAATGGAATGTATTATTAAACTCTGCTGAGGCAAATTAATATCTAGCAGGTGTTTAATTATCCTTTAATAATTTATAACAATGTATTTTCCTCTTTCTTATGTTGTTGTACCTCATAAATATGAAATCAACTCTACGGTTACACCACTGTGAACTTGGAATGAGCCCGGAGTGACAACAGTTACTAGGAAAAAAAAAAAAATCAACTGGAAGAGTAAACAATTTCAGGCTGTATCAGCAGAAACATAAATGAATTTTAAAAATCACTCAGAAAATTGTCTTCTGCTTTTTCAAGTGACAAATACATACATCAGAAAATTAGGGTAGTTGCATGGATTTGTTTCTAATTTGCTTTTGTTTTCTTTTCTCTCTTCAGTTTGACATTTCTACTATATAAAAGTAAACAGAGTGGCTTGCCTCAAGGCTGCAAAACCCAACAGAATTCTTACTGTATTGAGTAGAATTTGGATAAAGCCTGTAAGGAACATCCTGAATGTGGTCACTTCAGCAGCTCCGTTTTGGTTTAATCAACAGAAGCTGAATTAGGTCATTTAATAAAGGGCCAATACCATTACCACTATTCCTGCTGAGTCCTACTTAGTTTGCAAATGTGTATTGTATTACGTCCAATGAGACTATCTGATTATAATTAAGATCATAGAATCTAGGCTTGAAATTAATTATTGAATGCACAGAAGGATTTTGTTCCATGTATATGTGGATACTTCAGATCTATAAGAACCTTAATGGTTGTCATACTCCATATCTACACTTTAAAGAATACATACGTACTTTTGTAAGAGTGTCCTTTTCAAAATGTATCAGTTACCAACTCTACAGGCAGGAATTCTCTCTTTTCTGTGTTTTTACAATGCACACCATGCAGTAAGCTCCAGTCTTGACTGGGATCTTTAGCCACTATCATGCAGTAAAGTATTTAACGACGTTACAAGCAGTAGTCTCTTCTTTGAATGTTATTGCTAAGCCTCTGATGGCTATGATCTTATTTACTCTGTTACCATGCTACTACCAGCTCAGTCATTACTCTTCAAAAGACTTAGAGCACAATCTAAAATGGCTGAGATTCTCTCGTGCCATAGCAAGTGCTCTCAACTCTGATTAAATTCTTTGGGAGGCAAGAAAATTCAGCACATCTTGTAGATTTGGCTGATGCTGCAACTCATGTACTAATGACAAGTAACAATGGCTGTTTAAATGAAGATTACTTGGAAAATGAATTATTATACCGTCTATGGACTACATGCTGATCCCACATTCACTTGAGGAACTATTAACTGTCCAAGAAGAAACTCTACTAAAATTATAGGGATTATAATAGAGAACAAAAGGAGCATGAATGAAATCAGGCTTGTGCCTCAGGGATGAAAAGATTTAGTAACAGAATAATTTTTCTTTTAATGAATGACTTTATAATATCATTTATTATAAAGAGTGACTTCACGTTTTTACGTAATCAGCAGTATTTTTTAGAAACTTAAACCAGAGATTTATATTTAAACAAAAACAAAGCTGTAAATCAAACTTTGGTATGCAAAATCTATGTGTTAAAGAAGCCATGTAGGTGACTGAGAAGAAATGAAATAATGGACTTTATTGATTCTTATGCATGTAAAATTAATCCTTAACTGGATGAGTAAAACCTCCAAGATAAACAAGTTAATTCCTGTGATATAAGAAGTCTACAATGCATTAAAAATATGCTTTAAACATGATTAAATCTTAAAACAGTTAAGATTTAAAAAATATTGTTTTAAGACCCTGAATCATCTTGTACTCTTTAGTTGCTGCAAAGTATGCAGTTTCTGTATTGATCGTAACCAAACAAGAAACAGGGAAAATCACTGTATTTTCAGTGGGAACTATGCTTTCAAATCTTGTATAAGCATATATGTACCACTATATAATTATTTACCGCTTCCTAATAAAAAAAACTGTGACAAATCTGGATTTTAATACACACAAAAAAGAACATCAGTGAATGAACATGAGTGAGGGAATGGTACCTACCAGGAGGCATCATGGATTGTTCTTGGAATTGTTTCAAAGCATCCTTCAGTCTCTCAATATCCTGGAGCAATACAAGGGATTTCAACTGATGTAGAAGAGTCACATCTGAGGAAGAGATGGTGCGAGATTCAAGATATTGTAAAAGCTCTTGGGCAGTTGCTGAATTTACAGCAGAATCTGTGCATTCTGATTTATCTGGAAAAACAATTGGAAAACCACATTAAAAATATTCAATGAGCACAGAGTATTTTCCTAGTGATACCTTCTTTTCAAAGACAGCATCTTCCTTTTTAGTACAACTTACAACCAAATATCAGGTACTAAAGAGCAGCTTGCTCCTCCCATTTTTCATTAAATATTAAAACAATGGTAAGAGGGGTAAGTATCAAATTCAGAAAGTAAAAAGGACAAAAGGATTCATACTGACAGGAATACAAGAGGAATCTAAATTTTCAAGATTAGCACGGGAAGAAGGTGTGATGAAGAAACCATACTGTGGCCAAAGCACTGTGGTTTTGCTTTCTACACACTACATATTATAAAAATGCACACACATGTGGAGACAGGGAACAACTCTGTGGTACTACTGCAAAGCACTTCTGGAGGCATCCAATTATCTTGTTATTGTACTTTTACGGTTTTATTTTAAAAGCACATATTACAGCATGCAAGACAACAGAGAAGGACATACATTGTTTCTACAGTACTGAAGCATAAATTCATTCTTCCATTCCAGTAACAATGTATAGTCTATCCCTTTAATCAGACTGTCTTTAATTCTTCTGGCTTTTACCAGCAAGCCAGCTGAGAAGAACAGATTTCTCCCGATTCAGCTTTTTGACATAAGTATAAGAAGTATAATCCAATGTGACCATTTGAAAATGCTGCTAAAAGCAATGGCTTCCAATTTTATCTAAAAAAAATAGGGAGTGTTAAAGTCACTCAACTAGAAAAGGCAAACAGCATAATGTCAGATCTATATATAAACTAGGATTTGCCTAACAAGAAAGTTAGTCACACTCTGATTTATGGATGTGACATCTTATCTACAGATGAACTTTCTTTTACCAGAGAATTTCTCTCTGTGGATTCCAAGGTCCTCACTGGCTCAACCCTCCAATATGCAGGTTCGACACCGGGCCCAGTCAGTCTGTCAACTACTGCTAAAACCTTAACTTTACTTCCAGGAAAGCTGGAAGCTCCATGCTTTTTCTTAAAATTCAACATGCAACAGAGCTGTGGAAAATTGATCAGGTTTCTGTTCTGGGTCATGTATTAACAGCAGAACTGTTAACCCAGTTTGCAATCTTGCTCAGTTACTCTGGAGTTCCTCTACAGCATATGCATGTAGTTTAGCCTACATTTACTTAGCCATACACTGAAGTAGTAAAATTCTTATTTTTGGTGATGGAAATACATTAGCCAGAAGGTAGGATGGATTTCCAATGCTAGGCTTAGTATGAAGACCTGACACAGCAGAAAAATTTTAACACTAAGCAAAGAAAATTCTATATATAAATCTTGAGAAAAAAATTAACATGAAATCCCTGATGTCATCTTAACAGGGTTTTTAAAGTAATTCTGTAGTCTAAAGATGAATTTTATGGGACTAGGAGCTGACAGCTCTGACTTAAGATGGACTCATACAGGTAGGTAAACTGTTTAATATTCTTCATTCAGCTCCACAAAGACACTCAAGGCCATGCACTTTGAAAATTTTTTCACTGCTTTTTTCCAGTTTTACAAGACAATTATCATTTTAAAGCTGTGTTCTGAGCTGAGCAACCAAAGGACACACCAGCTTGCCCTTAAGAAAACATATTTAATTCTAGATGATACCAACATAATCTGGTGTATGTACAGATAAGTACTATAGTACTTGCCATTAAAACTGTATTATCTCTGAAAGGCATTTATGACATAAGCATCATACAAGCAGCTTTTTAGGAAGGCAACGGAAGAAACATACAGTAGGAATTTCTCTGATTTTAGTGGTCGGATGAACATTCAATAGGCCATTAGGGATAACATCCATGCAGTCTTTTCTAAAGTGCTATGGAATGTGCAGTTCACATTCATCTAGTTCACAAGTGCTTTATGCCACTACACTTTCTCAGTGCCAACAATATCTTCCCCTTTCCTCTTGGATGCTGTCTGTCTAGATTTCCCTATATATTACAAATAAATGTCTTCCTGGGAAGGAGAACTTTCTGAAAAGTAGGTTGGTTCAGAGATAGTAAGCATGAAAGTAGTTTAGGATCGCAATTATTGCCCTCATTTGAAGCTCTCTGAAAGCAAGTAATCCTCTGGATGTTTGCTTGCAGAGGAAAGAAGAATTTGGTCCATTTTAACCACTGCATTTACCCCAAGTGCATTAGAATGTTTTAAAAAAGAGCAAGGAATATTATGTATATTTTCAAAGACAGAGAAGCAAAGGGATTAGGACCACAGTTTTTTACATTGATGTGGATTCTTACATATTCATGTACACACCAGAAAATGGGACAAATACTAAGTACTCACATGTCTTACTAAGTTCAAAAGAGACAATTCTCTAGTAGATTTGGCCCATTCTACAGCAATAATAAGTGCACATCTATTTTCCCCTACATGGTAAAACTCATGAAAAGAAAGGAGAAAGAGTGGTACATACTGTCAGCAAAATAAATTTGTTGTGTTGCCTGCAGGAAGTCCAGAATGCTATCTGTCATTTCATCTATGTCTTTTAAGCCTGCTGCTTCTTCTCTGTTGTTTTTGTCAGGCTGATATGTAAAATCGACACCGGTAGTTTTTGTTATCAAGCCAGCTGCTCTCATTTTTTCTTTCTGTCGCTTCTTTTTCATTTTCCTCTTTTTGTTTTTGCTTATTTTGGGACTGTCTATCTGCTGCAGCTGTAAATTATCTTGAACAATAGTCTCTTGCATTCCAGATTCTGTTTGTTCTCCATGTAAATTATTAGAGTTTTGCAAACTGCTCTTTTGTTTCTTCCTTCGAAGGCGCTTTCTCTTGGTTTGTCCTTGATATTCCTCCACTGCAGATTCAAAAGAGACATGATAGTTGTAAATAAGAAGATCTGTAATAAGCATTCTGGAACTGCATACAATGAAATATTACTCCCTTCAAACTCTGGGATGTCTAAGTGGCTCTAACCTTACTTTTATGCTTAGAATGTCTTTCAGTACTACAATATCAAAGCCAACTTTTCTCAATGCACTGAGTAAGAATACAAGTTCTTTTCCCTTCTGCTTTCAATAAAGACCGTACTCTCCTTTGTGCTACATACTTTACATCACATTTACTTTCTTAAGGTAGATAATATGGTTCTATAAACAGAGTGAGGTTGAAAGAATCGCCAGGGCAAAAACCAGTACGGGCAGGCTGGGGGACATGGGATGAGAGAACTCCCAAGAGCCCCACACCCCCAGTTGGTAGACTTGACCAAGAACGCAAGAAGAATGCCTGTAATTCACAATAAAAGACAATAGTGCTTATATTGACAATACCCCTCCACGATAGTGCTGTGCCTTAAAAACACCAGCCATCTGTTTCTGATTCTTCTACTTTCTCCTCCTTAAACATCCTCCTCCTTTGGGATATCTTACTGCTAGGTCAGCTTTGGACATCAACTTTATAGGGAAAGCATGCAAGGCATCAGTGACCTTGGCAAGTAATCTGTGATCTCTTTAATAGCCTGTCTTGGTTCTGTCATTCCCTTGCTACATTATAATTTCCTTACTAGCTAACTCTTCAAAAGGCTCAAATGTCAAGGGAAAGAAGTCCCTCTTGCTCTCCAAGACAGCTTTCATGCTTCTTTACTCAGATCTTATCCCTGTGCACAAAGCCTGAGTTCTGAAGTCATCTCTGACCCTGAACTGCCTCTCCCACACACTCACTTCTGAGTGTAAGCCCTCCTGGCACCAGCAAGGGAAGACTGCCAGAATCCATCTTTCCTTTGCTGCACTGCTGCTTAAGTCCATATTCATGCCGATAATAACTCCTGCCTAATTAACTAAAATTCCCTCTTTCATGGTCTAACAAAATCCTCCCACGTTTAAACATCATGGAGTGCAGAATGCCAGTGTTCTTCTAATATCTTGCTCTAGAAAGTCAAGCCATTTACCCTTCCCTCAACCTCTACCTGCATGTTTCTGAATTCCTCACAGTGCACCGAGCCCAGTGCTCTTATTTATCTGGTTTTAAGCCATTCTCTTACTTACTTGGTTTTCCACCACTTCCTTAGGGTCAAAGAATCTTTGCTTGGCTAATGCTGGTGTAATGCAGGAGAGACACCTGAAGCCCAACGCTTGTTTCCAAATGATCTGCATAGTCTCCTGAACTGCCTCTGACATTCTCAGCTTCTTTGGCTTTCTCATCACTCCTCCCCCTACCAGTCTTTGCCTCTATTTTCTCCATGGTTGGAGGCCCTCTCTTTCATTTCTGTTTCTTTTTCTGTCTTGAACTCTGTCAGCTCTGAGCCACTTTCTCTCTTTAAATATCACTACAAGACTTTTAGTTCTTTAGCTGACAGATGACTCACTGCAAAGCAATTTTCCATACTTTCTATGAAGAAGGCTGCATAAAAATAAATTTGCTGTATTGTAACTGAACACTACAGCATGTTAAAGACACACCAAACGTCACCTCGTACCCACAGTGTGGAATGTTTTGCACGCATGGTATTTGAGCTAAATATCTTTATACATGATTTGGACATATGGGATGTGGGAAAAATAATGTCTGTGTCATCCCGTAGGAATAAAATATCAGAACTGAAGGCAGATATGAATGGTGAAAGATGCTATAAACAAAACATCAATGTTTCATCTTAAGATCTAATTTGGATTTTCATGGGAGTATTTGTGTTATAATAGGTGAATTTCACTGTAAACATAGATACATTGTTCCATAAAATTTCTCAGCCCTCTGTTAACCTGAACCACACTGTTTGCTAATAAAGCTACTCTAATCTGTGCTTTCAGCAAAGTGGCCCAACATGCTCTTTAAGCATCCAAGAATCACTAAATCTCAGCAACACTACAGCTTGCTGTGCAGCCAAGCACCCTCAATTGGTTTGAAGCCACTTGAAAAAAATGGTGCAGAAGGCAGAACATAGCTTAAGATAATTGATGTTTTGAGTTAAATCCAAAAGTTTGCTTATCCTTGGTAGCTCAGGACAGCAGAAGGTCTGAAGAGACCAGGGTGAAGCTGTCAAAAGGCAGAATGAATGTAGTCTTCCCATGTGTATGTTATTAAGATAAATACTCGATTGAAAGGAAATCAGAACTGTGCTGAGTTTCCTCCAACACAGAATACAAATCAAACACAAGACTTTACCTAGTTCTCCTGAGAAGTTAAACTGGCAGTCCTCTAGCAGTTTTTGTCATTCTTTGCCGCATATTTTAATACCTCTTTAGTATCTACTGCTCCATGTGTGGGAGCTACTGGTGATTCAACATCAGGGACAGATGAAATTAGATGTTGACAAATGCAAAGCAGTGCACACAAAAGGGATTAATTTGAACAACTCACTGCTAGGGTTAGAGTGAACTGTTACCAGCTCAGGAAAAACAAAACAAAAGCCAGACCTATGCATCACTATAGAAAGCTCAATGAAAACATCTGCTCTGTGGGTATCAGTGATCAAAACAGCAAACACCTTGTTTGCATACATAAGAAAGAGGATGGAAAACAATAGCAAAAATATTCCCAAGCTATTATACAAATCAGTTGTACTCTTCAAGCTTGTAATGTTTTGTTTCTTAGCATAATAACAGCACAGTAAGACTTTGGCAGACAAGAGGAGGACTCTCACACAAGTTACCAAAGAAGCTCCAAAAAGATTTGTATGATTTGACTTGAAATCAAGAGTAATAAAATGGGCTCTTGCATGCCTCCTCATGCAAGAACAAGGTGACATCTAATTAATATGAGCAGTTTCACAAACAAATAGAAAAAAGTAAATACTAGTTTTACAAACGGTACAGTTAGCTTACTGAATTCACATGTGTGTGGTATGCACAGGAGCCAAGAGCTTAACGGGATTCAAGAACTGGTTGTTTATAATCAGGTAGCCGTGCTGACTATATAACAGCTATGCTAAAATATAAATAAGGGTTGCGCAAGAAATATAAACCATAAAGTTTAGGTCACAGCCCACACAATGATCTTAACAAATGACATGTTCAGTGGGATTCACCTCCCACAACTAGCTGTCTGAAAAGAAAATACTTAGTGCATACTTAGACCTATGCTCCCTCTGATAAACCAAGAGACCCTAGCTAGCATCTTCAGAAAGCAATTTACCTCATCCTAAACGAGCTGGGATGGAAATGCACCCTGAAGGTCTTCATCTCTCTCTCTCTCTCCCCCTTCCATTAACTACAAAGGAAATGTAGACAATGAATTTGAACTAGATACTTGCAACAACTGAGAAGAATTAGTCTCTTTTACAAGAATTAACAGTATAGAGGAAAGTGCTTCTTAACATGAGTCTGCTCATCAGACTGATTTTTACTAATTAACAAAATCCACTGTTTTATGAAAAAAAGACTTTTGACTGATCCTTTACATTTCAAACCAGTAGGGAGGCCTGATAAAATTACAATAGATATGAATTTGGTTCCAGTAATTTTTCCCACTGATTAAAGAGGTTTGTTATGTTAAAGCAGCATAATTATAACAAATGCAGGGAATATATACTACATAATTAATCTTAGTAATGTGTTGAATACATACTTAAGCAACGTCGATAGGAATATCAGCTTTTGGACCATACTAACTATAGCCACAACTGCAGCTACAGCTTGTCCTAATTTCACAAGAGCTGATGATTCTTCTCCTTCTGTTCCATAATGGCCTGTCACCTCTCTCCCCCCTAAGACCCATCTCTGCTCCACAAGTAGCTTAATTTATCACATAATCCAATCATCCAGAAGCAATTGTCTTTAACCTGTTTAGTCTGGACTTAGTGCCCTCTCAGACTGAGCAAAGTGGCTTCCAAACAGAATGCCCATATACATTTTCCAGCCATGGTCATCATTTCATAAGCATTTCTTTCAGCCTTAATAAGAACACCCTCCTCAGAAACTGTTCAGAGTTAAAAACAACCGTTTTTGGTTTGTTTGGTTTTTTTTCCCCTGGATAATTTTTAGTCTAGATTAGCTTCCTGATGCAGTTTACCATGCAGCTGCACAGTCGCACTAGCCTAACAGAATGATATGGAAGTAGGAATGAGTAGCCTGAAAAGAAAAGTCAGCACCAAAAGAAAGTCATCTTCTAACAGCCTATCTCATCTAGCCTGAAACATTAAAAAGTTTTCTCCATGCAAACTGCATGTCTCCTTAACAGAACAGAGGCAGAAATATGTCAAAAAAACAGACTTAAAATGAAATACAGGACTCAGTTTATAGATATTGCTTATTGAATTTTGGTAATGAAAAGTCAGCACATCCAGTTTATATCTTCAAGGAAAAAAAGAAAATAATAAAAATAATGATTTACATCAAGACTCTGAATAAGCTGACTTTTATTTATTAACTTCTATTATATTAGCAAGTTATTTTGTATTCATTGTCAGGGCAGCTGGAGACACAAAGAGATTAAATACAAAGCTTAGCATAGGCTAACAGCAGCAGCTGACTGTTCCTCCCATCCGGACTAACCATCAGCATAAACACATTGCTGGCAACTCCGTGATGGAAAAGATGAACTTCCTCAAGTTTATCTGTATTATTTCAGTTCCTTCAGACAATGGTGGATGGAAACATTCAGGGAAAGCATCATATAAGATAATGAAAAATGGGAGGCTATTTACTTAGGTATCTGCAAGCCTAAGGTATACAAAGTTCCACAGCGTGCCAAACTGACGTCTGGCTTCCAGTATCTGATAAAAAGCTAATGATACTACGGATTTTTAAAAATCAGGTCCCTAAATATTATTAGAACAAACCTTTAGAACGGCACATTAAAAAAAAAAAAAAAAGAGAGAGAGATAAAGCAGACTGAGGAAAAGATAGTCAAAGAATATCCTCTGAGCTTTAGAAATCTGCTCTATAATGTGCCCATCATGACTCAAGTATGGCAGGTGGCTCTCCTGCTCAAGGACCAAGTTCTACAGTAGGCTTTCTGGATGCTGTTCATGGTAATTTTGTTCTTTTGCTCAACTGAAACAGGACATGTGCCTCTCCTGATTTTTCATCCAGTTTAAACTGTTTTCTTCTCCCTGATATACTGGATGGATTTTCCATGGTGTACCAAGCAGCCAATGCAGAGGAATTTAATTTTGGTTTAGGATCTTGCAAAGGAAAAATATCATGTGATTTTTAGTGCCAATTAAGATATCAGCAGCCACAATTTAGCCAAGAGTGAAAAGCTGTGGCTAACAAATGCAATAAAATGTAATGGTTCATTAGAATAAAAGCAAAACTGAAAAGATCTCAGAAGCAGAAGATGACATTAATATTTTACACTTTTTTTTTTTTTTAAAATTGTTTCAAATCATCATTTGAAATCAGGAAAAAACCCACTTCAAAGGTTTTAATAATCTACAACAGTTTTGATGATGGAGAAAATTGCAAAACACTGGAAGCCGTTTAGGATAGGGACTGTCTTTTATTTGTTCATTCATACTGTGTTTGTATACTCACAAATGAAGAATTGGTATAAAACTGGCAAATGTTGCATATACACTGCCTACCACAACAGCGTAGTACCTCTTGGATTAAAAGCAAATCCAATTAACGGTAATGACAATAATAAGTAAAGGCAGATATCACTGTCTGCAACAGTCTTCAATCCTAATGTTTATCTGACTGTATATACAGATTAATTTCTCTTACTCATAAACTATGACAAACTCCTGCCACAAGAGGAACCATACTTGGTCACAACAAACATCTACCTAGCACTATAACCTGTATCAAACAGTAGCCATACACCACATTCAAGATAAGGTGCACTTTGGATTTATACAGCGGTATAATGATGTTGCTTCTTTTGTACTTTTTACCCTAATAGTTGCCATCATTTTAATGCTTTTTGACTGCTGCTGAGTGCTGAAATGTTGTTTTCACAGTTATTTATCATACTATAAAAATCTTACTCCTGCTTGGTAACAGCCAGCTCCGAGCCCACAATTTTGCAGGTGAATTTTGACTGCTTACTTCTTCCTAAGTGCATCACTTGACAACTATCTGAAATGTGTATCATCTGCCATTTTTGAAAAATCACTCAATCTGAGATTATATTGCACACAGCTCTTGCCTTTAATGCAGTCAATATCTGTGTAGCCTTCAGGAAACCTTCTGACTTCACTGTTTGCTCTTTTTACTTGACCATCTATTAAACACAAGCCTCCAGTTGTGACCTCCCTGTTTTGAGAACTGCTGCATTCTCTTAATCTACTTACCTATTCTGGGACTTTGCCTTTCATGCTATGTCTACGTGCCCCCTTTGGTGAGGGGCTTTATCAAAAACTTTGTGGAAATTCAAGGAAACCACATTAGCTGTAGCACCCTTATCCACGTATTTCCTGGCTCTTCAAAGAATTGCAAGATATGCATAGATTTCCTCTTTGCAAACCTTATGTAGATCTTTTCCATGCAGATCACAGGTTTTCAGGCATCCACATATCTTATTTTGCATTATAATTTGTGCTGAACTGCCTAAGGCAAACACCAGGATTACAGGGTTGCAGTTCTCTGGATGATTTAAGAACTGTTTTAAAAAACTGGCATCACACTATCCAGCCTTAAAGTCTCTGATAACAAGGCAATTTGAAAAACAAGTGGTTATGCATCACTGTCAGTAATGTGGGCAATTTTTCTCCTTGAATTCTTTCAGAAATTTTAGGTGAATAAAATCTCGTACTGGTCATTTTATTTTGTCATTTATTTTGTTGCATAACCATTAAATCACTTCAATTTCACCTATCATTTGAGAAAGCCCAAGAAGGAGTGTTCCAGCATGGGATTCTCCCTAGTTTTTTCCACAGATAACATCAATGCAAAGAATTTTTTTAACTTCTCTGAAACAGGCCTCTCATAAGTATTCCTTCTACACCATGATCATTGGCTCAAGACTGGCAGGTGCATCATTCCTGATGCATCAGAAGTAAGACCTATTACTGGTTTTAATTCTTTGTACCAGTTGCTCAGATATTCCTTAGCCTGTCTTACCATGTTTTCACATTTAAATCTGTTTAAAACATCATTTGGGTGTGAATTCAGCTTTTTAAAAGACACCTACTTCTTTCTAACAACTTCCTTTACTCTGTTGTCTAGCTCTACTGTCTTGCTTTCTCTTTTCCTCAAGCCTTGCATGACAGGTGGTGGGCACTGGCCTTGAATATCACATAAGGTATCCTTAAGTAGCTTCCACACCACCTGGTACAACTTCCTTCTCTTAACTGACCTTTTTAAGGTTCTTTTTAGTAAGTATCTTTATTTTTGTGTAGTGTCCCTTCTTGAAGTGGATAACTGATATGGATTTTTTTGTTGTGTGGGTTTTTTTTTTTGTTTGTTTGTTTGTTTTTTTTTTTTTTTTTTTTGTTGCTGTTCCAGTAGGATGTTGAACCTAATAGTTGCTGTTGCAATGTGCCTCTTGTGAACTAAACTCCATCCAGGACAAAGTCCCACCAACCAATGCCTTAGTTATTGACTGTGTCTAAAAACTGAGACTTTTAACAACATCCTGATGCGTCAGTCACGTCATCTGAACAGGAGAAACTGAAGATCCCATTACTACTCTCTCTGCTGCTTCTCTGATCTTTACCATACAGTAATGAGTATTCACAGTCCTAGCTGGACCCATGATGAAAGAGACTTTAAGCTTGCTTTTCTTTTTGATATGCACACTCAGTCCACACACACATTGATCTAAGGCATCCAGGAGATATTCGAAACTACTCCTATGAATAAATTAATTTTGACAACAATGTTTCAGGCCTCCTGTCACTTTATGCAAAAAGCTATGCTTGATGAAGCCCCCAAGTTTTCTTAAATAACAACTTTTCTGATACAAATTCTGTACCCTTCAATGACTCTATTTTTAAACGAAAGCAAATATTTTGACCTTTTATTGATCTTTCTCATCATCATCATCATCATTATTATTATTATTATTTAAATTTCAAGCTCACTGTCTTCATTCATTTTGGCTTTTTTGGGGTGAAGTGCAAACAATCTGAACCATTCACCATTGTATAGAGGCATCACACAGCACTTCCTAAATGGGCTCAGTGGTGCTTCCCAAAAAACACTGAGAATGTTGACTCAGTAGGGAAAAGAGAACAAAATCATGGAGCTGAGCATATTCACAGACATGAAAGAAGAACAGAGATTCAGTGACAATCAGCAACTGTTTTGAAGGCTACTAAATCAGAAATGCTTAAGGATCCTAAAGCTGCCTACGGAGTTCCTACAGTTTAGCAGCTGCAAAGACTAATTGCTACTAAATACAGAAATCTTCTTAGTCTTTGGCTGAGAAGATTACACCTTTGTATTTGAACAGAAAGCATCCCCAAACTGAAGGGAAAGATTTGTAATATTTATATTAAAAAACTGGAAACATTTTAAACATTTGATGTCAGATTTGCACTTAAAAAATTTGTTCTTTCTTTTAACTTTGCAGGACGCAAATACACATTCAGAATTTTCTTTAAAGGCTGTCTTTCCCCCCCGCCAGAGCTGGTTTTCGTTCAATGCTTAGTTTAAAGAATCCAAAGCTCTCCCTTCGTTCAGAATAACAACAGAAATGATAATAAAAGCTTAAAATCCTGTACAGCATTTAAAATGTTCCTTCCAAATATACCAGCTAAAAGAGCGTAAAGTGTAAGAGGTTATTTAGACTACAGGACCACAAACTATTAAATGATAAGCAAGTTAATGGAAAACTGATATCTAGTTTTTCCCTGTGATAAAACAGTATCAAAGCGCAGATCTAAACCAAAAGTACAAGCTTTTGTACAAAAGAGCTATCTAGAAGTCCAGACACTGACACAGCGAAGTGAAGATACTCAACAGCAAAACCCAGCACCAATTTATCAGTTATCAAATATTTAAATATACCTCAATTCAATTTTTGCAGTATTTCACAACATTTCTTAACTTTTTACACAGCATCCAATAACCAATCACATTTAACCCCACATATGAAAGAGCTGCCACAACTACAATTTATTACATGGTTCTTTCAGTAAATACTATTTTAAAACATTTTGGAAAAGGAAAGTCTGTAAGAATGCAAACCTTCCAAGCGTTTTATTTTAAACTACTTCCTTTATCCATTTATCTTTGGATCTTAACTCTGATTTGAATTAAATTTAATTACAGAGTTTCTAAGCAGCTTTGTAAAAACAGGGGTGTTTTAGGGTCTGGGTTCAGCTTATTTTTATTAATCACATTCTAAATTAATTACGTTTTAAAGAATAGTTGAAAACATTAATGTAAGTCATTTCTTAATGACCGAGTGCTCTATGTTAAGCTAATCATACACATAAATATGCAGACAAGTATGCTGTAAAAATGAGAAACACCATAGGGAAGATTCTAAACAGTTGCATAAGTTGGTAATCTGCCAATTTGTAATAAATGGGAATTTGGTCCCACAGTCTTCCCAGTGGTGTAGGTTTGTTCTTGACTGCATGCTGCACTGCAGTGGGGCTCTGTCCTGGCCAGAGCTGTGAGGTCAGACTGCTCAAACGCTTTTTCCCCACAGTGAACACTCCAAAACGGCTTCTAAATAGCAAAGCTGGGTTTATTAGAACAGATGCTAGAACAGGTGATTTTTTGGCGGAGAAAACTCAAAATGAGGGAAATCAAAACAAAACAATATATAACCATATCTCCACCTTGCCTACTGTGTCCTGGTAATTCAATCTTTGCTAAGGCTTGCTCTCAGTCCAGAACATCAATGATTTGCAGAGAAATCTGCACAGTCCCCTTTGGGTCTCTAGGGAAAGTTCCTTTGAAGCCTGGGTTCCTGCTGTTCTCAGCAGACATTTGGTCTCTGCTATACATAGGGCTTATTCCTTGGCCACCATCATTCCTCTGTAACCTGTTTGACCTTTACGTTCTAGAAAGTTGTTCTCTCTAAGCAAATGTCTCCTCATCTCCTAAGGGCTCCATCCTAGCTTCTCTACTGGGTCGCTACAGTTTTTCAAATAATGAAACATGATATATTACATAAACATGTGATTATTCATAATAAATTGAAAAAAAAAAAACAAAACCCAAACAACTGATGCCATCTACTACACAAATAAATGTTTGGGAAGTGACTGAAATAATTTTGTCACATGTTCTCGACAAGAAATCATGTACTATGCATACTCTATTTTCCTAGGGATTGATCCCATTGTACATCATCTGCTTTATACTATTAGATCACCTAGTTCTATGCACAGCAAAATGTTACTAGGATAACATGGACCACTCAGTCTTTATCAGTTCCAGGATTTCTTGTGCTGCTTCCCAAAAGCAAAGCATTTAAAATCGCAATGCGAGCACAATGACTTGTCTGTTCAGCTTAGTAAAGTGTCAAGTTCTTTTTAGTTCCCATTTAATTTGTTGAAAAACAGGAGTTGCTATCGCTTTTTTTCCTTACTTGGTAAACTGCCCAACACCTCTTCAAAACCTCTACAAACTGGAAGTTTAATTTTTCTTTTCCACTTCATAGAACTTTAGGTATGAATAGCTCTAAGGTGCAGACTGCACATAATATGCTATGGATACACATAGTTTTTCTTTCCCTTCTTTGATATATCTATACACATACTTAGATGTTCATTACTAACTGAATCTCTCACGTTTTTGTGAACTGGCTGATGTATCCTACTATTATCCCATTTGGAGGAAGGTAAACCCCCTCATTGCCCTAAAATGGCACTGCTTCCAGGAAGGAATAAAAGGGTTCTCCCAAAGAGAACTTACCCTGCCACAAGCATCTTTACTTTAATCCATACGCTGACTTTTAGGCAGGGTGTTCTCCCTAAATGAAATACCCACCAGCAGGTAAGAAATCTGTGAGTGGAGAGGAAGAATAAATCCAGGTCTAGCAAGTCCCTCTCTAGAGCTTAACGACATCTCCTTTGTACATCTTCCACAATCTAGACAACAGATTTGGGCAAAGAAGTTGTGTCACAAGTCATTCGGCAGCTCTGATGTAAGAGGCTATTGTACTACTGCGTCACTAAATATAGCTGGGGACAGGCTGTGATTTGTTGTAAGCATCTCAAGCTGTACTGGACACTGTCAGTACACATGCCATTGACTAAACAGTTTTGAAGACTTTTTGGACTTAGTGAGGACAAAGCTTCAAAGAAAAACACCTTTCCTCTGTTTTAATTTTAAACTGACCACTTCCAATCTGAAAAGAGGAAAGAGAGATAAACCATCACTCGGTTACAACCCTGATGGAGCTGGACAGTACAGCACAGTGTATTTCACTTTTCCTTCAATCTTTTTGGACTTTGTTTTGTTCTTCCTGACCTTTTAGTAGTAATTAATAACACATATCACAAAGGCCTACATGTGATTGGGATAAAAAAAAAAAAAAAAAAATTGAGCAGAACTGTTCTGATCATCTTCTCATCTTCCTGCCATTACAGTTCTGACGGTGCCTTCTCAGCCAGACAATAAAAGTTCCTTTTACTATGCTGCCAGTACTTGTGCAATGCCTCTCACATTGCTATAGTTTATCACTAAAATCTACTTGATAATTTTTTCCTGAACAAATGCAATTACATTACCAGACTATAGATCAGAAATTTAAAATTTAACACGTGCATCCAAACAAAAAAACCCTCAAAACTCCCCCTTCTGTCCTCCCAGTCTGGTTCCACCTAGAAGTGATTTGACACGGGGTGCAAAATTGTTGCTTCCCTTTATGTTTGTAATTTGATATTACTCTTTCCAGTTTAGAGAGAAAAACATACTGCTTCCTGTTTCTGGAATTAGAGTATCGTCACATCATTCCAACTGTGAGACACTCAGAACTTACTCAAGTTGTGCTAAAGGTTTGACAAAGATACTTGGCTTGAAGTCAATCACACTGCTCTTTTGAAGTAGTGACAAGGTTACAAAATTACATTACTTGATATAGTATATCCTCTGCATTGGATTTCTGCTATGCTTTAATCTGAACTTTTACAAAAGCCAGAAACTAATTAAGTGATATAACTGTTTTTCCCCTCACAAAGACTTTGCTTCTGGTCTCTCTCATCTGACTTATACCTGCTGTCAAAGGGGTATTCAGGCTTCCTATGCTTAAACTGCAGAAATTGCTTCCACCAATACTTAGGGCAGCCAAGTCAGATCTGATTTTTCCCAAGATAGCTGCTACACCACAGAAAGTTTTGAGACACTAAAGGAATATTATATTTTTATTCAGAGCCTGATGACATGTCCCACGCAGAATTTTGTTTAAACAAGAAAATGTAAAAACTGTTTCTTTATTTTACTTGTATAGAACAAAAGGGAGCCTGCTTGTAAGCTCCAGTTACAAGATTGTTCCCTACATTATTAAGCCAATTGCATGAAGTGAAGATGCTGGATTTAGATGCAAGGAACACAGGCCTGAGAACAATTTGTTTAAGCATAACAGTTTCCTTTAATTAATTAACAAATGCAAGTCTGGTGAAAAAAAAAAATCTCATTGCAAATGCAAATGTTTTGCTGGAGTCAAAGACTATAGCTTCATTTGGCCTTTTCTTTTTCACACAAATTTTTACAGTTGATTAGACAACGCAGGCTGGCTAAGTAGGTATCATAAATTTAAAAAGATCTCTGTACTTCTGTAATAATTATATATCTTACATGATTGTTGCTGTTCCTATCTGTACAAACTATCCAAGTGCTTTTACGCTATAGTACCATTACTCTCATGGCTGTATCACATGCTACTCATGAAGCACATGAAAAATTATTTCATATGGGTCAACCTGAATATTTTCTGTGGGGATACAGGAGATCAAAATTGCTTTCTTGGAAAGTAAAGTTTTATTTTTTTGTATAAAGACTCCTGGATGGCTGTTTATGAAAAAGTGCTTTAAAAAAAAAAAACATAAAAAAACAACAGCCCACACCAAAACACAACCAAACCAAACCCAATGTACTATGTTTTACACAGGTCCTAAAGATACAGGGATTTTATGCACAGCTCAGCTCTGTTTCAAATCCTCGCAAAGGACTACTAAAACAAATGCAGAATGAACCATGAGAAAGTAGGTCATTTTCTTATACACTGATGAAGAGCAAAGAGAAAGCAGGACAGAACTCAAGAAAATTAACTTATGTAACCAAAAATAAAGTCCAGGAAATCTGTAGTAAGGTTACAAGCTACCTGCACATCTCATTAGCAAAAGCAAGTTTCTTAAGGCTTCACTGGAATGATGAGTTTGAAGTCACCACAAGCAATGGTTAAGTCCCCCTCCTGCCCCCTTCATAAAAGCTATCTTTAGTCAAGCTGGACAAGAGGCCACACAGTACAGGTTTCTGTCTTCTCAAAGAATTGGCAGTTTGACTTTGGTAGTCAGTTCTTGTGTTCACAGGACTTTCTTCATTCTGGAATACTAAATAGTTCACAAAAATCTTGCAGCAAGTGACACAACCAACAAACCGCAGCAATGGCTTTAGGTTCTCTGGAGATAAGGGCCAGAGCACTGACCTCTGTGAAAGCAGGACTGGGAACGGGGGCCATCTGGATGGAGATAGCAGGTGCCTGGCTCTGTGGGGTTGGCTACTTCTCTAGCTAAGCAACATCAAGGGAGCCTGCAGCCTAAATTTTACTACTCACTCATCCTCTGAAGGAGATACATGCTAACCAGGACCTCACACAAGATTTGGTTTTGCCATTACCTTATACTGTAGCGGGTAGAGAGAACTTACACTGTACTAACAGGTACAGTGACACAAAAAGCTGGCAGAAGTTCACCAGAAAAACAGACCACAAACAGCTCAAAATAATTCAGGGCTTTCCATTTACTTGGCTTTCAAAACAAGCATTTCACTGCAAGCAAGTTTAAGTGTACAGAATCACTGCCATTAAAAGAGAAGGTATAAAAAGGGGAAGTATAAAAACCCTTGTAAATACATTTGAACTATTGGATATATAATACACAGTGAAAGTTTATACAGCTTGTAATATAACTGCTAGAGGCATTTCACTTTAATACACATATTTAACCAAGAATATATTTAATAAAACAAAAATGCCAGAGTTAGAGTGAAAAGGAAAAGCACTGTAGATGATCGCTACAGAACACGTTCAAGTAATTTAACCATTGCATTTTTACTTAGATATTTTTCTGCATACATGCAAAAGTTGTAACACCATCTCTAAAGCTTTTGCTGAAGTTCTCTATGCATATATATGGTTTTGCACTAGGCAGTGTGACGTTTATTTTCAAATGCAAACATTTCTAATTATTAGCGGATGCTGTATACCATTACAATTTCTAGATATGTCAAAGAAAATACTGTAACAGAATTTTTTTATTAGCAAAAGTAATTTCTGAGATTAAACATACACCTAAATTCCATGCAATCACTAAAATACCTTACAATGTGCTTGAAATTAGAAACAGACACACACATATGTATGTAATACATATGAAGTAAGGAAACACTGCGTATTGTGTTTGATAAACCTTCATTCTTCCTTGATAGATACTTTTTCCCTTTCAGAGGAAAAAAAAATAATCTCGATCCAAAGCTGTATAATACGTCGCATTAAAGGGTCCACCCATCAACAGTATATTCAAGATTAAGGTACCAAAGTTCAGCTGAGCAGCATTTCAGAACTGACTATGAGTACTTACTGCACCAGGCACGTGTATGCCTTAAAACAATCAGGCAAACATAGTTAAAGAATCACTGAACCGCACAGAAAAACAAAAGGGGCATCAGAAAAAGCGTGTGTGTGTGTGTGCATAAGCTCAAAATAAACACAAAAAGCCCAAGAGACAGTGAGTTAGTAACGGAGGTAAATGTGAGATTTCCACTGGCAAGTGCTACAAAGCAGATGCCAAGAAAATCTGGCATTTTTTTCAGGAGGGGAAAAGTTGGCAAAAAAGGACAAGATTAAACATGGATCCTGAGATGAAAGCGGAAGAGCTGTATCACAGTTTTATTACTTTAAGTCTTCCCATTTATCCTAAGGCTATTTATTTCCATCTCCTAAGCAGCTGTTACAAGCACAAATTAACATTCCTCTTCTCTACAGTGTTCACCTATGTATCCAATAAAGTACTGAACAAAGAATCAATCAACTTGCTTCTCTGGCAGAAGAACAGGAAGGATGGACACTATGTTCTTTCCAGTAAAAATGCTACAGTTCAGCTAAGGTATTTAACTGAGATGTGTAAGCTACCATGATACTCACTCCCCTTTCTGTGGTCACATAAAAAGAGACAGGCTCCTCCACATGGTAAGTCTGATCCTAGGCTAGACTTCATTATCATCACTTGTTATAATATCACTAGATGCCTCACTCTTCTAATTATATGAGCAGTTTAGTAGGGTATTCTCATAAGCTTCAGTGAAGAGGTGGAATAAAACGAGGTCCTTGCACAAATCTGTTCTATTGCGGCAGCTCAGGGTATGAAGTGTTATATAGACCTGCAGACCAGCCCGGGAGCCTGCAGCAGTTGTTGCCTCTCTGTACTGATCTATCAACACTGTCTCAATTTCAACCACATTCCTATAAGCATATTTTTGCTCATGTCTTTATACATTTGGGCTTCCACAGCAGAATCTTTACTATTTTACACAGCTTGTGATATGAAAAGTACACCGATCCGAGCCTTCAGTAAAGTCAAGTTCTCTGGGGAATGACTCTTAATAATGGTGCATACTTAATTCAGCTATCTTTAAACGCAATACAATTGTTTATTAAAACAGCACCCAAAGATGTTTGAGCTTACTGTGTCAGCATCAGTATAGATGATGGACAGAGATAAAAAGATACAAAGGAATAGCTAGGATTAAAAACAGACAAATAATGGACTTAAAAGTTAATGGAAAACTAACCTAAATTTGTTAGTTAAGTATAAAAGAACTAAGGCTTTTTAGTATATTGAATGAAGGCTGGAAAAGAACAGATGCTACACTTGAGCACTAGAACTACTTGAGACATTTTCACTTTATTTGCTGCTTCCTCTAGAATCCTGAGTAACTACAGATATAATTCCTATATTTAATGATAGTCACTTTTCATAAAGTTTCACAGCAAATCATTTTCCTATCAACTAAGCAGCTGCATGCCTTTGTCATTTTTGGAAATCATATCTTACCATTTTATAATCAGGATGACAAAGCATTCTATAGGAAAAAAAAAAGACAGACACATGTAATAGAGTATTAGCTTCTAACTCCGCATCTTTAAGGAGACAATGACCAAAAAAACCAGGTAGAGCTATTTATTTGTCCAGACTGAAAAAAGATGTTTCCACTTATAAATCCTCAAGAAATGCTGATACAGTAATGGATTTGAGTGCATACAAAAAAATGTAAACAGAATGGAATGGTCTGTGAACACACTGCAAACCTAAGCCATCCATATAAGTAAGTGCCTAAACTGGATTCAAGACGGAAGCATGAAAGGAATTAAGCTCATAGTGCATTAAGGATGAGTCTTTTTTAGTAAATGTTTGTTACGTTCCCTTTAAGGTGTTGCAACCATTACAGTTCCATTATACTTAAGATTTTTGTATCTAGTTAGTCTATTATTCAAGCTACCAAAACAAAGTTTTTATCTAATATTATATCTGGCATTGTGACACTGCAATTTCTATTTGCCAGTGAAAAGCAAAACAACAAAATAAATTTATTTTTGTGGCTAGCTGTGCAAGGATCAGTGTTACACAGTGTTTGTGCAGTTCAGTGTTATACTCACACCTTGGTCCTGGTTCCAAATATCCCACCACCACATCACCCACTGAGACTAATGTACTAAACAAATTTGAATTGGCTGAATCTGTTCCTACCAGTCAGGACTTGAGGTCACATGGCATTTTTCATCCTGTTCTACACACCTTAAAGTTGGACTTACCAGTGAATTAGGCTTATGTTGCATTCTCTCAATGTTCCTAACATTTATTAATTCAGCTTTTCAATAATCCCTTGTAAAAAAGCAACTTAAGAAACCTTTCATTCATGCTTATTAAATTAGATTGGTGAAAAATTGGTATCATCAGCCTAATGAAGCAAAAATAGTTCCATAAAACTGATTTTGAGTTCTCTCCTACTCCCTCAGCAACAAGATACAGAGAGATAGTTTGTAGGGTGAGATATATGGAAGTCCTTGCCAAATATCAACCCACTCAGAAATAAATAGCTCTAAGAAAGTAAGGTAACTCGATTCTTGTGAAAAAGTACAGAAGCAGGCAGAACAGGTATGAATTCACACAAACCTTCACCTGTCATTAGACCAGCTAGGCCAAGACTGGAAGTTCAAGACTATTGTTTAAAATGCCTGTATCAAGAAAAAAAGGAAAGTGTCAGATGTTGGCAGTGGCCCACCGGTCAGTGAAGGTCATGTTTCCCACTACAACCATACAGAGCTAGGTGCTCAGCTACTGTAAACCAGCAGATCCATTCATGTCAGTACAGCTGTGCTGGTTATACCAGCTGAGAGTCTGAGAACACTCAGATTTCATGCAGAGGAGCTTGTGAGGTGGAGCACCAGCAGCTGGATACAAATCATCTAGTACTGTGAGGCAGAGATGCAGCTGCTGAAGCGATCTGCTCTTTATCAGGAAAGACTGCATATTTGCCCTAATGCCAACTCATGCAGTTGCACACTGCCGAAGCAGCCGGGAAATGAAACTAATGGTACATAGATGCAGCAAAAGAATACACAGCTTTGGTAGCAGTAAGAAAAACTGCAGTACCTTTGGTCAGCCAGAACATACTGTTCAAAGCAACTGGGGATCCTTGGAACGCGCTTAGATTGCGTGTAGTGCATTTTGGCTAGATTACAGCAATAAATTTGTGTGCCCTGGTATTTCTGTCTTTTGCTATATCAACATAACTTCCATTTTTTTCATGCCTCCACAGATCGCTGGGAAGAGAGAGAGAGTGAGTGAGATTGATGCATGGCAGGTGTAATGCAAATCCTGCAATACTGAGCAATCATGATTCTACAGTGAAGTAAGGGACTTCCTTTCTCTCCATTAGCCTACTATACAGAAGATTCTGATACAGTTCAAATTACTAAATGGGCATACTCCAATTATGAGCCGATTTCCACTTGCAGGGATAAAATAGAAGGAAGACGGCATGAAACTAGCAAACAAAATTATTTAGCAAAAGTATTGGGAAAGGGAGATGGACGGGGGATGACTTTCAAAGCTTCGTTGGCACAGATTACAGTTGTACAGAGGGTTGTTCAGTACTGTAAAAAACTGCTACCTGTAAATTTTGCAGAGGGCAGTAACCAAAGGGAAAGGATATGAGATCAAGAAATTTCCCAAGTGGAGACTGAATGGAGAGAGTCTAATGGAAGCTATATCATTGTGTGGCTGTAAGTCTACAAACTGCCATAAATTACAACAGCTGCTATAACAGAATAACAATAAAATGAAATCATTGGGTAGGCCCGAGTCTGCCTTTCAGCATGACACAGCAGCATTTTCTGTATGTTATACAAAACTTACATAAAACTGTTTAAGAAAAAAAAGACATGGTTACTACTACTCATGCATTCTTTTTCCTGTTGTCTTTTTCCGTTGCCCACTAAGCCATACTGACTCTAAGCCCCTTCATGTTAGAAACAAGCTTTCCACTCTGTTTTTACAGTGTCCAGAGTATTTAAACAGCAGGGTAATATGTAACAATAGAAATTCTGCATTCAAAAGGCTTTCCTCTTCCCCTGCTCCCTAATTTTTTTGGAATGTGAGAATTGAAAATACTGCATTGAAACAAGTCTCGTTAGAGAGAAAGAGCAACATGAGCCCAAACAGCGAGAGAATGAGCCGGGGTCACATGCTTATGCTTAGTATTCACAAGTATGTTGTCTGTCAGTGGATATTTGGGTCTTGACATGTAGGACAGCAACATGTTGCTTTGGTTCAATACTAACAGGTTCATAGGCAACAGCAGAGCAGTGGAGGTTATAATTTCATATGCAACCAACTATACAACTGATAGCCAAATGAAAATATCATGTATATTAATAGTGATCAGAACCGTCTCCAAGATCTACAAAACAATCAAATCTACTTTCACAGGTGATGAACTGAGATACAGAATGATGAAGCACTTGAGCAGCCAGAGACCAAGCTGTAAGTTTACGGACATGCCTTTCCCCTTAATCCAGCACCCTATTGACTTTACCCTGCTGCTCCATGATGATTTAAGTACAAAAGCTTAGGTCTCGATTATGTTTTCGTTATGAAATAAGGAGGTGAAAGTAGTCAAGCAGAGTCAGATTTCCGAAGTGTTGGGTGTCTGCTCAAACGAGGCCGCAATTGTAACAGCGCTGGCTTTTTGCTGGGATGTAAGGTGGTGGTTGGTGCTGTTCTCTATTTCTTTTCCTTTCCCATCAGTTGCCTACTGTCACTATGGCGACGGGAAGTCTGCAACACAGCTGCAAGGAGGGAGAAAGGGGGAGCATGCTCCAGCTGAGAGGGAAGAAGTGACTCAGCGGGTGGGGGGCAAGAATAGAAAAATGGTATGGGAAACTAGAGGGATGCAGTCAGGAAAGAAGAGAAAATGGAAGGCCACAGCACCTCTTCATTCTGTGAGCTCATCTATTAGAGAAGGGGATGCTCAACCGAAATGTTTGTCATCACTGCAATTTGAAAGAAAAGAAAAAGCAGAAAAAAAAATGCCACAGAGAGGTCCTAATTCTCTCCCCTCCTGCTGCACATACTGCCACCTGACTAGTGGAACTTACTTTAATCAAATTACTTTCAGACTTGTGGACATGTAAACAAGAGGAGATTCAGTTTGAAACACCGATTGTATCACAGAGGAATAAGAAACAAAGAAAAGATGAAGGACTAAGAAAGGTCACAGAAAGTGAAGGTAACAGCCAGAGTAAACGTGTCCCATTAAAAATGCACTTGTTGGTGAGTTCTTACTCTGCTTAAGCACACATTTGCCCTCTGGGTTCCAACCAAGCGTTCTCTTTGTGAAAACGTAAAGGCATAAACCAGGATTACGGGTAACATTGTTTTCTGTGCTACAGAAACACATAGGAATGAGATCTCATTTCAAAGGTACAGTTTTGTTATTCAAGGCTTTCTCAAAAGCATGCAGAAAGTTAACTAATACTTATAGCACCTATAAGTGTACTTATTTACAGTTACAGAAATACAAATCAAACATCTTTAATAAACCACTAACACGCAGCCATGGCTGAAGTAAAGCATTACCAGTGTATCACATTACTATATTTTTTCCTCAATGCATGTATACATTTTCAGCATTTACAGCCTTTCCCAACACCACATACAAATTTCGACTAAAAATCTGAGGCAGAATTCTTTGCCATTCCACTTCCAAAGACATCTCGCAGAGTTTTGTTTTGTTTTGTGTTGTTTTTTTTTTTTTGGGGGGGGGGGGGGTGTTGTTGTTTTTTTGCTTTTTGTTAAATGGGGTGTCTACCAATGTCTTAATGTTAGAAACTATCACAGCAGAACTACTGAAGACTTCAGTGACATTAAAGAACTCCTAATCCTTACCATGATGCATGAGTTCCATAATAGTCCCATATGCTTGTGGATATATTGGCATTTAGAAGATGTAAATAGTTACAGACAGTGGTAGTTAGACATGACTGGTTTCTACACTGTATATAAACCTAAACTAGTGATTCATACAGTTTAAATTGATAGCCCAATCCTGTGTTTAAAAACCCTCAGTGGGCAGCAGTGAATTTCTTGGTGAATTTCACACTCACCTTCAGAAGGTTTCACAACAAACAAGTCTGAACCAAGAGAGGTGATTACTTCATTCTAGCTGGCTGCTTGACAGATCACTGAAATTGCTTAGAATACTGCTACAGGATACCAGTAGTCTGGAGATGTTTTCTGTAGGTGACTGCCCAAGCTACACCCACCTCAAATGTTTATAATCTCTCTCACACGTAGTTCACTAAAGAAAGATTTCCAAAGAGAAGTGATCACACTAGTCAGCTAGCTTTTGCAGCGTGGTACACCAGCAACCATCTCCTTTTGGGGATACATTTAATTCCTTGGAAGTCAATATGATAAAAGTTAAACACATGACTAGAATTCCAGACGACTCTTAAATCCGGTGTCACTTTAAAAAGGAAACCTTCTCCTGGTCAGATAGAACAGGATTTTAAAATTTTCCAGAGCAACATTAAATTAGAGAAGTTGATTTAGGTCTGTCTTAACCTTGCAGTTTAATTCCAGTGATGTAAGTCAACTGATAACAGTGTCAGTGTAAATACAAGCACTACTGGATCTAGATTTTTTTTTTTTTTTAAATTAAGCCTGAGGTAACAAATGATTAAATACTTTATCTGAACTCTCAAAATAAAAGTGCTTATTTAATCTTATTCAGTTTCAGAAAGAAACCTGTGGTGATTTTATCTATTAGGAATATCATTGCATCTATCAAAAACAAGGTCTGCAGAAAGGATATTCAAGGAGAAAACATCTGAAGTACAAAATTCTTCAGATGTAGCTGTCCAACATCTCTACTTGTTTGTGCCATCTTTTGCTGTAACTGGTTCCAAAATGTCAAGTACACTTAAGCTGAAGAAGAAACTGGCTGTAGAGAAGAAAGTTGCTTAACCTCACAGACATCTTCCCTTCCAAGTTATTGATTAATCTATAAACACCAGCAACATTATGGAAAGGCTTACATTAACAGCCTTAACAGAGGTGTCATTGTTGCTACAGCTTGCTTTCCGAGGATGACATGTCTGAAGCTGTTGGGAGCTCAGGAAAATCTGCCATTCACGAACTGGGAGTCATACATTAATTTCTGTAAGGACAGAGCTAAATTACAGAATGCTATCACCTATGATTTTACCATGCACAAAGATATTGTTTTAATAATAAACAGTGACATCTAAACAGGCAGAGAATTAAAACCAAAATTAACTAAGGGAATTCATTAATAGAAATTAAAAAAGACTTAGCCTAACCATTAGAAATACAAAAGAGCCAGAACCACCATGTAATCACTGCTTCTTTTTTGCTGAATCATTGAAAACCACTTTTTAAAGTAATGACTCTTTTACAAATAAGTTTTCAAACCTGCAGGTCTACACCATCCTTACTAGAAGAGGAAAGACCCAGGAGAACAAATCTGAGGAAATATGTATGAATGAACCAAAGTTGAGTTAGAAGCTTAAACATTTTTTAATGCAGTATTTCTTTTAACTTTCTTCTACTGATACTCCCTCTGATTAATTTGAAAACATATTTAAAACTTTGAGATAGTATTAGTTTCTTCAACGGTAAAAAATTCTGGGCAATCTGTTGTAACTGGGATGTTGAAATTGGGATGCTGGGACATGCTGAAATCACATGGTATGACTCCGAGAATGGCAAATGTCAAGACATGAGTTGTTAATATATAGGGAAAATAAAAATACTTACAGATTTGGATACCCTTTTCTTGCAACACAAAAAGCCTATGAACTCAAAGCACTAAGATTTTGAGATATGGTTTGAGATGACTTAAAAACCCCCCAGCTGTCCATTTAAAAAAGCCCGGTTCTGCAGGGACTGGCAGGAAGCTTGCAGCTACATGGCCTTCTCATCAGTGATTAACATTAAAATTACTGTTGATATAAAAAAATGCAATGAGAACATGGAAGTCATACATAAGCACTACTTGGTAACCTAGTTCCAAAAAAACCCAAAAAACAAAAAAACCAAAACCACACCCAAACCAAACAAAAAAAACCCCACCCAAAACAAAACCCAAAACCAACCAAACAAAAAAACCCAGACCTTAAACCACGCAAATTTTAAATGTTACCAAATGCAGTTGTTTATCAGAAAACATTTTCCAGGAAACTGACTTTTAGCAATGGCCAAGGTATCAATATATCAAATAACAGCAGTTCTTGGTGGAATGCTGCGGCAGAAAAACAGTGATGCAATTTTTTGACATATGAAAAGACCCCAGAGTAGTGGGTAGAAATACAAAGACTATTTTATTTCAGCACATGGCCTTGCTGAAACCACAAATACTACATGCAGTACTGGAGTTTATATTCTTAAAGGGATGCTATGAAAAGGGAGATACATAAAAGAGCTACAGAAGTGACTTGAGGATTGAAATAAATATCTTGGAGCAATACAAGTGAATCTGTTTATCTAATCAAAAAAGATTGATGGTGACTTGATTACTGTGCTGCTTTGTAGGAAGAAAATACTGCCTTTTTTAAGGCTCTTTACTCAAATGGAGGAAGGAAAAAAAAAAGAGCAATTTTCAAATTCTTTTTTTTTTTTTTAAATAGAGTAAGGCCAATTAACTATTAGAACAAGTTACCAGAAAGTACTGGAGCCTCTGTGACATCTTTGAAATGTGCATGGGTTTTTTTTTTTTCCCCAAACACAAACTGCTGAGTTCAATATGGGGTAAGACCTCTCTAGCAGGTACAGAAGATTAAATTACACGGTCTAGTGATCCCTCTGGTTTAAAGGCTACAAAAAGATTCATAATGCTGAAGTTTCACAACTGGTGCTACCTACCAGTGAAAAAGGTTTGCTGCCGGCCTTAGCTGCTTAAAACATATTGTTCCCTTGGTGTGCTGAGTATATCAGTTCTGTAATGCATCACGTACCCAACCACCTGCCAGGAACATAAGTAGTCAACATATGATTCATACTAGCATCTCCTTAACAACAAACACAGGCTTGAGCATTATTATGTCTTCCTAAACTGGCTGCCTTAAACCTTAAGTGAATCAAGACACTACAGACAGAGAAGAGACTACCTGATTACGCCTTTACCAAATTTATCTTATGCTGATCAGTAAGTCCAAACATTTTTGCCAGCAGAACCAAACTCAAGAAATGCAGTAGTTTTTAGGAGGTATACTAAAGAACCCCTACCCAACGCACCATCCTTCACCAACATAGCTAATTTCCTGGGATGCATCTCATTTGAATAACTTGATTTACTTGTATGTAAATGAGAGAGATCTCTAAATTAATTCCGTCAGCTTGAACCTCTTGCTGCAGCAGTAGCGATTCTTTTCTGTATTGCCCTTTCTGACAGAAACAAATAAAAAAAGCAAAAGTCCAAAGGCCAGCTACGTTAACAACTATCTTGCATACATCTATCATGTACAATTGCACTGCCTCAGGCCAACAAGCAAATTTAACTAGGTGAGGAAGTGTCCCACAGAAGTACCACCTCCCACATTATTTCAGACTTGCCGCTGCCAAAAGGCAGGGGAAAAAAAGAAAAAAAACCAAACAGGGTGGGTTGCTTCTATTTCTCTAACTTGACTTCTCAGCGTGGGAATGGAGCATCCAGACTGGACTCTTCCTCCTAGCTAAAACTCTGTCTCATAACATACCTATTAGGAGGTAGGATAAAGCACAGTTAGGTCTTGCTCCTTTTTGTCTACAGAAGGAGTTTCACCAAAATTGGGTAGGTTATCAGGATGATAACAACAGGCTATTATCAGATGAATACTGCATTGCAGTTCAAAAATATGAAGGAAAAATGAGTGAGACTTGACAAGAACAAAAGGAATGGGTTATAAAATTAAAAAAAATACCCTAAGAACAGTTTTCTTTGAATTCTCCTTATCTATTCTTCCAGGTACCCTCAACTACTGCATATTCCTGAACTCCTGCGTCCACAGTCCTTTTATTTTCCACAGTCTCTGGGTCAGGAATTTGCTCTGCCATGAGTCTAAGAGACACTAAACACCACTTTGCAACTCTACACAAAAACATAGTTTTAATACTAACACACTTCAGAGAGAAATTATAATCCAGCACGCTGTTTTGGGCACAAATAAAATAATTTTATATGTTAATTCTATTACCATAGTTTAAATTAAGAGTATCCAAGAAGAAACATTGCTGGAAAAATAAACCGTTTATCTTTTAGAAGGAATAAGGTTACATTTTTAGCTTTCAGATTTTAATGCAAGATACAGTATTTCCTATTGTTTCACCTGTCTTAAAATAAGAAGAACTCCACTGTTTAACTTCATCTTATGAAACTAAAAACCAAACCAAATCAAAATTAAGCTACCGCTTCCTAGTAAGTTAAGGAACACATAATTAAAGTTTCCTGGATTCTCCTTTCACATAGAACACCCTTTTAAACATGATTGTGTATCTCTCAGCTGACTACTCCTAAAGAAATATTTCTCAATAAATAGATAATAAAAATAAATTAATTTTGACCTCTGATTTAAGAGCTTTAAGCTATGAAGATATTGAGTTTACAACCAAAATTTGATGGATGATAACTTATCTGTAGCTTGAACATTACACATTTTTTAATGCCCTTCTCAAAAGTATAAAGTCTATGGCTAAAAGAAAGTTAGCAATGCATTAACATGTACCAAAGTCAATACAAAAATCATGTGAAAACCAAAATAAATTCTCTGCATTATTTCCTCCCTTAACTGTCTAATTGCTGTTACTCAATTCAGTCCACAGAAGGCTGACATGATCACACCATCATAGTGACTCAATTCCTCCAAAACAGTCAAGGGAGTTTTTAAAAATTAGACACCTAAGTCTAAGTTATTATTCTAAGAATGTTGGATAAATTTAATTTTCACTATTTTCTTGAAAGGCAAGGCAGTCTTAGATTTTTCTTCTCATTACTACAGGTTCATCAATCACCTGCTTACATGAAGAAAACAAACCTGAAAGAGCAGCTTTATTCCCCTCACCTCTGGGAAACGTGAAGCCAAGATGCTTTAGAAAACTTTATATCCCAATGCCATTAGTCATTTATGCATGCATCACAAGGTGACTGTGTAACGTTAAGGGCATAACTGGTCACAACTTATTTCTCACAACAGAGGAAAGAATTTTTCAAATATTTGAAAAATGATTTGAAGTGCTAAAGACAACATGCAGAGACAGATGGAGGAACACATACCGAAATATTCACGCAGACCTGCTTTGCTGATTTTTTTTTTTTTTTTTTTTCTTGTTCAGAAGCTAGTCTGGACAAGATTCATTTCATTCTGACAGTATCAACCATAAAGTAACTACCAGTTTAAAGAAGAATAGTAATGGACAAACCCAAACATATTTTAGAGCTGACAAGAAGTTATTTTAATTTATAATTGTAATTAACTTCAACTTTTAAATAACCACTCAAAAAAACAACTGATGTCTAAATTCATATACTACTGGCTGAATATTTCATTCTTCCACAGATGAATTTAACACAATGAAATATCAGCCATGGCATATCTATTCCTTGTCATAATCTTGTTATATTGATTCAGATAGACAAGGATTTGGTTTTCTTAATTTATTGAAAAGACAGCAAATCACACTGATATATAACTAAGTTACAACTGAAAAATTTTAATCCCAAGATATGGTCAGATTATTTTCACAAGACAAGTTTGATAAACAACAAAATTATTTTCTGAGTCAGGTTTCTGTTTCTTTGAATTTCCACAGAATTTAATTCCCTTACTCTTAGGTCCAAAGGCTAGAAAAGGCTAGCAAGGCAGCCTTTTGTTACCCAGCATATATACAACATGCTCCACTTTTTAGGAAACAAAGCAGAAGATAGCCTGCTGCCCTTCAATGCCCTATGATATATTTATCATATAGAGAGTATTAGGAGTAAAACAATGAGAACACTAGATCTGCATTTCCACCTTATGGAGCTTGTTCTTTGGGAACACCTGAGGCACTTCTAAACAAAACAGATTTATTTTATATATATAGAATATTCATACATACATACATGCATGCTCCCTCTTTTTTCTTCAGTGTCAAAGGCTCTCATTAGAGCTTTCCTTTAACCTTTCAAAAAAAAAAATCTAAATAAGTGATATACAACCAAATCTAGGTGAGCAAACTATGTAATCCATGGTGCAATTGTCTGAACTGTTCCTTTTGTATTTTATGAGCACTGCCTGAAATCACAGCCTTCGTCCCGCAATAGATTTTATGTATATGCTTAAATTAAATACTATAAAAGACATAGATGTGAGTAAAGTTAACCATGTCCCTCAACCTTGCAGGATTAGCACAGATCTCTAATTTTGCAATCTATATTTAGACAGAACCAATAATAAGGGCCTTAAGTTGCAGCAAGAAAAATCTAGCATTAAAGGGCAGTGAAACACTAGAGCAAATGGAAAATGGCAGGTAAGAAAAATCTCCCTATGGGGAGGTTTTTAATAACAAATTAGGCAAATGCCTGGCAAGAATGACATATATAGTCAAAACTACCTTACAAAGAGAACACAGGTTAAAAACTTCCAAAGATCACTTCAAACTTAATTTTTCTTGATTCTATGATAAACTATAAAGTCAAGTAACAAACCAAACCAAAAATAAGTCTCCCAAAATTCCAGATGCATTTGTTAACTGTTAAAAAAGCGGCTGAAGTCCAAAACCTACTCTTCCTGAACACTGAGACTGGGATCAGCTAAAAGAGATCACCATCCAACAGTCAATACTGTCACTAAGCAACACCAGAACACTACTTATTGCTATCATGGCTGAGTACATTCGTTTTGAAATACCAGAGAAAAAGATTAAATCTAAAAAATGAGCAAGTAAAGCCATTGTTCAGTAATCTATCAATTGTAAAACCAGACAAATATTTATATGACCCTAAAAAGGGACCATATATGCAATCCTAAATTCTATTCGACTTTACTGCTATGCAATATATCAACATGTAATATGCACCACATATTGATTTATTCATAGATTTTAAACAGCAGCTGAGTAAATTTGCCACAAACGTTCTGGGCTGATACCTTAATAAGGATATATCTCAGTTGCAGCAGTGTTCAGAGGCCTGCATTCTAATGTTTTATTTAGAAGTCACTTAAGTCCCTGTATAAGAATGAATGTTATAGGTCTATTTACCTACAAAGTATTATGAGACCTCATTTAGTCTTATTATCAAAATACAGAAGAAGGGAAGCATCCCTCTAATATCTGAAAGGAGATCACATGAAAGAATAAAAAGAGATTATATGGCACAGGAGAAGAGAAAGGGTGCTTCAAGATCAGAATAAGCAGCCTGAATTTGACATGCTAGGAAACAGAAACCTAATGAACTGTCCAAAGAGAACTGTGTAACTAAACAAATTTAAGGATAATCTAGAAACACTCTGGATTCTGAACATGAATCCTATCTAACATAAAGAAAAAAGCACAATCTGGAAGCTGTGCGTTAGAAAACCTTCCTATCCATAATCCCAACAGTAACAGTATTAAGATCCACTGTTACGTTACTCTGATAAAGTTACTTCTTTCCCAATCCAAAAAACCTCTTTAAACCATTTCACACCAAGAAAGAACATTCTTGATGTGCCACCAGTCATGCTGTACTTTGCTTCAATCTCTTGGGCTACTTCAACAGTTTTACTTGTATTCAGATTCTGAATGGACCTCAGAATAGAGTGCAGACCCAATTTCCAAGCCGAAAATTCACCCCTGTGGGTACTGTTTTCAAAGGCAAAGAGCATTTGCCTTTCCATATCTGCAGGTTGTATCTCAGGTTTTCCTTATGTTTAAGCAATCTCCAGGCTGAAATAGATATAGTAGTTCAATAAACACTGCTTATCAAGCGTTTTACTTCAGCAGGCTCACCTGGGTATTTTCTTTGCTGTAGACTGCCCCTAGCAGCAAATGACAGTGATTTTGGACAAACACATCTACAGGAACACAGCAACTGAAAAAACTAAATGAATTTGTCTTATCTAAGCTTAGGACTTCTTTCTAAGACAGACAGAATCAGTTTAATTCCAGCAACATCATTCAGAAAACCATGTTTTTAACTGGGGTCAACTTAGAGCCCACTTCTTTACAGATCCTGTGCTGCTTCTCTTGTATCCTTTGACAACACTAAATACTGGTTCTGAAGTTACCTGGTCACAGTTTCTCATCAGAAAGCCTCTCAACACTAAAGGATTAGTATCTCCCCTCATCAACTCCAATAAGGTGAATATCTGTTCTAACTGGGAGAAGTAAATTTGAAAGGTCATTAAGTCTTTGCCCAATTCCTCAGAACATCAGGATTAAGACTTATTAAAACAGCTTTATCTAACATTTACTCTTAAAAATTACTGTAAGCAGGCATAGCATGAATATACATGTGGCACTTGAGTGGGAGGAGCCAAAGACTTTGTCCTCAGTTACACTTTATGTAACTTCAGTAAGATCAGTGGCACTGTATGGCTATAACCAAATGTTGAATCTGGTCTTCAAACTCCAACAACGGAAATGAACCCATAGAGATGCACAGCCTCATTTTGCTTATGCTGCAAAACAGTGACACCCACTGGCAGCAACAGTTTAAATACTTCATTGTTGCAATTTGGATCTACTGGATAAGTTGCTAAGAAGTTTCTCTTCAGAAAAATTCATTATGGTCACAACCATACACACTTACCTGTTGAGTCAGCACTACTGTTTGAGTTTTCAGAAACTGAAATACTAATAGCATCTGGAGTAACTGCAACGTAACCCTCTGGAGGAAGATTCACTGTGTACATTCTCCTTGGAGACAGAATTGTATTGTCACTACCTACAAAACAGAAAAAACAAAGTGTCTGGCTATTGATCTCAGTATTGATTTCCTCAAACATTTTCTCAACTACAGCAATGATAATAAGTGGTCTCGAAAATCCTTACAGAGGAAAAGGAAGTGAGAGAAAGTCAGGTGTGGAACACTAAAATTATCCCATGACCAACAAAATTGCACTGAATCCTGTAGCAGCTACAAATAAACAAACACTCCACAGGTTAGTTCTTTCCACCAGAAACACTTTTTTCTCCTTGCGTCAGACAACTCTTCTGCCCTAAATTCAGAAGCAGCTTCCACTTACAGTGATATTTTAAGAGACACTCTATACATTCTTCCCCATTCAGCATGAGCAGATGCTATTTCTTTAACAACTATTTCATAAAAGATGGATGGAGGGATACAAGCTGACTACAAAGTGATAGAAGCAAAAGAAAAAGAATCACAGAACTGTGGTTTGTCCATTTGCAGACCTTTTAAACATAGCCTATGCTGTTCTGAAGGGCACAAAAATAAAGGGAGTTTGAAAGCCACACTTTAAGCCTCAGCAGTGCGTGCCCAAGATGGCTCATCTCCTCATCCTTTCTCTGCTTCTTTCTGGGGGGGAGGAGTGCCAAGGGCCAGGTTTCCAACTATTTCATTGTATAGAAACTATCTGTGATGATAGCAGTAGACTGTTTTTGTAGGCTTTCTTTCCCCTTTAAAAGGTATTTAAAAATACGTGCAAGAGTGGCAGTATAAACTTTTCATTTATTCACCAGACAAGAAGTAACTCCGTAGCAATGACAGAGACCCATCTCTGCTCCAGTTACACAAAACCAGTCCAAAGAGCAGACTATTTTTTTGCTCAGTAGTGACAACAGTAGAGATCAACCACAGGGAGACAAAAGCCTTTCCAGAAGGCCAGTATGTTCAGGGTGTCTCCAGATGCTGCAATGTAATTCTAGACTGTTCAAAATTTTAGATCAGCCAGTGTGAGTTTTTAGATCGTTCAGTGTGGGTTTTTTTTGTTTGGTTTGGTGTGTGTTTTTTTTTTCTCCACTCAGCCAGCTCCATAAGCCAGCACAGACACAGCACTAGCCTTCCCTTCTTGGGGGCAATTTTCCCCTTTAAAACACACAGACAGAACTGTTAAAATAATATACAGTAAAAACATCTTTGGCAGATGGTCACAATTAACCTCCTTACACCACAAACTTGCTAGAAGATCCCGGATGATCCAAGCCTATTACCAAGCTGCAGCTACGGTTGGACTAATACCTAAACAATTAAAATACAGTTGTGTCTGACAGAATAATTCTTGTTAGTGATCTACGTTCCTAATATGTAATTTAGCTATACACATTGTATGCAAATATATAATTTAACTATACACTGACATGTCTCACAGCACACTTCAAAGAGTTCAGCATGACTGATCATCTTAGATATCTATGATAAATTACATTTCAGAACGTTCAAGGCACTTTTGAAAAGCTACATCACAGTTGTTTTCACCATCAGGATGTAATAATTTTGTTTTGATAACACATTAGAAAGTTATTGTTTTTCTTGAACAAGCCAGAAAATTTCAAACTGATATTGATGATGCTTACTTTAAAGGATAAGAAAGGAAAAGAAATAAATAATACAGAAAGATGAAGATCAGTTACATGATTTGGAAAAAGATCCACTAAGAGTTAATTTGGAATAATTCTTCAACAGATCCTTTCTATGAAGATGATACCAAATCACTGAATTGGCAGTACTTCCCTTGATTTCGGGGGGGGGG
>JANHGO010000037.1:28499198-28511153 GCA_024606505.1 Aquila spilogaster
CACAACTATTACCCTCCTTTCTTTCTTGGAGGAAGCAGTCATCAAACGTGGAGCCGACCGCCTCACCTTGGGCAAGCCTGGCGGCAATAAAGTCAAATGCAAAACGTTGCACTTGGGTCAGGGCAATTCCAGGTATATGTACAGACTCTGAGAAGAACTTACTAAAGAGCAGCCCTGCAGAGAAGGACTTGAGGGTCCTGACCAATAAAAAGCTGATGTTCTGGTTATGAAGAAGCAAAATTGCTTCTGAGAGGTTCTTAGCGATACCAAGTAAAGTATACACAAGTAGTCCAACAGTCACATACAGAACAAAGAGTTGAACTCACCCAACTAGTGAAGGGGAATCTCTGGCTATGCAGCACTCCTTCTCAGGAAGCAGCCTAGGTCCCAGAGATGTTCTCCCTTCAGTGGCCGGCCCTTATATGAGCACAGGGTGGCTCCAACCTGCATCCGCTCCTTTTGGTCATGTGGAGAGCAGAGGTGCTATGTGCCTGTGCTCCCTGGGCCAGCCACATCCCTTCACCAGGAGCTCAATCACCAGTTCAAGCCATGACCTAATGAAGCTGGACATGCATCAGCAGCATGCTCTTGCAGCAGAGAAGGTCAACTGTATCAAAAGAAGGTGGCCAGCAGAACAAGGGAGGTGACTGACGCCCTTTACTCTGCTCTTGTAAGGCCCTATCTGGAATACTGCATCCAGGCAGGGGCTCCCCCGCACAAGAAAGATGAGGAGCTGTTGGAGAGGGTCCAAAGGAGGGCCACAAAGATGATCGAAGGGCTGGAGCAAGTCTCTTACGGAGGAAGGCTGAGAGAGCTGGACTTGTTCAGCTTGAAGAAGAGACGGCTCCAGGAAGAGTACACTGTGGCCTTATAAGCATTAGGCAGACCAATTATTCTACAAAGGCACATACTGATAGGATAAGGGAGAATGGCTTTAAACTGAAAGAGGGGAGATTTAGGTTTGATGCTAGGAAGAAGATTTAGGTTTGATGCTAGGAAGAAATTCTTTACTCAGAGAGTGGTGAGGCACTGGAACAGGCTGCACAGAGAAGTTGTGGATGTCTCATCCCTATAGGTGCTCAAGGTCACATTTGATGGGGCCCTGGGCAGCCTGACTGGGTGGGTGGCAACCCTGCCCACGGTAGGGAGGTTGGAACTAGATTATATTTAAGGTTCCTTCCAACATAAGTTGTTCTATGATTCTAACTCACAAGTTTTATTTCGCAGTTACCAGCAAGAATCCACTTCTCTTTGCATTCAAAAATAATGAGCAGCATAGAAAAAAAAAGTTGTGAAAAATTCTTTACCCTGAACTTAATTAGTAAAGTTTGTATTATAAGCATGTCCACTCATTTCAAGTTATGGTTAAAAGTTACACTTGGTAGGAAACAAATGGGAAGCAAGAAAGCATAAAATCAGAAAACAAAGTACTATCATTTTGACAGTGGCACCTTAAGTACTACACATCTTGTTGTACATGGGAGCATGACACAAGCTGTTTTATCATCAATGCATTAAAATTTATTTCAAACAGGATGGACAGCGCAAATGCTAACAGATAATTATTATGCTACAGCTCAACTTACCTCAGGATTGTCTCTCAGCCCTTTCCTAGAGGAAAAGTCCATTTTATGGAGTTGCTTTTACGTAAGGTATTTTCTGTTTCCTTCCTCAAGATGATTGGTTTCCCTGCAGCTGACTACACTCAGGTTTAGAGCATGTTTATACATATAGCTAAAGCTGGCATTTTCTACTTCAATTAGTTCACTGGTATATACTATCAGATAAGCAATTTGTTAAATTGTTCTCAGTTGTCACAGAAGCAGCAGATTTCTTTATGACAGCTAAACTGTTAGGAGTGAAGATGTATAAGAGTATATAAAAGTACATATGTGAAAACACTGGAAAAAGAAGGAATTGGTCAATCAGCAGCAAAAAAAAAAAACATTGCTACAGACACTGGAGACTAAACTACAAGTCTGCTTCCATCACAAACAAAGCTACAGATATTAGGTAGGCAGCCCACTGAATCTGAACAGAGATAGGACATATTTACATTCTTTCCTCCCCCAAATCCCATACGTTCTCCCTCAAGTATATCTCTACCAGCTTGCAAATCTGGTTGAGCACTACTTCTACAATAGCCATGAGAGGTCAGTGCCTTCTGTCAAGCATTCACTTCTGGATGCATCTGTCTCAATTGCACAGTATAATAACATCACTGAAATAAAGCAGGTAATGAGAGGAATTTTAAACTCTTCAGATAAGCCTGTGTGACAACACTTCATTTTATAATAACAGTAATCCCATTGCTCTTTATCTTATTCACAATAGACAGCCCTTCCTAAAAATTAACAGCTAAAGTCATGCTGAATTGCAGAACAAGTCTCTAAAGCTGCTTACTTCACTGCGTACTGCTAGAGTTCGATTTCTTAAGTATATGCACTTCACCAGTTTGATCAACTAAAAGCCAGTGCTGATTGTATATCTTTTTTCAAAAAGCTTTGTCTTCTAGGTGTTTCTGTCACAAGTCTATAACTTTCAAGCAAGGAAGAAGACCATAGCTACACAAAAAAAAATACTCTCATTTCCCATTATCCATCTGAGACTACTGCTATTTAAATGATCAGGTTTTTCGTAGTTATCCCATAACCTTTGTGCTACAAGAAAGAAGTTACTTAAAATAGTATAAGATCAAAAAATTTAATCAACATATTTACGTCTTTTTTCAAGGCTACACAGTCCATGGCTCCAAATCTTACAGCCTATCACTAAACATATACTTTCAGTGTCGAATGCCATTAAAAAAAAAATCCCAACATGGAAATGATTATTTACGCAAGAGCTTTTATTAAATTTGAATGAAACCATAACCAGAAAAAATTGCTATTACCCATTCACTTGCCTCCAACAGAAAATAAGTCCTGTTAATTTGCTGTTAATTTAAAGGACAGTCTTGTTGCTTTGCTGTGAGAATCCTAAATAAGGAAGTATTTCTTCTGCTATATGTTCTCTTCCCCACAAGCTGTATTGTACCTGTACTGGGATTTTGGATCAAAAGCCTCTGTTTACATCTAGTGCCTAGAACTGTTTTCTTACAGTTAATGAAACAGAGGAGTTATATATCATAAGGTCATCCAAGTTCTCCTTCCCACCTCTGACTTCAGCTGGAGCCTGGGAAGAAACCAATTTATAAGGAATGCCAACTACTTAACACAAATGAAAGCATTTTCATCATCAGAAATTACCCCATAGTTACATTTACTCAGTATTTTCATCATAGATAACAGGCTATTTATTACCTGTTTCCAAAGTACAATTATTTCCAAATGCTATTAAATATCATTTTACAGCATAAGCTTAATGCTTTATCAGCCTCTGAAACTGTGCCTCTCATTATCAGCCACAGAAAAGAAATACTGAAAGTACTGATTTAAAAAACAAACAAACAAAATGGGAATCCAACAACGTGAGATTCTCAGGCAACCTTCCGTCACCTTAACCAGAAGCAATACGGGACAACAGCCACGCAACCTTTCAAAGACAAATTTCACCACAGACAGATGTAAGAAAGCCCTATAGCCAAGCTGCTACTAGCCATATTCATTACAGATCAGGTGGGGGCCAAACAATAACAAACAAGAAAAGGCAATAGATGCACAGAATAGCCAATGTTGAAAAGAACAGCTTAAGGTCATCAGTCCAATTCCCATTAAAAACTGTTCCAACTAGATTACATTTTCCAGTATATTGTTCAGTTTTTAGCACCTCCAAGGATGGAGACTTCACAACCCTCTCCAGGCAGCCCATTCCAATGCTTCACCAGTCTCAAGACAGGATTACATTCCTCTCCCCATCACAGTATCTAGCTAGAATTACACTTGCCACAACTTGTTTGTTACCCTTTCTGTTGCTAAACATCTGAAAGAAATGTTACTTATATTAACTACTGCAGGCAGAGGGAAAGTAATGAGATTTCCTCTTAATGTTCTTGAAACTAAACAAGCTCAGTTTTCTCCCTCACCATATTTGAAGTGACCAGCACTCCTGTCATGGTGCCCTCCACTGGATTCACTCCAGTTTGTAACTACCTTTCTTTTACAAAGGAGCCCACTGGTCACAGTACTTTCAGTATGGCCTCACCAAAGTGAGATGCTACTCCAGTATGGTCTCACAAAAGGAACGATTGCTTCCTATGACCTGCTGGTTATATTGCTAATTCAGCGCAACATATAGTCAGTCCTCTGTTGCCAGGACATGCTTCTGATATACTTCAACACTGCTCATCAGTGACCTAGGTCCTCTTCTGCAGAGCTGCTTTATGCCATTTGGGCCCCTGCCTAGCCAAAAATTGTTCCATGCCACACACAGGACTTTGCAGTCCAGTGTTAATTCCCAAGGTACACCACTAGCATGCGGCCACTTACTGAACTTTATATGGCTCATCACTATCCTTTAAACCTGTCAGTCTATCCATTTATCTCATCATTTACTTGTCAAGCTGGGATCTCCCCATTTTGGCAATAAAAATACTATAGTAGATTGTATTGAAGATCAGCCAAAAATTAAACAGCGTGCACCGTGCTCTCCTTATCTTCAAACCAATCACACCATCACAGAAGGCGAGTTAATCAGGCACAATCTACCTTTGTTAAAAGATTACTGCTTCCAATCACCTTTAGCTCTTTCCGTGCTTGGAAATAGCTTCCAGAAGGACTTATTTCATAATACATTTGCAGGATGGTCCTTCTTGCCCTTCTTGAACAGTAAATATGATATTCACCTTTCCTAGCCTCTGTGAGCTTTCAATGATGATAGAAACCAGCCATAGCATCAGCCAGTTCTCCTGGAACACATCCTGCACACCATCTTATGCCACTGACATGTAATCATGCCGCTTGCTTCTGTACTCCCTAGCCATTATCTACTGTAAGGATTCACTTCCACAGACTTAAACATTAGCCTTCAGGTCCTGGTAGGCCAGAGAACAAATCTTACCAGTAAAAACAGAGGCAAAAAAGGCACTATGCACCTCAGCCTTTTCCTTGTCCTAAGTCCCTTGCCTGTTGAGCAGTAGACCCACACTTTCTTAAGCCTTCAAGTTGTTGCCCCCACCCTTCTTGTTTCTCCCCACATCTCTCATGAATGTAAACTTTAGATGAACTTTGGATGGACTTTTCTCAACTCCATCCTAGAATACTCAGGCAACATCTCCATAACTCTTTTGGGAAGTTGGTGTCAGCTTTCATCTTCTCTATATTTTACTTCTGTATTGTATGAGCATCCCTCCATGAGGTTAGCTGCCCATAAGTGCAAACACCTGATATTTCACAGTTGTTTATCCTGATTGTTATGAATAAAGAGGTGGCTATGGAGACCTGTGAAGGTGAGCCTTGCCTCATCTTCCCTTTGCTGCTTCTTGATACATTTGAACTCAGTCAGGGATCCTGCCAAAATTGCTCAGCTTTCTGCATGTCAAAATAGGCCATTCTTGTGCTTTGGGAAAGTTATTCTTGAAGATTAACCAGCTCCTCTGAGCCCCTTTGCATATCCAGATCACTCTTCCACTGTATCCTACCAACCAGATCTCTGGACAACAGAGAAGTCTGTTCTTACAAACTACAGGGTTCTAATTCTACAAGCCAATTCAGTCACTTCTTTCGTGACTTTAACCTCCTGTCTCTGACCGCATTTGTGATCAGCACTTCCTTATTTGTGAGTAGCAAGTCTAACTAAGCACTATCCCTAAACATACTCTCTGGAAACATGTCTTTTTATTTCAAGTCAACTGGTTTAATTGCCTCCTTCAGTTACAGCAGAACTTTATTTTAGATGAGCTACAACACAAAGCAATTCACACTTTTTCTACACTTAAGCACAGAGCCTTTCACCTGCAAGTAATATCACAGCTACTTTATTTCACAACTCCATCATCTTTTGGCATTGTATCCACATTTTACAACCCAGTTGCAGGAGGCCTTTTACCTACCTGTCAAAATATTCAAGTCACTTTTACCACATGCACACACTCACTGAAAACAATACTCTTTAGCAGGATGTGAATATATTGCCTGAATCAGTATTTATCTTCCATTGTGCTTACAGGCACCTGGGGTTTCTGTTGCAACATAAGGGTAGGAATTAATGTTGGATCATTCTACGCTCCCAATCTTTGGATTCATCTCTAACAGCTGAGAAGAGCTGTAACAATGAGAACAATGCACTGACAAACAGATTACAGAAACAATCATAGAATGATTCAGGTGGAAGGGACCCACAAGGATAATCAAGCCCAACTCCCAAATCCACAGTTTCATATTAGTTACTGCTAATGTTACATACACACATATATACAAAGATAATTTCATGGCTTTCGGAAGTCTTATGCACTGACCACAGGTATTCCAAGTACCAATAGCCCTTTTATTCACATTTGCCTGCTAGCATCAACTGGATGAAAGGAAGTAGATACTACACTGTTCTCAATTTAAGAGCATATTATCAGGAAAAGGAGCATGCAGTCTCACCTCGAGATGATTTGCTAAGTGTCCCACTTGATGTACTAGCATCTGCTGACAAAGTCTGAATATTTTCCAAATCATTCTCCTTGGATTTTGAGCCCAGATTTATGCAAACCACCTCCTCTTTTCCACTCGAAGCATGCACAGGAGAAGATGAAGTTTCAGCATAGAGGCGTTTCAGTACTTTCTTTATGAACACTGTGGAGTAATAAAACATTTTTAAATAGGAAAAAAATAATCAGTGATTTAAAAGCTAGCTTAAGACATTAAAAATACACAAAACAAAACACTAATTGACACAAGAGTTTCCCTCACATCCAGTGCAAATCTGCCTTCAGTAGTCCCTACCTCTCACATGTAATAAAGTTGAAGATTTAATATATTAAAATCCTAAACTGTGTCAGAATAGACCAGCTTTAAAACCCCAGGGACCACTAGCAAGGTGACTTATAAAGTGCTCTATTTGACTAGATTTTAGTAATAAATTAACACAACACATTTGTGGATTAAACACACATTTATTTTTAATTTTCTTTTAAAACAGATATTTTTAAAGGTATCTTCTTACAGAAGCATTACAAAACTACTTGAAATACAGCTCTCCTGGTATAGTGGCATTGCAATTGAATCACTCATTAAAAATCAGTACGCTAAAACTGCTTCATCACGTAGAAAAGCTAGTAAACAACAGCAGAAACACATGGTAACCCAATTATTTCCACCAAAGTAGAACTACTCTTATACGCCTCTTCCTCTTATGGGGCCACCTTCTTACTTCATCTACAATCTGCTACTAACTCAAATGCAAGCATCATTTGATTAAAGGAAAAGAATATATGCAAATAATTTAGTCATCAACAAAATTATCATCTTTATACAAATGCATGCATATTTCAATCACTTGAAGCAACATCCTATGAATTTTTTGTCTATTGCAGGACATCCCCAGTTTCATAATCAAAACATTCAAGCAGATACTGCAGGAAGAGGGGGAGTGAGAAGGAGGGAAAAGAGATTTGGAGGAAAACCACGTGACCTTAATTCCAATTTTAAATTTAACAGAAATGATACAGACACTGTACAAGTGATTTGGTGCAAATTCTTAAAGTAATTCTGCCTAAAGAAGTTTACAGAAATACATACTAGCAGTTCACAGATCTCTTCAATAAACAACTTTATTTTACAGCTAAGGAATCAGATTCACTAAGTTGGGAAATCCTTGAATTCCCAGTCCTGGAGAGACAAGCTCCATTTTCCCATCATCTTCCCACACTGCCTTGGTAACAGGTTTCAATTGCCATGTCAGAGCTACAGGGAAGAATGTCTTGGACTTTTCTTTTTTGTCCTCCTACTCATTTACGCATAATCACTTTTCGCTTGGACTCAATCTCTTGAATAATCATGGACCTTATAAAAAAATCCAAGAAAATAGCTAAGTCTGAAGAGTTATTTGAGCAAAAAGCATTGCCTGTGGAGCCTGAATTTAATTTTTCTACACATATTCACCATAAAGCAATATCAAAAGTCCTGAGACAAGCTACAAGAGATATCCGCTTCAAGAAAACACAACTTATATTGCTGGTTAAATATTGCAGGTTAACTTGTTCCCAGAAAGACATCAACAAATCAGTGTGTACCAAACACACTTTTACTGAAGTTTCCTTGCCCAGATATTCTACCACTAGAAACACAGTTACTGATCTTAGAGGAAAGCACAGAAATAATCAGTACAGTAAGACAAAACTCATTGCTTTTTGAAGATCTCTAACTCTAAAGGAAGTTGTCTAAGAGGTTTATCTCTCTCCCTGAGCATAGCTACTAATACCACAACACTTTAACCAACTCCAGATTGAGACACCCGTACTGCAACATACCCAAAGCAAGTATTTCTTTGAGATAACAGTAAACCTAAACAAGGAGGTAAGTTTTTTTTTCCAAATCTGTTGTAGTAATCCTGCTTAGTAGCTACAGTAGATGCTCCACTCCTCACCTGAAGTCTGATTTCCCCAGTCATCTGTTCAAATACACCCCACATTCCTCTTCTCTTCCCAAAAAATGACTCCTTTCTTTCATTTTAAAAATATCTGAACTATACTCATACACACATCGGCATTGCTTCAGAAAGCAATATGAAATCAGTTTTAATACATGCTTATTCTTACGGGCTCTTTTCATCTGTAACACCTATGTCTGAGAAAGCAACTTGAAACACTTGCCTTTGAAGGGTACAAACACTTAGGAAGGCATACATTCAACAAAAATCTCTCTTGCTTAGAAATATGTATCTAGATCAGTAGCAGCAATGTATCTACTTCAGAAAACATGTAGTTCAGTTGTCAACACAAAAGCTTACTGTTTTTCAGCACAAACAAGGGAAGAAGAAGCTGGGTGCTCTTTACTGCTTGCAGCACTTCTGCATCTGACAGTGCCTCTCAGTACGGCAAAGGCACCTCTTCAGGGGAGGAGTAAGCCCCAGTAGCCACAACGGAATAGAAATAGGCTGCAGTGACATCTAGGGCATAACAAGTTGCCTGTTTGGAACCAGATGTACTTCAAGCCTTCTGAGTACAGCAGGAATTAATGAACCCCAGCAGTATACCTTCCTAGGAAAAAATTTAAGAGGCAGCATCCGTAAGTGGCTGGAAAAAAACCTGACTAATTTAGTCTAATATGTTTAGAATCCTAAGTATATTGCAACCAGCAACAAATAAATAAGTGAAATCTGCCCATGGTCCAACCCTTTTCCAAGAAGCTCTCCCTGCATATCAACAAGCAAGGAAATTAGATTGATGAATAATATCTATCCTGCCACGTACAACAGCTTTACAAGCACTGCTTCACATTTAAGAGTCTCTCAGAACTAAGCTACCAAAACCTTTTTCAGATGACAGAGGATACTGTTTCCTCAGGGTTCTATTGCTGCAATTACTTAAAAATAATAATAAAAAATAATCCTGTTATGCCAGCAAGTATCAGCTTAACCATAGGAGGCTGGTCATGTCTGACATTACACAGTGGCTTTTCTCCCCCATTTAGAACTCTCCCTTCCAACTTTTTTGGTACTATGCAGCACCAGAGATCCATCTGCAAATCTGGCAAAAACTGCTCAGACCCTTAGAACTAACTACATCTTAAGAGGAAAGTGAAGAAAATGCACAGAAAAAGGATCTATGAGAGAAATATCTTTCTTATCAGAGCTCCAAAATGGAATAAGACTCACTCTCACCATTCCAGTAGCACAGCTATGTACACATATTTATTGCTGTTGTTTTCCAGAAGAAATTACTGAGGGAGGATGTGCACAGATCTGTACTCTCTTTCAAGAGACCAATCCAGAAACACTTCACTCTTGATAGTAGATGGATGTTTCTGAATAACCATAAGCAATTTTGAGATATGCTTCTGAAAGACCTAATGAATTCTTTATAAAGCACAGGAAAATTAAGGATCTGGTATCTAGAATCAACCAAAAAAAAAGTGCCACATTTATGTACAATGTTAACATGCAAGACAAAGGATTTAATATTTCCCACTACTAAGTTTTGGAAGATATTCTTGAAAATTGTATTCACATATAACAAAATGTAGTGTTCCAGTCTGGGAGAGAAAGAATAGTTTGAGGGGAATTATCTCTACAACTGAGCCAGTACTTGAATTGAACAAGAAAGAAATATGAACAGCAATAAGAAGCCAATTACAAGGAAAAAAAAAAAGAGCGCCGTGCTGCAAGAAATACAGCAAACATATTGCTACTCTTAGTCCTGGAGTTTGATTTGTTCTAACAGATGAGAAACTGCAAGCAAGAGAAGGAAGCAAAGAATTTAAGGGGCAAAGAATGGCAGTGGTGTAGATGCTGCCAAAAGGAACAATGCACATAAGCAACAGCACTGCACTGCTTTCAACTATCCTAACTTTCCTACAACAGCTATGAAAGCAAAAGGACATCTATACGTTTTACAGGACATAGACCAAGCAAGAATTAATGAAGGCACACTTAAGTATCCAAAGGTGGGCTAGAAGAAAGAAAGGAACAGGCTATTTAGCAGGGTCTTTTGTGATAGGACAAGGGGAAGTGGTTTCAAACTAAAAGAAGAGAAATTTAGACTGGATATAAGGAAAAAGTCTTTTTATGACAAGGGTAGTGAAGCATGGAAGCAGGCTGCCCAGAGGAGTGATGGATGCCCCATCCCTGGAGATGTTCCAGGTCAGGCTCAACAGGGCTCTGAACAACTTGATCTAGCTGTAGGTGTCCTGGTTCACTGCAGTGGAGTCAGACTAGATGACCTTTAGATGTCCCTTCAAATTCAAGTGATTCTGTGATTCTAAGTTTGTCCAACACATGGTAAGACTTTAGAAGCTACCATTGCAGCTTATCATGGCTTTGATCCTCTGAGGTATAACTGACAACCCATTACTTGCAATCTGCTGAAAATTAAAGATGCTTTCTGAGTTCTACTGAGAATGTATACTGCAATGTACAGAAAAATGTCCTCATAGCTATGAGTTACTGAAGAAAGATGATTCTGTACACTCGGCCACATTGTGACAACAGATGGAAGCTCTAAGCCTCTACTCACAATGAATGCAGCTCAGGAGCTACCATGCCTTGGGGCTCTGTGTTATCACATCGGAATCTGACACTGTCTCCACAACAATCCCCTGGAGAAGTTGGCAGCTCATGGCTTAGACAGGTGTACGGTTTGCCAAGTAAAAAAAATGGCTGGATGGCCAGGCCCAGACAGTAGTGGTGAGTGGAGTTAAATCAAGATGGCAACAAGTGGTGTTTCCCAGGAGTGAGTATGGGGGCCAACCCTGTTTAATATTTTTATTAGTTATTTCAACAAGGGGACAGAGTGCACCCTCAGCAAGTTCACAGATTACACCAAGTTGGGAGGAAGCGTTGATCTGTCTTAGGGTAGGAAGGTCTTAAAAAGATATCTGGATAGGCTGGCTCAAAGGACTGAGGCCAACAGGATGAGTTTCAACAAGACTAACCGCAGAGTCCTGCCCTTTTGTCACAACAACCTCATCCAAGTGGCTGGAAAGTTGTGTGGCAGAAAAGTACCAGGAGGTGTGGCTGACAACCAGCTGAATATGACCCAGCAGTGTGCCCAGGTGGCCAAGAAGACCAACGGCATCTTGGCTTGTATGAGAAAAAGCATAGCCAGCACTCAGCACTGGTGAGGCTGCACCTTGAGTACTGTGTTCAGTTTTGGGCCCCTGTCAATGGTTTAAGGGCTGGTTCGGCCCGATTCCATGACAAAGGGGGTAAGGAGACCCACAGGCCCACACTCCGGGAAAGGGGAGAGGGAAAAGGAAAAAAAGAAAAAAAAAGAAAGATGGGCCTGAAAATAAAGCAGTGGCAACGATCTGAGGAGGAAAGGTGATTTACTGAAAAAGATACTGGAATGCAAAATAACACACTGTAATACAA
>JANHGO010000037.1:28519077-28532406 GCA_024606505.1 Aquila spilogaster
CACCTACTACGAAAAAAAAAAATCATTCATGTCATTTAGATCAGCGGCATTTCCTATTTGCAGCTTGGAAATATTTTACAAATTTTCATGCTTTTGTGCCCACTTTTTCTATGGAAGCATGACTGTAAAATTTTCCTTTGGCTACATTTGATATGCTTTCATTATTTAATCTCTTTAAGTCATGCACCATTCTCTCCTTTAGAGTGTTTACTCAAACATGGTTGACAACCACATTTGAAAGCAAACTTTGACTTCTTCAACGACCAATTTAGAGGCATCCCATGAGTTAGAGCACTGGGAGGTAAGGAGGCCCAAGAGAGCTGGTTGACATTCAAGTATCACTTCTACCAAGGTCAAGATCAGTGCATCCTTAAGAGAAATAAATTGAGCAAAGTTGGCCAAAGACCCACATGGATGAGAAAGGGGCTCATGGAAAAATTCAAAAGGATGAAGAAAGTCTATGAAATGTGGAAAATGGGTCTGGTCACTTGGAAGGAATATTGAAAAGTTGTCAGGATGTGCAGGATTGTGTTGAGAAAGGCTAAGGCCCATGTAGAATTAAAACTGATGAAGAAGGTAAAAGACAAGAAGAAAAGCTTAAGTATGTCAGTAGCAAAAGGAAGACTAGAGAAAATATGGGTCCTCTGCTGGATGAGGTGGATGCCCTGATAATGGAGGACACTGAGAAGATAGAGTTACTGAATGCTTTCTTTGCTTCTGTCTTTACTGCCCCTTGGGAATTCCAGACTCTGGAGATAAGAGAGAGAGTCTGGAGAAAGGAAGATTTCCCAGAGATCAAGATGTATCTAGTCAGAGATAGTGCAAAGGCAGTGCACTCAAATCTATGCACCCTAACAGGATGCAACCGTAAGTGCAGAGAGACCTGGCAGAAGTGATTGCCAAACCACTCTCTATCATCTTTGAAAGGTTATGGAGAATGGGAGAAGTGCCTGAAGTTTGGAGAAAAGGCAGCTCATGTCCAGCTTCTCATCCACCAGGACCCCCAAGTCTTTCTCTTCAGGGCTTCTCTCCACAAGTTCTTCCCCCAGTCTGTATAAATAGCTGGGGTTATCCCGGCCCAAGTGCAACACCTTGTACTTGGCCTTGTTGAACCTCATTAGGTTCCCATGGGCCCACTTCTCCAGCCTGTCCAGGTCCTTCTGGATGGTCTCCCTTCCCTCCAGTGTATCAACTGCACCGTTCAGCTTGGTGTCATCTCCAAACTTGCTGAGGGCGCATTCAATTCCATCATCTATGTCATTGATTAAGACGCGGAAGAGCACTGGTCCTAAGACTGACCCCTGGGGACACCACTTGTGACTGACCTCCAGGCAGACCAAGAACCATTAATCACAGCCCTTTGGCTGTGACCAGGCAATCAGTTCTTAATCCATCCAACAGACCATCTTTGAAATCCATCCCTCTCCAATTTGGGGAGAAGAATGTGGTGAGGGACCATGTCAAAGGCTTTGCAGAAGTCCAAGTAGATGACATATGTTGCCCTTCCCCTGTCCACCAATGCCATCACTCCATCATAGAAGGCCACCAAATTGGTCAGGCAAGATCTGCCCTCGGTGAAGCCATACTTTTGGATCACCTCTTCATCTAGTATGTGCCTTAACATGTCTACTAGCAGGGTCTGGTCTGTGATCTTCCCAGACACAAAGGTGAGGCTCACCAGCTTGTAGTTCCCCAGGACATCCTTTCTCCCTTTCTTAAAAATGGGGGCAATGTTTCCCTTTTTGCAGTCACCAGGGATTTCACCCGACAGCCACGATTTTTCAAATATGATGGACAGCGGCTCGACAATCACATCAGCCATTTCTCTCAGAACCCTTGGATGCATATCAACCGGCCCCATGGATTTACATACATTCAGTTTCATGAGGAGGTCTCAGACTTGTTCCACTGTTACAGTGGGATGGAATCCACTCCTCTCATCCACACCTAGAGGTTCAGGGTCCTGGCAGACATGGGGAGCCTGGCCACTAGTGAAGACAGAGGCAAAGCATTCACTGAACACCTCAGCTTTTTCCATGTCTGAGGAAGCCAGTTCTCTACCCCCATTAATCAGAGGGGAAACGCTCTCCTTGGTCTATCTCCTCCTGCCTATGTACCTGCAGAACACTTCTTTCTTCTTCACATCCCTTGCCAAGTTCAGTTCCATGTGTGCCTTGGCTTTCCTGATCTCACCTCTACACATGCGGACAACATCCCTTTATTCTTCCCAGGCTACACAACCCTGCTTCCACTTCCTGTACATTTCTCTCTTTTTTTTTTCAAGAAAAGGGTAGATGTGGCACCTAGGGATGTAGTTTAGTGGGCATGATGGTGATGGGTTGAAGGTTGGACTAGACTTCTGTGATTTTAACTACTTGTCCATTTGTCCATTGTCAGTGTCTCCAGAATCCAAACACGTGCACACAACTGTGGAGAACTGCTTGCCACATTTTCTGTCCTCTTTCCTTTTTAGGAAGGTGACAGGACTTCAATACTGCAATAAATAAGTTTCATTTATATCACTGATATATGTTGTTGAAATCAAGATATGAAAGGGGAGAAAAGCATTGCTCTTTCTATAATCATCAACTAAAAATTACTCTGCATTCTGGGCATACTTGAATTTGCCAGACCTCACACTACACGTGCTTGAGGTCTATGTGGTAATAGAGGGTCATAGCTGTGCATGCTGCACCAATATAGTTCAAAACTGCACAAGGGAAACCTTATTACAGATATGGCAAATAAAAAAAGGAGGCACTGCACAGTAGTAATATTAACAGAAATACCTGGCACAACTTCTAAGAGAATCTTTGCTCCTCTGCTGGAGGGAAAGACCAAGCTAGACTGACACTGCCTCTGTTAATAAGGTTATAAAGATTAAAAAGAAAAATGGAGCCTTAAGAACTACATTCTTCTTGGGGTAGCCTCTGTGCTCATGGGGACAAGCAAAAATTCCTAAGTGGAGATTAATAAACTAGAGGTGACTATAGAAGAAAACCTGTGTGTACTATCATTCATGAGAGAGACCCAGACACTAGTTTAATCACTACTGTGATTAAAGTTGTGTATAATGACAGTGTGATCCAGATCCTACTAAGCCAAACATTTTTTAATCTGAGACAGGAAAATGTACTGCATTAAAATACAACTCTAGAAAGACCTCACTGGAAACACTGTGAAACTTTAAGTTTGCTGTAAATAAACTAGCTGAATGCAAATCAGAGCAGAGAAGTTTCTCCAACAACCAGCAAGACACAGAAGAACACAGATCCTGAGCCGTTTAGCATAAGCAAAGAAATGCCAGAAGAATTTTAATTATGAAATAGTAGGAAGTATTACGTAGCTCAAGAATAAGGTTGCATAAAAGCAGGCCACAAAAATACTAATGATGAGTAAGAATTGCCAAGCTAAATGCATTGGTAAACATCGAAAAGATTTTCAACTTTCTTCTCATAAACAAACAGGTCAAAATGAAATAAGGCAGCTAGGAAAGCCTCTTTCATTGAACTCTAAATTTCTATAAAACCTACAGGGCTGTTTCTAGCAAAAAGGACTAGAAGCAACTCCAAAGGTTGCTTTCAATCTTGTGTTCTTCACAAATTACTCCAGAGATCCTTACAGCTAACTACTGACATGCTAAAAAACTAAGCCAAAAGATTAGGTGTATACGATCCCACTAGGTCCCATATTTTGTTTAAAAAAAAAAAAAAAAAAAAAACTAGGAAAAAAAAATTTTTAGTTATCACAAAACTCACCAATGGAAAAAAAAAGGTTTCCAAACACTACAGTAGATGTACTATACAAAACAGAATCTGGATTCATTACATACATAAAGGTAGACTTAGACCATCAAGAATCGAAAGGAAACAGGACACAAACAATACTAGTTAAGTTGACTTTCATACCTACTGATGGTGTACAAGACAGGCATTCTTAAAAAAAAAATAAGCTGAGTTATACTGAATACATGACTTTTTGTTTTTTAAATAAAGGGCTAGTGAAATAATCAAGGTCCTGAACTTTGCTTACATGCTACCTCCCCTTTCACCCCCCAACTCCAACAGTACATAAGCCACAGTCATATCTAAGAGCAGTAAATAAAAATGCATACGTACAGCAGTTAAAACATCAGGGTGAGTCTTGGCTCTACTTCCTCACAGAAATCCCATGGACATCAAGTTTTCTACTTAAAGGAAAGTAAGCATAATTTATATTTGTATTTGTACTTATAGTAGTGATAAGCACCAGTTTAAACAGTCAGTAATGGAAAACAGTAATCTCTACTTTCATTCAAAGAATAACTGCATTTAACACGTGGATCTTCCTTACAATATTATTATATGCCTAAGTCATTTTACAGCAAGGTACATGGTTTCTATTGTACTTCCATGGCTTCAAACAAAAGCACTGCAGTCTTGCAGCCAATATAGAAAGCCGTAAACACTGTACAAAGAGAAGAATTGATGCATTTTTGTAGAAAATTTCAATTCTGATATACCTACAAATGTAAAACCCCAAACGCATACATTCTCTAGTCTTCTGAATCATTTTCTATTTAGATTTCAGAAGTGAAACAAAGTTTATTTTCTTTCCTGATGAAGATATACAATGCTTCCAAAACAAATAGTGTGTAACTGATACACACAGGATTTTCCTACTGCATGATTAAGCTGAAGCAACACTCAAAGATTCATATTTCCAGGAACTGTTCAACAACAAAAAGAAGCCAATGCTTTCAGAAAGGAAAACTTGTAACAGGTACTAAGCTGCTAAGTGGCTAATTCTTGACAACTCGCCTGTATAAACAGCGAAGTACAAATACATCAGAAAACTGAAAAAGCACTAGGTGTCTGCAGTCTGATATAACAGAAGGAAAACAAGCTCCAGGAGAAAGTACAGAACATATACTGGGTAGAGATAAAAATGAATATCCAGGATCTTTCTACCACAGGTTTCTAAGGATAACAAGCCTTCCTTCAATTAAATGCATTGTTTGGTATCTAAGTGTTAAGCTGACACCGTTAAGTTTCTTGTCTTACATACATATGCAACCCACCCACAGTTGCACACATGCCAATATAGGAATAATACTGCAGATTCATATGGATTCCCCTGGGGTTGACAGCATAACTCAAAACTCAGCACTACAGACAAACAAACAAAACTACGTTGAATAACTGAACAAATAACGTTCTGATCACCACCAGTGTTCCTGTCCAGCTGAATGTAGGAGGAGACTGTGTCTTCAAGAAACATTTCTTTGGAGAACACTTGCCACATACTTTTGGCTACTTGTCGTATATACTATAAGCACCCCCACGGTGTTTCTCAATTGGTTGCCTGCTGCCTACTGAAATGTAAGTTGGGCAGCAAGAATAAAACAAATGGCACCAGGAGCACTGAATACAGAGCTCTGAGGCGCTTGCGACTCACCCTACTTGATCTCCCTCCTACTAACAGTAGTGCTGTGCAACCTGGGAAGTCAGGAATTTCTTCTGAAACCATCTCATACGTAAGACATTTTAACACCTTATTTTGGCTAATGTGGAGAAGAAAAGAGTACAGCAGAACAGAAGACAATGGAAAGAACAGAATGTTTGGACAAGGCTTCATTAAAATGTTCAGTTCATCTCTGTTAGTGGAGAATTATTCTGTAGTATTCAATAGAATTATAATCCTTGTGCAAGTATCATACCACCTACAAAGGCTATTTTGGGATGGTTATTTTACAGAACTGTCACAAAATCACAGACCAATGAAGGTGAGAAAAGACCTCCAGACATCATCCAGTGCTCAAAGTAGGGTCACAGAATCACAGAATTGTAAGGGTTGGAAAGGACCTCTGGAGATCATCGAGTCCAATCTCTCTGCCAAAGCAGGCTCCCTAGACCAGGTTGCACAGGTTGGCATCCAATTGGGATTTGAATGTCTACAGAGAAGGAGCAGCTTGCCTAAAGCCATGGTCTACCAGGTATAACAATCCCAACACCTCAGTCATCATTGTTTCTCTAATCATAGCTACATAGTCAACTCTAAACCAGGACACTCAATGGGACCACTTGCAGTAGAAAAATACATAGATACATAGATTTCACTAAGGCAGGGTATAAAAGTGTTTTAAGAGACCGTTGCACACAGAAAACATCAGTCAGATTGCCATTTTTACCTGCTAGCAGGTGGAAAACCTGATAAGAACTTCTGGCTAGGAGGTGTTTTCCATTCCCTTAAACCATTTTCTACAATGCTTACTTCTTTTATCACACAATACAGACATTCATGTTTTAGGTCTTCTGCATTTCTGAAGGAGTTGAGCAACTGGCCAAGTGGATCAACCTTTTATTTATTTGGCCTAGCATACAGAGCTATGGCCAAGAATCAGTGAAAATTTCAATAAGATAAAAGAAACCTAGCTTATACAGCACAGTACAAACAAGATCCAGTCTGCAGTTACAACACCTAGTCATAGACGTGTGCAAGGCATGATACTGTTTACACATTAGCCACTCCTCCAAGAAGGCTGGAACGTATTCAGCTGGCCAGCCACTCAGCATCTAAAATGCTTTCACTACAGATGAAACTGTACTGAGCCCAGGGCACCATTATAGTCAACAGAAATCAGTACACAGCACATCTGATAAGAAATAAATTAATCTTGATCCAAGTTTCATAATACAAGAAGAGCCACATATACATTGCTTCCCAACATAAACAAAACCACAAATCATCTCCATTCAGTTCAAAATCAATCTTCCAGTCAAGTTCGCTTACACGTAACTACCAACGGATAAGGATATATATAACTTCCTCATTTTCAAAAGTGTTCAAGTCGCATGGACATACAAAGAAGAGAGTAAGTATACTATGAATGCAATTACACACCATGTAGCCTAGATGTTCATACCATAAGGGTGTATGTCATACTTATAGAAGGGGTACTCTTGTCCAAGTCAGAAGAAGAAATAGAAAAGTATTTCATGTTCTTGCTACCAGTGAGTTCAGCTTTGCTAAGACTGACATACTTCCATTCCACCACAGATGGTATGTAAATCATAGCAAAACACTAGCACAGGCGGTAACAAACTGACCCTCACAAAAGAAAAAAAAAAAAACTGGTAAGAAACATACAGAATCTGAGATGTAGTCAAAGTACAGTTCTACATATATAGGCATGGGAAGTCTCTGATTTCACAGTATTTTGTTTTCTGTTCACAGTCTATAAACAGCCCTCATCCTGCAGGTGAAGCTATGGTAACAGGTTCTTATGAGGACAGCTAAACAATACATGACAAAAGCAGGGACTGAAGGAGCTGCTGCAGAAAATGCAGGCTAAAGCAGATCACCGATTTCTTAAAAGAGGCCACTGTAGATAAACACAGAGGCCAATAAATCTTAGACCTTGTGCTTGGTCAAAGAGTATGCCTTTCTACAGATCAGCCACAATATCTCGTTTCCACCAAGCTGTATTTACCTATAAATGAATACTTTTACATACTATGACTCTCTCTTTTTTAATTCCAGAAAGTCCTTGTTTCTTAAAGGCACTATTATTCTCTGAAATTCTTTCTTGAGGAAAAGTAATTTTTCAGCTTAACATTTCAGGGTAGAATGCACCTTAAAGCCAGAAAAATCACTAAGGCTAACCCATCTGAATGACGGACAAAATTATTTTGGCTATCTACCACGCTGAAACCAACCTGCGTCTGCGTACATACAATATATTCCACAAGACTCTGGAGGGTCTTCAAGAAGTGGAAACACTAAAAATGGTTTACTTTTTTCCTTTTTTTCCTACTGTTTAATCACCTTTCCTTATGAGGTTTTTTTACATAGAACTACTCTGATAAAATGTGAATGACAGCTTAAAGGAAAAAAGTACATTTTTGGCTTAATGTCCAAACATAGCAACAGTCCTCTCCCAGTTTTACAGTTTATCTCACTGGCATTCCACATAACAGAAAACATTACTCTTAATAAAGCTACTGTCACATATTTAGGTGGAAAAGAGAAGAAACATACTGTTTGGAAATCAAACAGAAGGATCTACTTGTATTCAAGGTCACATGAATTCTGTGCTTGAGCTGTCTGCATGTGAGTACAGCTGTTAACCTTCATATCATGGGGAGCTGCACAAGGAGCTCAGACGCTGTCGTTTTTAATCTGTGTAACACTAACTTCACTACCTTAAGATTTGTGTCATGATCTCATATAACATCTTCTCCAAAACTTCTATTAGCATTCCATGTCCCATTGGACATTAAAATCAAATACTAATTGCCTAGATTTTACTCATCTTACTCTTAATGTAGACACAGAATTGTAATAAAGAACTTTCAGCTTTGTTCTGCAATACAGTAGTCCATAAAAATGCATTTCCATTTCTCTTTTCACCTAGTACTATGCTTTATAGTACAAGGAAAACCACTGTTACCTGGAACTTCAGTAATACATCATTCTCCCTTCTTTGAGGCAACTTTTGAACAAGAGCAACTTATTTAAGTATACAGCTTAAGATGTCAGTAGCAGAAAAAGGAAACAGTGACTGCATACTCCAGTTACGCATTCACCTAAATTAAGTACTAAGTCACATCAGCCAAGGGCTGTGCCATTCAGACTGACCTGTGGGCTCCCAGGCCAGCATGACTCACAGCAATCATAGATATAAAACAAAGATATACACTATAGAATGCACACATTTGTTTTCTCTTCTTAGCTAAGACAAAACCGATTCAGCTTCAGTAAGCATGATCTCTGTGTCACACCACAGCTTCAAATCAGTACGACTGGTGTTACATCTGTCAGCAAGTTCTGCATGACTGTGTAGTTCAATAAGAATCTGACTAATAGATTGTGCCATCCTGTCTCAACTGAGGCTTTAGAGATCTCTCAGTAGGCCACTTTAATTGCGACTGCAAGCTCCTAGACATCTAATAAACTTGACTTGACATGACACAGATAACAAGTTACACAGCCAACACAATGAGAACAGTAGGATTTTGTTCTGGCTGTTCATGAGAACCCTGCCTGCCTCACAGCAAAACCTTGTTGACTGTGTACTCTTACTACTGCCCTGGGAAAATAAAGCATCTTCACCATCACATCAGTTTGTGCATGCTATCCACATTTCTAGATGTGTCATAACACATTTCTCATACTGCGCAAACAGATCTCACTCAAAACATCTAAAGATCTCACACTTATCCTTAACAAAGGAGAACAAGTTTGCTCGTTAAAATTAATAAAATTAATCATTTTTGCTACTCTAAGTTGGGCCAAGTGTATTTATTTATTTTAAAGTGGGATGAGCGTTGAATGGGTGGCCAAGGGGAAAAAGGTAACAAACCTCAGAAAAGCTCCACAGTATGTATGCTTAAAACATCACTGGTCACCGAAACCATACTCTGCAAACACGATGTGTAAACTGCCTCAACTTCAGAAAGTTTAAACCTTACTTTGACCTAAAAACTTCTTCCTGCTTCAGGGAATGCAAAGGGTATATGGCCTGAGGTGAGCAAACTCTAACTTTAGCTTGCATATATATGCTAAAGTAGTAGCCTTTTTCTTTTGAGCAACTACAGTAAGGTTTCTACCTGATCTTGGAGGGCCTTTTTTTCATTCTAAGAAACACTGCTGGTATTGGGTAATCCTACGCTATGTGCTGCAGGTAACATAGAAAACAAATAGTAACTCAGCTGCTTGAAGCACTGCTCGAAAAACAGCTAAACTAGTGAAAAAAGCAATTCAGAGTTCAGATTACTGAAGAAAAAAGTAAATTCTGAAAATGTTAAAGGGAACTTGCTCTCTCTGCTTGAAAGAAACTGAAATGAATTTCAAAATACAAGTATTTACAAAGCAAACCACAAAACTGCCAGAAGTAGTATCAGTATCACTGAGCACATAAAATATATAGAACGTAAACAACTGCACGGCCGTCTAGCCTTCCTCAGGGAGTAAATGTAGCACACTTGGCCATGACTTCAGTATTTGATTGCTACATAATAACCAGCAATTGCTACAGATGTTCCCACGTGCATCTAGCAAAATCAATACTACGCCAAATAGCCTGTCATTACAAAGCACTGGAAGCTTCAATGACAGACATTTTCCTTTCCTTCTAGTAGTTATAAGGGCATTTTAATATAAATTGTTAGGCAACCCTTAAAAGCGCAAGTTTCTAGACACTTGTTTGTTGTTTACTTTTAAAAACCTTTTGAACTAGAGACAACCAAAAGCACAATGGGACTGGATGGGGCTTTGAGCAGCCTGGTCTAGAGTGAGGTGTCCCTGCCTACAGCACGGGCAACTAGATGATCTAGTGATGATGACTAGATGATGTCCATTCCAACCCAAACCATTCTATGACTCTACAAGAAACCAAATACTGCCTACTGGAAATGACAGCCTGGTAGGTCTTCAAGGATTGTTCCACAAAAAAAAACCCAACAACTGTAATCTCACTGAACCCAACAACACCCCTTCCACTCCCAAGAACACTAAAGGCTGCATTACATCAGAATCTGCATACGTGTTACCTTCACAGACTTTCTAAATACAAAGCTGGTGGATCTACCACATCTGCCTGTTTGCTCCTTACCATGTCAGCCTCCCTCTCTGGCTACATTACTCACTCAGGCTCAAAGCTGAAGTCAGCAACAGCAGCCTATGATTTATTTCCTCCATCCCCTAGTAAGTTTTAATGGCAGATTCATCCGCGCTTACTCTAGTACAACTTCTATATTTAATCACAGAAACATTGGTATCACTGATTTTTTCAACTGCAACCCAAATAAATACACTGTCTTTCTCAAATACAGTTTAGATCATCATCATCCATAATAACTCTTTGGTTACCGACTGTAAGATGCATCGTTGATTGTTGCCCAAGAAAAAAAAGACACCTTTCCTGCCACTACAAAAAAAAAACCAAACCACCGAAGCAAAAAAAGAACAAAAAACACAATAAAAAACAACAGCAAAAAAGCCTACCAACAAACAAACAAAAAACCACAAAAACCAAACTCCATAAACCTATCAAAACACAAAACCACACAGTCAATATACCCTTTGCAGAGCACAACCAGCCTGTGCCAGACATCAAACTCCATCTCTAGATCACATTTCCCTTATTTGTAAATACCCATTAAAAGATATGACATTTACTCTGAAGAAAAGTGGTTTATCTTTTTTTTGTTTTGTTTTGTTAGTGGTGATGTTGACTATCAGTCTTCCCATTTCCAGTATAACCTCCCAAACATGAACCTGTAGTATCACTGGAACATCCTGTGGCATATCAACTTAAGCACTACTTACTAGCAGTGAATGTCAGTGATGTGCAAGGCACCAAAACCAGCACCTCAGTGCTACCCTTTAGCAGCCAGGCCATCACTTTGTCAGCCTGTATGGCAGCTCTATCTTGGAACCACACAAGCTTTCAAGAATGATGAATATGGCTTTGAAGAAGCAACTAATATTTAACAGCAATGAAATCCACTGTCCACTGTGGATAATCATCCTGTCAATAATGCATTGAACGAGAACTTCTCGGTCAATCTAGCTCTGCTATGTATCATGATTGAAAACTACACATGCAAACACTCAGAACCATACTTTCTCAGATAGGCCTGTCCAACCCATACCTGAGTAGATCTCCCTTACCTGTACTGCTGGTTTACTACCTTTAAGTTACTTTGATTCTTTCCAGTGACAACTCATCCCAACAAAGTGCCTGCCACCCTTTTTATTCTATCTTATGGACCAGATCAAAGCAAAATTAAAAATTCCAGTGTTCATTTCTAATCCAGACAAAAACAAACAAAAAACAACAACCTTCAATATCTTCTACTTATTGCGATCAGCAGCAGTGCCTGCTCAAATGAAGCTGCAGACTCTTCCAACTTTGTTATTTCAACCCAGGTGCCCACATGGCATCCTGTCAGCCTTCTATTCCTTGCTATATTTTCTGTTCCGTTTCAAACCACCACTCCTTAGAGGGAAACATGAGAGGCTCCTATTGTTAAAAGGTATAAACTATCACTCAAGCGGGGTCACTGTTTCTTCGCTTTTTCTTTCACTCCACAGAAAGAAGTGTTTTTACATTTGACCTCTGGTTTAAAGGAGTTGGAATCCTTTGGAATTTCACAGAATCAGTTGGAAGAGACCCTTAAAGGCCATCCAGTCCAACCCCCTGCAATGAACAGGGACACCTACAGCCAGATCAGGTGCTCACAGCCCCATCCAGCCTGACCTTGGCTGTCTTCAGGGATGGGACATCCACCACCTCTCCAGACAAAATCTGCTCTCCTTGCTTTCAGCCCGAGTCCCATGTTTATTTAAGTGCAAATAAACTCTCTTTTTCCCAACTCACTAACTTTCTCTCACAAAACACCACCCCTTTATACTTCTGCCTTTCCCCACAGGAAGGCACGCTGCATACACAGCGATTACTCCATCGGCTATGGATCTGCATCCAGGACAGGGATTTCTGCTCTGCTTTCATACCTCTTTCGGAGCTGCCCGTAGCCGTGCTCAGCCAGCAAGCACGTGAACACTGACCTCGCTGTCCAGGCACTCAAGCTCCACCAGGAAAGATTCAGACCGTGTGAAAACTTCGGAGCCAGCCACAAAGCCACTGCAGACGGTACAGATTCAGAGCGCTCAGAGCTCAGCCACGCAGAACTCCTTCGTAGAACAATACAGCAGCGCTTTACCAAACACCTGCGCTGTTACAACCACATTCTTCCCGCGCGAGGTCGGGTCTCGCAGAACTCAAACGCCGAACGAAGTGACGCTTCGATACGAAGCGCTGTCGCTCCCCAACCACCCAGCTCAGCGAGCGAACGGCGGGACTCGGGGCCGGGCACGGACACGGGCACCGACCGGCCCCGCGCGGGGCCCGCTCAGCCGCAGCGCCCCCGAACGGGACGAAGCAGAGCACGAGGACGGCCGAGCCCCGCCGCGAGGAGGGCGGCGAGAGACCGCCGGGAGCGCCGCTCAGCGCGGGGGAAGGCGACCGCGCCCGAGGCTATAAACACCGCCCCGCGCGCTCCTCCCGTCTCCCGCGCAGCAGCAGGGCCGCGGCCTCACCTTCATTCCTGCTCAGCGCCATGGCCCAGCGCGGCCCGACGTCCCGGCGCAGCCAGCCGGCCGGCGCCCGTCCTCCTTCCTGCTCCCCGCCGCGCCTGTCCGTCAAGAGCTTGACGTCCCTCCATTGGCTGAGACGGCGGCGGGGGGCGTGCCCTCCCCGCGCGGCTCCTCCCTCCCCGGCACTGCAACCACGTCTACATATGGTAACGTTACAAAAGCAAAATCTAAAAAGCATTCTTTTAAATT
>JANHGO010000037.1:28537566-28549239 GCA_024606505.1 Aquila spilogaster
CTATGCCTTGTAGTCTGCCTGCAGAGCAACAGTTATAGGTTGGGGCCGGCGGCGTCTGCCGCGCTGGCCCCGGCGGCCGGGGCGGCCGGGGCCGGCTCTCCCCGTGGCGTTTGCCGCCGGCTGGGCCGAGCGGCTCCGCGGTCCTTTGAGACGCCGTCAGCCGGGGAAATGAAGCCGTTCGCCGGCGTCCCGCTCCGGCCCGTCTCGCCTCCCCGAAAGTCGCCTCCCGCAGCGGAGCCGGCCAACGGCCCGGCGGCCGCCACCTCGGGGCGGGAGCGGGTGCGGGAGGGGAGCGGGGGGAGCCCTCCGGCCGGCGGCGAGCGCCGAAGGGGCTTTCTCCTGCGGCCCCGCTTTCTGCCGCCGTCGCAACCTAATTCTTAGCCCGGTGGTGCCCCGGCTCCGCCGGCCGTGCCGGCGCCGTACGGCCTGGCGTTTCGCCACGAACGCGGCCGTCAGCGCTTCGGCCTCAACTTCCCTGAAACTTCGGAGGGTTCGCGGTCTTCGGCCAGGAACCGCCCGGCTGTTCCCGTCTGCGCTCCGGCAGGGCACGGGCTCGCAGCGGCTTCGCGTGTCCCGGGAGCGGGGGACGTTCGAAGGAGTCTCCTCCGAAGCGGAGCCCTCGGACGGAGACGGGGCGCTCGGCGCGGTGCGAGCCCGAGGACGCGGCTGTGAAACTGGAGCGCTGGAGTTGCGCTCGGCGTGTATTTCTGCGCGCTTCGGAGCAGCACCGCCAGCGGAGCGCCAGCGCCGTTTGAAATACGGAACGGCTCTCCTCCTTTAGGTGGTGGATGGCCGCAAGCGGGCACCCTGCTAGGAGGAAGGGTCACCTCGGTGTGTGACCGAGGGCAGGCGACCGCGGAGTCCCCCGTGGGGTCCGGGCGGCGGGATGCTTTGCGCTGTGGCTTGGGATGTGGCAGGGGAAGAGTGTGGGTTGCGCTGGACTCGTTTTAAGAAGGCGGCTCTGGGGTAGAGCAGGGGGTGATAGTGTTTCATGATGCAAATGCATTTGAGGTGTGAGCCCTTCCCAGCTGTGATTAGTTTCAGTTCCGCCTTTGTGTTTTATCTGGAAAACAGGTAAAATGGGAAGCGCAGAAGTTTTATACTTCTATGCTTTCAGCAATATAGCAATTATACTTTCGAGTCATTTCCAGATGGTTTGCACAAAGCATTTTCTTTCAGAATTACAAGTTTTAATTTTTTCTAGCTATTTTTACAGTGCTTACCAGATTTTATCATTTATATTTGAAAGGTTGTTCTCCCCCCACCACCCCCGCCCCCTGTTATTTTGCATGCTTTTCCAGATGTCTGGTATCTGGTTAAAATGGACTCAGATGATGTTCAACGGTTTTATGAATTACAATGTTATGCATTGGAGATTTAATTCTGAGTGCTGTGTAGTCAGACCCTGTGTGATCTGACATAATATTCCTAAGTTAAAGAATGCATTTATTATGCCATTGTTCAGTTACACACGAAGTAAAAACCAGGACTGTCAAATAAATTCATTGATTCTATTTTAGATTATTTTTAGCTTTTGATTTTAGTACTATAAGGTGCTATTTGCATTTAGTTAAACGTGTATCTAGTTTGCACTAGAATGGTACAGGGCATACCTCTGTTGTTAACTTTTTAGAATTTCTAGACCCTCTGAAATGAGCTTAAATTTCTGGTACAAGTTGAAGTTACACTTCGAGTGAAGTCATAAATGCTTTAAACAAGCATTTAACAGCCAGCAAACATAGACTGCTCTTGACAGAGGTGTTGAGGAGAATGTGTTTTGTCTATGTAACACATAAAACCGCACAGTCGAATCCAAGATTTGCTGAATTGGTGGTTATATTCCTAATGACTTAATGGGATCAGGATTTCACACTTGTGCAGGGCAAAGTCCCACCTGTATTAGTGGTGATGTTGTTGGCTATGCCAAGCTGTTAAAAGAAGTTACCAAATCAAAGCAAAAATGTCAAGGTCCATTATGCCTAACTAAAAATTATATTCTAACAAATTCCAATGTATGAAGCAAGTTACTTTAATATTAGTTGGTAGATGTGATAGGAGAAATGTATCCCTGAGTAGGACATTCATGCCTGATCCTGAGGAAAGCTTGGGTATTCAGTTCCCACTGTGTCTGAACACCAGGTAGCATCCCACGCAGAGGGTACCTGCCTCGGCAGCCTTTCCTGACCATTGCCCGTCCTGGTCAGGTTACCACCTCAGGGTTACAACAGGTTTTTCTGACGGCAGATGTTCTAAAGGAAATACACACAGACGCAGTCTGGATGACTAAATTTCAGCTTGATTGAGAGCTTTGTCTGGCTAAATTATGGACATTGGAGTAATTACTGGGGTAGTTTTTGTGTGCCTTAACAAAGGTGGTAAAATGTTATTTTACACCTGCCTTTGGCAGGAACTTTTTTTCCTGCTTGCAATTACACGTAGTCAAAGCAATTTCCTTGTATAGCTATGATAATCCTATGAGTAGTTTGGGTAATAAAAAGAACATTGAAATAAACCCCTGTTTTTTCTGAGGTATACCATTGGGGGCCCTTTCAAATTGCATCAGTCAAACAAAAACAGCTGCTTCAGTTCTACTCCATGAACAAGACAAGTCTTATTTGCTGCTTCAGATCATCACTACAGTGAATTTGTTTATCTAACCATGCATGGTGAATGAGAGGACCACTAATGCAAGAAGTTAGTGTTAGCTCATCAGTTATGATTGTATTTAAGGGAGACTTTCAGTTCTTAGAAATGTATTTTATGGGCCAAAATATCCCACCTGAATTGAAAATACTCTGTTTGCTAAATGGGTAGTTTTGTTTGAATAACTAGAGAAAAAAATAGTCTTGTAGTTCAGTTTGCCTTGCAAAAAATCATAGTCATCCACAAACCATATGGCTTTCTTACCTCTGGTAGAGAAATATCTCTCTGCATGGCAGATACAGCATGTCAACAGCTATGATCAAATATAAGTAGAAGTGGGCATGGATGAATCAGAATCTCTTTTAAAGGAGACCTGTTGGAGACCACAACTTCTCATATTTAAGTCCATATATATCTCCATTATAGAATTATATTTCCCGAAACAGATTATAGTTCATCACAGCTACTTTCTGTTGTAGGGGCCAAAATGATTCATTAAAGTAAAGTAAGTACTCTTCCCATGATATTTATTTAGGAAATGTCAAGTAGCAGTTTATTCATTTAGTACACGCTCAGTTGTGATGAGAGGGTGGAAATCACTGCAGTTAGATTTCTCAATCAGTGTTTCTACGCATGCATATATATTTGGTCTCACTCTGCTTTTATGTTTCTCACTGTACTTTCTTAAATAGTGCTTTTGTGCATAAAATTTACTTATCTTCCATGCATTTTTATTCCACGTTTGACACATTCCGCTGTCCTTGCCAGTTTTGAAAATGAACAACAAATAGCTTCCAATATGGCATTGGCCTTTTAGCCCTCTGAATGTTTTTTTGGTTTTTTTTTTTTAGTTTTATAACCATATATTCTTACAATCTAAAAAGACTTTCTTTCCACCTTTGGTAGTCAATGTGGTATATACCTGCAGTTAGCAGAGATGCATGGGTTATACCATAGATGAAGGCTTTTATCTCACAAGGGGAGTCGGTGTCTATTATCCTCAGTAGATGTTGCCACCACTGTGTGTAGATGATGTAGATAAATTGACAGTAATGAAACATGTCAAAAATGTGGTCAAATACATACATAAATCCAACAAGGCAAAAATCACTAATTTAGAGATTCAGACTGTACATAGGCACAAATAACAGGAAGAGAAGTATACACCAGAGCTTTCTATCTATCTGTAGCTCCCATCTTGAGTCCTTCATAGCTGCTCCTTCTCCTCCCAAAATCCTTCCGCCACTCTCAATTTTGTATCTTCCATCTTAAATACTCTCTTTAAAAAGTACGTTTGTTACGTCAAAGGAAAGAAGAGCATCTTAGGGTTGTCAAATTAACCTGAGCTCCGTTTGAACGCAAAAAGTTGTTGCAAGCCAAAGTTTATTCTAGCAAATGTAAAGGTTAAGTCTTGATAGTGAAGTTGAAAACAGTTAGGAAAGCCTAAAACTAAGGAACACAAATTTAGGGAGAAATTGGACATCAGTCTCTCATGTAGTGGTCATTTAAGGTGTCTCTGATACATATTTCATTTTGGAAGCTGAGAGGCTGCTTGGGCAGTGTTCAGCCTCTGGAGTGCTGCCTTTCAGAGCGAGCAACTCCCCTGCCTTGCCCTGGAGAGGTAGCAGGTCAGTACTGAGAATAAGAATTCAAGACATTTTTTTGTACCATGTCCTTATTCTCTTTCTTCTTTAATTTAGGTGATACTGTATTTTCAATAATCCCAAAGGTGTGGAGGAGAATGCAAATTAATTGTTTAAGCTTGTCTGGAATCTAATTACCCTTAGCGTGCCAGGGTTTTTTAATATGTTGACTTCCTACATGAGATTTATTTTTGTGTATTGGAGGTCAACTGAACTAGTTTCCTGTGATTCTTTACTTTTTGACAGTATGGTTTACATTGTAAAACTTTGTAATGCCTTAATAATGTTATGCAAATTACATATCATAAAATATCCGCCAAGTCTTCAGCAATTCTCCTAGTTTCGCAACTGAATAGGCTGGTGACTTTTCATAGAAACCATATACGGTATGATTAATGGTGCAGATAATCAACGTAGGCTTTAAGGAAACTTTGTCCAAACCATTTCACTCTTGCATGGTCGTTCTTAGAGCTCGTGCAGCTGCAGGGGTACAGAAGTATGTTTTATTGCATTATTGTGTATTTTACTGGCAGTGAGGAGTAGAAAGAACTTCCCAGCCTTCGCGCCTGCCTTCTAGTTTCACAAGTAGCCTATAAAAATAACACTGAACAAATAGCTTCAATTGGCAAAAGTGGGAGGTTATTTTTGACCCTCATTTTTTCCCCTGAATGTCCCCCTCAATGGCAGACAGTAGAGAGAATCTCAGGTAGTTACTACTCCTTTTATTTCTTATAGAGTAATCTAAAAATAGCGGGGGGGGGGGGAGAGGAAAAACCCCCAGAGGATCTTCCAATTTCACATTCTTATTGATTTATGGCTTAATAAGTCATTGGGATATAAAGCTATAGAGCATAAACACTCTTACTCTATTGAATTTGTCTAAACAGAGTCCAAGTAAGATAAAAGATGACACTTCTGCTTCATTCACGCAGACTGAAATTCTTTCCAAAGAGCATCAGTATAAGGCCACCTTTATCCTCTGCACAACAGCGGATTTCACTTAAATGAACAAATAATATTCTTTAGTTTTAGAGATTGATAACAATTATCTTCCTTGATGAGCAGAAAGGAGGACAAAGCTTGCTTTTCTTCCTTTGATTTACTTCCCTTGATCTGCAGCCTTTCAAATCCTGCGTAGTTGAAGCTACAGGAAGAATCTGGGCCTTTTTTTAGGCTAGAAAAGGAAGTGAAAAAGCACAGTCAAGTTTCTTGAAAAGACTACGTATCTGTCTGAATTCTTTATCATACCCTTAACCAGGCTTCCTCATGAAAACACGATGTATAGGAAATAATATGTAGACTTAATAATATTTACTTTTTAAAAATTGGGGCATGAAGACATCACATAGCAAGATATTGCGTACAAGTAAGAAGTATTAATATCCTCTAGCTGGGAAGACTTTGGGCTCCCATTGGTAAGAGTGACACAAGGTTCACCTTCCTTCTGAAGGAGAATTCGAGCCCCTCTGATGTTTCCAGCCCTTTCTGGCTGCAGGACGTGAAACTGATCTTTTCTTTGATGGCGACTTGTGGCTTTGTTCTCCAGCATCTGGCCTGGTTTTTGGCTATTTTGTGGTTATCTTTGCCATAATGTTTCACTTAAAGGTAAGACATTTTAAAAACGTGATTGTTAAGTGTTCCTGTTATGCATTGTATACACTGTCATTTGATTTTTATTTCAGTCTGAGATTTTGATCTCACTCCTTTGAGGGTCTGTTTACAAATGGTGTCATTTAGGAATAGCTACTGTAGTTTGTATTCATACTGCAAATGTCCAAAATTAGTTTTCAGAGCTAGATAAATTATTGGATTTAAGAGAATAACTTCAATATTGAAGAGATTAATTTTAAAATAACTAATGTAAGAGGTGTTTCCTTAGTAGCTTAACAGAAATTTAAGTTTGCTCTTTTCCTTTCTGGAATGCAAGTGGATAAATGGGAGTGCTGCTTTTTTCCCATACGTTTTAGTAGGCCGAGAAATGAAAATGTTACACATAGGCTAGGCATGGCTCCTTCACAACACACAGGTTATTTAAACTGCTGTATACTACGATTTGTAGCTCAGAGTGTTTTTGTCACAAATATCTGCAGTTTATAGCATTATATGCAGAAAAGGCAGCAGTACATCTGAAAATGCAGCATTACTTTTGCTGCCAGTCCTGAAATGCATTGGATTCTATAGCGTCTCCCATCTCCATGCACGTCAGTTTTTATTCATTATGCAAGAGGTGAATATAGTAAGTGAGGTGTTTCAAAAGAAATTATTTTGATGAAGTTGAAGAGGGATGCAATTAGTTATGATATCCTGTACTTTTGTAATAATATGTATCCATATTAAGTAATTAGATAACAGTTTTCTTAAATGATAATTTAGAATTTACTACTCCAAAATCTTAACGTGGATGACACTTTTAAAAGAGAAAGCATGTCTCCGTGTTACTTTTCAGCCTTATTCCTCCTTTTGTAAAGTGATACATTCTTATATCGCACTGACCTTTCTTAGGAAAAGTTGAACTACCTACACTTCAAGACTTCAGCTGCAATGAGATTTAGAAAGTTATATATTACTTTATGAATTCAAAGGCACATACACTGACCTTTGAAAATAATGAAACAGATGACCGAAGCATTATAATAGATCTAAATAGTTAAATTCAATAGTTTGAAGGTCTGTTACCTTAATTTTCAAATCAAGAAGGGATAGATTAATTCTGAAATTAATTCCCAAAGTTTTTCTCTTTTCCCTCCATAAAAATGTTACTCTACAGCTAAAATAAATTGTTAAAGGTTACGTAAATCAGTGGAAATATTCTTACGTCCACCAATTAAAGATCTCCTATAGTAATGTGTGTTCATTCTTGAGGTCATTTATAGTGCAGTTAATGTTCTTTTATATTGTTTGGTTTTGAGTTTTCTTTTTGACATAACATTTCATTCTTTTTGTTAATTGCTGTATTTCAAAACAGCGTTTTCATTTTATGGTGCTTTTGGAGATTGTACATTCCTTAGTAAATGTCTCATCTGATACATTAATACTTTTAACATCTACAGTGCTTATGATTTAGAGCAGGGTGGAAGTCACTCTCAAATACTCCTTGTCATGGATAAATTATGAAACATACTTCCTTTGCTAACCAGTGTCAGGTCTCTGATCAGTTCCCTGTGATTTTCTATTTCTTTTTACTTTCCAAAATTGTCACGAATTGCTGTCCTAAAAAATGATACAGAAGGAGCAAAATACAAAGCTGAGAAGTGCAGTGTATGCCAGCCTGTAGAATGCTGCTTTGATCAATAAAATAGGAAAGTTTCTCCCATATAACTGTATCACATTCAGACTCCGGTCTCTCTCCTGGCATCTGCTTGTAGGTAACCGTTTATTTAGTTGTGTACCCAACTAATAGATTTTATTTTTCTTTTCATTTTTTTTTAGAAAGTTGACAAATGCCTTTTCCAAACTTCCTTTAATAGAATATTTTCTACATGTTTATTCATTTCTTTAAATTATACTCCGTTATTTTAAAAACTTTGTGATATGCTTTCGAATTTGATGGAATTTCATTCAAAATGTTCTGACAAATGTCCATCTGTTACTCCACAGCATGTACACGGACACTGAAACTTAGCAAACTAGTGGGATCCCTGAGAATCAAGAGAATGTGTGAAGCCTTACATTCTGATTACAGCGTTGAAACGAAAGATAACATTTTCCTTCACTGCTTGAAAGATCAGTGCTCTAAGTACAGCTTGTGTTAACATTTGTGTTTTCCTGCACTTAGTGTTGCAATGTATCAGCCGAAGGGTGAGCAGACGCAAGAGCAAGCCCAAGTTAACATTGGAAAAAAGGGAGAGTATTACGGAGGGGTTTAAGGAAGTGTTGTGATACTGCTTGGCACCAGAAGAAAAGGAGACAAATGGTCAAGGCTATAAATGAAAGTGTCTGAATGTAGCAGTGAAGAGATCCTAATAGGGCAGTACAGAGGATGACTATTTTGGTTGTCTTCTTCTGGTTACATACAACAGGCAGGAACAAACTGCATAGCATCTCTTTCCTGAGGTATCGTACACAAACTGCAGCATGAAAGACTGACAGACTTAAATATTTTCGTGTGTACAAGATAAACCTGCACAGATTATAGAAACAGTCATCAGCATCGTATAATGCATCTTGATATGTAAAAATGTCTAGAAGGAGCTCAGCTGATAAGAGGTAGCTGCCAGGCTGCGTTTGTAGTGTTCTTTACTTGAAAAACAGATTACCCGTAAAATAGGGTAGCTTGTCAACCTCCCCCCCCAGGAAGTCATTTACTGCAAGGAAACATTGTACCGCTCTTAATTTCAGTTGCATAATTCCACATAATGATGAATAAAATTTGCCTCTCTTTTTCAACGTCTTTCATGGGGCTGCTCCAAGTTACCCTGAAGAAATATCTTTCTTGTTATTATCACGATTTGCCACGTAAGCTGCGTTCCTCTTGACCAATGGAACAAATTTTTCCTATGTTTCTGATTTTGGAGCACAAGGAACAAAGTATTCTTGGCAGCCAGGCTGTTCCCGTGTGAATTCTCTTCTGAAAGACATCAGTGTGATCATTAGTCTTAATTTTTTTCAGAGCAAAACAGAAAATCCTCTTCTCCAGCCTTGTCCTCCCTTCGTAAATATGTCCAGCTCTTGTAATCATTACCACTGGTGAAATCTCATCTGAAAGACTTGCAAGAAGTACCAAAATAAACAGCAATGTATGTGCACGCAAGATGTCTCTGTTATGAAAGTATGATGGATGCACTGAAATATTAGTAAAAACTTCTTGATGCCTTCCCTTTAAAACTGTGCCTATGAAAATTTACTTTACCACCCAGTACTACTATTTATTGGCTATAGCTACTAATACTGTGCGGTTTGATCTAGAGGATTTTGTGGTATTCTTCTTAATTGATTGATATTTCATGTATTGTTTTAACAGGAATCTGTGCCAACCTATATACCATAAACCTATTAGAAAAATCTGTACTGTATACATAAGCAACAAATTGTGATTAGACCCAAGCATTTATATACCTTCCACAAAGGAGAGTAGAGAAAGAGTTAAGACTGCAGACCTAACAGTAACTTTTCAACATCTTTAGTATCCTTAGATTTCACAGAAATTTTAAGAGTAGTTTAAATATTCCCACAGGAAAAGAAAAAAGATAAAAGAAGTGACTAAAGTACAATAAAATAAAACAAAACAAAGTGGAAAGTCAGAAGATAATATAGAATTAACAGTACTGAGCAATACCAAATTAGTATTCATATAGTCATTATGAAGATGAAACTAGTAATAATTTCACTTTTTTCCATATGGAGGCAGTTAATTGTTCCTAAGTATATGGAAAAGCTCATGAACTGAAAGACTAAACCAGAATAGAACCGATTCCTGTAAAAATTGAAATATGATGTAATATCATTTAGTGGTTATGTACAGAATTTTTTTTCTTCCTCACACGTGACGTAAAATTTTTATTCAGAAATCAGTGAAAAGAATTTTCTGGAACGTTGCCTGTTGTCACTAGGAAACACCGACATCTTTCTGAATTTCCTTGATAAAAGCACTTTCATTGTTTTTTTCCCACAGCAGACTACTAAATTTCAGGTGGTGCTGAAGTGACATATTTGTGAATTCACGTAAAAACACCCTCCATGTGTTTGTGCCCGAACCTGGGCCTTCGCGTAGGTGCTTGGTGCCGTAAAAGGGGCTGACCGAAATCTCCGTTTCCATTTGTGGTTTGGTCCCTGGGAAAATTGCAGGCTTTCTCTTGCCCACTGGCAGTTTATTTGCTTTACCTGTGCTCGATTCTGTGTCGTGTGAGTGAGTCGAGGGGTGAAGGAGAAAGCGGCATCCTCATTTTTGGCAGGAGGAGACATTTTGATAGCACCGCCTTGCGCTAGCGACGAGATGTGGTTGGGCTCCCGTTAGTGCCCGGCGTCGCTTGAGGTGCCGTAGCATCTCCGAGACGCCCGTGCGGCCCCGGCTGGCGCAACAGGGGCTGGCTGGTGTCCCGGCCAGGGCCACCCAGCGCCTCGGAGGGACCACCGGCTCCCGGGGTGGCCTCAGGGCCACGTTGGGGATGCCAGGTAGTCACCCTTCTGCGCCTCAGCCGTTGCCTCGGAAGGGTCCCACGTAACCTGTATCTGCCAACGTGATACGTGTCTGCCCGCCTCAGGTATCTCGAGGTTTCCCAAATAACGCCAGGCACCCATTTGGGAGCGACCAAATCCTGCCCTAGGCACGTGCTGCCGTCACGCCCAGGGGAGCTGTCGAAGAGGCTGTACCTCCCTGGAAGCATTGACTTTGACGGAAACAACTTCACTGGGAAAACAAAACTAACAGATCCTAGAGATTTAAATGCATTTGTGTTTGTTATTTGATATAATAAATGAGCACACATAAATTGCTCTCCAGATATGCTTGGAGAACATTGTGCTGCCCGTGTGCAAATTTGAGCTGTCAGTTGCTCAGACTTCAGCTTATTTGTATTTAGTTTTCGCAAATTAGCCTACTTCCCGGTGAAATCCAGCCATCTCAAATATTTCAAATGTTTGAATTCAGCCATTTGAGTTACGGGTGAACAAGGAAGGTTTTGCCGCCGGACTCAGAGCTGGGTTTTAGGTGCCAGCTGGTGAAGGCATCCCTAAGCGGACGCCGTGTTGTGAGCAGGGGTTTTGGTTTTAGCATCGTGTTTGGGCTGTGTCATACTGCACCGTACCCTTACCCAGGAGGAGTGACTTGAATATATCAACTCTTTGAGTGAAATGTGGTTAAAAAAAAATAAATCACCTAATTTGGACAGAGCAAGTATGGGCATTTTCAAGTCATAAGGAGCAAAGACTGCCTGCAAGAGAAGCTGTATTTTTGGCTTCGCTATGTCACACATGAACAAATAATCTATGTTCCTATTTTTTTTGTAATGGAAAACTGGGAAACGGCATTTTCTTTCTGTTCTTGCTCTTGTCAGAAAAGTAGCCAAATAACCCAAACCACTGGACTGGGATATATGTTTACTGGTGCCTGAAGAGAGAGCATCACCAAGTTATTCTCCCCAAACTTTGCAGTCCCCTTTGTTTGATAGCCGCCCCCCTTCCGTCGATGACCACTGAAGGTGTGCCAGGTGCCCGACACCGAGACTTCGCCACACGGGATGCCGTAGCGGCACTTGCCCTGCCTCTGCACTGGTGATGAACGTGCCACCTTCGGGGCTTGTGGCCGACTAAATTGTCTGCGGGTGGGCAAGTCCATTTTTCTGTGGTGTCGGTGAGTAGCCCATCTCTGAACTGAATTACCGGATTATTTTGGGCTGTTCCTCTGCTGGCATCAGAGAAACCTGGAGAAGGTGCCTGGGGCGGGGGCACC
>JANHGO010000037.1:28555558-28575320 GCA_024606505.1 Aquila spilogaster
AGACCTGCAACCTGCCGGACCTGCCCGAGATGCAGCTGCCCTGAACGCCGGGTCCGGGAGGCAGGGACCACCTCGGCGTCCTCAGCAGCGAGCCCGGGGCGCACCGTTTGGGCCGTGTGCGCGGCGCTCCGAGAGCTGCGGGCAGCGGAGCTGCGCCGTGGGCTCGGCTGGGAGCTGAGCTGAGCTGAGCTGAGCGCCGTGCGCTGCGGCGCGGGGTACGGCGCGGGAGGGAACGGCTGGCGCTGGGCGGCTTTGGAAAAGTGGCTCTTGTGCAGAGCAGGTGATGGTGGTGTTCCGTAACGCGAGTGGACCCGAGGTGCTGCCTTCTACACCTGCGCTCAGCTTCGTTTCTGTCTCTGTGTCGTGTCAGAAGAAATAGGTAGAGGGAGAAGAGTGAAACTTTTGTGCCGCTGTGCTTTTGGCTCTGCAGCAATCCTGTTTTCAAAAGCTATTTCTGTCCGGATCGCACAAAGTGTTTTCTGTCAACGTTACAAGCTTTAATATTACTGCGTGCAGCTTTTCTTGCAGAGCTGACCAGGTGTTAGCATTTGTATTTAACCGGCTGCCATCGTAGACCCCTCTTCTCCCCCTTCCAACTCATTTCATTTTCAAGACGTTCATTATGTCATTAAAATGAATTCAGAGCATGTTCAATAGTTTTGTGAATAACAGTGTTATTAAGCATTGGAGATTTAATTCCGAGTGCTGCAGTCAGACCCTGTGTGATCTGCCATAATATTCTGAAGTTAAATAATGCACTTATTATGCTGCTGCTCAGTTAAACATGAAGTAAAAACTGGGGCTGTCAAATAAATTCGTTGGTTCTGTTTTAGATTATTTTTAGCTTTTCATTTTAGCGCTATTAATGTTATTAGTATCTGGTTATACACTTAGCTACATGCCCTGAAAGCAGTGCTGGGCGTAGATAGCTCTTTGTTAACTTTTTAGAATTTGAAGTCCTTGTGCAATTTTTAAATATCTCTAGTGAACTGAAGATATGCTTAGAGCGAAGCCCTAAGGGCTGCAAAAGAGCCCTCAGTAGGCAACCTGCCCAGCAGAGGTGCTGGAAGAACTTGTGCAGTCTGTGCAACAGACTGAGCTGCACAGTTGAGCCCAAGGCTCTCACGTCAGTGCTGATGTTCCCCATTGCTTAACAGGAGCAGGAGTTTGCGTCGGTGTGGGGGAAAGTCTCATCAGTATCAGCAGTGATGCTGTGGGCTATGCTGGGCTGTTACAAGCTGCCAAGTCAAGACAAAAATCATGCGTGTGGAAGTCCATTGTGGCCAGCTAATAGTTATTTCTAATCAGTTCTAATATATAAAGTAAGTTATGACTTAATAAGTTTGCTGTAAATCCAATGCGTTCCTAAATGGGACGGTCACACCTGAGCCTTGAGAGCAGCAGGAGACTTCCATCTTCACTGAGTGTGGTCCCCGGGCAAGGGTATGGCTCTGTTCTGACAGCAGGTGTCCTAATAGGGAATATTCTTGGACAATCTTCATGACTGCTTTCAGCCTGACTGGGAGCTTTGTCTAGCTAAATTATGGCCATAGTCATTGGCACAGTTTGTGTGGGCTTTGACTAAGGTGGTAAAGCAATATTTTACACCTGCCTCTAGTAGGCAGGAACTTTTTTCCGTGTTTGCAATTACACATAGTCAAAGCAATTTCCCTGCATAGCTATGATAGTCCAATGAGTAGTTTTGGTAATAAAAAGAACATTGAAATAAAGCCTTGTTTTTTCTGAAGTGCACCATCAGGGGGCCCTTTCAAACTGTATCAGTCAAACAAAAACAGCTGTTTCAGTTCTACTGTGTGAACAAGACAATTGTTATTAGCTGCTCCAGCTTACCACCAAGTGAATCAGTTTATCTAACTGAGCGTGGGAAACAGGGCGGCCAATACTGCTGAAAGTTAGCATTAGCTCATCAGTAATGATTGAATTTAAGAGAGACTTGTGCTTCTTAGAAATGTGTGGTATGGACAGGAATGTTCCACCTGAAGCTGAACTGTTCTGTTTGCTAAATGGGTAGTTTTGTTTGGATAACTACAGAAAGAAATTAAATGTAGTTTAGTTTGCCTTATGAAAATTCATAGTCATCCACGAACCATATGGCTTTCCTACCCCTAGTAGGGAAACGTATCTATGCATGGCAGAAACAGTGTGTCAACAGCTATGATCAAATATAAGTAGAAGTGGGCAGGAATGATTCAGAATCTCTTTTAAAGTAGACCTGAGACTACAACTTCTCATATTTCAGCCCATATATATCTCCATTATAGAATTATACTTCCCGAAACAGATTATAGTTCATCACAGCTACTTTCTGCTGCAGAGGCCAAAATGATTCATTAGAGTAAAGTAAGTACTGTTCCTTTTACTTTTTTTTTTAAAAAAAGGAAATGTCAAGTAGCAGTTTATTCATTTGATGCACGCTCAGTTGTGATGAGAGGAAGGGAATCACTGCAATCAGATTTCTCAGTCAGTGGTTCTACATATTTGGTCTCACTTTGTTCTTTCCTGTTTATCATTTTGATTTCTTCCGTGCACAAAGCAAGGGCATTTATCTGCTATATGATTTTCTTGCATGGTTTTCATATTTCTCTGTCCTTGCCAGTTTTGAAAATTGAACAGATAGCTTCCAGTATGGCACTGACCCTGAGCCCTCAGATTTATTTACTTATTGGTTTTATAACCGTGTTTTCTTATAATCTTGAAAAGTTTCCTTTCCTTATGGTGTATGTATGTGGTAGTATGTATCTGGCACTAAATGTATGAGGTATAATATAGAAAAGGGCTTTTTTTTCTCACAAGGGGAATCAGTGTCTGTTGTCTTCAGTAGATGTTGTTAGTGCTATGTGTAGATCAATTGATGGTAATATAACAGGACAGAAATACAGTCAAATGTATACATAAATCCAAGAAGGCAATATCAGTAATTTAGAGACTCAGATTTAATATAATGCACAAATAGTACAAGGAGTAGTATATACTGGAGCTTTTTATCTTTACCTCCCCATTGTCCTTCATAGCTGCTCCTTTTCCACCCAAAGTCCTTCCTCTGTTCTTAATCTTGTACCACCCAGCTTGAGTGCTCTCTTTAAAATTCAGTTTGTTCTGTCAAAGAAAAGCATCCTAGATTTGTCAGATCCACTGAGCCCTGTTTTGCAACAACAATGTTTATGCTAGCAAATGTAAAGGTTAAGTCTCGATAATAAAATCACAAACTAAGATAGAAAAGGAAAGCAGAAGATGAAGGAGCAGAGACTTAGGATTGGACACCAGGTACTGGTGTGGTTGTCATTTAAGGTGTGTGTGATCCATACTTCGTCCTGGAGGCGGAGAGGCTGGTCCAGCAGCATTCAGCCTCTGGAGCTGCCTTTCAGAGGGAATAACCGTACTGCGTTGCCCTGGAGAGGAAATGGGTCAGTACTGAGAGCAGCAACTCAAAACATATTTTTTTGTGCTGTCTTCTAATTATCCTTCTTCTGATCTTTTAATTTCGGCAACATTGTGTTTTTTTAATAATCTCTAAGGTGTGGGTGAGAATACAAAGTAATTGTTTAAGCTTGCCTGGAATCTAATTGCCCTTAGCATTCATGGGGTTTTTTAATATGTTGACTTCTTATGAGACTTACTTTTTGTAGTGGAGGTCACCTGAATTACTTTTCTCTGATTCTTTACTTCTCAACAGCATGACTTGCACTGTAAAAATTTTTAATGCTTTAATAATAATATAGAAATGGTGTATAATAAAATAACAGTAAAGTCTCCAGCAATTCTGATAGTTCTGCAGTTGGACTGGCTGGTGACTTTCCGTGGAGACTATATGCAGCCTTACTAACAGTGCAGCTAATCAACTTAGCCTTTAAGGAAACTGTCCAAATCACTTCACTGTTGCACTGCTGTTTTGGGAGTTGTGCAGCTGTGCAGTACAGGAGTGTGTTATGGTGTTGCTTGGTGTTTTGCTGGCAGCAAGGAGTAGAAAGAGCTTCCCCGCTTTCACACCTTCCTTCTTGCTTCACATGAAGCCCATAAAAATAACGCAGAGCAAATGGCTTCAATAGCCACAAGTGAGAGGTTATTTTTGAGCTTTATTTTCTCCCCAAACGGCAAACAGTAGGGAGGGAATCTCATGATATTACTATTCCTTCTATTTCTTCTAGAGTAATCTATAAAAGTGGGGGGAAGGACAAAAAACCCAGAGGATCTTTCACACTAACATTCCTATCTATTTATGGCTTCATACAATGTTGGAATATAAAGCTACAGAGTATGAACACTCAATTGAATTCGTCTAAACTGAGCCCAGGTAAGATAAAGATGACATTTTAGCTTCATTCATGCAGAGTGAGATTCTCTCCAAAGAGAACCAGCACCAGGCCCGCCTTGAATCCTCTGCACCACTGCACATTCCACTCAAAATGAACAAATAAATTCTTGAATTTTAGTGATGGATAACAGTCATCCTCCCTGATGAGAAGAAAGGAGGATGTAGCTTGCCTTTCTTCCTTTGATTTTCCTTCCTTGAGCTTGCAGCCTTTCAAATCCTGTCTGGTTGAAGCTACAGGAAGAACCCTTGCCTTTTTTTACACTAGAAAGGAAAAAGCACAACTGAGCTTATTGAAAAGTCTGTGCATCTGTTAGAATTCTTCAGGATTCCTTCAAGCAGTTTTCCTGTGGCATGATGTGGATGAATAAATGGACTTCAGAATGCTTATTTATCTTCTGAAATTGGGACGTGAAGGTGTCACATGGCACAAAGGCGTTGCATAAGGAAGAAGTGTGGATGTCCTGTGGCTGGGAGGGCTTCGGGCTCCTATTGATAAGGATGACCTGGGTTCACTTTCCCTCTAATACCAAATTCAGCCCCTCTGATGTCCCCATCTCTGTCTTGCTGTGGGACATGAAATAACCTTTCTCTGTCCTTTGATGGCAACTTGTGGCTTTATTATCCAGCACTGGCCTGGTTCTGTGGCTGTTTCAGGGTTATCTTTACCACAGCGTTTTGCTGGAAGGTAAGGCCTTTTTAAAATGTAAGCATGTTGAGTTCTCCTGTTAATGAATACATCACATTCATTAGATTTTTATCTCAATCTAAGATTATGATCTCGAAATTTTGAGAGTCTGTTGACAAAATGTGTCACCTAGAAATAGCTAAGGTCATTTGTATTCATACCTCAAATGTTCAGATTTAGTTTTCAAATACAGATAATTGCTGAATTTAAGAGAAAAACTCTGATATTAAGGGATTCATTTTAAGTTAACTGATGTGATGCTTTCTCAGTGCCATAATAGAAACTTTAGTCGACTGTCCTCTTTGGACATTCAGACAGGTAAACGGGACTGTTGCTTTTTGCCTGTTAGTTTTAGTTGGCTGGGAAATCAAAATCTTCCACGCAGACTAGGCATGGCTCCTTCATAGCATACAGCTTAAAAAAACCACCGTGATCCACTATGATTTGTGGATTAGAGTGTTTTATCACAAGTATCTGCAGAGCAGGCTAGAACATTATATGCAGATAATACAGCAGTACCTCTGAAAATGCACCATTACTTTTTCTGTCAGTCCTGAAATGTGTTGCCTTCTGTAGTATATCCCATGTTCACGCGCATCAGTCCTCATTCAGTACACAAGAGGTGAGCGTAAAATGTGAGCTGTTTCAAAATGAACTGTTTTGATAAAGTTGAAGAGGGATGCCATTAGTTATGATATCCTGCTCTTTTATAATAGTATGAATTATGAGTACTTGGATAACAGTTTTCTTAAGTAGTAATTTGGAATTTGCTACTTCAAAATCTTAATGTATATGATGCATCCAACAGGGAGAGCTTGTACTTGTATTGACAATATTTTTCATCTTCATTTCTCCTTTTGAAAGTAATGTAACCTTATATAACACTGACTTGCTTAGGAAAACTTGAACTATCTACACTTCAAGATGTCAACTACGAGATTTAGGAAGTTATATATTGCTTCAGGAATTCAAAGGCACGTACGCTGACCTTTTAATAATAATGAAATGGATGACTAAAGCACTAGGATAGATCTAAATAGTTAATAGTTCAATAGTTTGAAAGTCTGTTACATTTCTTATTCAAATTAAGAAGTGGTATAGTGATTTTGGACGCTTCCCAAAATTTTTCTCTTTTTCCTGCCTAAAAATTATTTCTCTACAACTGAAATAAATTGTTACAGGCTACATAAATCAGTGGAAATGTTCTTTTGTCCACCAGTAAAAGGTCCTCTGCAATGATGTGTGCTCATTCTTGAGGTCATTTATAGAGCGGTTAATGCTATTTGATATTGCTTGGTTTTGAGTTTTCTTTTTGACATCCATTTCATTCTTCTCTATTTTTTAACTATTGCATTTCCAAACAGCGTTTTCATTTTATGGCGCTTTGGGAAACTGTAAATTCCTTAGTAAACGTCTCATCAGATACATTAATATTGCTAACTTGAAATGTGCTTATGATTTAGCGCAGGCGGATCCTTTCAGGGTGGAAGTCACTCTCAAATAATTCTTGTCATGTATAAATTGCGAAATGCACTTTCTTTGCTAACTGGTGTCAGGTCTTCCACCAATTCTCGATGAATTTCTATTTCTTTTTACTTTCTGAAGTTGTCATGAATTGCTGTCCTGAAAATGATGCAGAAAGGGAAAAATATAAAGCTGAGAGCTGCAGTGTGTGCCAGGCTGTAGAGTGTTGCTTTGATTAGTAAAATAGAAAAGTTTCCCCCGTATAACTGTATCACATTCAGACTGCAGTCTTTTTTGGGAGCTTTCTTGGCCTCTGCTTGTAGATGACCGCCTGTTTAGTTGCATACCCAAGTCACGTAAAGCATTTGATTTCTTTTCTCATTTTAGACAGATAACAAATGCCTTCCTTTAATGGAACCTTCTTTTTGTGTGTGTGTTTATTAATTTATTTAAGTTACATTCTGTTATTAAAATAAACCACACACACACACACACACAACTACTTGGTGGTATCCTTTCTGGTTTGATAGAGTTTCATTTAAAATGTTCTGACAAATTTCCATCTGTTACTTCCCAGCTCATACATGGACACTGAAACATAGCAAAGTAAATGCCCAGGAACCAGAAGAATGTGTGAAGATTTATATTCTGATTATAGTGTCAAAATGAAGGATAAAAATTTACTTAACTGCTTGTAAGATCAGTGCAATAAGCAAAGCACATTCTGGTAACATTTGTGCTTTCCTGCACTTTTAAATGTTGCAATAAATCAACCGTAAAGGTCAGATGCTAGCACAAGCCAGGTTAATGTTGGTAAAATAGCCAAAATGGAAGGTGTCATGGAGAGACTTAGGGAAGCATTGGATATAGATTACAACCAGAAGAAAAGGAGACAAATGATCGAGAATGTAGATGGAAGTGTGGGAATGTACAAGGAAAACTAGTGAAAAGACCCTCATAGAGCAGTACAGAGGAAGATTATCTTGCTTGTTTTTTTTCTGGTTAAATGTTGTGGGCTAAGAATAGGGGAAGAAAGGAGCTGCATGACACCTCTTTTTTGAGATATCATACACTTCTCACAAACTGCATCATGAAAGACTTAAATATTGTCACGTTGTATGTGGTAAAGCTGCAGAGATTATAGAAACATTCATCAGCATCATATAATGCATCTTGATATAGGAGGAGCTGAGCTGATTGCAACGTAGCTGGTGCTTTTTCCACTTTTTCCATGGAAAAGATGACCCATAAAATAGAATAATTGGTTTAAAAAGACAAAAAGAAAACAACCCAGGAAGTAATTTAATGCAAGAATGTATTATACCACTCAGCTGCATAATTTCACATATAATAATTTCACATATATAATTCCACATATAATAATTTCAGCTGCATAATTTCACATAATGTTGAATAAAATTTGCCCGTCATCTTCAGCACCTTTCACGAAGCTGGCCCAAGTTGTCCTGGAGGAATATCTTACCCATCTTTATCATGACTTGCCATGCAAACTGCATTCCTCCTGACCAATGGAACAAAATTTTCCAGTGATTCTGATTTTGGAGCACAAGGAACAAAGTATTCTTGGCAACCAGGCTGTTCCCGTGTGAGTTCTCTTCTGCAAGACATCCGTGTGATCATTAGTCTTCTTTTTCTACTTTTTTTTTTCAGCAAAACATAAAAATGTCTTCTCCAGCTTTCCCCTCTGTTTGTAAATATGTCCAGCTCCTGTAATTGCTACCACTAGTGAGATCTCAGCTGAAAGATTTGCAAGAAGTACCAAAAAAAACCTAGCAATGTACATGCATGCAAGAAGTTCTGGTTTTGAAAGAATGATTGAAATATACCTAGTAAGAGATTTTTTATGCATTTCCTTAAAATTTGTATCTATGAAAATTTACATTGTCATAATATTGGCCATAACTACTAGTACTGTGCAGTTTGATCTAGAGGATTTTATGGTATTCTTCTGAGTTGCATGATTTTTCACATATTGTTGTAACACAAATCTGTGCAAGCCTATATACCATAAACCTACTAGAAAAATAGACTGTTTATGTAAGCAACAGATTGTGACTATACTTAAGCATTTATATACTTTCCACATGGAAGAGCAGGGAAAGAATTAAGACAGCAGCTCTAACAGTACCTTTCTTTTACATCTTTAGTATGCTTAGACTTGAAAGAAATTTTAACTACTCACTCCCCCCCAAAAAAAAGAAAAATGCCTGAAGTATAATAATAATAAAACCAACAACTGGGAAGTCAAAAGATAGCATAGAATTAACAGTACTAAGCAATAGCAAATAAGTATTCATGTAGTAAGTATGAAGATGAAACTAGTAATATATATATATATATTTTTCATATGCAGGCAGTTAATTGTTCCTAAGTATGTGGAAAAAATTATGGACTAAAAATGACTAAAATTGATTTCTGTAAAATTTGAAATATGATATATCATCATCTAATGGCTATTTGTAGATTTTTTTTCTTTTGCTTCTCATGCATAACTTAAAACTTCAGTTTTTATTCATTAATCAATCAAAAAGAATTTCCTGGACTGGTGCCTCTGTCAGCAGTAAACAGCTACATCTTTGTGATTTTTCTTCCTAAATTAATATATTTTTTTCTTTTTTTTCTTCACCACAGTCATTTTCAGTAGACCTCTTGTAAATTCAGCTGGTACTGAAGTGATGTATTTATGATTTCATGTAGAAATACCCAACATCCAAAGGCATGAACCTGGACCCTCATTTAGCCACCGTCGTTGCAACAAGAAACTGAAATCTCCATTAGCATCTGTGGCTTGGCCTCTGTGAAGTCTACAGGCTTCCTCTTGCACACAAGCAGTTTATTTGCTTTGCCAGTGTTTGTGTTGTTTGGATGATTTGGGGGTGAAGGAGAGAGCATAATCCTCATTGTTGACAGGAATCAATGTTTTATTACTGCGAGCTTGTGCTAGCCCCTGGATGCAGTTGGGCTCCCAGTGAGGCACAGCATCCAGGTTGGCCTAGTTGGAGGTGCCTTAACATCCCCAAGGTACCCATGCAGGTGTGGCTGGTACAACAGAGTCTACCCTTGGCTAGAGTCTGGGTCTGGACCACCTTCAGGTGCCTCTCGAGAAGCAACAGCTGCCCAGGACAGGCCAGCGAGAACAGGGTGGTCTTCACCATGGAGACAGGGAATTCTGAGCCATGTTAGATGCTCTTGGGTCACCCTAGTGCCCTTTGGCCATCACCTCACAAGGATCCCATGTAACCCATGTGCCGTGTCTACCAGCTTGAAATACACATGCTGGTGTCCGGTACCTCGAGGCTTCCCAGATAATGCCAGGCACTGATTTGCCAGCAACCCAATCCAGCTCTAGTCACTTATTTCCATCGCAGCACAGGGAGCTGTTTAAGAGCCTGTACCTAACAGTAAGCATTGAGTTTGATGAAAACAAATATAAAACAAATAGGTCCTAGAGATTTATATGTGTTTGTATTTGTTATTTGATATAATAAATGAGCCCACATAAAAGTGTTTTCTCAATGTGCTTGGAGAACATTCTGCTGTCTCTGTGCAAATTTAAACTGTCAGTTGTTCAGATTTCAATTTATTTGTATTTAGTTTTCACAAATTAGCCTGGTTCCCTGTGAAATCTAGGCTTCCCAAATATTTGAAATATTTCACCTCAGCCATTTGAAGTACACATGCACAAGGAAGTTTTTGCATACACCCGACTGTGAACAGGCTTTTGGTTTTAGCATCATATTTGGGCTTTGTCATACATCAGTACTTTTCATCGTAGCCTTATCTGGAAAGAGTGGTTGAGGATATCAGATTGAATATATTTTGAGCTAAATGTGCTTCCTCTGTCCAAATTTGATGACTATTTTTTTAACTCATAAGAATACTTACAAGAGAAGCTGTATTTTTCAGCTCAACTGTATCGTATACCAACAAATAATTCATGCTCCTATTTCTCTTGTAATGGAAAAGAGATCCAATTCCTTTCCTGGGAAACAGTATATTCCTTGTGTTTTTTGCTCATGTCAGAAAAACAGCTTAACACCCTGAAACTGTGGGCTGGGATATCAACTTTGTGGTGACTGAAGACAGGATGTCATCAAGTTATTCTCCAACTTTGTAGCCCCCTTTGTTTTATAGCCTCCCCTGCTGTCAGTAACCTCTGGAGGTGTAGCAGGTGTCCAAGACCAAGACTTAACTGCATTTGGTGCCCGGCCTCTGTATTGACAATGGGTTTACCACACTGGGTTGCAGCAAACTGGAAATTATCTGCCAAGCGTGCAAGTATACTTTTCTGTGATATCATTGAGTTTTCCATCTCATGGAACTTGCTGTGAGCTGGTGTAGTCACCAGCGTGATGAGAATCACTGATGTATTTGGGGCCATTCTTCTGGAATCAGAGAGACCTGAAGAAGATGACCTTGGTTTTGGAAGTGCCTGGGAGGTACCACCCCTAAGATGTTGTCTTCTGACTGTGTCAACACTGTCATATTTCACTCCAAACCACAACTACAAGCTCTGCAGCTTGTCCCATCACATGGACACTGACCTTCCTTCAGGCTAGTGTGTTCAGGGAACATCACAGTCAGCACTACTCACTGCTGATCTCAAGTAATGACTGAAAATGAAAAGGGGACAGGTTTAGTGCTTACCCTGAACAGGGCCGTGTGTGCTTTTCCATCATTTTTAGAAATTTCCTTTGAAAGAGCTGAGAATGCACGATCTATTTTAAATACTGCTTCAGAAGATGAAATTATTTTTGGTCTAAATGAAATCAATAAGCAGTATTAAATCTAGAATAAGGTTTAAGTGGGCAAAAAAATAAATTCAGTGACCCTCAGTCATGCCATATGTATCAGGACTGATATGACACTCTTTAGTACCTAGTTAATATCTGCTTTCCATAAAGCAAACAGCTTAGTAAAGCTGACAAAACCTTCTCAATCCAAAGGCCTTCAAAGGTGTGAGTAATAACAGGTACACATTTATATCTCCTTCTTTCTTCCAGGCTTCCTTTTATTTGGGGTCCGGATCCTCACAAACCCTGGACCTTACTTTTTTTTGGCTTCCACCAGTGTATCAGGAGATCTTCCTAAGCTTTATCTGTGTAGCCAATGGCAAAGTCAGGTAGCTGGTAGTGTCGTGCTTTGTGTCTCTGTCCTCTGTACTGCTCTGCTACAAACTGGTATGGCATGGCTGAGCTCTCCAGACTCCTTGCCTTACAGCAGCACAGCCTCCTGTCAGACATCATCTTTTTCCTGCCCCTGCTCTTATGATCAGTTCTGCAATGTATGACTGGGTTTTTCCAACAGGCAAGTGTTTTCAAGTTCTTTGTAAAATATAAGGTGGCTCTCCCTTGCTAGCTTTTTTTTTTCCCTAACACTCATCTGTTTTCTTGCCTCACAATTGGAATTCTGATGTTGTTGGTTCCTTCATTTGCTGTATTGAAAATGGTCTGAAATAAATAAGAACATTGCTTACATCTGTGAAAGTGTTGCCTAGCAAAGTCTGAATCTTGATGAAATGTTAATTCGTTTTTGTAACTTATATCTGTTATTTCTCACAGTATTTGATATATTTTACATGCTTTTGTGATCCTAATTTTAAAGGAAAGAGAAATTGTGTTCAAATGGAATCTCGGATTCTATCTATTTTTGAGACCCTTGTTGTGGGATGTGAGATTCATCTGGTTATATATGTGCTGTAGCTGCCTCCACCTGAGTGGTAACTAGCAGTTACTGGTCATTCTTGATACATGTGAAGTGAGTTAGGCAGCCCTGAGGGGTTCAGCTTCACTCTGAAGTAGCTGAGCTGCTTCACTCCTATTTATCTCAATGTTGGAGCCTGGGATGGCTTGTTCAGAAGGAGATTTCTATCATGTGGGATGTACATATTGGCATGGTGAATTCCAGCTGAGGAATGTACAGGTAATCTCTTCTTGAATATATTACAGTAGAACTTTGGCCATATGGTTAAACAGGTCTTGATGTAATAATCTTTTCATATTAGCTTCTCACTGTTGTTGAAGATGCTTTTGAAGTCAATACCTATGCATAAAGACATCATAAATATCTATGTCTTCCTCAGCATAAGACTGCAGTTGAACTCACTGAAAGCTGTATCACAGCACTGTATTAACTTTGAGTTGAGTGTCCTGCATGTGCACTCTCTTGTCATAGCAGAACAGGTCTGACGTTGAGTAGTTTTTTTAAATAAAAAATAAAAATAAAGAAGTGAATACATTTCTGCTTCATCTCCTGAGATGCTTAGTGACTCTCTTCCTTGCAGAGCAACAGGAGGTTAAGATGAAAAAAAGCTTGTTTGGAGCTATTTGGAACATGCCAATAATAGCAGTTGTTGGTAATGATTCTGTTCCATATGAGTACATGACATGCTCCTTCTCTCTTGTGATAAAAGCTTTAAATGTGAGTACCCAGGAAGTGCCAGCTTTCTAATTGCTCCCTGTAGTTAAGTACATAAAAATATCAAATGCATAAAATATTTTGGCATAAAAAGGAGTAGATGGGTAAAGAAATAGGGTACACTTAAAAATCCAGGCATATACGCAGAGGCATAAGTATCTTATAATGCCTGTCATTGACTTTTCTTCAAGATTCAAATACTGGTAAGGGAATTTAGGAGTCATGTAATAAGTGTATTTGAGGTCTCTCATCAACCGCATTTGAATTGGAGACCTTTGATCTCCAAGCTGATTCTTCTAACATGACAATTTTTCATTTTTTGTTTACTGTAGTACTCATTCAGAAATGCTAAAATGTGGAAAGACCTGTTGTGACCTGGAAGTGTTAACTCCATCCACATTGCTCATGAGATGCATGCATCTTGTACTTATTTGGCTGATGTGCTATCAGTTTAAAATGAACTTAACCCAGAATTAAAATAACAAAACGCAAGATAAAAAAAAATAAAAATAATAAAAAAATCTTAAGTGGTACTGAAAGGCCTTTTAGGAGAAGAAGAGTTCTCGCTCATTTTATTTCCAGATGAACTTATTTTGGTATTTTATGAATTACAACTGCTGCTAACCATTGGAACGTTAAAGACAAAATTGCCATAAAAACTGTATGTTAAGTCAAAAAATCGTACTTCTGTGATCCAGCAAATGTAAAAGTGCTAAATTGCTGGTGTACATTATACACTTCATTATACACATATCCATTATAGCAGCAGGTGTATCTGATGATTTTCAAGGTATATTAAAAATATTTTTACTTAAATGAAATCCTTATTGTTGGTATTTAAAAGCATGTAATGTTCTATTTTACGAATCTGCAAACTCAACTATTTTTAGATTTGACAGAAAGTTCTTCTGAAACTGAGTCATGTTAGAAGGTTTTAGTTGGGAATGCATGGAATGATTCAGTAAGACTGAATGACTGCAATGATTGAGTAAGACAACCTTTTTTTTAACAAGCAAAAGTGGGGAAAAAATGTGCTAAACACATTCTGTGTTTGGATACTTGGAATGCCTAAAAAAGTCCTAATAGCTACTAGTATTGCTCTGTAGGGAGTATCTGTAAGTCATCCCTTTCCTACTGAGTTTAGCATCCTCAATAGGAACGTGTTCATTCATAAATATAGACCTTTCTCAGTTATCCTGTAAGTGTGGTATCAAATCATATTTTGTGGTTCTGATTTAAAAAGGTTTTATAATAGAACTCTAATTATTTTTATTACTGGAAATTCAGCATTTTTATTCCTCCCAAGAGCCTATATGCTTTGTGTTTAAGCTGCATGAGTGGCTTACTTTTTTGTGGCTAGCTGATTTCTAAACTGTTTTCTGTTGCTTTTGATTATTGAGTATTTGGTTTAGTCTAGTTCTGTAGGAAAAAGAAGATAACTATGTAATACAAATATGATTATTCTCCCTCCAGTCCTTAAGAACACTGTCATTATCAATTGTATAGTAATATTGTAGAAATATTTTAAGTAAAAAATTTACATTTTTAAAGCTCTGGAGTAAGTGGTTTGTCAATATACATATCCTGACTGTACATAGATGTAGTGCATATCAATGCTTACATGTAAATTATAGATAAGTTATAATTTATAGGGAGAATGACCATAAGCTGATTCTTCTGCTTAACCATAGCCTGTGTGCATTGTCAACATATAGGCAGTATATTCTTCAGTTACAATATTTTTGTTTTCCTGATGAAGTTTGTATTGCAATCTAGCACTTTCTTTCCATTCTTCAGGATTTTAAAGAAGGAAAGTGGAAGAAAAGGTTAAAATGTTTTAATAGAATCATAGGATGGTTTGGGTTGGAAGGGATCTTAAAGGCCATTTAGTTCTATCTGGAGGGAAGGCAGGATACTTGAGTGCACATGCAGTACCACTAGACTAGTACGTGAGCAACTGAACTGAGCCCTCAATGACCATTGGCCCCATTGATTCTACAGGGGGCCTTGGAACTTTGGTAACTGTAGACATCTGAATTTTGAGAATTGTGGATTCTGTGAGTTGAATTTTTTCTTCCTGAGGACTTGAGTATGAATTTAGCATATTTTTCTTGTTTGTCTATTTGCCTGTGACAACTCGAGGCTTCATTTTCATGTGTATACAAGAAACTAGTGGTCTATCAACTCTCTCTGATATTTGGCCTATAAATCTTAATCAAGATGTTCACTTTAAGTCTGAATTATACCCTGTTATGTGCATTGCCTGTGTCTTACGAAATCTTTGAAAAGGCATCACTAATTTTGATGAATCGGCATTCTAGTAGATAGTACCATGATTGGCAAGTCACATCTACAAGCTCTTTTTCAAGTCCTTCATTGACCTCTTTGCTACTGAAACATTGCTTTAATTTTATGAAGTTCAGTGTATGAAGTATGGGAATTTGAGGTTTATGGTAACCTTCTCATCAGAATACAGCTAGGACTAAAATCAGGACTGAAGTCAAACTACATAATAACACCAGTAATAGTACCTCACATTTCTGAATTATTTAAGGATTTCAAAGTGTTTTGCAAACATTGATTAACACCACAACAGAGTGAAGTGTGTATTGTTAGCTTGTGCTCATGTCTTTGAGAGTGAGTGGTGAATGAAAAAGAAGTTCATTCTGAGAGTTAGGAAAATCATTCATACTGTTATCTTGCACATCATCTGGATAGTAGTGCTTTTTCCATATTCAGTGAAGAACTGGGAGTGTATGCACATCCATATAAACTGCAAGTGCAGGGGTGTTGTTGCAGCCAAAAATATTAGAAGCAGGGACTCAGTACATACTTCTTATTTGCATTTATCACAGTGTGTGGAATTCATGTAGTGCAGAAGTCTCTTGGATTTCTTTACATCAAGATCTAGTCAATGTAAAGTGCAATTAATCTCATTCTAAAGTAGGTGTCTGAGTAGATCAGTTTGACTCTAAAGGATGCCTGGGCTGAGTAGTTCAGATGTAGGAGAACTGACTCTCATCCTACCTGTTCTGTGGGCAAAACTGCTATGATTTTCTCTTTAAAAATACACATTTAATTTTACCAAGCCACAGTTAGCGCACCAGATGTAGAAGTGTCTCAGAATAATTCTGTTCTAAGTGTTTGTAACAGATTGTTGTATCAAAATTTTCATTTAATTAAAAATACAAAATAATTGCTTCATAATTTTATACAGATACAAGGCCAATGCCTGTTATGTCTTTTTGGGTCTTCTAGAGCAGTGAGAAAGGAAAGGAACAAGGTTTTGTCATGTGGGAATGAGGAATATTTCTAGGACTTCTGTTCTCTTTCTTAATGTGATCTCTGAGCTTTGCTCAGGTCCTTACACCTTACAGAATGCTAGGTAACCTCAGGTGTCCAAGATGGCACTTTAAGAAGGTGTATACCTCTATATCAAACCTATGACTGTGCAGGCAACTTGAGTACTGGTATCTGAGTGTTTGAGTTGCAATGAACATTCACAAGTGGAGACCTGATAAGATTTTCATCAAGATCAAGGTCCCCAAACTTTCCTATGAGTGAGTTTCAGTATGCTAAGTGTTTAGGTCCATTAATTGATTTATTTGACTTATTATTGAATGTAGTGAACCATGCATACACAGGACATAGAGGAGAGAGTTGGCTACATTGCATCTGCCATACTGGTGAGGCATCTAAACTCTGGGTGTCCATCCACAAAGCAAAAACGTAGCTTTGTCTCCAGTATTATTTCAAACAACACTAGAGAACTGCATTTAAACATCTGTATTAATTCCCGGATCTTGCCTTTGATCTAGCATGTCTGTAGGCACATTTGTGTAAACACCTATGTTTAGATCTCTTAAACACTAAATTATTCTCATTTAAAGGAAAAAATGTTCTATACAGTTTGCAGCAGTGAGGATTTCAGAGCAAGCACAGGTCATCTGCACTGGAACTGCATAAACTTACTAATCTGATCTCTTATTCTCATCCTGATTATCTATAGTTTTCATCAGCAGTGTTTCTTTCCCAATCATGCCTGATGTTCCTTTTAGGGAAAATAGGCAGTCTTTTAAAAGTAAATGAGCAGGATTTACAGTATATTTGTTGCTATTCTCCATCACCTAATGTTTCTACTACCTCCATATCTGGATATTAACATTGTACTTCCCCAAAACACCCAAGAATTATATTAATGGGTTTTGATGACTTTTGATACACTCAGAGATTGCTTCATATTGGAAGAAAGCATATCTCTATGGGATCTTAGGAACGATGACATTTTTCTGTCAGCTTTTATTGAGAACAGATGTCTCAGTAATCAGAAATACAGCAACGCCCCATCACTCACAAACAAACAAAAATACCTTCTCTTCCCCCCAAATCATGAAGCAATGTAAAACACTAAGAAAGCCTCTGTAAGATTGTAGTAAATTTGCATATACAGGACCTGCATCACTGTGCTACTGAAACCAATAAATAGGTTGATGCTGAATGTCTTACAGTTTTGTTTTTTGAATAATGTTATTCACATGCTGATCACTCAATTTACTAAGCAATTCTTTGAAATTCCTTTCTGTATTCAAAGGCTAAAAAATGATTTAAATATGAAGAAGACACAGCATGTTGCTAATTCACATTTAAGTGGATGAATATTTAAGCTTTACATTTGCTATGAAAACACAAGTGATGCATTGTGAGATATCTATGGCACTTGCAAAAGTATATTAAGTGATTCACACAGTGTTTTTCCAAAGGAATAAATAACGAAAGTAAGGTCAGTGTAGCTGGAGAACATGGATATTCTGAAACCTACTCATTTTCTGTAGCTGCAGACACATATTTAATATCTTTAAACTGATGATTTTTTTTGTAATATTTAAACTGAGAAAAGTTCAAATGTATGCTGCTTAAATTGGGAAGGGCAGGTCCATGAGTTCCAGTCTGGACGTAGTGCCAACTCCAAAGCCTTTTCCTAGTGAAAATGTGAGGCAAGAAGAAAGGCCAGAAATCTTAGCAGTCTGCAATTGAGGGACTTCAGATGAAAGGGAAATGATAAACTGTGGGCGTTACAGGCAGAACATGAGTCATGCTAAGAACCCAAGTGTATCTCACTATTTGCTTTATCTGCACCTACTACATGAAGTGGAGCGGTGGTAAGGCAAACTGCACAGGAATTTCTCCTGTAGTCTAAAAACTGTGAAGCTCTATGAGGGCAGTGCTCTGCACCGTGTCATAAACCCTGCTGTATCTGAATGAATGTGTTAATTCTTTTGTTTAATGATTTTTCTTGTCGTTTTGGCTGATGAGCGTGACGGCTTCTCCCTGACGTATCTTGGGAAAATAGCAAGTCATCATACTTATTTGGAAATGAAATGACTGGTATTTAAGTTAAGAGATAAATATTACAAATTAACAAATATTTCAATCTGACCATATGGAAAGGAAGCTGTGTATTACATTTAGCACCACTCCAAAGTTTATTTTAAAACTTAATTGTCTGTAAACTCATCAAGGTTTATAGGACTTCATATACAACTATGATTTTGGATTAACCTGTCTTCTCAACTTGAACACTGTGATTTTCCTACAGGAGGATTACCTTTTTGTCTTGTATTTGTGGAGACTTTTTTTTTTTGTCAGAAGGTAAAAAGGTTGGGATGATAGTATGCTGTAGTCACCTTGTCTTTGCTTAGAAAAGGTCTAAGTAAATATGCTGAGCTGCCTGGTGTGTGCACACTGTAGCAGGTTGATAGTTTCTTGTGCCATTGGTGTGATATCAGAAGGACAATGTTGTGATGGTTGTGCTGGTAAATGAAAAGCAGTGCTGTTATCTGGAGGCTCTGAATTGGTAATTGACACATTAGTAAAGCTGCAGTCCTGACACTAATTTCAGTGGGAGCCTTCTTACTCCACACAAGAATGTGCATTGTTATTTCATCTCTTAAAATTTCTGTCAAGCTCTGTTGTCTTTCTCTAAGAAAAATTTTAGATCACTCCTATGTAATGTTGTAGTATGTCTTTACATGACTGCTTTTCAATCAAGGTGCTCCTGTCCTCAATGAAGAATGAAAAGCAGACTAGCAGCACAACCCTTTCACTTTCTATTCAGATTTTCTCTCTAAATTTACCTTAGGATAATAAGAACATAAAATGCAGCTTTCAAAATCCAGAATGAATATGACTGTAGTAAAAAAAAAAAAATTAGTCTAGAAATGTTGATAGCTTATTGTAAAACTTGTGAGTTGACAAAAGAAGCCTGCATTATATGAAAGATAGGGAAGCAGCTCAAAATGTGATTGGGTTAATAAAAGAGCTTAATGCAACACTAAGCTTCATCAAATGAGAGCTTACATTGTCTACAAAACCTTTTATTGTATGGCTTTTGGCACTGTTCATCCCTCCCCCGTTTTCCATCTTTGTTTTATTTTCTCATATTCCAGTCACGCCCTTAATCATCCAGTTGTATTCCACTCACTGAATAGAACAGAATAAAATAAATGCAATACAGTAGTTCAACTGGAAGGGACCTGCAAAGACCATCTCGTTCAAATGCCTGACCTCTTCAGGGCTTACCAAAAGTTACAGCACAGTACTGAGGGCACTGTCCAAATGTCTCTTGAGCACCGACAGGTTTAGGGCATCAACTACCTTCAGTTTGTGGTGGTTTCCCCTTGTCCTATTGCCACACCCCACTGAATAGAGTCCGGCCTCATCCCTTTGCCTCCCACACCTTAGATATTTATAGACATTGATCAGATTCTCTCTGAGTCTTCTTTTCTCAAGGCTGAACAGACCCAGGTTGCTCAGCCTTTCCTCATAAGAGAGGTGCTCCAGGC
>JANHGO010000037.1:28575420-28591826 GCA_024606505.1 Aquila spilogaster
CCTCCAGCTTTCTCGCTGGCTGGGCATGAGAAGCTGAAAAATCCTTGACTTTAGACTAAACCCTACTTAGCAACAACTGAAACCATCAGTGTTATCAACATTCTTCTCATACTGAACTCAAAACACAGCACTATACCAGCTACTAGGAAGACAGTTAACTCTATCCAGCTGAAACCAGGACAGGGTTTTATACCTAGCATACCTGTAGGCATGTATGTGTAAAAAACTATGTCTAGATCTCTTAAAAGTTATCCTCATCTAGAAGAAAATCATGTTCTAGACAGTAGTTTGCTGCACTGAGAATTTCAGAGCAAGCACAGATCATCCACACTGGTACTGCACACATTTCCTGACCTGAGCTCTCATCCTCATCCTAATTATCTGTAGTTTCCTTCTGCCCTGTTTCTTTCAAAGTCATGCCTGATTTTCCTACTGGGAAAATACATTACTCTTTTAAAGTAAGTGAGTAGGATTTATGGTACATTTTTTGTTATTCTCCGTAATCAAATGTTTCTTCTACAGCAATAGCTGGATATTGACGTAGTACCTCATAAATTAATCCAAGAATTATTTTAGTGGATTTTGACAACTTTCAAAAGACTTGGAGATTGCTTCATGTTGGAAGAAAGCAGATCTCTGGGATCCTATGCACGATGGTAGTTTTCTGCCAGCTTTTACTGGTAGGGGATGTCTCAGTAATCAGCAATACAGCAAAAATCCCCCACTTCCAAACAAACAAATGAACAAAAATACCCCCCACCAAAAAAAAAAAATAAATCGTGAAGCAATTTAAAGCACTAAGAAAATCCATATGTAAGATTTTAGTAAATTTCTGTGTATGGGACCTGCATCAGTGTCACTGAAACCAATAGATAGTTTGATGCTGAATTTCTTACAGATTTTTTTAAAAAAATAATGTTATTCACATGCTGATCACACAATTTACTAGGAAATTCCTTGAAATTCCATTCTGTATTCAAACACTAGGTGATTTAAATATGAAGAAGAAACAACATGTTGCTAATGCACATTGAAGTGGATGAATATTTAAGCCCTATGTTTGCTATGAAACCACAAGTGGTGCGTTGTGGGATATCCACAGCAGTTGCAAAAGAGTATTAAGTGATTCATGTGGTGTTTTTTCTAAGGAATAAATATTCTAAGTCAGTGTGGCCAGTCAAGCCACAGAACTCAGATATCCTGCTCAAGTGCTGTAGCTACAAGGCATGTATTTAATATCTTATATTTTAAAATCAATCGTAAAATTTTAATGCTTAAACTTAGGAAGGTTGAATTATAAGCTACGTTAATTGCGAAGGGCAAGTCCATTAGTACCAATCCAGATTTAGCACACTTACTCTTGCTAGTGAAAATGCCAGGCAAGAAAAAAGGCCAGAAGTGTTAGCAGTCTGCCGGTCGGGGACTCCACAGGAAAGGCAAATTATAAATGGTGGGAGTTACAGAAAGAATAATGTGAGTCATATTAAGAAGCTGTGTGTATCTAAGCAGAGCAGCGGACAAGTGTGTATTTGCTTTACCTGTACCTACTGCACAGCAGCCTTATATTCACCATCTAGCAGAGTAAATGGCGTAACTAAATGGAGGGGTGGGAAGGCAAGCTGCGAGGGAGGATCTCCTCTCGTCTGCGTGAGGGCGATGCTCTGCACAGTCTAATAAGCCCTGCTGTGTCTGTGAACAAATGTGCTAAATTGCAGGTCTTAATGATTTTACTTGCCACTTCTGCTGAGGAGCATAAGGGCTTGGCCATGCTGTATCTTGGGAAAATGGCAACTCATCGTGCATATTCAGAAATGACACGACTGGCATTTAAGAGAGAACTGTGAGAAATTAACTAATATTTCAAATTGAGTATGTAGAAAGGAAACTTTCTGATACATTTAGCACCACTCTGAAATTTATTCTAAAACTTTAGTGTCTGTAAACTCATCAAGGCTTATAAAAACTTCATATCCAAATATCTTTTTGGATTAACCTATCTTCTCAATTCAGGCACTTTGATTTTTGTAGGGAAGGATCGCTTTTTTGTCTTGTATTTGTGAAGAAATTTTTGCTTCGTAAGAGGGTAAACAGATTGGGATGGTGGTATATCATAGTCACCTTGCCCTCGCTTAGAAAAGATGTAAGTAAATAACTAAACAGAGGATGAACTGAGTTGTCTGTTGTGTGCAATCTGTAGCGGTTCAGTAGTTTCTCATGCCATTAGTGTGATAACACAATCCTGTGATGGTATTACTCATAAATACAAAGGGGAGTTATGTTCAAAGCCACAATCCTGATATTAATTTCAGTGGGAGTCTTACTAGTCCATATATGGATGTGGTTTGTTATTTCATCTCTTAAAATCTGTCAAGCACTGTTGTGTCTCTTCAATAAACAGGTTTAGATCAGTCCTATTGAATGTTTTAGTATGCCTTTATGTGACTGCTTTTGAATCAAGTCGTTCCTGTCCTAAATGGAGAATGAAAAGCAGCCTAGCAGTACAACCTCTTCACTTGCTATTCCGATTTTCTCTCTAAATTTATATCACTATAATAAGAATATAAAATGCAGATTTTGAAATCCAGAATGGATATGACCGTGGTAAAAAAATTACTCTAGAAGAGTGAATAGCTATTGTAACAATCAAGAGTTGACAAAAGAAACCTACATTATATGAAAGATAGAGAAGCAGTTCAAAATATGATCAGATTATTAAGAGAGCTTAACGCGACACTAAGCTTCATCAAATGAGAGCTTATGTTGTCTACAAAACCTTTCATTGGATGGCTTGTGGCTCTGTTCCTCTTTCTGCTGTTTTCCATTTTTACTTGTTTTATTTTATCATACTCTAGTCACGCTCCTAATCACCCATTTGTATTCCCCTGCTCTTATCTCCATGCCCTTGCTTCTCAGTCTTCATGGCTGAGCCATGCCTCCACTTCTGGGAAGGTCTCTGTGAGCAATGCTTTTCAAAGAGCCCGTGTATCCTCCCCGAGTGCCTGCTGTGGGAAACACCGCTCTCCCAGCCGTGAAGGACTCGTATTTCAGTTGTTTACGGCCAGCCGTCGTCAGCTCCAACTCGAAAGACGGCATGTGAGAAGTTGACTTGCGAAGGGAGTGAGGAGGCAGAGGAGTGGTGGTCATGGCTACATTCAGAAAGGCTCACTGTACTGCCCTAGACTTTTAATTGTGCGAGTAATTTTGTTTGTATAATTGCTCTATTGATTTCTATGTGTTTGCTGATCAAAAAAGAATTACTTTCCTCAACATAAGATAGAAAAATGAGCTCTTCGCAGCTATTTCACAGAGCAATCAGATGCAACTTCTAGGCAGGAGGATCTCAAACCATTGACTGTTGAAAGCCAGGAGGATGTATCCAGAGAAGGGTCATTCTGTTTTTTCACTTTTCTGAATTGTCTCCTATTAACCGTGGGTGAAAGCGGGGCACTAGTGTTACATGGGCTGTGGGTCTGAGCTCGTGTAGCCATTCTTGGGTTAATCTCTTGAGGATGTGGACATTTGGCCAAATCCGGAGTTAGTAAAATTCTTTATATTTGCATTAAAGAAATTAAAGCACTTTACATAAATTGAGTTTCTGTCCTAGTGTCTCAGATTTCTTTGAAAGTATTAACCATGTATAGGGACTTATAGAATTCAATTCTAGTCTTTAGGAATGACTTACATAAAAGAGTATCATCTTCCCAGTCAATAGCTTTGAAAACTGCTCATCAGCAAGGAAAGTAAATTATCAAAACTACTTTAATTAACGTATCCCATGTAAGCCTTTGGCTATCAAACTCTGGCTGTCTAAATCTGTAATTACATATTGTTATCCCTTTACAGATTAAAAGGTTATCCCTCCTTTGAGCTTTTCTGGTTGTTTTATTGGAGCATAGATTTGATTTCCCTGTTAAATTTTAGAGACTGAAGTAATGTCTTTTTTTCTTTTCCCCTGAGAAACATTGAAATATTTCTTGCTTGCAGTTTCAACTCTTTCAACCCCCTCTTGCACTTTGCACTAAGGACTTGGTGAATCTCTTCTGAACAATTCTGTATGGGGCCTAGATGTGGATGTTCTCTTGTTGTTTCATTTATCTTGTTCTCTGAAGTAATTTAATGTCCTCTTGTGTGTATACTTAGTGAAGTATGGCTGCTATTACCCTTAGTAACACCGGAGTTTCCTTAATCATTAACGTGACTTTATGTGCAAGGTGACAATTGTTTTTTGCACTGAATGGATGAAATGGGAGTCCTTCTGGTCATCAGTCAGTCACTGTGTAATTTAAGTTTGTATCCTAATGCATATTCAGAAGCGCCCAAATAAAGGCATTTCATGTTCCCTGACTTTCAAGTGCCTGATTTCACAACCTAAAATATTTTATTTTCATTTACTTTTCTACATCCTTTTGGATTAAAAAAAAAAAAAAATTATTTTTAATAAACTTTGCATCAGTAGCACACTTATTATCTACCACATACCTCTGTCACCCAGGCTTAAGAATGACGTTTATCCAACAGGAGGAAAAGGCGTTTATTCTAGTTAGACCAGCCACGGGGAGGAGAAGGGTAATAATTGGGAATGGTGGGAAGGGCCTTCAGCAGTAGCTGCGCACAAGCCCTTGGGTGACTTTGAGAGGCAGTGTACCTACATGGCGTAGTTTTGCTGTATTTCTCTTATCCTCATTTATTTCTATTGCAGTAGCGCATATGTCGAAAAAGCCCTGACTGCATTTGTTTCTCACAAGCTGCATCACACCGTCTAAAAGAAAAGCACTCACAGAGAAGCATAGTGTCTTGTCTGAGGGTACAAAACCAGTGTCTTCTCCACAAGCCGGCACCACGCCGGACAAGGCTGGGCGGCTCCGCTCCGCGGCACAGCCCGGGACGCGCGCGGCGCTCCGAGGACCCGCAGGCGTGAAGCTGGAGCGGACGGTGCTCTCCTTCCCAGAGCCGCGCAGCTGCCTCGGGGCCAGAGGAGCAGCAAATCAACAGCTAAACAGATAAAGAAATAAAAGCTGCAGCGGAAGCATTTGATGATTGTTAATTATTTTCTTCCTTTTTTTTTTTTCCCCCACCCTGATGTGGCTGTTTGACTGCTATAGTGACGTGCTGGAACAGGCCTGCTCTACAAAGAAGAATTTCATTAAAAATGACTGTTAGGAATATAGCGTCTAGGCCTGGAAAGAATCACTTGGATCAGTGAGATAACATCATCATGTGTCTTAATAAGACTGATTTAAGTCTCATTTTTATTTATTGTTGGTTATTTTCATTTTTGTCCGTATTTCATATTTTGGAAATCTGTTCTAGACCTTTGCAACTCCAAGTGTTTAAAGCAAAATAATTATTTTTGGTTATATCAGACAGCACTCCCCTTCCTCACCCACCTCAATACTGTCAGGGTGCTTAAGGTGTTTGTCTACGAGGCGGAAGACCAATATTAAATTCTCTACTGTACATAGATTTAGTGGCTTAACGTAATTTGTCTTTTCCACATTGCTGGTCAGTGCTGAAGATAAAAGACTATTAGCTGTTTTCCCCACTCTCACTAAAATACCACTCTTAACTTGAGAAGTGTTTTCAGGAACTGAGTATTGTCCCACGTAAAATATCTATGTTACAATATTGTTCCTAACCAATATTAATTCTAAAGCAGTGTATGCAGAGCAGAAGTAAAATATTGAAGAGTGTTACCAGGCTGACAACAGTGCCCTGTGCTGTCTGATACATGGACAAGAAATGCTGGTGTTCAGTGATCTTCTCCAAATAAAAATGGATTTTTTCCAGGGCACGGCAAAAAGTACCTCCATGATTTATATGCCTGCTAAAGTTTGAAGTCTTCAGCAAATTGTAAAGAGAACATTTCAAAGGAAATGGCACACATTTTATAGTGGAAATTAATACATAATAGAATTACAAGAGTTACTGCTTCTTCCCTGTTCAGTGTATCTCAGAGTCTACAGAAAGATAGCACCCAATATAGTGAATACTTCTGTTTGTGGAATTATCCACTTAAATGAATTGAGTTGACTCTCATGGTTAAAGTTAGTTGCATGCTTGCAGGTTTAGGACCAAACACTCTCAATGGTGCTTCAGCTTCCTCACCTTCACAGTGCACCTTTATTCTTGGCTCCCACCAGGCTTTTCTTGCATCAGAATTCCTCTCCTGGACATCATGACTGATACCTCAGAGTCCTCTGTCCCTTTTTATCTTTTCAAGCAGTTTTAGTGGTAATTTGCCAGGTCTAATTCACATTCTTGTATCTCTTGGGCAGGATGTATCACTGTCAAGAAATCCCTGTTCCTCACATATTCAGTGTAGTGTCATGGGATCTGATGGTGTTTCCATCATCATTTGGCTTTCCCACTCTTCCTTTTGCAGAAATATCCTATCCTATCTATAAATACTCCATGTCAGATGGTGTTTCTGCTGTGTATCACATTGCATCCACCACCCGTAAAAGCGTGGGGACGGCCTGGACACCCGCTTGAGACACTGCAGTGGGGCAGGTATAGTGACCTCTTATGCTTACGTTATAGGACATAGTCTAGAAAGAAGATGACACCGTGGGATATAGAGTAGAGCTTCACTGATTCACAGAATTTAAAGCCAAAAGTGCTACCGTGAATGTCTGAACTTGCCTCCTGAATGTTGCTGGTGAGGGACCAATGATCCTCAACCCATGGTCCTTTCCAGACTGCCTGTTGCTGCTCCTGGAAGCTTGAAATGAAGAAGTCTCCAATAGCAGCTGACAGAGCGAAAGAAGGTGTTTTCCAGAACGGGTTACCAGTGATTGCTGCTCATTGGTCAGCAAGGAGCGGGAGCTTCCTCCTCTAAATTTCATCCAAGAATTCCTGCCTCAAGTCAGCAACTTCTTGAAAGAAAAACGAAGTTATTGTTCTACAGAGAGAAAAGCAACAGAAGTAGAGATGAAATAGGGGGAAATAGAGAAGGGAGATAAAATAGATAATTAGCTTTTTCAAACAACAGAAATTAAAGAAGGCAATAGCAATGAAGGAGTCATACAGAGAAGAAAATACCGTTAGGAGCAGGATAGTCAGATGAATTTCCATTTCTAAGCTTGCCATGTGGCTGGTGCTGATTAGGCAGGTTTAGTAACTCGCCAATGGACACTTTTTCTTCACCTGTTCTACATGCCCCTCTTTTTTTCCATACATAAACTATCCTTACAGGCAGTGCAACAAGTTACAGCTGTGTTCTGCTTATCTTTTCTATACATTAACACACATTAAATAGTGCCAGAGGACAGCTCATGAATATAACATTTTCCACTGCTTTTAGCTTGTCCTTGTACTGCAGCCTAAGAAAAGAGAGAAGAGAGGAGTTTTACAGCACACTTTGAAGGTTAACAAACCTGAGCTTTGAGAAACCCTGGGGGTAAGTGAATCCCAAACTGAGCCCCCATCACAAAAAAAGCCTTCTCATTTATACCCTAAAACCACAACTGAGCATCCCTGTGGGTCTCAGCTGCAGTAAGATTTCACAGAGGCAGAAGCAATTTCTCAGGTAATAGGGTCCCAAGTCACACGAGGCATCGTAGGTCGCAGCCAGCATTTGGCTCCCACCTAGAAACCTATTGTATTTTCATTATGGTGTAGAAGAGATTCAGGTGCTTCCTTTGTCTTTATTAGAAGTTTTGAATTTAGGGCGCAGGACTCTTGCTATAAACTCTGAGATGTGGCTATTTGCTTGCGACAGGAGGTGCTTGTGTAAGAGTTTCTTCTGCTGGGGAAGCAGTAAAGCAGGGTATTGGGATGGCGTAAAACATTGCCGGGTATTCATCAGCCTTTTCGTTCTGGGCTGCCATTTCAAGTGGTGATTTATAGTCCCACTTCTACCTTCCCTCCTCTGCCTTTCCTATTTTATCCTGCTGCTTTGGCTGTGGATCTCAGAGAGGGACAGATGTTGAGCCGCTCCTGCTGTAGGGCTGTTTGGTGAGACCAAGAGGTCTCAGTTTAAGGTGATATCCTCAACTCCGTGACCAAGATACCGCATAATGCATTTTCTGCTGAATCTGAAGTCTCAAGTGTAGCATATTTTGGACCCAACCTAAGGTTCTCCGAGGTCGGTGGACAGTCTTCCGCTGGTTAGGATGGCCTTTGGCTGTGGCCCAGACCCATCAGCTACAAGGGATATAGCTGTGTTTTAATAAGCAGATAATTACAGGTTAAGTATTCACAATTAAATGAAAACTAAATAGGCTAAATTATTCTCTGGGGTCATTCTGTTGTTTTCAATGGAGTTATACCAATAACTGATTTGACCCAATATTTTGTTTATAGGAGGGCTTATGAAATGCTAATTATGTTGGTCAAATAAGTGAAAACCAAACAGACCTCAGCTTTGTTTGTATGGTTAAGCAATGTAATTATGAATGCTGGAACCAACAACTAGGCTTGATGTGGAATACTGAGCTCTAACTAAAAATGTATAAGTGAAGCACTTTGTTGGGAGTACATACTGTACGGAAACTGGAACATATTTTTGGACAGCGTCCCTGGCTTTGCAAATCAGATGCTAAGATGCAGCAAAGATGAGTCTTGAGCGTAAGGAACACTTTAGCAGAAGAAAATTGTAATATGGGTGTTAGTCATGGATTGCATTGCCCTGTGAATGAAGGTTCAGCTGAAATAATTCAAAACTAACAAATATATTTAAACCATCTCTAGTTCAGTATATTAAAGCAATTTACCGGTTGCTTAAATTTACTATATGAATGACACTAATCTGAATAAAATTGTCCATGTTAAATGTGGAGCTGTAACTGTGACTGATTTTCTTTGTATTGCCTAGTTTGGCCAAAGCCAAATCCTGACACTGTGTCCGAATACAAACCTATAGAAAAGGAGATCCCACACAGAAACAGATTTTAACAACATCTTATATAACCAAACCACATTATCTAAGTTCCTATCTCTTTTAAAGCTGTTTTGTCAAGACTCTGTGGAGAGCATGGTATGTAATGCACTATATATCCTAATATTACATGGTAATTTAACAAAATATTTTAAAATAAATCAATATATGCATTTCAAAGGAATTCTCTCAGTAGGGCAAAACATATTTTTCAAACTGTCAGTGCTTGATTGCAGGTTTACATTCAGATGCTTTTGAAGTTATTAGAAAATACTGAAAAGACAGTAATACTTAGCTACCTGAAGATCTAGATAGGAAATCTGAAGTGGAATGCCAAAAATGAAGATGTTTACTTTCTTTTGGTTCTTCTGTGCTTAGGAAAATGCAAACAATAGCATTTACCAGGCGCAGAGGTGCTGCACTAGCTTTTGCCATCCAATTGAATAATTGTGTTTTATGCTGATATATGTCTCTGCTCTAAAAATCCCTATCACACTCACTAGAATTGCTAGCAAAGATGAATTGTGTGACCGCTCTTCTGGCTAATGTCCATTAAAAAGGGCAACCACACATTTCTCTTTATAGATTCTAATACATCCCTCATAGGTAAGCAGTGATTATATTCACCCACTGAGCCTCCTACTGTCTCATAATACACCTTTAGCTCACTGTCAAAAATATCTCTGGAGTTCAAGTGATTTATTTTTGCTCAGAAGGCATTCAGAAACAATTGGGAATCCTTTGTTTTTATTACACAATTTTTCTTAGTAACCAGTGTGTGTGTGGGGGGGATTAAAATATTAAGCCTTTGTCTCTTGTATGAACAATTTATAGTTTTAGAGCATCTTTTTCTATAGAGGACTCTTGGTATATCATTATTATTATTATTAATAATAATTTTGCATTATTTCAGCTAAACCTTCATTCACAGGGCAATGTAATCCATGACTAACACCATATTACTATAATAATAATAATGATAATAATGATTATTATTATTAATAATATTATTATTATTCCTATGGAGAGTATTTCAAGGACTGTATTACCAGACCAGAAAATGGTGATTTTTTAAAAAAATGTAGGCAATCTTATATATATTATATAGACAGAGGAATAGCAATAAGAGAGAGGTTTGTATAGTTCTATGAAGTTTCTGGCCATGAGTCCTTGCTTAAGATTGGTGACACAGTTATGGAATTAATAGTATCTCTGTCCCATTTCTGGTCCCCGTGGAATGAGTCCTCCAGGTGTCAGGTCTGATGCCTGGTCCTGTGTCTGGATGTAAGCTCAGCCTTTAACCTACATTGCGACCAGAATCTAGGTGCCGTTCCAGCTCTTATTGGAGTTATTCAGCTTTTATTCAAGTTGTCTGAAGGCTCCTGCTTCTTCATTTTGCTGTTCTCTAGCTACTGTATAGGCAGTATTTAGCCAGTGAGGCAAAACATTAGAGGAAAGTACTGTAAAGCCACAGCCAATTTATGTGTTTATCTGGTTGTACGGTATCTTATGCTGCACCGCGCAGACAAGTCAGTGACTTCTTTTTTCAAGCAATAAAGCCAATTCGTTTTAAGACAGTTAAATATTTTGAGCGTAGCATTTCCAAACATTTTTAGGCATCGCTCAGTGATTTTGCTTTCTCCTCTCCCCTCACTACCCTGTCTGCTTCCTCCCTCCGGCCACGGCTCCCTCTGGAGCTCGTCCGGGAGCTGGCGTTTGGGTTGGCCCCGCTCGGCCCCGCTCCTTCCCCGGCACCTTCCCCCTCCCCGGACCTCCGCCACGGCCCCCCCATCGCCTGTTCCTCCTGGGGCCCAGCCTGGGAAACTCCACGTCCCACTTTTATTCCTGGCACGGCAGGGCCTGAACTCAGTTCAGACAATGGTTTTTCAGGCAGAAGCCCTTATTTTGTACCAAACGTCTCTGTTTCTTAGCTGACCAGTTAGCCCAAGAGTGCACTGCTAAGGTGATGGCCCAACGGTTTGCCTGGTACACCCGTTTAACATCAAAGGCTTTTGATGGCTACTTGGTGTCTGTGGGACAATTAACTGGAAGTGTTTATTACTCTCCGATGGTCCAACTCATCAACTTCAAGCTACGGTTTGGGCAAGGGTCAGCATCTACCGTGGACCGTGCCTGCACTTACCACCGATGAGTCCTCTATCACAGCACAGACTGGGACTGTTTGGTTGGGCCGTTTCAATGTTATTTCGTTATTGAAATGGTGTGATCCAAAGAAAAGTGATAACTAGTTGTTGCACTTCTGAAAGAGTCCATTTCCAATTGTTTTGACTCATAAATGAATTGGTTTTAAAATTTCGCTGTGGACTGCAGTTTCTTTCCTCCAGCCCACGAAGGGTTGATGCAGGTTTTTTTGCTTGGTTTTGGGGTTTGGGTTTTTTTTTAGTTTTTGTAATTTTGCTAGGCTGTTTCTTAAAGTCGACAAGAAATGGATGCGAGTGGTCACAAGCTAAGGTACAGGAGGACAAGCTTCAACTGGTCAAGCAAATAGAGGTTATAATGCGATTTCTAAGCAAACCGGCACTGCAGTGCTTAAAATCCCTTTCAGCAACGATATTAAAGTCTCAGGGGTGCCATTGCATTGCAAAAATGCTGGTAAAAGGATAAAGTTACTCAGTGTTTTGTTCTCTCTTCTTTGTTCCTTGCGGCTCCTGGTAGCTTGTGGAAATTAATAGGCTGGAATTGAGAGTATTGCTCTTTATTCTCTCGGTTCAGAGAGATTCACGTCCTTTCTTTCCCAAATCTCTTTGAAAAAAGAGGAAAGGCAGAAAAAACCCACACTTCAGTGGGCTGGCTAGATTCAAATACCAGCCACTGTTGGCCTTTCATTGGTGTTCAGCAGTCTTTGCGAGATTGTTTTGGGAGCCCCTCCAACACATGAATTTGCAATCTGCTGATACATATGCCACAGAGTTGAAAGTGGTTTTCGTTTATGAGGAACCTCTCAGAGCATCGTTAGGTTTTCTGCACTGATTCAAGCCTCCGCCAGTGTTACCCCTTGCATTTCATCAGTCTTCAATAGAAGGTGAGGTGAGGCATTGCTCCTGCTAGATACCAAACTCATTCTACAGATAAACTTGCTGTATGTATATGTGAAACATTTTACTACTTTTATAATTGCAGTGTTAAAATACTGTATAAACGGTTGCCATTGCATCCAAAACAGATTCAAATGTAAATACAAGGTTACGCTACTACTTGTATACTCACACTACAGTGTTACTAAAACATTGTCTTAAATGAAGCATTTCCAAACCATACCCAGCGTGTGGTCTCCTTAGGGTCCAGAAGCTAAAGACTCTAAAGTGCTTATTAAAAACCCAGTTGCTCTAAGAGTTCTAAAACTCTTAAAAGTTCGTCTGATTTTTTTCTCTGAAGAGAAAAATGAGATGGTGTAAAGAAGTTCATATTTCATAACCACCTTCCTCAGCTTCACTTCTGTTTCATTGCAAGTGGGGACCATCTTTGTATTCTTTTACAGAGTGTGTTAAAATTGTGGTCATTTTGGGGTGGAAACTGTACCCGTTGCAGCCTGAAATCTGCCCAACAATAGGTCTCTCTTTTTCCCTTTCTCTATTTTTTTAGAAGACTTACATTCATTTGCTTTCCTGAATAAATGGTCCCAAATATGACCTAACAATCATACTGTATCAGTAATATGTAATTAAAGGTTTCCATAAAATTTTCTACATATGCCTAAACCAGCACTAACTAATCCTTACAAACTACTATCAAATAAGTTAATACTGAACGCTAAACAAAACAGGCATTTTAAAGTTTTGTTCCAGACCTGAGACACACGTGCTGAGACAATACACACAGATTTATAGCTGCAAGGATGAGCACCTTCACTGATGCTTAGGGATCTTCCACAACGAAAGAGAATAGTTTCCATAATTATCTTGAACGTTTGTGAAGTTCAAATAAGCAAGGAAAGCCTGAGCTTGTAAATTCTTGTATTCTCCAAGCATCTCATCTATGGAAAACATTGTGTATGAACAGGCTAGTTCTATTAATGGAACGGCAAGATTGCAATGACCTGACATTGTAGAAATACATTGTACTTATTTTATTATTCATTTTTACATTGTTATGGAAATCTGTTCTACAGTAAATAAGTTTGTTGCAGAGAAACATTTTCAGACAATAAATGGTGGCCATCCAGCTTACTCATCTGCAGCAGTGTTGCAAGCTCAAGGGATCTCAATTGTGAGCAATAAAAATGTGCCTTAAAGTTTCCAAGATGCTTACTAGCTCTTTTTCTAGGTTCTTCATCAATAAATCAATTGAAGTGTAAGATGGTTACTTGAGCAAATGAGAAGGTAATGACTCAGTTTCACTGTATTCCTAAGAAAAAAGAATATTTTTTTCAACAATTAGCAGTTTACAGCCAATTTGTTTCTCGCTCCGGCATGCTCCTTCTCTCGAGTTTGGATAACCTCTGCTACCCAATACTTCTTTAGCCTTTGGTAGATACACATGGATAAATAGACAAACTGCTCTGTAAAAGGAATTGAAAAATACCTTCTGCCTTCCCTATTAGCAGTGAGAACATATATTTCCAGCCCCTATGTTACCACAAGTTATCAAGTGGAGGGAGAAAACTTTAATTCACAGAGGTAAACATCACTGTTCCCTATTTATACTTTTCCTTTCTGACACATATTACCAAAAACACCCAGAAAGAACCCTTGATTTGTGGTTATGCTTCTGCTTGGGCCAAAGTCTAAAATAATGCCCAAATGCACTATCTAGTTTGAAAACAAGGCCCCAGACTGCCATGTAAAAAAAAGAGCTTATAAATGTCAATAATCTTTACATTAAATCCAATAGTTGTAAAACCCCATCTGAGGATGAGATGCTTTGCATTCCCTTTTATCTCCTGTATTTCCTACTTCAAAATTTCCTATGTTTTGTGTTAGTTCAAAGAATAGTAAGCAATTAAGTAATGTATTAGTGTCATGGTTTCACCGCAGCCAGCAACTAGGCACCATGCAGCTGCTCGCTCACCCCTCCCCCTGCCCCAGTGGGATGGGGAGGAGAATTGAAAAAAAAGTAAAACCCATGGGCTGAGATAAGAACAGTTTAATAAATGAAATAAAATGAAATATAATGATAATACTAATAGTAATTAAAAGGAAGGTAACAGAAAGAGAGAGAAATAAAACCCAAGGAAAAACAAGTGATGCACAATGCAGTTGCTCACCACCCGCTGACCGATGCCCGAGCAGCGACCCACCCCTCCCGGCCGACTCCCCCTAGTTTATATACTAAGCATGACATCCTATGGTATGGAATACCCCTTTGGCTAGTTCGGGTCAGCTATTCTGGCTCTGCTCCCTCCCAGCTTCTTGTGCACCTCCTCGCTGGCAGAGCATGGGAAACTGAAAAATCCTTGACTTAGGATAAGCGCTACTTAGCAACAACTAAAACATCAGTGTGTTATCATCAACTTTATTCTCATACTAAATCCAAAACACAGCACTGTACCGGCTACTAGGAAGAAAATTAACTCTGTTGCAGCTGAAACCAGGACAATTAGCTTAAAGTAACATGAAAACATCAAGTCGGTGCATGTTTTAGTGTTAAGTTCTTAGCTGCATTGGTTGTATTTGTCTGAGTTACTACATATCCTTTGTCTTCAAGGGAAACTTTAACCAATTGACCCTCTAAAATTACATCTGTATTTTCCTGAATCAGCAGGGGGTCTAGCATCAAGCAAAGAATATACGGAGGACTGAAGCATTCTTTCATTCATAGGTTCATGCAAAAGCTTTGATATAACAACTCTTTGGGGGAATTTAGTTAGTCTTAGCAGTTTGGAGGAATAAGGAAGTTCAGGATTAAGAACTGGCAATGCATATACCTATGAGAAATCATTCTTTATAATGCTGTTGAATTTTCCTAATTTTTGACCCAAATACTAGTAAGTTAATAGTCGAGGTAAAATTGGCCAGATTCTTCGTTACACAAAGGAACTGTGTGCTATTCAGATGACTTAAATTAGCACGCTCACTTTAAGGCACCTTTACCAGTGAAGCACTTTGCGAGATCTCAGGGAAGCATCTGTGAAAAACGTGTGCGCTCCCATCCCCAGCACGGCAGTGCCTCTTTTTTGGTCCTGTCTCCCGAAAGCAGAGTCCTCAGTCCTGAGATGAAGCCCATAGAAACTTTATGCATCACCTGGGGTGAGAGAAGAGTGTTTCAGAATTGGATGTTAAGTGGCTGGTATGTCGAACCAGACAGCTCTTCAAGTAGCTCGGTGTGAAGCCATGTAGAACTAGCCAAAAGGGATGCTCAGTGTCCTAAATAGATGTGACCTACATTTTAGACCTTTGCAAGATTTAGATACATATGGCAGGGACCTCCCTCTGCTCCGGATTTGAAAATATTAACTTCTCATAAACACATATGATTACACCCTTTCTTTCCTTATTTTATTCTGAGCTTTTATTTTGAAGCAAAACCATCATCCTGCTGCGTTTCTTGCTCCTGTTTTGAATCCTGGAGCATTCACAAATGACATTATCTTGTCTTTAGTTTCCCCTGCTGCCTGAAATGGGTGATTGGTCTCAGCTACTTTCTGTGCTGAGGGTCGGGTGAGGAGTTGGGGAGCGCTACTAAATAAATCTAATTCAAATAATAAACTAACCCAGTTAGTTTAATGCAATCCTATCCAAATAAATCAAATTTATTATTTAAAAAATAATGAAACAATAATAAATATAAATAATAGCATTTAAAAATATTAATGAGGAATTACTAGTTTTGCTATACATCGCTCCTCATGCTGTCTCCAAGCGTGTCTCCGGAGGCGGGGAGGGACAGAGGTGAAAGAAAAGACTTTCACAGGGTGGGAGACCTTCCCGCCGGGACACGGGGAGCAGGAAAGGCTCTTCTTGTCCTGCACCCCCTTTTCTGCAGGAGGCTGCAGAGGGAAGCGGCGTGGCGGCTCTGGTTTCCAACTGCAGCTGCCTGGGGCTGGGTTTCCTCACTCCTTTACGCAGAAGCGACATGGAGAGAGCACGAAATGCCGGCTGTGAGGCCGGAGGAGGGATGAGATGCTGCAGCCCTGGGGCAGCCGGGTGCGAAAAGAGCTGTGGTGCCTCTGACCTCCTCTCCACCACCCTTTCTGCCTGTCGGCCCCTCTTTCTCTGCACTGAGGTGCATTTCCTGCAGTGATTTGACCCAAAATCCGGTATTTCAGCCCAGCAGCGTGGTCGCGCGGGGCCTGGAGGGGCGTGAGGTGAGGGGCTGGTGGCTGCCACGGTGCCGGAGGGGTCGAGCCCACCCCGTCCTCACGTCCGTGGGTTGCTCCGCTCGGCGTTGCGAGCGGAGGGACAGGCTGCGCTCACCCCGCTCCTGGCTTGTCCTCCCGTTTCGAGGCTCGTGGGCTTCCTCCCCCACGGCTGGTAGATGTGGGTCTGCGGGCGGCACAGCTGGTTAACGCTGGGTTCATTTTTATCTGCCCTTCGAGTGGATACGCTGCTATTAGGCATCGGAGAGTATG
>JANHGO010000037.1:28593815-28624632 GCA_024606505.1 Aquila spilogaster
TTATTTTATTTTATTTTATTTTATTTTATTTTATTTTATTTTATTTTATTTTATTTTATTTTATTTTATTTTATTGTTGGTATTCTTCTTGGTCATTATTTCATATTTCAGAAATCTGTTCTATATCCTTGCTACTTTAAGTGTTTAAAACAAACTAAATTCATGGCCATGTCAGACTGCACTCCCGTTCCCTTTGCCTCCCAAGTCAGTGCTGGCAGGATGCTCCAGGTGTTTCTCTAGGAAGAGAAAGGGCAGTATTCAATTCTTACTGTGCATAGATTTACTGGCTTGACTTAATTTGCCTTTTCCACATCATGCGTCAGTGCTCAAGATAAGAGATCATTAGCTGTTTTTCCCAGTTTCACTAACATATCTCTCTCAAGAAGTGTTTTCAGGAACTGAATATTGTTCTGAGTAAAACATCTGTGTTATCTAATTGTTCCTAACCAATATTGATTCTAAAGCAATGTATGCATAACAGAAGTAAAATATCGAGAATTCATACCACTTTGACAGCAGTGCCCATTACCATCTGAAACATGGATGAGAAATGCCTGTGCTAGGTGATCTACTCCAAATAAAAATGGATTTTTTCCAGGTCAGGGCATGAAGCACCTCCTTGATTTACATGCCTACAAAATTTTGAAGTCTTCTGAAAATAGCAGAAAGAACATTTCAAAGAAAATGGCTAACAGAATGTAGTGGAAATTAATATGTAATTGAATTACAAGTGTTGCTACTTCTTCTCTTCTTCCCTGTATCTCAGAGTCTGCAGGAAGTTAGTAACCAATACTGTCAATACTTGTCTTTGTGGAATTATCCACTGAAGTGAATTAATTCCCATGTTTTAAGTTTATGTTTGGAACCACTCTCTCTAAATGCTGCTTTTGTATCCTCAATTTCACAGTCTTCTTTTTTTAGTTCCCTCCAGGCTTTTTCTTGCGTAAGAATTCCTCTCCTGGACCTCATGGCTTATACCTTAGAGTTCTCTGTTGGTTTTTATCTTTTTAAGCAGTTCTGCTGATATCTTGACAAGCCTAATTGACATTCTCAATTCCCTTGGGTGGGATGCATCACTGTGAGGAAATTCATTCTTCTTAGAGTAGTGCCATAGGAACTTTGTGTTTTCATTGCTTGTCTTTCCCTCTCTTCCTTTTGTAGGAATATCCTATCTTATCTATAAATGGCCCATATCAAATGGTGCTTCTGCTGCATAACACATTGCGCCCACCACCTGGAGAAATGTGGGGATAGCCTAGACACCTAATTCTGTCGCTCTGCTTGGAGTATTGCTGTGGGGCAGGTGTGCTGCCAATTACACTTGTAGGGACATAGCCGAGAAAGCGGATTACATGGCGGGATAGAGAGTAGAGCTTCACTGAATCAGAGATTTAAAAGCTAATAAAAGTGCTCCTGTGAATGTGTGAACTTGCCTCCTGGATGTTGCTGGTGAGGGACCGGTGGTCTCCAGCCTATGCTCCTCCCAAGACTGCCTCTTGCTGTTCATGGAAACTTGTAAATATGAGGTCTAAAACTGAGGCTGCCAGAGCATATTATGGCATTTCTGGAACTGATTACCAGTTACCCATCAGGCAGCAAAGAACAGGAGGTTCCTTCCTTAAAATTTCATCCAGGAATTCATGCCTGAAGTGATCAACTTCTTGGGAAGAAAAAAATGGAAATTATTACTCGACAGAGAGAAAGGGAACAGAGCTGCCAGAGATGAAATGAGAGAAAACAGAGAAGGGAGATGAAGGAGGTGATTTCCTTTTCCTAACAGAAGAAATTAAAGCAGACTGTAGCAATGAAGTAGTAATACAGAGAAGACAATTCTGTTCTGAACAGAATACTCAAATGGGCTTCCAATTCTAAGTTAACCACATGGCCGCTACTGGTGATGCGATTCTCACAACTCACCAGTTGGCACTTTTCCTTCACGTGTCCTGCATGCCTCTCTTCTTTTGGTATGTAAGCTATAATTACAGGAAATGCAATGCAACAAGTACAGTTGCGTTTTGCTTGTCTCTTTCATACATTAAGATACATTAAATAGTGCTAGAGGACTGCTCATGACTATAACATTTCCTCCTCATTTTAGCATGTCCTTGTGCCATAGCCTAAGAAAAGACAGGAGTTTTACAGCACACTTTGAAGGTTAATAGACCTGAGCTTTCATAAATCTTGTGAGTAAATGAATTCCAAACTGAGACCCCATCACAAAAAAATCCTTTTCACTTATATCATACAAACACAGTTGAGCATCCCTGTGGATCTTGGCTATGTTAAGATTTCATAGGGACAGAAACAATTTCTTAAGTAATACGGTTCCAAATCACAATAGGCATAGGTCGCAGACAGCATTTGGTTCCCACCTTGAGATATATTGTATTTTCATTACGGTATAGAAAAGCTTCAGGTTCTTCCTTTCTCTTTACAAGAAGTTTCAAATTTAGGCTGCAGGACTCTTGCTATAAGCTTTTAAATGTGCCTGTTCACTTGTGACAGAAGATATTTGTATGAATTTCTTCTGCTAGGGTAGCAAGGAAAGCAGGGTATTGAGATGGCATAAAACATTGCCAGGTGTTCATCAGCCTTTTTATTCTGGGCTGCCATTTCATGTGATGATTTATAGTCCCACTTCGAAATTCCCTCCTCTGCCTTTCCTGTTTTATCACACTGATTTGGCTGTGGGTGTTGGAGAGGGACAGCTGTTGAACCTCTTGTGCTATATGGCTGGTTAGGCAAAGGGGGTCTCAGTTTAATTCAATACCTGCAGCTCTGTGACCAAGATACTGAATAGAGCATTTTCTGTTGAATTTGAAGTTGAATGTAGCGTACTTTGAGCCCAAGATAAGGCACTCTGACGTCAGTGAAAAGTCTTCCACTGATTAGGATGGCCTTTGGATGTGGCCCAGAGCCATCAACTAAAGTGGATGTAGCTGTGTTTTAATAAGCAGATGATTACAGGTAAATACTCGCAATTAAATGAGAACTAAATAGACTAAATTATTCTCAGAGGTAATTCTGTTGTTTTCAATGGAGTTATACCAATAACTGATATCACTCAATATTTTATTTATAGCAGGGCTCATGAAATGCTAAATATATTGGTCACATTAGTGAAAAACAAACAGACCTCAGATTTGTTTGCATGGTCAAACAATGTAATTATGAATGCTGGAACTGACAGCTAAGCTTAATGTGGAATACTGAGCACTAACTAAAAATGCATAAGTGAAACACTTTGTTGAGAGTACATACTGTACGGAAACTGGAACATATTTTTGGACAGCATCCCTGGCTTTGCAAATCAGATGCTAAGATTCAGCAAAGATGAGTCTTGAAGGTAAGGAACACTCTAGCAGAAAAAAATTGTAATAGGAGCGTTAGTCATGGATTACGTTGCACTGTGAATGAAGAGTCAGCTGAAATAATTCAAGATTAACAAAGATATTTAAATAATCTCTAACTCAGGATATTAAAGCTGGTCATTTAATTTACTGTATGAGTGACATTAATCTAAATAAAAGTGCCCACAGTAATTGTGGAGGTGCAACTGTAATTGTATTGATCAACTTGGCCAAAACCAAATCCTGTCCTAACAGGAATATATAGAAGAGGAGATCTCACACACAAACAGAATTTAACAGTGTCTGACATAACCAAACCCTATTATTGAAGGTCGTATCCCCTTTAAATCTGTTTTGTCAAGACTCAGTAGAGAGTTTGGTATATAATGCACCACATGTGCAAGCATTATACAATAAATCAATAAAATATTTAAAAATAAATTGCTATGTGCATTTGAAAGGGTTTCTCTTGAATAGGACAAAGCATATTTTTCAAACAGTTACTGCTTGACTGCAGGTTTTGATGATTAGGAAGTTATTAGAAAATACTGAGAAGATAGTAATGTTAGCATTGTGAAGATATAGATGAGAAATGTGAAGTGGAACACAAAAAATGAACATTTTTACTCTCTTTCAGTTCTTCTGTTCTTATGAAAACAAGAACAATAGGATTTAGAGGGAGCAGAGGTGCTGCACCAGCTTTTGCCATCCAACTGAATAATTGTGTTGAATGCTGATGTATGGCTTTGCTTTAAAGAAAAACCACTATGCTCACCAGAATTGCTATCAAAGATGAATTATGTGACTGATATTCTGGCTAATGTCCATTAAATGGGGGCAGCCACACATTTCTCTTTATAGATTCTAATACATCCCTCCTAGGTAAGCAGCTATTATATTCACCCACTAAGCCTCCTACTCTCCTATAACACACCTTTAGCTCAATGTCAAAAATATCTCTGGAGTTCAAGTGATTTATTTTTGCTCAGAAGGTATTCAGAAACAATTGGGAGTTCTTTGTTTTTTTGTTTTTTTTTTTTTACACCATTTTTTCTCATTAACCAGTATGGGAAAGATTAAAATATTAAGCCTTAGTGTCTTATATGAAAAAAATATAGTTTTTAGAACCTCTCTTTCCATTAAGGACTTTTGTTATTTTTTATTATTGTTGTTGTTGTTACATCAATGGAGAGCATTCCAAAGACTGTGTTACCATACCAGGAAAAGATTGGCCATGACTTTAAAGAAGTAGACCATCATATATATTATGTAGACAGAGGACTACAAGAAGCAGATGGGTCTGTACATTTCTATGAAGTTTCTGGCCATGAGTCCTTGCTTAAGACTGATGACACAGTTATGGAATTAATAGTATCTCTGTCCCATTTCTAGTCCCTCTGGAGCCAGTCCTCCAAATGTCAGGTCGTATGCCTGTTCTGTGTCAGGATGTAAACTCAGCCTTTAACCTACATTGCTACCAAAATCTAGGTGCCATTCCAGCTCTTTTGCTTTTATTCAAGTCTGTCTGAGTGCTTCTGCATCTACCTTTTGCTACTCTGCAGCTACCGTATAGGAAGCATTTAGCCATTGAGACAAAACATTAGAGAAAAGTACTTTCAAGACATAGCAATTTTGCCTGTTCATCTCAGTGTATGTTATTTTATCCTGGGCTGCACAGACACGTTAGAGTGACTTATTTTTTTCAATGGAGAAATCTAACTCATGATATTTTAAAGTTAGATATTTTTAGAGCTGTATTTCCTAACATTTCTAGGCTCTTCTCAGTGATTTTACTTCCTCTCCTCCCCTTACATCCCTGTCTGCTCCTTCCTGCCCATCATGGGTCGATTCCCTTGGAGCAGCCAGACCACAAGCATCATTTGTGTTAGCACAGTTCTCAGCCCTCTGCCTTCTCCTGCACTTTTTGTCCCCTTCCCAGACTTTTTCAGAGGAACACAGGCTGGGAAGCTCCACAGCCGGGGTGGCAATGCCCATCCACACTGATCTGATCTTTGCTTCCTCAGAGTGCCTTTTCCCAGAGCCTCACCTTCCATTTGTGTCTGAACTCAGTTTGAAAAAAAAACAACAACATTTTCAAGTAAAAGCTCTTATTTTCACAGAATCACAGAATGGCTGAGGTGGGCAGGGACCTCTGGGTTCATCTGACCCAACCCCTGCTCCAGCAGGGACACCTAGAGCAGGGTGCCCAGCACCACATCCAGGCGGCTTTTGAAGATCTCCAAGGAGACTCCTCAACCTCTGGGCAACCTGTGCCAGCGCTCCATCATCACATGATACAGAAATACTTATCCCAGCGCTGGACACCACTGAAAAGAAGCTGGCTCCATCCTCTTTACACCCTTCCTTCAAGTATTTATCCACATTGATAAATCACTCATTGAGTCTCCTCCAGTCTGAACAGTCCCATCTCTCTCAGCCTTTCCTCAATGGAGAGGTGCTACAGTCTTTTCATCTTCTTCATGTTGCACTCTTTCCAGTACATCCGTGTCTCTTGTTCTGGGAGGCCCATAACTGAACTCAGCACTCCATCTCCATATATCACCTGACCACTGCTAAGTAAAAGAGAAATTTGGCATCAAACTTCTTTGCTTCTTGGCTGACAACTTAATCTAAGAGTGCACAGCTGACATGGTTGCCTGTTAAGCCCATTTAACATTAAAGGACTTTGTTTGCTACTTGTGTCTATGGGAAAATGAATTGGAAGTGTTTACTGCTCCCTGATGTTCCAACTCGTCCAGAGCACTCTCGAAGCAGCAGCAGAACCAAACTGGCTGCTCTCTCTCCCACATTCCTTTCTGGAAAGACACAGACTTGCATAGTTTAAAACCATAGCTACATTTTGGACAGGGGTCCACATCCACTGTGGAGTGTGGCCACACTGCTAACACAGGCTGGTGAGGAAGTTTCAATGTTATTTTTTTTTCTGTGGGCCAAATGGTTACAATAAGGTGACAACTACTTGTACTTTTGAAAGAATCCTTTTCCAATTATTCTGACTCCCAAATTGATTGATTTTTAAAATATCACTAGATTGCTGTATCATTCTTCCAGCCTAGGAAGTCTTGATACAGTATTTTATTACTTTTTAATAGTTTTTTTCTCAGACTGTATCTTTAAAAGAATAGGAAACAAATCTTTCCCTTGACTGATGCAAGTGGCAGCTCCCAGATCTTTCAGTTTTCACTTCAGTAAGATACGGGAGTACAAGCTTCAACCAGTATAGGCAATAGTGCAGTTTCCAAGTGATCTCACACAGTTGTGCGTTGCTTAAAAATCCTTTTCAGCAATGACATTCATGTCTCGGAGTGCCACCTCATTGCAAAAATACTGCTGGGAGGATAATGTTACTTGGTATTTTTTTCTCTCTTTATTCCTCAAAGGCTCCTGTTAGTTTGTGGAAATTAATAGGCTAGAATGGAAAATGTTGCTCTTTATTCTCCCTGTTCAGAGGGATTCATGTTCTTTCTTCTTCATGCAGAAAGAGGAAAGGAAGAAAAATACCCCACACTTCAGTGGGCTGGCTGGATTCAAATACCAGCCACTGTTGCCCTTTCATTGGTGTTCAGCAGTCTTTGTGAGATTGTTTTGGGAGCCTCTCCAGCACATGAATTTGCAATCTGCTGATACATATGCCACAGAGTTGAAAGTGTTTTTCATTTGTAAGGAACCTCTCAGAGCATCTTCCTGTGCTGATTCAGGCCTCTACCAGCATTGCCCCTTACATTTCATCCATCTTCAGTAGCTGAGGTGGGGCATCACTGCTGCTCGGTAACAAACTTATTCTGCAGATGAAATCGCTGTATCTGTAACATAAAACATTTTACTACATTCATAATTACAACATCAAACAATCAGTGTATAAAAGCTTGCTATTACATCCAAACCAGTTACAAAGGTACATACAAGGTTAGACTACTACCCATATACTCACACTTCAGTGTCAATAAAACATTCTCTTAAATAAAGCGTTTTCAAATCAAACCAAGGGCATGGTCTCCTTGGAGTCCAGAGGATAAAGATCCTAAACTGTTTATAAAAGAACACAACAGTTTCCTTAAGAGTTCTACAACTTTTAAAAGTTGTTTTTTCTTAAGATGAGGATTTCAAAGTCTGTATTTTGAAAACACCTCCCTCAGACTCACTTCTCTTTATGACAAATGGAGAGCATCTTCATATTATTTTATATAACATTTAAAAAAATGTGAGAGTGCAGACCACAGCCATTGCAGCCTGAAATCTGCATGAGAAAAGGTCTCTCTTTTTGCCTCTTTCTCTGTTTTTTAGAAAACTCAGTTAATTTGCTTTTCTGAATAAGTTGTTCCTTGATATGACTTAATAGCTGTACCATATTGATAATACAGAATAAAAGGTTTTCATGAAGTATTTTATGTATGCCTAAAATAGCGCTGAGCAATTCTTACAAACTGCTGTCAAATAAGTTAATACTGAACCATAAAGTTTTGTTCCAAACATCAGACACACATACAGAGATGATGGTTACATATTTATAGCTACAAAGGAGAGCATCTTCCTTGATGCAAGGGGATCTCCCATAATGAAAGAAAAATAGTTGCCATAATTATCTTGAATATTTGTGTAGTTCAAGTAGACAAGGAAGGCATAAGCTTGTAAAATCTTATATTCTGCAAGCATCTCTTCTATGGAAATAATTTTGAATGAAAAAACTAGTTTTACTAATGGATAGATGAGAGTGTAATGGCCTGATGTTGTAGAATGACGTTGTAGAAATACACCGTATTTATTTTATTAGTATTCATTTTTACATCATTAATGAAATTCTATTCTACATAAAAAAGCTTGATGTAGAGAAAAAAAATCAGACAAAAAACAAATGGTGGTCACCCAGCTTATTAGTCTGCAGCAGTGTTGCAAACTCAAGGGATCTCACTTGTGAACAATAAAAGTGTACCTCAGAGTTTCCAGGATACTTACTAGCTCTTTTTCTAAGTTCTTCATCAATAAATCCATTGAAGTGCAACATGGTTACTTGAGCAAATGAGAAGTTAATAACACAGTTTCACTGTGTACCAAAGAAAATGATTTCCCTCCCCCAGCAATTAGCAGTTAATAGCTGATTTGTTTCTCACTCCTTCTATTCAGTTTGGGTAACATTTAATACCCTATACTTCCTTAGCCTGCAATAGATACGTGTGGGTAAATGGACAGCTGAACTGCTCTTTGGATAGAATTGAAAAAATCTTCTGTCTTGGCTATTAGCAGTGAAGGCATGTATTCCCTTTGTCTATGTTATCACAAGTCTTTAAGTGAAAGAAAAACCTTTGATGCACAAGTTAAACATTACTGTTGCCTGCTTATGCTTGTTCTTTCTGATGCATATTATAGAATCATAGAATCATTAAACCATTAAGGTTGGAAAAGGCCTCTAAAATCATCTAGTCCAACTGTCCACCCATCCCCACCATGCCCACTAACCACGTCCCTCAGTACCACGTCTACTCTTTTCTTGAACACCTCTAGATGATTCCACCCACCTCCTTGAGCAACCTGTTCCGATGCCTCACCATTCTTTCTGAGAAGAAATTTTTTCTAATATCCAACCTGAACCTGCCCTGGCACAACTTAAGGCCGTTACCTCTTGAGTAGCCAGTTACATAGGAGAAGTGGCCAACCTCCACTTCACTACCATCGCTTTTCAGGGATTTGTAAAGTGTGATAAGGTCTCTCCTAAGTCTCCTTGCCTCCACATTAAACAATTCCAGTTCCCTCAGCCGCTCCTCATAGGACTTGTGTTCCAGACCCTTCGTTAGCTTCATTGCCCTTCTTTGGACATGCTCCAGGGGCCTCAATGTCTTTGACTTGTAGTCAGGGGCCAAAAACTAAACATAGTCCTTGAGATACGGCCTCACAAATGCTGAGTAAAGGGGCCAATTACCTCCCTGCTCCTGCTGACTGCATTGATTCTGACAGAATCCAGGATGTCGTTGACCTTCTTGGCCACCTGGGCACACTGCTGGCTCACATTCAAACTGCTGTTGACTAAAACACAGAAATAGTCTTTGATTTGTAATTACACTTATGTTCAGTTCAAAGCCTGAAATAATGCCCAAATGCAGTAACTACTTTGGAAATAAAGCTCCAGACTGCAGTGTTAAAAAATAAGCCTATTAATGTTAATTTTTACTCTACGTGTTGTAGTTTTACAACCCCATCTGATGATGAGATACTTTCCATTTCCTTTCATCTTTTGCATTTCCTACTTCATAATTCCCTAAGTTTTGTGTCAGTTCAAAGAATAATAAACAATTAGGTAATGTATTTGCTTAGAATAATAGAAAAATGTTGACATATTTCAGTGTTCAATTCTTAGATGCACTGGTTGTATTAGTCTCAGTTATTTTGTCCTTTAGTCTTCATATTTCAAAGGAAACTTTAACCAGATGACCCTCTAAAATTGCATCAATATTCTCCTGAACCATCAGGGGGTATAGGATCAAGCAAAGAACATACACTGGACTGAAGGAGTACTTTGATTCTTATGCTCATGCAAAAGCTTTGATATAAGGACTTTGGAGGAATTCAGTCTTGGCAGTTTGGAAGCATATTAATTGAAGGAGATCCAGAATTAAGAACTGACTGTGCATATGCCTATAAGAAATCATTCCAAATAACTCTGATTTTCCTAATTTATGACCCAAGTATTAGTAAGTACATAGTTAAGATACAATTGACCGTATTCTCTGCACAAGGGCATAGCGTGCAATTCAGATGACTTAAAGTAGCACACTCACTATTAGGCACCTTTGCCATTGAAACACTTTGAGAGATCTCAGGGATACCACTGTAAAAGATGCGTGCACTCTCATTCCCAGCACTGCAGTTCCTTATTTCTGGTCCCATCTCCTGAGAGCAGAGTCCTTGGTCCTGAGATAAAACCCATGGAAACTTTATACAGCACCTGGAGAGAGAGGAGCATTTCAGAACTAGATGTGAAAGGCTAGCATGATGAGCAAGACAGTTCAAGTAGCTCAGTGTGAAGCCATGTTGAACTTGCCAAAAGGGATGCTCAGTGTCCTAAATAGATGTGACCTAAATTTTAGACTTTTGCAAGATTTAGATGCATATGGCAGAGAACTCCCTCTGCTCAGCATTTGAAAATATTAACTTCTTATAAGCACATATGGTTGCAGCCTTTCTTTCATTCTTTCTTTCTTTTTATTCTTCTTTTATTTATTATTTTAATATATATTTTATTTTGAGGTTTTGTTTTGAAACATAGCCAGCACCCCACTGTGTTTTTGGTCCTGTTCTGAATTCTGGAGCATTCTCAAGAGGTATCTTCTTGTCTTTAATTTCTCCTTTTCCATGAGCGAATTGGCCTCATCTCCAAGAAGGATGCTTGAGGCTAAAGAAACATTCTCTGGACCTCTTGCAGGTGTTGCATCTGTTTGCTAGGGAGCCTGCTTCCTCATACTGATCTAGTGGAGGTGAGCGTAAGGGCCTATAATGCTCAAAGTTCTCTTATATAGTCCTGTAACGCTGGAAGGTCCTTATTGCAAAAAGAGCCTTTTGAAATATTTTGATGAATATACTGCAGTTTGTATACAGTGTAATTGTTAACAGAAGCAAAGTGTTCCAGGTAAAACATTAGTTTTAGGAAACGTGGATTGGGTTTTCAGTGATATTTTCAGCAAGAAGAATGTAAACTGTGATTTATGATACTTTTAATCTATTTTATGTACATCATATAATGACATGACATGTAAAATAGCAGTATGCTTCAAAGGCAGCTGAGTTCCAAGATGATAGAGATTTTCTTGTGGGTTTGCTCCCCTACTTTTAGTAGGTATGGGTCTGTGGGCAGCACACAAAATTTTGAGTCTGGGGTAAAATTCTGAGAATGCCACATTGTCACTTGATCCTGTAATGCTGAAATCTGTTTTCCATATAAACCAGCCTCTGTCTTTTCTCTGTGAACCAACGTACAGCAAAGCAGTGGGGAAATAGGCATTAAGCAGGAATGCAGACCACACTGTATAGACTAAAACTAGTGGGATGCGTGGATGAATTCTCCAACATCATACAGACTGACTTGATATGTACAAATAGTACATATTAGACTGAGAGAAGATGAGCTGTAATTCAGTGTTCAGTGCTGACAGGCAAGTCAAACTAACATTTCATTTCTAAAGACTATGGAAAAAAAATATTTTACTGGTTTGTGAGTAGGAATTAACTTGATTTGATCTGATTGTGCTAAGATAAAAAATGCCCAATTTCTACTGTAAATCAAGCCAAAGAGCTTAGATTTAAATGGTAATGTATCTAACATAACTGTTTTTGGCTGTGTCTATACTGTTGCATTCAGCCTCAGGATGAGATCAGTACTAACACTGCTATAAAACCACATTGCTTGCCTATGGGAGAACCCCCTGAAACCAACCCTATGCAGCCTTGCGTTTTGGGAGGATGAAAGATAGGTGATCCTGTTATTAAAAGGTCACCACGTCCCTAAGGGTGCCTTTACCTCAGGAATGAGTGGTTCCAGGTCTTCAGCTGCTCTATTTGTCTTCGGGGTGGTGTAGCTGAGAAAGTGGCTCAATGTACTTTCTTGCAAGGGTTTCTGGTGATATCTGAGCATCATCCAGAGCCCATGGTATTTGTCTTCATGGAAGCACTGTGAGTTGGGGGAAATTTGTCACTTGAAAATTGAGGCACAGAAGTCTGGGAAGGGCTTTGAGTTTGCTAGGTTGCTGGAGGCAGTTAAATATTGGTCCATGCTATGTTAGCTCTGCAGTGTGTTTGGAGTATTCTAAGGCAGCAGATTACAGATTTATTAGGCAGATTTAGGGATTTATAAGGCAGCTCTTTCCTTAGTTCAGCCCTGTCTATAAAGAATGCCTTTAAAGAGCTGAATCTTCCAAGAACTCTAGGCAGGATACACATCTGAAGAAGCCCAAAAAGATGAACAGACGAGTTGCTATTGGTAAGGTTCCACCTGTTCTTAAGTAATCATAATCTGCAGTAGGTTGCTTTAGTGTACTCTTGTACATTAGTGTTTATTTAGCATTTGTGAGATCCATTCCAAGGTACCTCTTATTTATATGGTATAAGAAGCCTAAACATTGAGAGGAATAAAATAGGGTATTGAGTTTTGGGTGCTGCTGATTCCAGATGTCTGGACAGCCAGTTGGAGTAGAGGTACTGCATTACTTAGAATTAGGGAAGAAAGCCAAAACTTTCATTCCTTGAATGCTGTACAGATAATGGTAGCTTATTTCTCAGCTAACTTTCCGTGCCTTGTAAGGACGTTCCCTGGTCCTTTTGGGTCCAAGCTATTAGCTTTTTCTTCTGTCTCCTTACTTTTTAGCTCCTTTAAACAGAAACTTGGACAAATAGCTGCCAATACGTCAATATCCTATTCATTGCAGCTGCCATCAGCTTCCAGGGACCCCCCTGAGGGCCAGCCTTGTCAAGCTTCTGCTGGGGATAATCAAATCTTGCCATGAAATTCAGCTTCTGTTGTTTCATCAGTTAGTAAACCAAGGACAGGGTGTGAGCGTATAATGCAATGAGCCTGAATTATGGCAGATTAATAAGCTTCTGCTTGTCAGTTAAATTGCAGTGGTGTTCAAAGTGTTCCTTGGGTACCACTAGAGCTTTGACACATATTGATTTAGCAACATCACTATTGTCCAGACATGATCCCAGCTCATGTAAGGGTCAGCTATATGGGGCACACACAATAGGTCTGGTGAGTTTCAGGTACATCACGTTCACAGTCAGTATATTACGTAGTTTTTCCACATGTGTTTCCATTTGCAAATTTCCAGTCAAAAGTTAACCTTCCCAAAACCACACCCTTATGTGTTTATTTATTCACTTGTTTTCCTACTCATTTATTTATTTATTTTTATATGCCAACGCAAAACTTATCTGACTTTGTCAGTGATTTTATTAATATGATCCAGGAGATACTGGTTATTAGTTAGAATCATTATCTTAACTAATTTTTGTTAATGGCATGACATTCCCTTTTTCCACTGTGGTATCATATTTCTTGGGTTGTGTATAGGAGAGTCAAGTACGGTAATACACTGCATTTTCCATTCATTGGGCTTTTGATCACTCACGTTTTAGTGCTGATTGTCCTAAATAAGCTCATTTCCTTCTTTAGGTCTAATCTTTCATATGTGTTTGTAGTAGATAATATCCATTGTAGTTGGTGAATGAATACCTAGATGGTTGTTTCAGACTTTTTACTTTTTTCCTGTACCTTACAGAGCAAAAGATCATTATAAACCTTCACCGAGTAGGATAGCAAAACTGAATACGTCGGAAAGGTTTTATTACAGTATGACTGTTACGTATGTCTGTGCTTTTTCATTCTACATTGCTGTGCTTAACTCAGTTAAAAGCTGCCTGGGACCATGTTTGTTTTTTTTTGCCATACGTGCATGCCACATGAATTTAAAACTCTTACCTTTTTTTCCTGTCTTTCTTTTTCAGGGGGTGGGGTGTTCTGCATTTTTATTGCATTTTCCCCATTCCTATTCATTCCTTATCTTAGGATTTCTCATCCTCTGAAGCACGAGAGTAGCTACCACGAGCTCACCTACTGCTGCTACATGGGACTGCCTGCAGCGGGCACGAGGCTTAGACATTATGGGGACAATTCAGGTACTGCTTAAGGGCAAAAGCCTTTATTTCTGACAAAGACAATGGCCTCGGAATAGAGTGCGAGCTTTGGGCCTTGGCATGGTGGTGGGATGCAATACTGCCTCTAGGGTGGCGAGACCTAGAAGTCATTGCTCCTGGGTAGTGCTTGTCACTCCTCTTGCAGTGGCATTCCCAAATGTCCCCAAAGCCTCCTTCCTCAGCACTCTGCCATGGAGGAACACACCAAGTGCTCCCTTAAAACGTCCCAAATGAAATATATTGTAGCTGACTGAGAGCAGTGTAACAGGGCCTCTGGTGGGGCTGTAAGCCCTGGTGACCACTGGGCACCGATGGTGGCAACTTACCCCCTACCCCCCGATGTGCTTCTGAGCCAGTGCCACCAGTGGGTTACTTCCAGCACAGGTCCAGCTTTGCAGAAGTGGCAGATTGTGGTGCAAACAAGCCTTGTCTGTGGCTGACTGCGTGCCTTGACTGCCCACAGCCAGCCCTGCGCATCACAGTGTTTTCCAGAAAGCTCCTTGGCTGCTTCAGTGCAATGAAGTTTTTATGGCTAACACTTCAGTATTGCAACAAGCTAACAAACAGAACAATTCTGTTAAAAGTGGAGGCAATTAACATTCATGGAGAGAAATGCATTGAAGTTGTCAGTTTTCAGGCGAAGAATATTACAGCAATGCCCTCTAGTGTTGCTTTCGTTAAAGTGTGAATGCTCCCCGGGAAAGATCACCCAGTACAGAAGGCTGTTTCCTTCTTTCTCTGCTTGCATGAGTAAGCCCTTGACAGAGAACGCAGAAGCTGAAGATCAGATTCGTGGTACTTGACCTTTTCCTAGCCGGATATTTTTTGCCTGAAAAAAAAAAATAGAAGCATGAGTTAATGTGTGTGTTAGTTATCTATATTACATTTTCTTCAAGGTTGACTGAATAATTTTATGAAATACTAATAATTTTCTACTGCAAGATTATATACTTTTTCCTTGAGCTTACAGCTTAAGAAATAACAAGGAGCTCTAAGCCTTAAGTCCATTTTAAATGTTATGTGCTGTTGGGATTTGATTTAGCTTTATTACATTGAATGAATCAAAATGTTCCTGTAATTCTGAAAATGCTTGAACTAAGTGTAGGCTTTTTTTTATTTGTTAATACTTAATTAAGTAACAGTGCTGTAAGTAGAAGAGCAGGACCTGAAATTGAATTTGGGTTATGTTATGCGATCGAGTGGATTATAAACTATATGAACTATGAATAACATCAAGTATTGCACAATATACACACAGTAGATTTTATGCAGCTGTATAGGTTCCATTTTCTATTTGTGGTCATCTTTTGTTGGTTAATATTTCCACAGTCTCCGTGTACTATCAAAAGCATATCTAAAAATATGGATGAAGGCTTCATCCCCAAACTCTGATCACAGAACAGTTGTTATGCGACATTTACAAAGCCTGTTTAAGCCGTCTGTTCTAGGCTTTGACTTCATTTTCTAATTAAACATAGTGAAAATACAACAGTGGGAAATGAATAACAAAAGTGAAGAGGTGATTGGCACAGCACAAAATGGAGTTTAAGTTATTTATCTCATATACGTTAAGAACATATTTCAACACCAGAAGTGTTTCCGGAGGAATTAAGGTAGCAATGCCATAGAAAGAAACCTGAGTACTCAAAAGGAAATCAATCCAAGCCCATCTTTTCTGTATTCATGTTTCAGATTGTTTGCAGCTTATTGTTTTCTTTATAGTGTGCATTTAGTAACTTTAACATACTGAAGGGTATTAGTTTTAACAGCTCCTGATCAGCTTTGCAAGTAAACTGTTGGTAGTATGAGCAGGGTACTTGAAATGTAAATATGTGTCCCTATAAGAAGGTAGATATATACCACCATATGTTAAGTAACCCAGTAAGAAATATATTAAATTATAAAGATCATGACCTTTTCCAAGTCTAGCAATTTAAAAATACTTGTTTGACTGTAAGGTAGTTATAATTTTGAAAGCAATCTTCTTTATTCCTTCTTTTCTTATATTTCTTTTATAATCACTCTTGCTGACCTAGATGAAAATCTTATTATTTTCAATGTTTTTTTTTGAAAGATGATCTCCTGCTTAACTACCAAATGTTAAAGTTCTCAGGAACAGACAAACTACAACACATGATGATCTCTATGATCATGCTTTCAGTATACGGCAGCCTTGGAACTGCTTTTTAACGCTTGATAACTACAACTCTAGCAACTTATTTGACAAAATATCCAGCATCTACTGTATTTGCAGGTGCTTATCCTGATGAAGCCACAATGCCCAGCACCCATTGCTAACCACAACAGTAGGAAACCTATGTCTTTGTAAAGAGAGTAAGGATCAGACCTGTCTTCTCTGATTGTTTAAGCTGAGTGTAAATAACTCACAGGTCTCCCATTGTTTGTAAACCATTTTGTACCAAAGCCACTGATTCTGAAGCTGAGTCGCTGCATGTGACTGCATATAATAACAGAACAAACTTTAGGGAATCTCCCCATAAATATTGTCTTCGCTAGGCTTTTCCAAAGGAAAAGCAAGAATTCTATTGGATGTTTTCTTGTGGTGGAAGGACATGGAGGAAGAGAGATACAAATTTCTGTAGGAATAATTCCAGCCTCAGAATTATCAAAAAACATAGTGATGGAAAACAGGACAGTGGTAGAACACTGCACTTCTTTAAAAAGAAAAGCACCAGCTAAAACTGGGGAAAAATGTATTGTATTTGCTTTTGGCGAATGAATTAATTTTGTAATTTTTTTTGTTTTTGCAGTGGAAGTGTATGCACATAAAAGATTTAATGGACTCTCTATTTAAATATATAAATTAAAACTGTGTGCAAAGTGCTGTTTGCACATCAGTAATTGCCTTGTGCCCAATTGCCAGCCAGGCTAAACAGCTCAGCAAACAATGAAAAGGGGCTTAGTTGCTTTCTTCACCTCTGCTCTTACTCCTTGACTACAGCATGTAGTTTTGGCTTTAAAATGTATTTTTGCTTCAGGGTAACTAATTGACACAAGCCAACCTGAGATAAAGTCACCATAGGAGAACCCTGGGGGTTTTTCTCAAAGGGTAAAACATCATGAGGGTTGGTTGATGTCTCTGCCTGTGGCTGGCCTGGCCCAGTTTACCTCACAATGCAGCTGAAGAGCCTTTTCTTCAGTGTAGCTTTATGTTTCATTTTATAGTTGTGTTCCAAGGTCAAATTATACCTTTTCTAACTGAGGAAGTAAACGTTTACAGAAACTTTTCTATAAGAGCTGATGACACCATTGCCATTGAAAGTGGATCATCAGTATGTGCCCCCTTTTGGTTAGGTTATTGAACTGTATATTTTAAATTTCAGCAGAAGCAACTGATTTCCAGGACTATGGACACGGATGTTATTTATCCCCAGGGTTGGTAGAAAGCACTTCTCCCCTCAGGTGTGCATACTGCAAATTTCAGTTACAGATTTGTTTATTTACTTCTGTTGTGTTCAAATCTGGTCACACAAATGAACCACAAATCTGAATTATAGAGAAAACTGAGCCCATTAGTTACCAATTCCTTTTAAAAGTGAAAATAAATAGTAAAGAAACAAGGCTACAGCTAATACAGCACTGATAAATAGTGAGCAGCCATTTCACTTTTACCCAAGATAGCTGGTTATCTGATTTTATAGAAGTTGGAGAAAAACACACAAAAGAGTAAAAGAGGTGAAGAAAGATATGGAAAAAGCTCCTGAATAACCATTAGTTATATAGTTTAAAAGACTGAAATGCTTCAGGCTAGGAAAGAAGCACCTGAAAAAGGTCTGAAAGTTGCAAGTGATAGGAAAAAAGTGAACAAGGAGACCCTCTCTTCCTCCCCATATGCGAACGTGTGGGCATCAGCTACAACTTGCAGGTGGTAGGTTCACAACGTGTGAAAGGAGAAAGGTCTGCGTGTAGCATGTTCTTGAAACTCCTTGTGTTGGGATCTTTCAGGTGCCAACAATTTCAGAGCTTTCAAATCAGAGTAATTCAGGGGAAGGTCATATTTGAAGGGCTATTAAACACAATAGGATCAATTCAGTTGCTAGCACCTGTGTCTTTTGGTGTCTTTTGAAATGCTTGAGGGTGTCCATGACATCTTGCAGAGCTAGCACTGGATCTGTGGCTTCTGCAGAAGGAAATGGAAGTCAGGAATGCTGTCATTTTGGGCACCTCATACAGCATTCAGTGTTTGTGAGGTGCTACCCAAATGGTCCTGTAGTGCTACCTCTGGCTGAGCCTCAGGTTGCTGGAGGTGAGTGAAGTGTCACTGAATTATTGTGCAGATCTCATCCTCTTTTGGCCATGGCCTCGTTAGACAGTAGGAAAGGTGACTCCAGTCTTCTGAGTAGTCATGCCATGCAGTGACAAACACACTGTCAATGACCTCCTGTAGCAGTATAGCATTGCTGGCTCTGGGTGCAGTGCAGAGCTGCACTGGGTTGGTAAACCAGTGTCACCTTGTGTCCAGGCAACATAGACATCCTTATGGCAAAAGGAGAGCCACGTGCCCAGCTTTGAGTGGCTCTGATGAGATTTGGCAGGTCAGCTTAGCTGACACGTTGTTCTCAGTAAAGTGATACGATTGTTTTGCTGGAGAGCAGATAGCAAGTAAAGAAGGACAATTTAGCCTTAAAATGAAGCAAGTGCTGTCTTGTGACACGTACAGAAGAAAAGCTATTGAGTTTAGTGTCTGAGCAGTGAAATAAGGAGAAACACAGAAGCCATAGATTTTCATTTCCCAAATATCTGTTGAGTTGTCAGGAGATGTCAAATCTCTGAAATGTTTTTCTTAGTATTAGCTAGTTTTGTTGATTTGGATTAGATTTTTCTATTTTTCATACCAATTTCAATACAGAAGAGCAGATCGGTTATTCTGCAGCATATCAAACAGTCAAACAGAAGTCTTGAGCGCATTTCCTGTTAGTGCAGACATTAGCATAGTTGAGTCATTTGGTCACTCCATCAGTCGCTAAGTCACAGAATCTTAGAAGGTGAATTCGAGAGGGACCACTGCGTCCATCTAGTCCAATCCCTGCTCAAATATGGACATCCAGAGCAGGGTGCCCAGGACCTTCAGAGAGAACCTCCTGTGTTTCTCAGTATGTATCTATGCCTCTTGTCCTGACCTTGGACATCACTGAAAAGAGCATAGCTCTATCCCCTTTGTAGTCTCCTTTCAGGTATTTATAGACATTGATGAGTTCCCTCCTGATCCTCTTCTTTTCCATGCTGAATATTTCCAGCTCTCTCAGCCTTTCCTCATAAGAAAGATGTACTGGATTCAGCACTCCAGTTGTGGCTTCACCAGGGTTGAGTGGAGAGAAGGCACCACCTCCCTCAGCCTGCTGGCAATACTTTGCTTAACACAGCTAAGAACACTGTTAGTCTCCCTAGTGGCAAGGGTACATTTCTGGCTCTTGTTCAATTTTGTGTTCACCAGGACCCCTCAGTCCTTTTCTGCAGAGCTGCTTTCCAGTTGGGTGCTCTCAGCACGTCCTGATGCCTGGAGTTGTTTCTCCCCAGGTACAGAACTCTGCACTTCTTGTTGAACTCCATGAGAATCCTGTTAGTCCATTCCTCCAGCCTGTTGAGGTCCATCTGGGTGGCAGCATGGCCCTATAATGTATCAGTCCCCCTTTTCCAGTTTTGTGTCATCTGTAAACTTCCTGAGGGTTCACAGAAGCCAAACCTGCTCTCTCAACACCATCCTTTCCCCACAACCAGTGGAGCTCAGATGCAGAGAACCAGGCCCTAATTTCCTTCCTAGTTCTTAATATATGGTGTCTTGGCTTACACAAATATTCCTAAGGCTATTTTAGGTTTTACTGTTTTCCTTGCTATTTATTCACCTGCTTTTACCATTCAGCTGTAAGTGCAGAGGATAGCTGATAGCTTGTCGATGACCACTCTGCATCAGTCTTAGCCATGCTGCCCTGAAAGAACAGAATTTATGTTTGGATGTCACCTAAAAACAAACACAAACACCACTTTGGTTTGCATTGTTGCTACTTCCTTGTTGTAGGTAGCTCGCTTTCTGTTTCTGGTGGCTAAACTGAAACTTTCCATCACAATGCAAGCAAACGCATCTGTCATTAATGGTTGGCTGTAGCCAATCTCACTTCTTCTGAGTCCCAAATCCTCTCTTACTGCTATTATTTTTGCATTTACTATGGAATTCATGACGTACTTTCTGAGAGCTGTACACACTATGAACTCCCTTTGAAAGTCACGAGGTTTGACTCCTGCAACGTTTTCTGAAATATAGCTCTGCGTAGCCTGTAAATCATGCACATTATTTTAATGCAGTTAAAATAGACATTAAGAAGTCCTGATATATGGGAGTTTTGCTGACTCTCTGTTGAGTCTGTCTGATGCTTTACAAAACAGTGCATATTTTGTATCAAACATACAGTGACCCAGCTTTGCAGCTGGAGTCATACTCTGAAGTTTTGATAAACTTTCTTCTTAGTATCTTACATTTTCTCTCACAACTAACTAGTTCCATGACTAGCACTGTCATGATATAAACTTTCTTTATAAACTGCTATGCTATAAAAAACAGGTATGAAAAATGTGGTCCTAAACAAACACTGAAGACAAAAAGTTCATGAAAAACTATAGTTTTCTGAAAGTTCATTTTTAAACACTTGAATGAAGTGTGGCTTTTTTTTTTCATATATTTTTGGTAAATGTTAAGTTTATTAGAAAAGTAACTTGCTGAGTTTGTTGTATAGGGTCAAGCTGCACCATTTGTGCAAATAATGTAAACTAATAAATGTTGTGGTTCTTGGTTGTTTACCTGACAGAATTTGATTTTATATTTGCAGAGCCAGAGGTTAGCTTTGCCCAGTTACGCTTAAGATAGGTGGCCAAGAGCTTTTTGCAGGATAACTTAGCTCAGTCAGTTGCAGCTGCTAGACTGTGTAAGTGTGCATATATGTGTAAATGTACATAGAGCATGCAAAGGCATCCGTCACAGAATTTACTCCTACTTCTTATCTATTTCTCTACGAGCTGTCTTCCCTCCAGCTATTATCTAGTCAACAAATGTAATATGTGATGTGGATTGTATGATATTTTCTTAAGCTTCAAATAAGGAAATTAGTTCTGAGTGGGATTTACCACTGTGGATCAGCAGATTTAGCCTAGAGTATGCGTAAATATATTTCTTAGTCCTTTTTTTCTGAGTTATGTATACTATATATGCTGGAAGATTTGTAAAGTACAGTTCGATTGCTATCTGTAAATAGTGCTACCTTTTCATATTTTATAAAGTGCTGCTTTATGCCATGCTAGAAATGCTAGCTAGTTCTTCTTTGGACAAAGGCACAATGATGATGAGACTAGGCTATTTCAAGACAGCTTGATGAAATCAAGCTAAAAGCATACAAATCCCAACAACTTGTTAAACGAAGACTGTCAGGAATAGTGTAAAAATCAAACCAAAACAACACAAGCAGCAAAGGAAAACAATCCCCCCAAAACATCACTGCGTTAGTCTAATGGGAATCAGAAAATCCTGGCTCCTTTCAGTCATTTGCTGAAAGGACTCTCAGTCCTGCTGCTTGAGGAGATCTCTCAGGAGAAGGGCGAACAACTGCTGCATCATTTGTAGGCTGCTGCGTTTGATTTCTGCACTACTGTCTTCCTTCCTATGTTCATATTGTGAGCAGCCGTCCCCACTCAACTACACTCCAGCTGTGCTCTTCAAACACAGTTCCTTTCCATCAAAGCCCAAATTGCTTTGTATATCAAGGAGATTTGATGGAAATGGGGAATTATTTTGCAGCAGCTGAGGTCTCCTGCCTAAATCCTAGAATTTATAAAGCACTCATTCATTTGCCTGTGGGATTCATTCTGAGAAACTGCCTTCCCGTTAGCACACTGCACAAAAACAACCTGCCAGAGAGCAGACCCCTTCTCTAGCAATAAAACTACTACCGTGCTGCTAGCTAGATGGAGCAATGTTCAGTTCCCTCTTCTGTCTGATGGGACACAGACTCCATTCCCGCTGTCAGCAGGCAATAAGTCTGACTATCTTAGGTCTTTCTCTTGGAGGAAGTCCTTTGGAATTTCTTCTTTTGCGAGAGCAATGAAATCTTAACGGGGCAAGAGAAAAAAAATAGATGCCGTAGCCTGTAGTTGAGGGTACTTACATGGGCAAGGGGAAGCCTTTGTTGACTCTGTGAATGCTTACTTCTTTGGACCCAATTAGTTCTGCTTACTAGAGGAAGAATTCAGTTGCAGCTCTTCCATTCTGCATGTTTATTCTGCTCAAGTAAAAAAAAAAAAAGTGTTTTGATGCACCTCTCATTGCTGACTGAGATTTCAAATTTCTCCTATATGCTCACCACTCAGATGTTCTGTGGCGAGACTGGGTGATGCTGCTTTTTTTGTGATAGCCCCTTTTAAAAGTAAAGCCATGAACACTCCCCAAGTAAATGTACTTTATATTGTCTATGCTCTTAAAGCAAAATTTTGTCTAGATTAGGAACTTCACACTTTGAAAATTTCTTTCACGTTGGCTCACTGAGGCTCACTTTCCCAACACCTTGCAGCTTTGCTTCCATTCCTTCCATCTCCAACTTGTGTAAGAGATGTCAAGAGAATGACTTGGCCAGAATAGGTCTGCTCAGCCTCAATGCGTGAAATGTTTCCTAAGCTGGCCGTTGTCCTGCCGGTGAGAACACATTTGAAATACAACATGATCACAGCTAGGATAGTCAAGAAAAGGCTCAAATACAACTGTCTGAAATGCTTTGTGATAGGAAAAAAAAGCTGTGTTTCTAAAAGTGTTCTTGGAAATAGAAATGAACTGGGTAAGGATCATCTTTTCCATTTAAAATGGGCTAAGCATTATAATCTGTGTAAATTTTCCAGCAAATTCTACCATATCTTTGTGAGTTGTTTCAAAACTTGGCAAATATTATTTAAACTGTAACGTTATTTTTAGCTTTTACAAAAATAAGTTGCTTAAAACTTGATAACAAAATAGTCCAACTTGTGCAGTGTCATTTTAATGGGATACAGAATAAAGAATTATTTCCCTATTTTATTTCATAATGGAAATAAATTAAGAAACTAATTAAAGTGCGGCTAAATTGGCCACAGTTCAGGCATTTTTGAGGAACAAAAGCTTTTTTCAGTCATTTAAAAAACTGACATAAAATATGGGAGGGTATTTTAAGCAAAAGTTCTCTGAGGTAATGAATTGAATCCAATGAGTCTCTTAATTTGCTACTTAATTTTTGTTATATTTCAAAATTCGTATTCTGGTTCAAGCAGAAACAGCCTTTGCAATTTCATACTCTAAGAGAATATTGGAAAAACTGGCTGACTGTAAATTGGAATTTGTACAATGAATTGTCAGTTAAATTTAGCTTTGTTCAGAGATCTGGAATAAGAATTATGCTACATGTAAGTCATATTAAGGCGTCTGTGAGAATCACATTGTACAACTCTAAGATAATGCATAATTGATTTTATCTTGGAAATGTATACTATTACTCTTCTTTGTATGAGATGAATGAGACAAAAGATAAATCATTGTCCTTTGATTTCCTTCCTGTCCTTATGATAAGATCTGAATTATTTCTCCTTATTTTCTTCTACCGGAACCCTAGTTAGATTTCCTCATTTTCTTCCATTGAATTTATGCTCATTTAGTAGTTCAAGTAGAAGTTGTGTAACTAGCAGTACTTCACCTTGAGAAATCAGTTGGAAATTGTGCACGATTTGCTGGAACTGCTTAGAGACTTATAAATGAAATAGTGGCAAGTTCTTGATCTCTTTGATTTATAATTACACTAATTACAATTTTATTTAAAATAAAATGCCAAAATGGTGATAAATGGACGCAACAACTTACGTTGTTATGGTATATATATTGCTATACCAGAGAAAACTGGCTGTGGCAAGTATGAATTACAAACTGTGGGGGAAGAATAAAGGTGATTGAAAGTGCCAGTGCATTTCAGTAACCAATTTGCTAATAAGAACAATTTTTAATTCAGTTTTATATAGGAAGCAGAAAGATCTTTGGCAAAGCAGGTGGTTTAAGGCAGTAGGCTGCACAGTGCCACCAAAGTCACAGCCTTTAGGATTTAGGTATGTAAAAGCCCAGGAAAGGAAGGCAGGCTGCTGGTGGCACTGTGAAATGAATGGGTGCTCTCCGAGGCAGTGATGGCTATGTGCACTCATCCTGTAGATGAGAGGTGCATAGGAACCACAGCAATGAGATCATGACTCTTCAGGGTGTTCCCTGTGTCTTCATCCCCAGCTCTGCCTCTTTCCACTGTTACTGTTTTAGAAGTGGCCAAGCTCTCTTGTTGTCTCAGCAAAATGCAGACAGTTCTCTGTGAAAGCTGTGAGCACGCCTTGGATGATGGAAAGCTTCCAAGCTTTTCCAGGTTGGCAGTTCTGGCTAATTTGCTCCCAAGAGTTATGGAGGAAGTAGCTAAGGCAACTTTTGAACCAACAGTGTACATCTTGGAGAGCAAAGAAAATTTCAGAGAATTGGAAAAGTGCTAAATGCAGTTCAAATCTTTAAAAAAGAGTAGAAAATGGGACCTATAAATTCACCCTTTGCATGAATTCAGATTCCAATAGGATTCTAGAATGGTTAGCTTGGAGCAGTCAGCTGAAAGGTTAGGTTAAAAAATACAAATAATTCCAGTCAATGTGATTTGATGGACAGGGACCTTGTCAAATAAATCTCTTCTCTTTCTTTGGCAGGATTTTCGATTGGCTGATGGAAACATCTGTGTGGATACAGAAACAATTCCACTTCTCCAAAGTGTTTGGCTTGGTATTACAGGGTGTTTTGATTAAAACCTGGAGGTGTGGAAGAGGAATAAACTGCTTTCTCATTTATAGTTTTAACTGTGACTTTTCCTAGAGAGGATCTGCAGAGACCGGTTATTGACTGAAGGCTATTCTGTACTTTTGGCAATGGTCTGTGTGAAAATACAGTTGTTCAGGTTTGAGGAAGGCACATAGATATTAGGAAATGATGTGAATTCTTCTCTAATTTTTATTCATAAACTTATTTAAAGGAATTGAGAATAAGGAATGAAAGCTATTACCAGAGGAAGGGAAATGCTGTCTTGGAAGGCAGTACCTCTGAGAGGTGGCGTGGTCATTCTGAACATGAGCTCAAATAAATGGTCTATCTTCAGAACTAGTGCTTTCTTAAGCATACAAGGCAAGGGGATTGGGAACAATCCGAAACAAAATTTTGATGCAGGGCTGCCATCAGAGCACTGTGGTCTGCTGATGGCATTTTATAGCAGGCATGGAGGTCCTCAAGAGATGTCCCAGCAGGACTCAGCGTAGGCGCTTTGTGAGGGCAGGACCAGGAGCTCCAGCCACTCAGATTGAAGGGAATGGAGGGTCATCAGATCACTGAATGAGTCCTCAAACAGCATAAAGGTGTCTGACAGGAACATGCTTTTCTGCCTTGCAGGCAAAGGCATAACAAGAACCTGTGGCTGGAAATTAACGGAGCTGTGGTTAGGGACTTGGGGATTTGCCCAGAACTTTTTATGTGGAGCTTGCAATGTGCGTATCAGCCTAGGTATAAATGCAGGATGAAGCAGATGAGGTAGCTGAGACTAGCAGCTACACTGAGTACTCCAACCTCAGAGTATAGGTGACTTTTACAACAGAATCTTCCTCCCAAATATACTTGTTAGTTTCTAACCATGTCGGTCTAGGAAATGTAACTTGCCTCACAGGTAAAGTGTATGGCATTTCTCAGAGTGACAGTGTAGCTACTGTAGCTCTCAATATAGGTTAAATTAGAAAACAGAAGTGAGCCTGGCTACCTGTGTTAGTAGAGTAATAAAAAGTCAACGTCTAATCCAAAGCCCATTGAAATCACTGCAAATTAATTGTGTCAAAGGCTACAGAAGAGTCCAGCAAAATATAAAATGGATTATGCTAGCCTGTTGGAAAAGAAAACAACCAACCAACAATAATGAGATGTATACAATTTTATGAATTTAAGATGCAGCATATTTAAAAGCATGCTGTGAATCTCTGGTAACACTCCTTCAGATGTAAATATTCATGTGAGCTTTTTTGAAAACAATATTCTTGATAGCGAAGGCTTGCAATGGAATTTAAAAAAACAACACATTTACATATATATGTAGGCTAAACATATATATGTGCAAATATATTTATAATTATAAATATTATAATAAAAATCTTGCATACCTTTCATCATATAATATAAAAGAGGCAAAATATGAAACTGACTGAGAAGTGACTGCAGTATTTAAACTAGTGGGGATAAGCAATTTGTTTACAAAATTCGGGAGCTGTAAAAATTCAGCATGATGTGTGGAGTGACTTAAAAAAATATAGTTAATCTAATTTTGATGAAATCATTTCACTTTATTTTGAGCAGCAAAGTACGCTGCTGTGGATTCTGTGTAGTCAGCAGTCAATGGAGGGAACAGACTTTTTGAGATGGCTCATCTCTCTGCTACAGAAACCCATCTGGATCACTCTCTTTGGATGCTTGCTTCTTTCTGTTGCCTATGGAGAGTATCCAGGGTGACAAACCAAGAATTCTCCACACTACTTTCTGTCAGCTGAATAGAATATTAATTCTAACCAAGCAATTATGAATCCCATCCAATATTTCTACACCAACTATGCAGATATGGTTGGTTGGTTTTTTACTACTCCCAGCCTCTTTGGCAGCTCTTTGCACCTGTCTGTAGCCTCTGTTTGCCTGGTGGGCACCCAGTTGCACATGGTCTCCCACCTTGCCCCCAAACCCACCATAGCTAGATGAGCTTGCCTGCCACACCTTGGCCTAAAGCTTTTGCACTGTGGTAGTGCTGGTTGTCTGCTCTTAGGTTTCCTTTCAGGCCACAGTCATTTAATTTTAACTGTAAAATGTACACTACTGTTATCATGTGATGACTGTAATTTAAGAGGCTGCGGAGCATGCAGTCACATGAGGTGTGGGGAATAAACCAAAGAGGAGGTCATGGTGGATACCAGCTGTCATGGAGGCTGAAGTACAAGAATTCATGTTCATGGCTAAAGCTGTGCCAATTGTTTTTATTTTCATTTGATGTCCATGTTTTGTAGAATAAAGAAATTGGTCAGGTAAAGGTACAATGAGCTTATTAATGATAAGAGCAGAGCATTTCCTGGAATAAAAGATGTTTGGTTAGGTTCCGATCATTGGTGGGAGCCTCTCCTCTGCAGGATGACACCAGAGCTGGATGATGGAGCACTGAAACAGGTTGCCCAGGGAGGCTGTGGAGTCTCCATCTATGGAGATATTCAAGATCCATCTGTATGCCTACCTGTGCAACCTGTTGCAGAGTACCTGCTTTAGCAGGGGGGTTGAGCTTGATGATCGCTCGAGGTCCCTTCCAACCCCTGCAATTTGGTGATTCTGTGAGAGCTACACCAAGCAGTGCTGTTGGACTGCTTCTTCTGTAGTGGCAACATCCACTGCTGTCCTGATCTCTCTGATACTCATAGAATCATAGAATATCCTGAGTTGGAAGGGACCCACAAAGATCTAACTCCTGGCTCTATGCAGGACCACCCCAAAATCAGACCCTATGTCTGACAGTGTTGTCTAGATGCTTCTTGAACTTCAGCATCTTGGGGCCATGACTACTGCCCTGGGGAGCCTGTGCCAGTGCCCAGACACCCTCTGGTGAAGAATCTTTTCCTAATCCCCAACCTAACCCTGCCCTGATGCAGTTCCTTGCTGTTTCCTTGGGTCCTGCCAACTGTCACCAGAGAGTAGAGCTCAGTGCTCCCTCTCTGCTCCCCTTGTGAGGAATCTCTAGGCCACAATGCAGCCTCCCCTCAGTCTCCACTGCTCTGGGCTGAACAAACCAAGGGACCTCAGCCACTCCTCATACATTTTACCCTCTAGACCCTTCCTCCTCTCTGTATCCCTCCTTTGGATACTTTCTAATGGTTTTGTCTTTACTGATAATAACTTGATCTCCCAGGACTCCTCAAGCTCTGTCCTAACCCTTGGGTGCCCTTACTTGGCCCTTGGCAGCATTCTAAGCCTCCTGGGATGCAAACATCAAGGCTGATGTCTCCTCTGGAGAGCTGAGCCCTGTGGTGCAGTTCCTCTCACTCTCCGGAGCCATGCTTGAGACTCTTCTCTCAACAGCTAGTGCACAAGTTCTTTCTTTTTCCTCCATGTCCATATTCTGGACTGCTATTGCATTCACTAGGGACAGTGAAAGTTTGGATTAGGGTCAAGCAAGCTCCTGCCACGGTTATTATTACTTTAATTCTTAGGCAAAATACAAGAAGGAAGGACATGCAAACCATCCCTTGTATATCAATATCTTCTTTCCTTAAAATAAAACAAATGGTGCAGTAAAAAACAAGTCTACAAGCTTGCAAAACATCCATGAAATAAAATAGAAATGTACGAGTTCTCCTAGGCAGATCCCCAGACTGTCATATTTAATGTCTGCCATTAGATCAGTATGTTCACTTACAGGCACCTAGGGAGAAGTGATCTAGGTGGGAACAGTGTTAAACAGTATCACGTAAACACATATTACACATTAAAGTTCTGAATAGTAAAAGCAGATAGAATATGGAGTACGTGCAGTTCAAAGTCTAATTGCCAAGGCAGAATGATAAAGATCGATTTCACTTTAAGTTTTATATGTTTTTGTATCAATAATATAAATAGTTTGTTTCAGTAAAATAAACGTGCAGGAGTGTTCTGGATGATAAAAGCACTCTTGAAAATACACAGGGCTGTTTTGTCAGTGTGTTGGCAGGATATTGCAGGGTAAGTTGCTCTCTCCTCATGTTTACAGCAACTTCTGTCCACTTGTATGCGCTCTGTTTTTTCTGCCTGACACATTGTTAGACCTCTTAGTAATTGTCTCTTCTGTTCCCCTCAAACATATTCATTTAAATATTTTTTTCCTTTGTATGCCTTCATGTCTTTCTAAACAAATATTTATATTTCTGAGTAAACCTCTCACTTGCAGGTAATTAAGAGATGTCAACAGAGGTAGAAGGTTGTCACCAGCGGATGGTCTCCTTCAGCTGGAATGCCTTATTTGGTGTTCAGGCATTTATTGAAGATAAATGTAAAAGCAAAATTCTCAGGCTCTGGATCTGAGTATCCAGTGAAAGTACTCAGTTTCAGTGACTCTAACCCTTATACACTGAAGGGTTAAAGTTGCTGACACCCCTCTCCCCTTCCTATGTACACCATGGGCTTTTCAGAAAATTGCGTTGTAGGAGCAGTTTGTGAATGAATCTTTGCATCTCAGTCACCCCCAAACTGCTAGAAAATGTGAACTCCATCTGGAGTAAGAAATGAAATGTCTTTCCTATATGGCTGACAGCTGTACACTACATCCCTCTGTCTTTCCCACTTAGTCTGTAATTTCCCCTCACATTTTAGTATCTGCTCCAGTAATGCAGCACCTTAGACCTTATGGTGATGGCTGAGCTGTGACAGCCTTTATAGAAAGCCCTTACACAGAGCAATCATTCAGCCTCCAGTTTCTTGGTTTTGCTTGCTTTGGTTTGACCTGTGTTTTCAAATAGTGTGGTGTTCTCTTTTTCTCTCTCTCTCTAGGAATATAGAAGCTTCCATAAAGGATCAGACTAGAGATTCTGCTAGTGTAAATCCTGTCTATATCTGGTTCTTCAAAAGAAAATAGAACTCCCATTTGGTAGATGTGTAATTAAATACGCTTTTGCAGGAGAATTTTCCGAAACTACTAACAGTCCTATTTAATTTTAGACAAAGAGAGTATAAATTTTAGATAAAGAGGATTTAAATTTAAGATAAAGTAGTTATAAACCTGTAGGTCAATGCTGTAATAAAGTAGCTACAAAAATACTTTATCAGACTTTATCAGTGCATCTTCTCAAAATTCTATTGTTTTCTGCCTTCCCAAGTCAATACATTTTTCAAATACTGCCACATTCACTGTATTTCCTCTACTTTTGAAATCAGATGTTGTCCTTCCTCCATTGCTGTTTTGAGGGACTTTGGCTGTTTGAGCATCATCAGTACCTGTAGGCAGTTTAACTTCTATGGCCATCATTTTGCTATGAGGAGTGTTTTAGAAAAGACACAGACATTAAGTTGATATGGAGCATGCACTGAATACATTTCCTACTGCTGCCTAATACCAGATAAGGCAAAAGATTAGCAAGAATCCATCTGAGGACTGCTGCACGCTAACAAGCGATCTAATCAGAAAACCCACTGAGAAGCTAGGATTCAGCTGTGTGGCTTCCACCTGCCTTCAAATGACATTTACTCTGTTATTTGAATTATTTTTCTTTGTTTCATGCCATAGTCATCCTCTGTGGGCTTCATGCTGCACAGAGGTTTAGCCCTTTGCAGCCAGCTGACCACTTGTCTCCTGACTCGTTTGTACCTGCTTCCCTCCTTCCCCCTGGTATTTTCCTCCCTGATGTGCAGTATCATTGTAGTCTTCTTTCAGTCAGTTTTCACTCTTGAATTTTGCTTGCTGAACTCTGCACATCCTTCCCTGTTCCACGTCAATGCATCGCTTGAGTGCTACCCTCTTATTTGGTCTATTCCATATTCTTTCCTGTTCATACTCACTGCTGCAGCTGGTAGCATTATGTGATACAAATAAAATAACTGATTAACTGATTAGCTCTTTTCTTTCTTTGTGAAGCAGTTATATAAACTGATTCTATTTGTTGTCAATTTATGCATAAGCCTTTGCTGAGTAGTTGAGATA
>JANHGO010000037.1:28624732-28692903 GCA_024606505.1 Aquila spilogaster
TGCATCGCTTAGCATTGTGGAATAAAGCCAAAACCTGAGTCCCTTGAATGTTGTACAAATAATGGCAGCTTATTTCCCAGCTAGCTGTCTGTGCTGTGTAAGGCCTTGTCTGTGTCCTTTCAGGTCCAGGTTATTAGCTTTTTCTTCCTGTCTCCTCATTTTTTAGCTCGTTGCACAGACACTTGGACAAATAGCTGCAAATATGTCAACATCCTATTCCTTGCGTCTGCCCAGGGAACCCCTCAGGGCCACCTCGGTGAAGCTTCTGCTAGTGATAATCAAATTTTGCCATGAAATTCAACTTGTGTTCTTTCATCAATTAGTGTACCAAGGACAGGGTGTGAGTACATAATGCAATGAGCCTGAATTATGGCAGATTAACAAATTCCTGCTTGTCAGCTGAGTTGCCATGTTGTTCAAAGTGTCCCTTGGATACCCCCAGAGCTTTGACATGCATTAATTTAACAACAGCACTGTCTTTCAGACATGATCCCTGCTCATGCATGGGTCAGGTCTGTGGGGCACACACATTCGGGGTCAGCTCTGTGGGTCTGATGCATGTCAGATATCTCAGATTCACTGTGAATGTACTATATAGTTTTACCATGCGGGTTTCCATTTGCAAATTTCCTAACAAAAGTTAGACAACCTTCCCAAAAGATCACCATTATGCTTTATTTATTTATTTGTATCCCAATACAAAGCTTGTCTGACTGCATTGCTGATTTTATTGATTTGACCCAGGAGGTACTGGGTATTAGTTAGAGCCATTATTTTAACTCATTTTTCTTAGCTATATGACATTTCTTTTTTCCCATTGTGGTGTCACATTTCTTGGGTTGTGAGGAGGGTTCAGCATAGTAATACATTGCACATTCCACTCAGTGGGCTTCTGATTACCTATATTGCTATGCTGATTATCCTAAACAAGCTCAGTTCTTTCTTTAATCTAATTGCTTATATGTGTTTCTAACAGATAATGTCCATCCTACTTGGTGAATGAATGACTAGGTGATTCAATTACAGATTGTCTCTTTTTCCTGTATCTTGCATGTAAGGAGCAAAAGGATTGTTATAAACGTTTGCAGTATATGATGGCAAAATTGAATACATCAAAAAGGTTTTCCATAGTATGGTTGTTAACATGCAGCATGTGTCCCTGTGCTTGCTTGTTTCATGCAACATTGCTATGCTTAATTAAATTAAAAGCTCCTTGGGACCATGGTTTTATTTTTGCTTTATGGGCACACCACAAGAACTTGAAACCCCTTCCCTTTTTTTCTCTTTCTTTCTGTTGTGGTTTCACCCCAGCCAGCAACTAAGCACCACGCAGCTGCTCATTCACTTTCCCCCCTGCAGTGGGATGGGGAAGAGAATTGCAAAAAATATAAGTAAAACTCGTGGGTTGTGATAAGAACAGTTTAATAGGAAAAAAAGGAAGAAAATAATAATGATGATGATGATGATGATGATGATGATGATGATGATGATGATAATAATAATATGATGATGATGATGATGATAATAATTATAATAAAAAATTTAGAATATACAAAACAAGTGATGCACAATGCAATTGGTCACCACTTGCTGATGAATGCCCAGTTAGTCCCCAAGCAGCAGTCCACCCCCCCCAGGCCAACTCCCCCCAGTTTATATACTGGACATGACATCACATGGTATGGAATACCCCGTTGGCCAGTTTGGGTCAGCTGCCCTGGCTGTGTCCCCTCCCAACTCCTTGTGCCCCTCCAGCTTTCTCGCTGGCTGGGCATCAGAAGCTGAAAAATCCTTGACTCAGTCTAAACACTACTTAGCAACAACTGAAAACATCAGTGTGTTATCAACATTCTTGGCATACTGAAGCCAAGACATAACGCTATACCAGCTACTAGAAAGACAATTAACTCTATCCCAGCTGAAACGAGGACACTTTCTTTTGGGGTGGGTTTTTCTGCCTTTTTATCGCATTTCTCCCATTGCTATTCATCCCTCACCTTAGGGTTTCTCATCCTCCGAAGCAGGAGGCCGAGAAGCCCAAGTTCAGCACTGCTGCTCCACGTGGGTCCCTGCGGCGTCGCACAAGGCTCCGACGTGGGGACGGCTCAGGGACTGCTCTCGGCCCCCGGGAGAACGGCCCGTATTTCTGGAGAAGGCGGTGGGCTGATGGTGCAGTTTGACGTCGAGGCCTCGGCGTGACGGCGTGGTCCGTGGGCGCCGCCGCCCCTGGGAGCGGGGAGGCCAACCAGAGGTTGTTGCTCCTGGGCCTCGCTCGTCGTTCCCCTCGCAGCGGCACTCCCGACACCTCCCCAAACTCTCCGTCTTCGCCCGGCTGCTCCTCCGCGACGGCCAGGACGGCCCCACGCCGGCGGCCCCGCGGCCGTCACCGCCGCGGGTGCCTGCTGCGGGGCGGCTGGGGCGGCGGGACCCGCGCCGGCCGGGCAGAAGCCTCCGGTCGCGGCCCGGAGGGACACGACCTGTGCCCGAGCGCGCGCCCGGGCGGCTGGCAGAAAACCCTGCCCGTTGACGGGTTTTCCGGAAAGGTCTTTGCCTGCTTGAACGCAATGAAGGTCTTCGGGCTGAGGCTTCGCCATTGCAACAAGCCAACGAGCAGAGCGCTGCGCTCTTGGAACTGGAGGCAATTAGCGCCGGTGGGAAGAAATGCGCTGCAGCTGCCAGGCTCCGTGCTAAGAACATTACAGCAATGCCCTCTAGTGCTGCCTTCCTCAAAGTGCGAGCCTGTCTTCTCTGACCTGTTCCTAGTAGGAAAATTTTCACATGGCAAAAAAAAAAAAAAAAAAAAAAAAAAAAAAAAGATGAGTCTGTGCATGTGTGTTTAGTTATCTGTATTTCTTTCTTTTTTTTTTTTTATGGACTGAATTTTTTACAAAATTATAATAATTTTCTACTGTAAGATTTTTTTTTCCTGAACTTACAACTCAAGAAATATAAAGAAAAACCTCTGAGCCTTAAGTCCATTTTAGGTGTTCATGTGCTATTGGGATTGCATCTAGTTTTATTATGTTGAAAGTATCAATATGTTACCGTAATTCAGAAAAGGCTTGAACTGAACTAAGTGTAGGGTTTTTTTATTTGGTAACAATTAAATAACAATGCTGTAAGTGGGAGAGCTGAAGTACAATTTTGGGTTATGGTATCTGATGATAGAGTGGGTTATAAACTACATTAGCTGTAAATGAAATTAAGTGTTATACAATATACATACAGTAGGTCTTGTGCAGCTGTAGAGGTTCTGTTTTCTTTGTGTGGTCATTCTTTGTTGGTTAATATTTCTATAGTCTTTGATTATTATTAAAGAGATATCTAAAAATGTGGATGAAAAGTTCATCCCCAAATTCTCATCATGGCATCATTTACAAATCCTGTTTAAGCTGTCCACTTTCTAGGCATTCGTTTTGGTTTCTAATTACACACAGTAATCAAACGATGGTGAAAAATGAACAGTGAAAGTGAAGATGGATGCAGTACAAAATGCAATTTAAGTTCTTTATCTCATATACTTTAAGAATACAATTTGATATCAGAAGTGTTTCTGGAGGAAAGGCCACAATACAGGAATTCCATGGAATATACAAACTTGAATATACCAGAGGAAATTAATCCAAGCCCAGGTACATGCTTCAGATTGGGTGAAACTTATTGTTTTCTTTAAATTATAGATTCACTAACTTTGCAGTACTGAGGGGTGTTAGTTTTAATGGCTCGCAGTTCCTCATCTGCTTTGCAAGTAAACTATTCGCCGTTAGTATGAGCGGGCTACTTCTCTTTGCAGTGATATAAGCAATTACGTGACTAGAGAGCGTTCCATTCAAAGGCTGTGCCCGACATGTAAGTATGTGTCCTTATAAGAAGGAAGATACCTGTCATCGTATATAAAGTAGCCCAGTAAGAAATGCGTTATGAATGATTCATAAAGACCATGACCTTTTCCAAGCCTAGCAATTTAAATATATTTGGTTGAATATAAGGTAGCTATAATCTTGAAAGCTATCTTCTTTATTCCATTGTTTTCTTTTCTAATATTTCTTCTGTAGCCACTCTTTCTGACCTAGATGAAAATCTTAGTATTTTCAATGTTCCTTTCTTAGATGCTTACCTACGTAACTACCAAATGCTGTGGTTTCTCTGGAGTAGACCAGCTGCAAAATATAGTGACCTCTAAAATCACGCTTTCAATTCACTGTCTGTGTATATGTGGCTCCAGTGTACAGCAGCCTTTGAACTGCATTTTGTTCTGTTTTACCTTTCAGGTTGTAATTATTTTCAGCATCAGATACTTTATAACTACAACTCTAGCAACTTACTTGACAGAGTACCTAGCCTCTGCTATATCTGCATGCAGTTATCCTGATGCACCCACTGCGCCCAGAACCCACTGCTAACCAAGCAAATTAAGAAACTGTCTGTCTTTGTAGACTCAGGATCCAGTCTGTGCTTTCTGAGGGCTTAAGCAGAGCTTAAGCAACTCACAGATCTTCTGTTGTCCTCTTGCCCCCAAACCATTTTGTACCAAAGCCAGAGGTTCTGAACCTTCTCTGTATGTGACTGCACGTATCGGCAGAGCAAGCTTTGGGGAATCTCCCCATAAACGTTAGCGCCTTTGCTAGGCTACTGCTAAGGACAAGGAAGGGCAATTGGTGTGGGGGAAGGGAGGTATAAATTGCTGTAGGAATAATTCCAGCCTCAGATATAATAATAATAATAAATAATAAAATAAATAAAAAATGAATAATAAAAATATAATAATAATAAAGAAAAAGGCAATTAAAAACAGGAAAACATTGTAACGTTGTGCTTCTTTAGAAAGAAAGGCACCAACTAAAACCTGGGACAGGGAAAGTATATTATATTTGCTTTTGGTGAGCATGGTACTGAACCTTCATATTGTGATCAAATTAATTTACTTTGCAAGAGTAATTTTTTGTTGCAGGGGAACAGATTTAGTGGAATCTGTGTTTTCTATTTAAATATATAAATTAAAACTGAATGCAAAGTGCTGTTTGCACATTAATAATTGCCTTGTGTCCGATTGCCAGCCAGCCTCAACCACTCAGCAAACACCAGAGCAGGGGCTGATTGCTGTCTTCATCTCTGCTCTTTGCCCTTGACTACAGCATGTAGTTTTGGCCTGAAAAACGTGTTTTTACTGCAGGGTAGCTGATTGACACAAACCATCCTGAGTTAAAGTCACCGTAGGAATTCACTAAGGGTTTTTCTCAAAAGGTAAAATATCTTGAGGATGGAATGACATATCTGGTGTGGTTGACCTCACTTAGTTTAGCTCATGATGCAGCTGAAGTGCTTTTTCTTCAGCGTAGTTTCATGCAGATACAGCTTATGTGTTAGTTACTTTTCAAGGTCAAATTACACCTTTTCTGACCAGGGGAGTAAAAGTTTACAGAAATGGTTCCACAGGAGACGATAACTCCGCTGTCATTTGAAGTGGAGCATGGATATGTGTCTCATTTTGGTTAGGCTGCTGACCTGTGATAGTCTAAATTTCAGGCAGAAGCAACTGGTTTCCAGGACCATGGACACGGATGTTATTTATCCTCATGGCCCATACAAAGAACTTTTTCCCTCTGGTGTGCATGCTGTAAACTTCAACTACAGATTTGTTTATTTACTTCTCCTGTTGTATTCAAATCCAGTCACACAAAAATTCACCACAGATCCAAGTTATAGAGAAAAATAAGCCTATTAGTCACCCATTCCTTTTAAAAATAAAAATAAATAGTAATCAAGCTTGGAATTACTCAAACAAAGGCTGCGGCTTATATATCACTGATAAAAAACAAGCAGACATTTTGATTTTCCTAAAACTGGTCATCTGAAAAAGACTTAGCAGAAGTGGAAAAAACCATAGCAAAGAGGAGAGAAGATAGAGAACGATCTGGAATCGCTTCTGAACGGTTACATAGCCTGGAATGGGTCAGGCTGGGAAAGAAGCAGCTGGGAGAGGTCTAAAAGTCGCAAGTGATAGGAAGAAGGTGAGCGAGGAAAACCTCTTTCTTCCCACGTGGGAACAAGGGAGCATCAGCTAAAACTTGCAGGCGGCAGGTTCGAGACGTGTGAAAGGCGAGGGCTCTGCCTACAGTGCATGGACAAATCGTGATGCTCCTTGCTGCAGGTCCTTCAGGTGCCGGGAGTTTCGGAGCTTTCAAACCGGCGAATTCAGGGCAGAGTCGGGCGCGAAGGGCTGTTGAACACAAGGGGCTCAATCCGGCTGCCGGTGTCGTCTGCCTACTCTTACCCTTGAGATACTCGAGGGTGCCCACGACATCTCGCCGGGGCTGGTGCGGGATCTGCGGTGGAGCCGTGCGTGTCTGGGGAGGGAGCTGGAGGGACACCCACCCCGGTGGGGTGGCCCTGGGCACCCAGCAGCGGGAGCCCAGGGGGGGCACGGAGACCCCCCCAGCCAGGGGCGAGCCGGGTGCCGGGGTTTGGGCGGCTCTGATGAGACGTGGCAGGTCAGCTTAGCTGCCGTCTGCTTGCCACGACAGTGAAACGGTTGTTTCGCTGGAGCACGGGTAGCGGGCAGAGGAGGAGAATTTAAACGACCTTGAAGCAAGAGCTGCCTTGCGACATGTACCGAAGAAAAGCTATTGAGTTTTGTGTCTGAGTAGTGAAACGAGGAGAAACACAGAAGCCGCAGGTTTTGATTTCCAAAATATCTGTTGGGCTGCCAGGATGTGTCAAATCTCTGAAACGTTTTGCTTAGGATTAGCTAGCTTTGTGGCCTTGGGGCAGATTTTTTCCATTTTTCATGCCAATTGCAGTACTGTTACGGGCCTTTTCTAGGGGATGGCACCTGTGGTGAATCGCAGCTGGCTCCGCTGGTGTGCAGCTCACCCTGTGCCAGACTCCTCGGCTTCGCTCGTGCTGAGGAGCCACTTCAGGGCACCACAGGGGAATGGAAAACCCATTTTTTTAGCAGCAAGCGCGGGGCAAACCAATTGCAATTACTTCCTGGATCTTAATATACAGCACTTTGGCTTGCACAAATATTCCCGGAGCTGTATGAGGGCTCTGGTGTATTCTGTGCTATTCTCTGTCTTTCAGCTGTACATGTGGAGGAGGGTGTGGATAGCTTCCACGCAATCGCTCTGCATCAGCTGTAGCCCTGTGCCCTGGAAGAACAGAAGTTATGGATGGGTGGCACGTAGAAGTAGACAAGCAATGCCACTTCAGGCTTGTCTTGCTGTTACTTACCTGTTGCAGTTAGTGTGTTTTCTGTTTACCGTGGCCAAACCAGAACTTTCCATTGCAAAGCCAGAAATGCGTCTATCTTTAACGGTTGGCTACAGCTAGTCTTACTCCTTCTGACTCCCAAATCCTCTCTTATTGCTCTTACCTTATATTTACTGTGGATTTCCTGAAGTGCTGTCTGAGGTCTGCACAGGCTGTGAACTATGGAGAGCCACGCGATTTGACTGTTGCAACCGCTAATGCAGTTGAAACAGATTGAAATGTGTAACTCCAGTGATACGGGAGTTTAACTGACTCTCTGTTGAGTCTGGCTGATGCTTTATAAAGCAGTGCGTAATTGGGATCATACGTACAATGACCCTGCTTTGCAATCTATGTCGTGCTCCAAAGTTTTCATAAACTGTCTTGTTATAATGTTACATTTCTTTTACAAGTAACCAGTCCCTTATACTATGCCAGACCACTGTGATATACACTTTTGTTTATTCTAAATAAACATGAAAGACATGATCCTAAACAAAGATCAAAGATAAAAAATACTTGAAAGCCTGGAGTTTTCAAATGACAGTTTCTTTTTAAACACCTGAAAGAAGCATAGCCTTCTTTTTGGTAAATGTCCAGCAAGTTTTAACAGAAAAGCGACTTGCTGAGTTTGCTGTAAATGGTCATGCTGCACCACGTGTTCAAATAATGTAATCTAACGCAAATATTGTGGTTCCTCGTTGCTTACCTGACAGAATTAAATGGCATGTTTACAGAGCTAGAATCATAGAATCATATAGGTTGGAAAAGACCTTTAAGATCATCGAGTCCAACCGTAAACCTAACACTGCCAAGTCCACCACTAAACCATGTCCCTAGAGGTTAGCTTTGCCTCGTTAAACTCTAGCTAGGTAGCCTGGAGCTTTTGCAGGATAATCTAGTTAGTCCAGTTAGCGACAGCTACTAGACTGTGTAAGTGTGTATATACATATAAATGTAGATATACACATGCTAAAGTACCTGTCGCAGAATTCACCACTACTTATCATCTATTTCTATATGAGCTGTCTTCGCCCCAGCTGTTAACCAGTCGATGAATGTATGATATCATGTGGATTGTATGCTATTTCCTTAAGCTTGAAATAAGGACATTAATTCTGAGTGGGATATACCATTGTAGATTTAACCTACAGTAGGCATAAATATACTTCTTAGCCCATTTTATATATGCTGGAAGACTTGTGAAGTACAGTTTGATTACTATCAGTAAATGGTGCCACTTACTCTTCCTTTATAGAGTACTGCATTATACCACGCTAGAAATGCTAACTAACTAGTTTGTTTGTAGACAAAAGCACAGCAGACCATGAGACTGGGTTATTTCATCAGAGTCTAGATGAAGTCAAGCAAGGAGTGTACTTACCCTAACCACTGACTAAGCAAAAACTCTCATGGGGATTTAAGAAAACCTCCAACAGTAACAGACCCACCCCCCACCCACTGAGCAAGTCTAATGGGAATCAGAAGGTCCTGGCTCCTTTCATTCATTTGCTGAATGGACACTCACCCTTGTGCTGATGGAGGCAGTCTCTCAGGGGAAGGGAGAACAACTGCTACATCATTTTGACACCTGGGGTTGCTGGGTTTGATTTCTGCACTACCCTCTTCCTTCCCCTGTTTGTATTGTGAGCAGCAATCCCCACAAGACTACACTCCAGCTGTGCTCTTCAAAGGCAGTTCCTTTCTATCAAAGCCCAAATTACTCCGTACCTCAAGGAGATGTGATAGAAATAAAATTATTTTGCAGCAGCTGAGGTCTCCCACCTAAATCCTAGAATTTATAAAATACACACTTATTTACCTGTGGGGTTCATTCTGAGAAACCGCTTTCCCACTAGTAGTCTGCACAAAGAAAGCATGCTGGAGAGCAGACCCCATTTCTAGCAATAAAACAGCCGCAGCATTCCCAGCTAGATGGAGTGACGTTCAGTTCCCTCTCCTGTCTGAAGGGGCTCAGCCTCCCGTCTTCCAGTTTACCGGCAGTTGGTTTGAGTGTCTTAGTTCTTTCTCTTGGAGGGAGTCCTCTGGAGTTTCTCCTTTTGCAAAAATAATTAAATCTTAATGGGGCAAGAGAGAGAAAAAAATAGATGCTGAAGCTTGTTGTTGGGAGTACTTGTCTAAGCAAGGGAATGCCTGTGTTGTCTCTGCGATTGTGAACGCTTCGTGCTCCTTACTCACTGAACTAGCTCCATACATGCTACGGGAAGAAATAATTTTCAACTATCCCATTCTGTGTATTTGTCCTTCTCTGATCCAAAAAAAAAAAAAAAATCAAGGAGGAAAAAAAGCCATACAAGATGGAAGAGCTGTAGTAAGAGCGATCAAGCAGTTAATAATAGGAGCATTCACCTCAGTGACAGCAGATGCTGGTTGTTTGAATCTAGTCAGCTATGGCAACAACTTAAATCCCGTTTTCACACCTCCTGTCAGAGTCTGAAGCATTCTAGCTGTATTTTGTGGGAAAGAGCTGCCATATGCACCCATGGATGGAAGAAAATTCCAGCTGGGGAAGTTCAGCAGCCTGAAATTGAGTGCCTAAGAGAACCAGGCTTCAGGTCACATTGGTCCCTCAGTTATTTCCATTGCCAAGGCAATGCCCCTGCTCAGTGCAGCAGTCTCATAATTCCCATTTTATGCACCTGTTTTCGTGAGTTCTATAGAGAAGATGCACTCCTAGGTCCCTAATGGAGTTTTCTTGGTTGCAGTAGGCAACCAGTGGAGCGTTGAGTCTTGCAGCACCTGAGCCCATTAACAAGTCTCCCATTTTGTCTCCTTATCCATCAATAAAACCTATAGCACTCAGTGAGCAGTAAATATATAATATCACAATTATGCAAAATACAGAGTTGCTTATTAGGGAAATTATTCTAAATGTGTGCTAGATCCATGTTCACTGAGGGAGACCAGAAGCAGAGAGGCAGCAAATGGCACAAGCATGGTGGTGGCTCTGACCAGGAATCTGGAAGCCAAACCAGGGAGGAGAGGAGAGGGAGCATCTCTTGTTATCCACGGGGCTAGCAGCAAGCGGCTGGGCTTGAGCATATTGACTTTAACGTAGTGCCTTTCTAATGGCCATGATCAAAGCTGTACGCAATAGTCTTGCTCGTCAACTTGGACAATCACATTTCAGTGCAGACTACCTGAGAAGTCATGTGGTTGTTATGAATATCAGTCTCTGCCAGATTCTTTTGCATAAATAATCTATTTTGCATCTTGCAGGGGTTGCTGGGTACATGTCACTCCTTCTCATCAGATACTCCCACATCAAGTAGACTTGAGAGTATCTTCATTATTCTGTACTGTTCATTACAATTAATGCTCTTCTGATCATAGCTTACATGCTACACTTTATTTTGGACATATTTTCGTCCCTAAAATACTATCACTGAGTACCTTCTGGAAAATATTTAATTAGTTAGAAGTTCAGGTTTATTGTTAAGAAAGCACAGTTCACATAGGTGGTTTGACACATCTCTCATTCCTGCCTAAGATTTCACATTTCTTCTGCATGCACACCGTTCAGCTGTTCTGTCAATAGACTGAACGATTATGGTTGGGGTTTTTTTGGTGATAGTTCCTTTTAAAAATAAAACCCTGGACATGCTGAATGAATGTACCTTACAATGTCCACGCTCTCAAAGCAAAATTTTGTCCAGGTTAGGAACTTAGCTGTTGATGCTTCATGCTTTCAAAATATCTTTCGCCCTGCTGCATGGAGGCTCACTTTCCCAGTAGCTTGCAGCTGTCCTTCTACTCCAGATATTTGTCTAAGAGATGTCATGAGAATGACTTAATGGGAATAGATCTGTTCAGAGTGAATGAGTGAAATGTTTTATAGGCTGGCCACGGTCTTGTCAGTGAGAACACTCCTGAAATACAACATGATCACAGCTCGGATAGTCAAGAAAAAGCTCAAATTCAACTGCCTGAAATGCCTCATGCTAAAAAAAAGAAAGTGTGCTGTTTCTGAAAGAAACTTCTTGGAAATGGAAATGAACAGATTAGGGATCATTTTTTTCCTTTGAAAATGTGCTAAGCATTGTAAACCCTGCAAAATTTTCAGTAAATTCTGCTGTACCTTTGTGAGTTCTGCCAAAACTTGGCAAATAAAGATAATCTAAAGTGTGATACATTATTTTTAGCTTTTACAAAAATAGGTTGCTTAAAACTTAGAATACCATGATAACAAAGTAGTCTTTAACTTGTACAGAAACATTTTAATGGAATACAGAAACAAGAGTTATTTCCCTATTTTATTTCATAATGGAGATAAATTAAGAAACTAATTAAAGTGTGGCTAACTTGGCCACATTTCAGGAGTTTTTGAGGAACAAAGCCTTTTTTCACTCATTTAAAAACTGACATAAAATATAGGAGGGTATTTTAAGCAAAAGTGCTCTGAGGTAATGAATTGAATCAAACGATTCTCTTAATTTGCTCCTTTATTTTCATTATATTTCAAAATTCATATTCTGGTTGAAGCAGAGATGGCCTTTGCAATTTTATACTCTCTGAGAATACTGGAAAAACTGACTGGAAATTGGAATTTGTACAATGAACTGTCAGTGAAATTTAGCTTTGTTCAGAGATCTGGAATAAGAATTATGCTACATGTAAGTCATATTAAGGCCTCTGTGGAGAATGAAATTGTACAACTCTAAGATAATGCATAATTGATTTTATCTTGGAAATGTATACTATTGCTCTTCTTTGTATAAGATGAATGAATCTGACAGACAAAATACTGCATTTAAAAGACAAAAGACAAATCATTGTCCTTTGATTTCCTCCCTGTCTTTACGATAAAATCTGAATTCTTTCTCCTTATTTTCTCCTACTGGAGCTCTAGTTAGGTATCCTCATTTTCTCCCATTGAATTTATGGTTGTTTAGTAGGTGTAGTAGCAGTTGTATTACCAGCAGCACTTCACCTTGAGAAATCCTTGGAAGTGTGCATGTTCTACTTGACATGGGCAGGCAGGTAACAATGAAGCAGTGGCAAATTCTTGGATCTCTTTGAATAATAATTATGCTAATTACGATTGTATTTAGAAGAAAACGGCAAAATGATAATAAGGGTGTGCATTCCCTGTCGAGGAGACGTGCACAGGAACAGCAGCAATGGGTACAACAACCTTGACTCTTCCAGGTGCTCCCTGTTTTTCCAGCCCCAGCCCTCCCTTTCTGTGGCAGAAGTGGCCGAGCTCTCCTTGTTGTCTCAGCAAAAGGCAGACAGCTCTCCCTGAAAGCTGTGAGCCTGCCTTGGATGATGGAAATCTTCCAAGCTTTTCCAGGTTGTCAGTTCTGGGTAGTTTCCCCCTCCCCAAGAGTTGTGGAGAAAATAGCTGAGGCGGCTTGTGAACCACTAGTGTGAATCCTGGAGAGCTAAGAAAACTTCAGAGACTTGGAAAAGTGCTAATGCAGTTCAAATGTCAAAAAAGGGTAGAAGAGGGGACGTAGAAATCCCCCCTCGCATGAATCCAGATTCCAGTATAATACTGGAACAGTTAGCTTGGAAGAGCCAGCAGAAAGGATAGGTTAACAAATATAAATAATGCCAGTCAGTATGGTTTCATGGCAAGGAAGACTTGTCAAATAAATCCGTTGTCTTTCTTTGACAGGATTATAGATCAGTTGATGGAAACAACTGTGCGTATACAGAAGCAATTTCATTTCTCCAAAGAATTTGGCTTGGTATCACAGGGTATTTTGATTAAAACCTACAGCTGTGTTAGGAGAAATAAACAACTGTCTCATTTACAGGTTTGACCGTGTCTTTTCCTCGAGAGGATCTGCAGAGACTGGTTATCGACTGAAAGCTGCTCAGTACTTTTGGCAATGGTCTATATGAAAACGTGGCTGGTAAAGCATGAGAAAGGCACATAGATGCTGTGAAATGATGTGAATTCTTCTCCAAATAGTTTCTGTTCCAAGTTTTGTTTTAATTAATCTAAGTGCAATATAATGAATTGAGAATGAAGAATGAAGGCATACGAGGGAGGAGCATCAGGCAGAAGCTGTGATGAAACTTGTCCCCAGTGAGTAGGGTGGCCATCAGAGTGCAGTGGTCTGCTGGTGGCTTTTCCCAGCAGACGTGGAGGTGCTGGATGGAGATCCCAGAGGCGCCATCCACAGCAGCAGAGGCGCAGAGTTCTGTGAGGCGCGTGCCAGGAGCAGCGCCTGTTCGTGTGGAAGGGGAGGTGGAGGGGTTCTCAGATCACCGAACACAAGTCCTTGAGCAGGGTGAAGGGGTCTGACAGGAGCATGCTTTTCTGCCTTGCAGGGAAAGGCACAGCAAGAACCTGTGGTTGGAAATTAAGTTAAATTAACATGAGCTTTTGTGTGGGACTTGGGGATTTAGCCACAATTCCCCATGTAGAGCTTGCGATGTGAGCATCAGCCTAGGTAGAAATGGATGATACAGCAGGATGAAGCAGATAAGGCTGAGGTTAGCCACCACGTTCGCTACTCTTCACTTCCAACCTCACAGTACCTGGGACTTTCACGACAATGACAGTTTTCTTTCCAAATGTGCATGTTACATCTCTAAACACGTCCGTCCAAGATGTGCGTTTTGCCTCTCAGGTGAGGGGTATGGCATTTCTTAGAGTGACAGTGTTACTACTCTAGCTCCCAACCTAGGGAGAATTTTAAAATAGAAGTAAACCTGGCTACCTCTCTTAATAGGATAATACAAAGTCCAGTCCAAAGCCCCTTGAAATCACTACAAATTGATTGCTGTTTCAAAGGCTGCAGAAGAGCCCAGCAAAGTATAAAATGGATTATGCTAAAGTCTATTGAAAAAAACAATAATGAGATGTATATGATTATATGCATTTGAGATACAGCATGTTAAAGCATACTGTAAAGCTCTAGTAGCATGCTTTCAAATGTAAATATTCATATGAATGCTTTTTTAAAAAACAATTATACTTGACGGTGAAGGCTGGCAATGGAATTTTAAAAAAATTCACATTCGTCTGTGCACCTATAGGCTAAATAAATGTGTGCAAATATATTTATAAATATTATAATAAAAAAATATTCCATGCCTTTTATAATGTAATATAAAAGAAGCAAAATACAAAACTGACTGGCAGGTGACTGCAGTATTTAAACCAGCAGAAATAAGCAATTTGTTTTCAAAATTCAGGAGGCATAGAAATCCGCCATGAAGTGTATATTTAAAAAATAGAGTTCATCTAACTCTGGTGAAAGAATTTTCATTTCTTTTGAGCTGCAGAGTATACTGCTGTGGATCCTGCGTAGTCAGCCTTTGCAGTTAGTGGAGAGAACAAGCTTTCAGAGATGGCTCATCTGTGCCATAGAAACCCATCTGGATCGCTCTCTTAGGGTCTCTGCTTCTTTCTGTTGCCTACAGAGAGCATGAATACGAATCATATGAATCCCATCCGCCATATGTACAGCACCTATACAGTTGTGGTGGTTTGGCTTTTTGCTGCTCCCAGCCTCTTTGGCAGCTCTCTGTGGCCATTCATGGTCCCAGCCGTCTGCCCGGTGGGCTCCTGCCCACAGCCCAGTCTCATCCCCAGGTCCACCGCTGCTACAAGACGAGCTTGCCCACCGCAGACCTTGGCCCAGAGCTTTTGTGTTGCAGCAATGCTGGTTGTCTGCTTTTAGGTTTTCCTTGGGGGCACAGTCACTTGTTTCTGAACACTGTTAGTTGTGCGTCAGGGGATCTAAGCATCATCGTCAGTGGAGGAGTTAAGGGTTGTATCCTGGCAGTTCTCAGTGATCGAATGTACCCTACCGGTACTGTGCGATGGCTGCCTGTTATTTCTTTCTGTAGCAAAAATCACAGATCTGCTGAAGGCTAACAGGTCTGCAGCGAAGGATTCCACTTACGGAGGCTTCAGCGGTCATTTGAGAGGCTGCATAGCATGCAGAGATGGGAGCATGGGGAGTGAAACAAGGAGGAGGTGCTGATGGATACCAGGCAGCTTTTGGTTGGGTGCCATGCAGGCTGAAATACAGGAATTCATGTTCATGCATAAAGCACTGCCAGTTTTTGGATTTTATTGTCGTTCTACATCCACATTTTGTAATTTTTGAGGGAGGAAAGAAATCAGGCAGGTGGAGATACACAGCTACAATGAGCTAATGATCGTAAGGGCGGAACAGTTCCTGGGATAAAGGAGGTTCTGGTGGGGTTTCAGAGCATTAGTGGGAGCCTCTCCTCTGCAGGATGACTCCAGAGCTTGCTGCACCAGGCAGTGCTGTTGGACTACTGTTACTGTAGTGGTGGCATCCACTGCCATCCCGATCTCTCCTCATAACCTTCCCTCTAGTACTGAGAAGATCTTGGTCTTCCGGGACTCCCTGAATTCCACCCAAACCCTTGGATGCCCTGGCCTGACCCTTGGCAGCACCCAAAGACTCCTGAGGATACAGAGGCCAAGGCTGAGGTCTTCCCTGGAGGGCTGAGCTCCGTGGCGCAGTTCCTCTCGCCCTCCAGAGCCGTGTTGAGACTCTGTTCTCCTAACAGCTTGCACGCAGTTCCTTCATATTTCCCCCATGCTGCCTATTCTGGACTGCCGTTTCATTCTGCAGGGACTGTGACAGTTTCAGTCAGGGACAGGCAGGCTCCTGGCAAAGGCATTATTACATTAATCAGACTTTATTCTTAAGCAAAATACAATGCCCATGCAAACCACCCCTCATATATCAGTATCTCCTTTCCTTGAAACAAAACAAGAGATGCAAGGTTGCGATAAAAACCATAAGCAAGGGTACAAGCTTGCAGAGTGTTCATGAAATAAAACAGGAATGTTTGAGTTCCCCTAGGCAGATCCCCAAACATATTTAATGTCTACCATTAGATCTGTATGTTAGTTTACAGGCACCTAGGGAGAAGTGAGCTAGGTTGAACAGTATTATACAATATCATGTAAACACATACTAAATGGTATGAATAGTAAGAGCATGTAGAATATGCAGGATGTGCTGCTGTTCAAAGTCTATATGCCAGGGGAGAATAATGAAGATTGATTTCACTTCAATTTTTGTATGTTTTGCATCAATATTATGAATGGTTTCTTTTAGTAAAATAAATGCATTGAAATGTTCTGGATGTTAAAAGCACCCCTTGAAAATACACAGGGCTGTTTTGTCAGTACATTGGCAGTATATTGCATGGTGAGTTGCTCTTTGCGAATCCTTATAGCAACTTCTGTCCACTTAATGTACGTATGTCAGAGCTCTCCATTTTTTCTGCATGACACATTGTTAGGGCTTTTAGTGACTGAGTCTTCTGTCATCACCACCACCCCCATATTTATTTAAATATTTTTTCCTTTGTGTGCTTGCATGCCTTCCTGTAAAAATATTTATATTTTTGAGTAAATCTTGCACTTGCAGTTAATTAAGAAATTATGTCAACAGAGGTAGAAAGTTGTCACCAGAGAATGGTCTCCTGCAGCTAGAGTGCCATAGTTGATGTTGAGGCATTTATTAAAAATAAATGTAAAAGCAAAATAGACAGGCTCTGAATGTGAGGCATGTATCGCCTGTGACAGTACTCAGTTTCAGTGACCCCTATGTCTGCTACGCTAAGGGATTATTATACTGATCCCTGCCCCCCCCCCCCGCCTTTTTCTGTGCATTACTACAGCATTTTCAAAAAGCTGCATTATACGTGCAACTCATGAATGAATCTGTGCATTTCAGTCACCCCCTCACTCACTGCATCAAAATGTGAGCCGCTCTCCATCTGGAGTAAGGAGTGGAATATCTTTTCTATCTGGCTGACAGCTGTGAAATACGTCCCTCTGTCTTTCCTGTTTAGTCTGCAATCTCCCCTTGAATTTTGGTATCCACTCCAATTACGCAGCACCTTAGACATTACAGTGACGCCTAGTCGGTGACAGCTGCTATAGAAAGCCCTAATACAGATGGATCATTCTGCTCCATTCACTCCAATTTCTTGGTTTTGCTTGCTTTGATTTGACCTTCATTTTCAATCAGTGTGTGCCTTCTCTTCCCAGGGATATAGGAGCTTCCATACAGGGTCAGACTAGAGATCCTACTAATGTAATATCCTGTCTATAACAGGTTCTTCAGAAGAAAATGAAACTCCCATTTGGCAGACTTGTAATTAAATACGCCTTTGTAGGAGAATTTTCCGAAACTACTAACAGCTCTATTTAATTTTAGATAAAGAGAATATAAAATTTATATAATGAAGATATAAATTTTATATAAAGAGGATACAAACTTGTAGGCCAATGCCGCATATTCTTTATATTTTGCAAAGAAGTGGCTACAAAAATACTTATTCAGATAAATGTGTAGTGTTTCTTTTCAAAATGGTTTTGTTTTCTGCCTTTGCAAGTCAATAAATGAAGTCCCACCGTATTCATTATATTTCTTCAATTCCTCTTTAACTTATGAAAATTAAAAATCATCCTTCCTTGCCCTTTTTATTTTGAGGGAACTAAGCTTCTTGAGCAGCATCAATATGTGTAGCTGCTTCAGCTTCTATCAACGTCATTTTGCTATGAGCAGAGTTTCAGAAAAGAATCCATCTTTTTGTTAGGAAACATAGTCGGTGCCAAGCACGTGCTACATACACCTCCTTCTGCCGTCTGCTTAATATCAGATAAGATAAAAGATTGGAAAGAGCCCAGCTGAGAACTACTGTGCACAAACAAGTGATCTAATCACAAAACCCACTGAGAAGCCAGGATTCACTCCTGTTGCCTCCACCTGTCTTCGAACGACGTTTCCTCTGCTGCTTTCATTCTTTTTGTTCCTTCCCATAGTCATCCTCCATGGACTGCACATTGCACCTGGATTTAACTCTTCGTAGCCAGCTGACCACTTCTCTCCTGACTTTCTTTTGTGCTTACTTCCCTCCTTCCTGCGGGTATTTTCTTGTCTGGCGTGCAGCATAACTGCAGCCTTCCTTCAGTCAATTTTTACTCTTGCATTTTGCTTGCTGAATTCCATCCATGCTCCCTTGTTCCCTGTGAATGCATTGCTGAAGCGCTACCCTGTTATTCTCTCTATTCCATACTCTTCCCTCTTCACACTCATTACTGCAGCTGGTAGCATTATATGATACAAATAAAATAACTGATTAACTGATTAGCTCTTTTCTCTCTTTGTGAAGCAGTTATATAAACTGATTCTATTTGTTGTCAATTTATGCATAAGCCTTTGCTGAGTAGTTGAGATACATATTTTCTAGTCTGTGGGTACTTCACAAACTGCTTACTTTGATTATTAGCTTTTCAGTGTGTGATTAGTCATCTAAATCACAGGGTATCAGTATTGCCAACTTTAAACATTACAAAATCATGAGTCAGCCTCAAAAAATCATGGGATTGTTTAAAAATGATGTGGGTTTTTTCCTATTAAAAATACTTTTGCAGTTTGTTTTTTACTAGGCTTCTGAGCCTTTAGGTTTCATTTGCTTCACATTTTCAAGCTTTTCTTTGCAAGTATGGATTAGAATACTTTTTAGTAAAGGAAGTTATGTTTATTTTCCAGTCTCCTGATTTAATGATCTGGATCCTCAAGAAGAAATTAGGGGAAGTAAAATAAAAACACAAGAGTTGACAATGCTATACTATACTTTCTGTTATCTTACTGAATGACTGAAAATTTTGACACAGAAAATAAGGAATACCAAGAAAAGATGAACAGAGATAGCAATTTTCCATATTTATTTAAATTCAAACAATTTAAAGCCTTTGCACTAAAAAGTGCTAGGCTCCAGTTTTGTAATGATGTCCCTGCAGCCTTTGGGGGAAAAAAGAAAAGGGCATAGAGGAGGCTAACTAACTCATATGGGCAATAAATGAAGCCACAGAAAAATTGGTGCCACGCTTAAAGAACCAGCCATCAGCTTTTTGTATGAATGCAGCTGTTTATGCGCAAATATAATCTTTGCAGTGATGGGCTGCCATCCTTGAACAGTTAAATCACTCAAGCATCTTCGTACTTTAATGTACCCAAGGAATTCTCCTAGATCAGGTGTGACCAACCTGTGATCCATGCGTTACCTGCCAGGACAACTCACATCAGTCTCTCCCCGTGGCCTCCTTTCGATGGTGATGTGGGCTTCAACTGCATCCCAGACATCCAGCTTGCTCCCAGCCGCATCTCTCGCACCTGTGGTCCTCAAGGAAGAAATGACCTTTGTTGCCACCAGAACTAACCTGTTTGGCTCATGGCCCTCCTTGGTTTGAAAGCACCAGAGAGAGGGTTTCTGGGTTTCTAGGTTTGCGGGCACCAGACAGATGGTGTCTAGGTTTCAGGTTTTGAAGGCACCAGACGGAGGGCTTCTGGATATGTAGCCACTTTTTTCCTTTCTTACGCTCCCCACCACTTCTCCAAACGGCTGATGCTGCTTCCATCAGCAGCACCCCACATGGGTAATAGTGGAGGGGCACAAAAGGGCAAAGTCTGCTCTGAGCAAACCCTTTAAATATGACTGTGAGGCAGCTGTCAGTTCTGAACTCCGTTAACCTTTTGGCGTTGCTCATTACAAATCATAAAGGTCTCTTGTCTAGGAGAAAGCATGTCTATACAAAGTCACTGTTACAGCAAGTAATCTAAGTAAAAGTAATAGAAAATTGCATGAAAGCAAAGTGAATGTCATGTTTAAATTATCTTACATTGCTTATAAGCAATACCAGGTGCAGCTTGGTTAAAGGCACAAAACCTGAGATGAACGTTCAGTTTAAATCCCCTGGAAGACTTCATCTTCCTCATTGCTGGCTACCCTGCACAAAATCCTTTGGCTCACACAGGCATCTTCCTTATCAAATTCCCCTAATCCCAAGCCAGTGTTTGCTTTTAAAACTAGCTTTCTCTTCTTATTATCAAGGGAGCTTTCTTTAGAAGATAGACCACTGAAGAATTTTAAAGAATGATTAATTGTCACCTTTGGAATACATAACTGCTGTACTTCCTTGAATCTACGCTGGAAAAGAACCAAACATAGTTTTTGAGTCAGACCTCTTGCTTCATCCCTCTAAGGCTTTTTTTTTTCTTCCTCTTTTGTTTAGAAACAGGAATTATGAGCAAGTCCTCAGATATTCTGAAGATATTGCAGCACAGTATACTGAGCCAGCAAAGAAACCCGAGGCAGTCTGTCCCAGTAATGGACAAGCCTTCATGATACCTATATCTAAAAGTGTTCCAGTATAGACAGGCCAATTAAAGTCATATTGTGATAGATACAAGGAGACATGACAGTAGTATATTTTGAACCATTTGACATACCTGTGTCACAGATCATTAAAATTTCAACCTTTTTTTTTGTCAAAACTGAAAATTCTGAAGGTTTGTTACTAGCCTGAATGATAGCCAGTGGAGTCTTGCAGCTTCTCAGTATTCTCTCTCCTCTATTTGCCAGTAGATCTTTTCTCTCCACCCCATTGACTTTTCCTTAGCAGAGACATCAATAGTCCTGTAGGTAATTCTAGCTAGAACTCACCTCCCAAGACTTTCTGTTTAACCCCTGGTACTGCAAGGCTCATCTGTACTTGACGATAACAACCTTTTGAAAGACTTGTATGCCCCTCTATTTCTGGCATTTGTATTAGAGCCAGTTGTGGTCACCCCAGTGCCCATCACCACCAAGATATGCAGTTTAACATTTCCACAAGTTCAGCACTCACTAAGGTGGCAGCAGTCATAAACAAGGTACTTACTTTGAGGCTTGGGCAGCTTTGAAGCTACTTTTCTGCTGGGCAAAAGCTGATGATTCAAGCATTGCAGGCAGGGAGATACCTCCAGGTGGCTCAGTTCTTTGCAGTGGTGTTTGGAGGGTAGCAGGTGATACATACATGCCTGTAGCACCTTTCCTCTCTTTACTTGTAAGACATCAGACTTTAAGGAAAGACAAAAGCCAGTAGCAGGACTTGGGGCTGTGCTTATGTGGCAAAGCCAGCACTCTTTCGGGACTGTGGTCCCCTGACAGGCTCCAGAATTTGCCTTCCCTTCCCAGCCTTGTCCATATACCCTAGGTCTGTCCTCCGATCTTGCTTTGTTGCTTGATCTGCTCATCCACCAGCAAGCCTGTTTACAGTTCTCTGTGGGCAGACCCTTGCTGCATTTTCACCCATACCTCTGAGGCACTCCTGATGGCTTTGACGGAGTACAGTGCCTCCCGGCACACCTTGCCTAGTCGTTGCTTGGTGTGTGAGTCAGGGATTCGCCATGCTGCAACACGTCTTCTCACCACGTCATGGGGAGAAGAGGCAGGTTGGCTGCCACTGCACTCCTCCAAAGCTACCCTGAGGATGGTGGCTTGAGCCAAAGCACTGCTGGAGCCCTGTATTCCACCAACTGCTCGCAAAGCAGCACCGCACCTGAGCTAGCTCTAAATGAGATTCAGCAACTTGCACTATGGACACCTCCTAAGTGGTTTCTCTCCCTCTCTCTCACGTCAGCTTTGTTTTTTACTTTGCATCACAGTTTATTCCCCCGTTACTCTGCCTAGACCAGATACCTCCTCCAGGCTCCTTGATCGCATTTGCAAATGCTGTTGTTGTATAGCAGCCTCCTATCCACCCCATTCATTTCTTCTGTGTTTAATCTCAGCAGCCTTTCCACATGACTTGCATGAGTAACTTATTCAGTTGAGTTTATGCAGCAGCCACTATCACAAACAAGTCACTGAAGTACCTGTTTCTAGCCAATATGCTGGAACGGAAGGGCTAAAGATGCTACATTTATAAAAGCATAAGGTCAGTGTGTGAAAGTGTCAGTGTTGAAAGTGTCAGTATGGATTCATATCATTTCCCTTTGAAATCAGTGTGAGGTGTGTGTCAGTGGGGACTGCAAAGGATGCTAACAGTAAATATAGTCATAAGAGCTTCTTTGGGCACATCTGAACTGGGGGATTTTGGAGCATTTCCTAGTCCCTTCAACTGAGTACTCAGGCCAGACCGTCACTGTTTGCTGGACAGAAACCCAAACACCTAAGTAGAGGGTGAGCCATTGTGTGTTCTTCTCTGCTCTCCCATCTGGAGCATGGGATTGGGACTTCTGTGATAGCTTCAGAGCATTTTTCAGAGAAAAGAAAAAAAAAAAGAGTAGCAAAGGAGAAGTCTGCTCTGTTCTTCTCTCTGGATAATGCACGTTAATAGTGCAGCTGCCAGCAGTGCTTTGGATCAGACTAGATCTGAACTACAAAAAACTGTTAAAGATGCTTTAAAGAACTGTTGCTCATTTCCTCTTCCAGACAACTATCTGACTAATAAAAAAAGATTTTTAAAAGTGGGTCTGTGCATTTCTGATTTTAATGATGTGTTATTGCTGTCCTCTGCCATCATACATGGGATGTTGTAGAGAAATAGGCACCAGGTACATTAGGGGTTTTGTAACTACAGCCCTGGGTTTCTGGAAAACAAAGAAGCCTCGGGAAAGAACAGAGATGCAGCAGTACATGATTAGACTGAGAATGGAGAGCTATAGTGCTTTTGTTGTATATGTAACAGCTTGTTTCAAGGCATGAGGGAGTCTTGTAAATCACTGGACATGTGGAAAATAGCACATTAGCGTAAGGTCATAATGATAATCTCTAATGACAGAATGAGAGAACAAGTATATTCATTTTAACACTATAATACATACACTTTAGTGAACAAGCAGATTTCTTGAGGCCAAAGTACAAACAGCAGAATGTTATTCCATTGCCAGAATTTCCTAAGATATTTTGAATTTATCTGCAAATTAGTCCATATACTACAACATCTAACATTAAATTCAAGAGCAAACTGCCTAAAGAAAAATTATCTTTGTGTGCGGTACAAGAACAAGACCAGCTTTGGAGCAGCTGACTGACTTACTTAGGAAAAATGTTAGATAAATGTAGCCAGGGAAATGCAGTTAAGACTCTGAGGTCCAGACCCAAAAGGATCTTAAGTCAGATGCCTGTCTCTGGGAGCTGAACTCACAGGGTATATCTAAGCCCTAGTTTATCACGGAGTAGCTTCCATCCCTGGCAGCTGAGGAAGTCTAATTTTCAGCCCTTGGAGGTATAAACATGAGTCATAATAAGTCTTGTAACTGCTGTGGGTCATTTTAGAGAAGAAAAAACTCTGCACTGCATTTCTTTTGAAATTCAGCTACTCTCCAGGAGAAGATAAGGGAGATTTTGCTGTCTGTTCAGGGGTCTCCTCTAGGAGCAAAGGTGAGTGGTTCTGATCCCTGCTTCCAGCACTGCCTTGGGTATTTGTATTTAGATAGTCACCGAACGAAATCTGGAAGCCATCCAGGGAAATTTCGCTGCCTCAAATGTTCTCTCTAAAGAAAACGGAAGGAAACTGCTTTACCAAGTCATGCCTGGTCCTTAGCCTGCTTTTTGCTTCACAACTGTGTCACCTATGTGGATGTCTTCTACATGTAATTATTGTTCACTGTCTCTGGCCTGGGAGATAAATGACAGAAATAGCAGATTTCACATACGTAAAGGCTTTCAGCGATACAGCAGTTTTATAACATCACCCACATTTCATAAACTGCACATAAATTCCTCTGGCAATCTCAGACATCCACTTTGCCAGACATAATTTCTGAACTCCTTTTATGCTTACAGAGCATAGGACAGTTTTTCACGTGAAGGAGTCATTCACACAGAGTAGTTTCACTGTCCCGGGGGTTGAAAAAATTCAGATACGTTTTAAGGAAAAATGACAGCCTTAGTATTGGGCAAAGATAATTCATTGGAAACTTGATTTTTAGTTTGAATTTTTAAAAATACATCGTTATTGGCTATATCAGTACTCTGAGAAACGACCTTTGCACCCATCAAAGCGTAGCTGACTGCGTAAGGACTCCAGCGCGGGTTCCTCCCAGGAGTGTTTGATGCTGCTGGATCCGACTCCTGCTTTCCGTGGCACTAAGTGAAAAGTTGCAGCTGAAAACTCTCCTGACTCTGCTCTTGTCTCCAATTCTTGCAAAGTAACTATTTACCTTCTCTGTTAAGTTTTGATGTTTTAAGTTTAAGCTCTTCTAAGTTTTCTCTCAAGAGAAGAAGTATGGTTGTGAACGCCTTAGCTCAGCCAGGCAAGGGGAGTGCCTGCCCCGGCCTGCCCCGGCCTGCTTATTGCCGTCACCCGTCCACCGAGCTTATCGTCCCCTCAGCTCCAGGGCTGTCCTGTCTAAAGGGCTCGGTTCAGCTTCTAAACACCTAAAAAAACTGTTCACTGTGGAAATCTGTTAAAACTTGGGGTGAGGTCAGAGGAGAACACCGACCTCATCTCTCCCAAGCCACTGGTCCCGCTGAGGTAGCGTGAGGTGGCTCTGCTTTGTCTCGCCTCCCCCTCGTCCCCGGCCGTGCGGTCCTGCCCTCTCCGCCAGGCCAGGGCCTAGCTCAGCGAGCCAGCAGAAACCGCCGTCTTTATTTTTTTCATTCATTTCTGGGTTTGTTCTCTGCCAGCTCAGTGAACCGAACGGGCTCGGCGTCGGGCTGGATGAGGAAGACCTCGCTTCTGCCACAGGGCCAGCGTGGGCGGCCAGGGGCCGGACCCGCCGTGGCCTTCCCCAGGCAGACCGTCCCCGGGCTGCGTGAGCCCCTCTCGCTTTTCTTTTACCCCGTGTACCCCGCGCACAGGGGGAACGGCTTTTTTATGGGCTTCCTAAAAACAGCAGTCGCAACAAGCGCCGAGTCATGATCGCGCATTCCGGATGCTATCCTGGATGAAACCAGCTGTAGAAGGACAACGTTGGAGAAGGAGAACGAGCAGGTGAAAATAATGAAGCTGTAATGAAATTGGTAGGGTTAATTATAGTATTTGCTGCTGTGAAAACGATAAGGCTGTCTAATCGGTTAAAAAATGTGAGAAGACTAAGGAGTTACTGTTTTGTCTATTTACACTACTATTTTTAGGGCTTATTGAATAACATATCCAGGATACCATGTATAATGTAAAGGTGTATATGAAAATATATAAGCTAATTGCATGCTTGGAAAAAACGCAAACTGGTAATGCTTTTCTGAAGTATCAGAAAGCATGACAAATTCTGGTGTTTTAGGCTGTGCGTTCACATTTTCTGCGCTCTTCTTGTTTACCTGATCACCCTCCTTGAAAAAAACACCACTAATCTGTTGTAGTACCCTTCACCATAGTAAATCAGAAATTTTCTGTGTAAACTAGAAGAACGAAAGGTTATTATTCCTAGCCGTTACTGTAACAAATGTCATCAGTAATGTACAGATACTGTGAAAGACTACTGGGTTAATTTGAACTGTATCCAGATGCATTTTTATGCTTTAGCTGGTTTTGGTAATGTTTGTTTTTCATCACTTGGTAGCGCCAAGTTTGACCATTGAATTATTTGAACTTTATGGGTTTTTTGCTTCTTTGCGCTTGTGGTGCTGGGCAAAGCAGCAGGGAGCAAAGTGTTATCCCCCAAATCCCAGGAATGGTGCTGAACGTTTTCTGATCTGCATTTCCTACATTGTTGTAGCTCTTTAGAGAGTAGGGCCCAATTCTCATCTTATTTGCATTAGTAGGCATCAAAAAATATAGTAAATACAGCCAGCATTAGTTTAAAAATGATAAATAAGCCAATTACAACCTCTCCCCCCACCCCCAAATGCATTCAGAGAAAAATGCATGCGCCTAAATTTTACTAACATACACTATATATTGCCATTTTCCTGCATACCCTTGGCAAAGCCTATCCTCTTATTCCAAACCCACCTGCTCCAGTGTAACCGAGTCAGCAGAAGTGGAGTTGCTGTTGGTACAGTTCCGGAGTTGCAAAGCATCCTCATGGGACTGCTTCTGCTTTAGTGAGTGTTTTCCTCATCCTTTTCTCAAAGCAGTGCCTGAAGGATGAATTTTACCCTTAGACACTAAAACATAAAAATATTGACCAAATCTTTCAGAACTTTCATTTACTTACATGAGCAAAAATGAAAGGGTGATCATCATTCGTAATACTGCTGTGTATACATATATATATAAAAGGTGCTAATAATTAGAGATCAGTAGTATGTTCTCCTAATTTGCTTCTGCAGAGGCATGTTGAAATTTGTTGAGTATTCAAAGTACCAGTACTCAAAGCCCTGTCTATGGATTCCATAAGCCAATCAGTAGACAATTAGTTTTAATCTTCTGGTGTCCAGTCTGGTATTTCTCTTTCTCAGCAAAAGGCTCCAAAATTGTCAGCGATGTAATAAATCATGCTCAGGGCCACCACGAAGTAGTCTTGTACGTACAGTGTGATGCAGGGAATGCCAAATGTATAAACTGCATGGGTACTTATGACAGCATCATAGCTATATATCTCTATGAAATGGTAGGAAATGGGGACAGTTGTTTACTTTTTGCATTACGTACCTGTGTGTTGAATTTTTCAGTTGAAATACTCATACACATTGGTTTTGAACTTGTGACTCAAACATGTACATGGCGAGTGTTACTGAATTCACTAATTTAAATATTTATTAATTTAATAATGACTTACTAGTAATAACGTCTATGCTGCAACCCAACAAAATGCTAAAGCATATACTTTAAAGTTAAGCATGTGATTGAATGTGGACATACTGCTGAATCAGGGCTCAAGTCAATGACTTGTGAAGGGATATTAATCACAACAAAATACTAAACTGTAATGAACATCTGTGTGCTGAGTCAAAGAGCAAACACACACGACCCCTGGAATATTTATTGTATTATTCTGAGGCTAATTAATACTATTCTGTTACATGCTTCCTCCAGTTATATGTCAGTTTTTGTGAATCTTACTCTGTGCTGACATTATTGTGCAAATACCTTAAACAAAAGCTTATTACATTGTTTCACCCCTGATGCCTGTTGTTAAATCTGTAACCACATTCAGACTTTCAGTTTTCCATGTTTTTAAATGTCTGATTTCCAGAAAAGAATGCCAAGTGTCTGTTTCCCATTTCCAATTGTTCGAATTCATCGTTAGGAAGGATGACAAGCGCACAATACATGTCAGTGAGGAATCCAGCACAGCAGAGTGGACCAGCATTCATGCTATTTTCTTTGTGATCCAGAATAGACCATGTCATATCCATGAATTTGAATAGGCTACAGCATGAATTAATTATTTTTTTATATAAGTGAATAGGAGGAAGGTCTTCAAACATATTTTCATCATTAACACAATGTAGAGAAAGTTAAGTATTGCCTTGTATGATCATATACATAATTATACATAATTTTGCTTCCTAGTCTCATTATTTCAGACATGAAAAAAAAATGGACAGCAAATAGCAGGTCACCTTTAAAAGGTAGGAAATATTTACTTACCTGCCACAAAAATCAGTATGGTATTTAAGGAGCATCCTTTCCTGAAACTGGGTCAAAGGGAAATACCCACAGGTATCGAAGTAGTAGTTTATTTTATTTAATACTTTTTTTTTTTCACATTTGCATTGATATGAATTTCCACATTATGTCACATAACAATAATGTTTCTGTTCTAGCTCATAGATCACAGTATCTCCTGTTGGTGTTGTAATGAGATAGTTCAACAAAATTAATTGCCATTGCTTCCGTGAGATAGTATAAAATAATCACAGAAAAATGAAAAAGGATTTTAAAATTGCAAGATTTTAGGGTGATATTTTGAAACATCCAAAGACTCTAGCATTTGATTGCATACTATTTTTTCTGCTATCTGTATTGATTGCAACAAATACCCAACTTTTCATAACATTTACTCCAAGCACTCCAAACAGCAAATTAGCTGTAGTTACCTCATGGCTTTTTATGTGTTTGAATAATAAAAACCGATCTAAGGCAGTCTGAAATTCAGTGGGCTGTTGCTCTAGTTGCACAGAATATTTGTGTAAATAAACAGGCCGCTTTCTTACACTTTGGAATCTTGGCTGGTATCGAAGCAACATTTTTGGTAGCTTTTTTAATAGCATTTTGGCTAGAGCAAGCAATATGAATAGTGAGTGGCAGAGCCCCTTTGTCTTTTATCAGGACAGTGCAGTTGGGACAGGCTCAAGCAATTTCATTGCTAATTCTAGATTCTGGTTTGAAGAGGCAGAGTTCAGTCCTTGGAAAAAACAAATTGCTGGTGTTTATCAGTGATGAGGTAACATCAATGCTGATGTGTCTGAAGATGGGATGACCCATGAGAATAATTAAAACACTGAAACAGGAACTTATGTCAATGGAGATGGCTTGTCTACTAGTCAGGTGCTCATTCTTTAATATTTTCAGCAGACTAGGCTTGTCAAGCAGACTGATTATATAGTTCAGCATTGCGTGACTTAACCTTTTGTTCTCAGGAGGTGACATTTCCTTGAAAGCAACATGAAAGGAAGAATTAATAAACAGGCTGAAAACAAGCTATTTGCAACTGGATAGCCAAGACAGCAAGGAAAAAAATCCCTTTAAAACTACATTTATTTTAGCTTGTAGTCAAGAAAACACATACGTAAAAGTTCTGTCATTCCACATATACATTTACCAATAAAAAAATGTTCCCCTACCCTTCCACCAGTTCTTATACTTATTTCTCTGATGGCAAATGAAGGCTCTAGAAACACCACAAAAGAACAGTAGAAAATTTGTCCAGGTCAGAAAACTCATTAACTCTGTGCAGCCCCACTGCCCCTTGCAAGCCTTATAAAACCCCCAAGACATACAGAGCTGAGGAAAAGGGTAAGTGTTTCTTTTTAGGGGAATACTTAGCATGCTGTCCTGGGATGTAGTTAGCACAGGTCCAAATACTCCTCTGATTAATTCAAAGTGAGGTGTCTACCTTTGGTCTTCCTTGTTCTTGGGAGAGTGCTGTAACCCACTCTGTCTAACATTGGGGACATTTCTCTGTGAAAGTAATTCTGCATTGTACAAAATACTTAAATGAGTCTTAGCAAAGAGGGAGGAACTTGCTTTTTTTTTTTTAGCAAGTCCTCTGACTGCTAAATTGTAGAGCTCTTTGTGATCTGAGTAACATCTTGCTAATTGTGCAAAATCAAGAAAATCTTCATCAGGGAAGATGAATGTTATCTCACAATAACTGATCATGGCAGCCTTTTCAAAGATAAGAGTCTAGCATCTCTATTTGGCGGCTGTTTGACTTGCAGCTCAATCTCCGAAATTGTCGGTAAGTTGTGCCTCTGTTGCCTGTTTCTGAAGAGCTGAGGCAGTGCCGTGCTCTCCAGTGCTCAGTTTAAGGCTATCCCCAAGAGCGTATCGGGTCTTTGATGACTGCCAGCTTTCTAACAGTCTTGGGGATTCCCCAGGCTCACCCTGGCTCCTTCCACAGCACCGGAGGAGCATCAACTGCAGAGAAATAGGCACCTTTGTGCTGATTTACATCTATCTTTTCACCTTTATTTTTAGGCACCAAAAATACCCTTTCTGTGTGCACATCTTTGGGTCATCTAGTGGTATGTAGACCCTAAGCTGCTTAAAGATTAGAGCAACCTATTGAAGCTACATAGTTTTAACAGTGTGGTATCATCAGCTCACAGATTAAAACTGCCCTGCCACTCTTCCCATTTTGTATTCTCAAAAACTTACTGCACAAATTATGCAGTCTCCTTCCTCAAAAATCCTCACCAGAAGCATAACTGTTCAATTGGAATTGAAAAAATTATAACCTGCTTACTGAGACCTATCCTTGTTTTATCCCACCTTCAGCAAAATCTCCCCAAATGACTGGGACTTGCAATAAGCTATCATATTGTTCAATATTGAATGAAACATGGGTAATAAAGACAAATTTCTGTTTAAAGAGAAAGCTATTTTTTCCAAAAGAATGCCTGCTCGTTGGGGAAGGAGGTGTGGGTATTCGCTTTGTGTTCTGAAATCTATATCCCCCCTGTGCTATCAAACATTGCCAAGGGCATGAACAAGGCACAGGCATCCTTCTCTGTTCTCTTTGCATGAAAGATTTGTGTAACCTAAATCTATGAAATAAGTATTCCTAAAAATAACCCTTCCTTTTCTGTTTTTTTGCCGTCACTTGCAGTTGTCCATCAGGAGTGAAATGCCCCAGTTCTGTGTATGCGCAAATTCTGTAGCGTGCTGCTACTTCAGTTTGTGTGTTGGGCCAAAAGATGACAAAATGGACTTGACTTACGTGGAACAGCAAAGCAGCTGTTGGAAAAACTCTGCCTGGTTCCCAGTTTTCAGGGCATCTTTCACCTGGCCAGGGGAAATGGCTAGATGAAATTGCAGACATCTGATTCATCTCTGCAGTTGTCCCATTGAGGACAGAGAGCGCTACTTAGGTCTAGAGGCTCAACTTCTCCTAAATGAGAAATGTATAAAAGCTACCTTTGAAGTGTAGTACCAGATAGTTTTAACAGATAGACTCTGGTCCTAATACAGTGGGGATTTCAGTTTCCCCCACTTATAATAGCCACTGTTAGCTATTAATAAACTTGAAATTCGGTAGAGCAAATAGTTTCTAAAAGCAACCGTATGTCATAGTTAAACCACTAATAAATCATAAAGTATTATGTGACTTCCTTGCTAGTTCAAGTCATGATTCACCACTTCTGGTACATGAGTTATTCTTTGATTCACAGTGGGAAAGATCTGTGATACCAGGACCATAAATGCAGGTAAACAGTTAGGATGTTTCCTTTTTTATTTTTGTTGTGGTAACTTATATACTTAAAACATCCTTTCTCACCTTACTTATAATTTTTGAACTGAATTTCTTTGTATATTTGTGAGTCCTACACAGTAGAATAAAGCAGGCCATTGGGACAGTTTTGTTGCCGAGTCCTAGTACAAAACCATAAACTTTAATTTTTAATGAAGATTAGTGTCTTTCTAACAAAGACGCGGGGAAGGACTATTACTCTATTTTATGTGTTTAATGGATTTGCTTTTGCAGTGCAAATACAGGTATCAAATTCTTTAAGATCCATGTGCTTCACACGTAAATCTTAAATACAATTTCAGAGCAGCAAGGAGAAATAACACTCGGGATTCCCTGGCATTTACCTTGTATATATTATTACTATGTGAATAATCTGTGCTTTTGAATCACATAATTTATTGACATTGTGCATTAAAAAGACTTCTTGCGACAAGCCACAATAAAAACATATTCCACAACACTCTCCCAGACTAAAAGCTGAGGGGCCAAGCCATGGCTGGCTTTGTTCAGCAGTGCGTGGGTGAGAGGGAAGCAAGGAGACATCTCACCTGAGCTCTAACAAAACCTTTGGGGGGTCAAGTACTGCCCGGTGAGGCACCAGGGGCACGGTGCAGGTTGGTGCCACCGGGACCAGCCCTGTCCCTGATGGCCAGGTGCCTCCACTCCTCCAGCACTGGTTTTGGTGTGCTCGCTGGAGGCTGTTCCTGAGTCAGGAGGATTTTTTTCCTCCGTGTAGGTCTGCTGCAGGCTGTTACAGCCCCAGCCAGCTCTTCCTGGCGGGGATTCGGCCCTGAGCCCTGTGGAAGGAGCAGCTTGGCATGTAGGGTCCGAGCTGACCCGTGAGGAGGACTATGACTTCCACTCGGGAGGAATAACCGAGAAGACGAGATATGTCTGCGGCAGGGACGGCAGCAGTGGTATCTGCAGCGCATACGCGTGTGTGCGTGCTGACAGCCTGTCAGCTGGCTCCGGCGAGTGACGAGTGCGGAGAGGTAGCCAGGACCTTTCTGTTAAAGGGCTTAAATTCCCTAGCCTGAAAACATTTACTGTGATTTGCTGTAGCCTTGCTCTATGCTCACTTTTATCTGCACCATTTCGGTGTGGACCCTCACGGTGCCGCAGCAACAAGAATAATACCAGGGCATCCTTTTCCCTGGGAGGATTCATGGGTGCAACCTTATCGTTTATCCCTACCACTGTAGTACCATAAGCTCCAACTAGGAGACCTCGCAGTCTAGGCATTGCAAGGCACATACATACTTTGTATCTAAATAGATTACTGCAGGGGAAAAAAAGGAACTATTATTATCATGTTTTGTATTTTAGAGAGCGAAAATGAAGATGTTTGTTCTGCTCCAATATGTATAGCAAGCCCTAGAATTTTTATTTGCTCAAAACACAACCAGATGCTTAAAGATAAATAAATCATAACAACTCAGTCAAAGATTTCTTTTCATAAGCAACTTCTTGCGCCAAATCACCCTCCACGGCTTACTCTTAAATTAATTAAACAATTGCAGCCCTGGGGTGACTACTTTGTAACTTCTGAGGGACTAGCTGTCTTCAGCTGGCTCCTAAAGCTGCTATGTTTCTATAAGGTTTCTGGGTTTTGCAGGTGGATGTAAATGTGCTCATTATTCAAATTTAAGATCCATTAGTAGAAATAGAAATTAGATATGTCAATTATAAATATGTTTGAAGGAGGATGGAAGAACTGTTGCATTTTAAGCTTATATTTTAGTGTGATATTTGACTGTATTAGTACATTAAATCTAATATATTGAAATTGTGGAAAAATTTAGGTTGGAAGAGACTTCTAGAGGTCATCAAGACCAACCCTCTGCTCAGTGCAGGACTACTTTCAAAGAGCAGGTTGCACAGGGCTTTGTCCATCCGAGTTTTGAAAATCTTCAAGGATGGAGATTCCACACAAAAAAATTTTTCTGGGATATTTTTTTCTTGATGTACAGTCAGAATTTCCTTTGCTGCAACTGGAAGCTGCTGCCTTGTGTCCCTTCACTGTGCACCTCTGCGGAGAGTCTCGCTCAGTGTTCTCCATAAAGCTTTCAGTGCAATTCTTTAGCCTTCTCTGCTCTTTCTCAGGATCCCCCTAACTCCTGCCCTGAGAAGGTGACCACCTTCCAAAAATGACAGAGCGAGGACTCACAGGCATCACCCTTGGACCCCTTGGAAGCATTCTACCCAGCCCCATGGACTTGCTCTATCCAGTTAGCTTAAGCGATCCCTTCCATGATCCTCCTGGATGCGCAGCTCAGGGGGGTAGCGCAGGGGCTGGGTGAGCCTCTGCAGTTGCTGTAGGACATGCGGGACCTGGGCTCCAGGCAAGCAGCAAACTCCTGAGACAGCTGGTCCGGTCAGCAGAGAAGCATCTGTGCCCACAGCAGGGAATATCCAACCGCTATTACCCATTGCTTCCTTTTTGTGGACTGTGGACCAGGCTCAATCACCTTCCAGCCCCTGGAAATCACTAGCTGCCACCCTCCACCACCGTGGGGGTTTTTGTCAGCCCCCCCCCTTCGAGGGTGGTCTCTGGCCGTCCCTCCTTCAGCACAAGATGAGACTTGGGGTCTTGCCCCTGCAGAGTCTCTGTGGAGAATTGTGACCAACCTTTGGAGTATTAGTGGTCTGCTACAGTTATTTCTGTCCCATGATCCACATGATCCACACCAGAGGTAGGAGATCTCTCATCTAGGTACTGCTGTTAGGTAGGAGATGCCACTGCTGCTCATGGTGCTAACGGGCAGAAGAAACGTTTGTGATTTCTGTTTTACACCAAAACCTGTTTCTCAGATCCAATTGCAGGCCCAAGTGAATTTGTTTATGTCGGTTGCTTTATGTATAGTGCAATGACTGTACATCTGATGAGTTGGTTAGGAGTACTTCATCTGAAAGAAAGTTGAAAATACAATTGGTTTTGTCCTGAAGCTTATCCTCCTATTCATTTGCTTTTGGAAAAAGAAATTACAGCATCAACTGAAAGGTCTTGGTCTCTTCCTCCCGGCAATGTTACCCTGGGAGGGGCGACTTCATCATCTCTCAGATTCAGAGCACTTTGAGATTTTTTATTCCAGATTTGTGAAGGCCCAGTTTTGGACAGTGGTGCAATGGTGCAATTATATGAGCAACAAACTGAGTGTTCCCAATAGACCTGTGTTTATCATGCTGTGTTTAGTCTGAGGCATCTTCAATAATTTGTGGATTCTCTTGTAAGTGCAGCCAATTACAGTAATTGGACCTGGAAGTCACAAATGTATGGATCACTATAGCAAAGTCTTGTTCTGTCAGCAAGGAGTGTAAACTTCTGAAAAGTGAAAGATATAAAAGGGTTTTTGTTGCTGATGTATTGTTCTCAAAGTGTCTAAATACTGAAATCAGAAAAAAATAGGGTTTCGGGCTGTTGCTAGTACCACCACTTATTTTCCTATACTATTAAATAGCAAAAAGACTGTCTTAAGGTATTATTTTGGATCACTTCAGAGCTAGATGTGCTGCTAATTCCAGAGTACACAGGTTTTTTTCCCCACAGGCTTGCCTAGTTACTCTATTTAGTCTGCATATTATATTCTTACGAAAGCTATGTGGAGGGATTATACTTTAGATGATAACTTTTAAAACATTCATGTTTATAAGTACTTGTTAATCATAGGACAATTATAATTAGTTCATGCTAATGCAGATTCATGCTAACATGAATCTGAAATGTGTCATAGTGATAATCATGTTTTCTTTCCTGGGCCATCAAAAAAATTATCAAACCTGTGTTTCAGGTTAACTTGGCAAGGTGACTTGGATAAAAGGAGTAATGAAGCCAAGCACAGTGCATGGAGCTCGGCTATGCTATCCGGGGTCATTATAATGGTATACCTTTTCTTCTAGGGTTGCTTTCCCTTATTTAGTTTTGATTCAGATATACAAAATAGATTATGCAGTCAGTGAGTTCCTCATTACTTAAATGTCTGTCACTTTTAGTTGAAAACTCTGCTAAAGAAACATTGCTTCTATTGTTGGTGTCAATACTTCCTTTAATCATGGAAAGGGTTTTAGAAAATTTCCATTTTTTGAGATGTAATACAATCTGAAATAACACATATTAGTATGGGTGTTGTAATGTTTTCAGAATATTGCTGAGATTTATCTTCCTTAACTCAACATTTCCTTTTATTCAAAAAGGAGACAATATACATATTGAAATGTGATTTGATATGAGACGATAAATACATTGATACAATATCAAAGTATTTGAAATATGGTAAATATGATTTATCTTTTTTCAGTGTAACTTGTCCACCAACAAAATCATCATACTTTATTTATGTTCTTGATATCTAATTGGGAATGGTGGACTGAGGTAGAGGATGATAAGAGAAGAAAATACTTTTACTAAAAACCCCGCAAAGCAGATGAATCATTAGCAAGTTCTGTTTTGACATTAAATTAGCATGAAGGTTCAACGGTGTATATGTGAAATTGGATGTTGGACAACAGCAATCTATAAAATCTTGAAGAAACATAATTGGACAAGTCTGGCCCATCTCATCAGAATACAATGAAATAAACTGACAAGACGGGCTTCTTACTCGCACTGCCGTGGGTGGGAGACATTTTAGCACAGGCTGCCTTTGCAGCCGAGTGCAGCTCATCAGGAGCTATGGAGAAAGGTGGTTTCCTTGGGAGGGCAGAGGAACTGACAGCTAGCAGGGAAGGATTGAAAGGTCTTGCAAAATCTCTGCTATTTTCAGCAGCACCAGATACACAAAAAAATCGAGTCTTAATATTTTCTACTTGCGCTAGCTTTGCCATTATAAGCGGGGTCTGCGTTGCTCTGGCAGGGAACACATGGGGGCTTGGGTAAGCCCTGGGCGGGCACTTCCCTCTGGTCCTGCTGCTCTCTTCCTCCAGAGCCAGACATTTCAAGGACTGATTTAACGAGTAACTTGGAACTGTTGCTGATGCCAGTGTAGGTTTTATCAATAACAGCTTCAAGTGGGACACAGAAGAGACCCACTGGTGATCTTAGGTTGCTTTTAAGTTCTTACAGGAACTGAAATGATAACAGATATTTGTTGATACACTCCCTAGATACCCCTTAAAAAGCATAACCAAATATAATTATGCTTGTGAGAGTGGAATGAAGTTCAGATTTAGCTTCTTGTAGGTTGAACCAACTGCATATTGTTAAGAAGCTGAAGGCAATAGCTTGATGTAGCATTTCAGCACCTGGTTGCATGAACCTGTCTGCTCTGAAAGAAGAAATATGGTAATGCTATAATGATAAACCTTTGATTTATGATGGTTCGTATCACCCAACAGCTTGTGAACGGGAAACCTTGCCTACTTTTCATGCCCTGTCTGAAGGCAAATACCTCTACAGACCTGTCAGATTGTTGGCTGCTGTGAACAGCCAAATCCTGAGCACTTCCTTTCTGCTTAAGAAGCAGGGAATTGGTTCCAGAGCGGTAGGACGTTCTCCTTTTAACAGTGTCACTGGGACAGAGACATCTAAAATCCTCAGGTATAAAATCCAAAATAGAAGGAAACAATAATAAAAAGGAAACCCAAAATATAATGTGCCCCTGTAATGACAGGAGGCAACGAAAGACATTCACAGAAGTGCGAGTGCAGGATTTCCACCGTTTTTAAGATCTAGTTGTTACAAACATTATCTCAAAACATCTCTGTAGTAGCTGACAAAGAAATCTTGCCTAAAACAAAAGCCCTGAGACAAATAAAAGGAAAGGCAAAGACAGTGATAGAATGAGTATGATCCTTAGAGTGAAAACAATTAAGATGAGACTTGTGCGGATGGTAGGAAAGCAGCAACGCTTAGCACAGAGCAGTGCAGATAGGAAGGTCTAGGAGGTGCCTACCTTTCCAAAAAGAAGTGACACGACATTTGAAAGGCAAAAAGATAGGAACTCACTCACTGGATCACACCAAAGTATCTAACCTCACTTCTCTCCAGTACTGTACTGCTGCCACAGAAGATGCAGGGCACACTTGATGGGGTGACTATGCCCAAGGACCATTTATTTCTTTGTAACCATCGGTGCACAAGTAAAGCTCAAATTCCGGAATATGTTTTCTCTGAAATTTTATAAATCAATGTGATTTGCCCTCTATGTGTTTGACATATTTTCTTCTGAATATTACCATATTCTTGCAATCAAAATGCTTCACATGCTAATTGTAATAGTCTTCTGGGGGAGGGAGGTTAGGAGGTTAGGGAGCTATCTTGGAGGCAGTCCTTGGAAGTGGTTGAACATGAGCACAAGGGCCACAAACATGGCCTGTGTGGCTGGCATGGCCAAAAGAGTATATTCTGACTTCCCAGTCTTTGGGATCACTGGATTTCTAGATGTAAAAAGCAGAGACAAATATGTTTCAGCTTGGGACCTGAAATTCAAGTTGAGGTTCCTTCCTTCTTGCAAGATACAAACCACAGTATAAATCCTTGTTAACTTCTGCCTTGAATTTCACCAATAGAGCACTCGGACTCCTGAGTTGCGTGTTCTGTAATTTTGGACCTGTGAAACATTCATTTTCAGTTGACTTACTTTTCAGCAGAAAAAATGTAAATGGACAAGGAAAAATAGTATCTAGCTCACTTTTCTATGGCCATCTTAGCGGTCCAATTGTAAGTGGAGTAGAAAGCAAAACATTTTTATCATTCAGTACCATAGAGAGGCCTGAACATCTTCATGCAGCAGATCCTTTTAAGTGAGTAGATATCCATTTCACACAGGCATTTTTCCATAATAGAATTATTTTGCTTCACATGTTTCTGCTTCTCTGTAATTTTTTTTTTTAAACTGTGTTAGAGGTTAGTACTTTCCAAACTTAAAATGATTTTTTAGGAATTAATTCTAGTTCTTGTTAAACCACTCTAAAAAATTTGCATGCTGAACACTCAGTGGACTCAGGTAGGGTTTTTTTATGAAATGAATGAAAGTTTTTAAGCAAACATATGAAAATATGAGCTTTACTAAATTGTAAACAGCTATATAACTACCCTGCGCTGCTCTGAGAAGCTTTCTGCATACCTATATTACATACAGCTACAAGTAAACATTTGAACACTAATTATGGCAGCTATATATTTATATATTTCTAAGCACAGCAAGCTGTAGTGAAAACAAATGTAAGTAGGGCCAGACCAATATCCACCAACATTAATTAGAATTTTTCACTGAATTTGAGGAAGTTTTTGACTTGGCACCATGAGCAAAGACTATGTTTCTACTACATGTGACTGCCTAACTGTATACTGGGGACCAGAGCTAATTTGGCTACTGCTAGGGAAGCACCTTGATGTTAAGGACATACCACCTGCTGTATTATTTATTCCATTTCTGCAGCTATGCGTCCAGTTTTAATTTAGTATTGCAATGCCTTAGCTCCCAGCTGAGAGCTTATAAAATAACTGAAGGTTAAATCATCAGTTAATATAATTGAAACCTGTTTCTTTTTTGCTGAGGAAAAAGACGAATGTTCTAAAACCATATTCTATTCTCTCTGTGGTTTTTTCCCCGCATGTGAATCCCTCCAGTTGCTCCCATGTTTTGATTTCTACAGCAGGAATCACCCCAGGTCTGATTTGGGTGAAGATTCTCACTCAAATTGCATATGTAGGTAAAGTTTCAAACCACAACAACAAAAAATTAATCTAGGGGTTATCTGTGAAATTAAAGAAAAAGCTCTGAGACAAGGCATTTTAAGGAATAAACTGGGGGTTACAGCATGCAAATGATTGAAGGGAAGGCAGCAGGGGAAAGGAGGGACATGTAGAGGGAAAGGTGACAGTTTTGCTGAGGAATTCTCCTGTCATTTTCCCTAGGGAGGAGAGAAACAGAGTGGGGAGAAAGTGGGAGGAGAGCAGTGTGAAGAGGCTCTTGGATACCATGGAGATGGGTACAGTGTAAAAATCTGTATACTGTAGATAAGTAAGTGGGAGGCTGATATCAAACTCCTACCAGCCAGAAACTGGCTTTGTGCAGGGTAAACATGTTACAGGGCTGGGGAGAAGGAAGCATTGTTTTAGCCTCAGCCATGCTGTTTGCCTACTTAACACTTAAGAGAGCGAAGGGAATGGACAAAGAAATGTTTTTCCAGCTTGTGCTTTTCAGTATGACTATTCTCTTATCTATATCCAGTCTACCAGGAAGGAAAAATTATGTTCTAGAGCTTTTTTTTTTCCCCCGTTGAAATTGTCTTGCTGCTCCAGACCTGCTTTTTATGTTTCTTCTTTTAATTTCAGTCTTAATTTGATTAACTGGGTGCTCATAATAAATTCATAATGCTTCTTCATGGTTCGTGAATGTAGGGAAGAAAATGTGACAGATTCACTGGGAACTAAATATTACTTCATGTCTGAGTAAGACAGTGTTTTTTTTAAAATTCAGTCTTTGTGTTACACTGCTTTGAAAGACTTGTCTCTGTTCATTTTAGGATTTCTTTGTTCTCTGCTTCTAACTTTTATGCTTTTGATGGCTATAAGACTGTGCTGTTATTTATATCCATGGCCATAAGGAAAATGCTATAGTTTGTACATATGACGTTGTACTCCTAAGAATTACTCGATTTTTTTATTTTAAAATTTAAGAAACACTGTAGAATGACAAGTGTGGTTTTCAGAAGATTGTTATTCGTGCTATTGATTCTTCTTAAAATACAAGCTGGCTGCTGCCTGTGAATCGGGGTAAGGCAAGCTGATACTTTGGTTCAAGTCCTACTTTGTTCCCTCAAATAGTCCTCCCTGAAGCAAAGAGGCTGGCTTTGAGACTACTTCAAGGGAGAAGTTCTACTGAAGGAAGCAATTTACTTATTGAAAGGTCTTGTGTAGACCAAAAGAGATGAGAAAGGATGACGATACTTAGCTAGTATAGCTGAGCATGCAGAAATTCGGAAGTACAAGATGTCCACGTTTGCCTCAGCTTGGTCTGTCTCCTGGTGAGGGTGTTTCTGCAGGCAGGGAGCTGGAATGTCACATAACTTAATTTTGGGGTGGTGGGAACTGCTTAAATGGGGTTGCAACAGAGTGAAGTAAAACACCGGCGTGCATCTTGCAAGTAGGTGACTCTGAACATATGTTTTCCCTCTTCCCTCAAATTTTGTGGACTTTCAAGAGTGGCCATGAGTGACCCGTGAGGTCCTATGTCATGTCTAGGGAAGGAAGCACTGGTCTGGCAGCACCGGCAGTTACAGACCTACACCTCTCCAGGACAAAAGTCCGCGTGCATGCATGTGTGAAAGAGTGAGCTAGAAGGAATTTGAGAAAAATAAGCTACTTAGCAAGTCAAACACGTTTACAAGATGTATGTACAGTAATGTGATAAAGCCCCAAATGTGACCATAAGTTGTATTTGCACCAAAGCAGTTTTCTGATAAGCTGTTGGGGGGATCTGCTGAGACATGTCTCTGGGGATCTGACTCGATTACCCTGTGCCTAACATCTGCCGCTTAAACCCAGTTTGTTTTCCCTTTTATCCATGAGCTCAATTTTAGAATTATGCCGGAACAAGTGAATTATTTTGTAAGAGCTTACATTTAAATGCTGGGCCTTCAGTAGAGTTTAGAGGAGGTGGAGGGCAGGGGGGAACTGTTCTTATCCCTGTCAGTTCTACCCACTGCTTTTTGTCCAGGGCAGCTTTCTGACTGTGGCCTGACTCTTCAAGTTATAATGGCAATAAAAGCACAGTTTTGCGATGGCCCTGCCTCTGCATGTCTGCATTCAGGAGGAAACACGGTGCAGCAAATTTCTTAAGACTTTAATTTATTGTGCTGGAGGACACACAAGCCAAGGTGCTCATCCCCCTGGGGTTACTGGAGCGTGTATGGGAAAAGTCCTGCAGGGAGGGATGGGGATGTACCGTGCTGCTGCAGGGGCGGTACGTGTCTGACTCTTAGCGGTCTCATCCCTAGCTATTAACCTTGGCCAGAGAGCAATAGCAGTCTTTGTGAAAAATAAAAATATCTCTATTCCCTAAAGTATTTTCTTCCTGAATTTCCAAAACTTAATGCAAGCTGTGGTGGTGCTTACGGTCTTAGAGGTTAGAAGCCCAGCATTTTCAGACTGGTTATGCTGGCCTCCTGTCTGTAGAGACTAACTGTTGGGTTTTTTTTTTTTTAATTTTCAGTCTTTCAAGGGGGCATGTTGACCTCCAAGAGAAAATTTAACAAAGCCATCTCAGAGCATGATTTTTAATTGGCTTTTCCTCAGAAAGAGCAAAGGAAAAGCCATTGAACCTTAAGTTACTGTCGTCGTTTAACCCCAGCCGGCAACGAAGCACCATGCAGCTGCTCACTCACTCCCTCCACACCCAGTGGGATGGGGGAGAGAATCAGGGAAAAAAAAGTAAAACTCATGGGTTGAGATAAGAACAGTTTAATAGAACAGAAAGGAAGAAACTAATAGTTATAATAATAACAATAATAAAATGACAATAATAATAAAAGGATTGGAATATACAAAATAAGTGATGCACAATGCAATTGCTCACTACTTGCTGACCGATGCCCGGTTAGTTCCTGAGCAGCGATTCCCCCCCCAGGCCAACTCCCCCCAGTTTATATACTGGGCATGACATCATATAGTATGGAATAACCCTTTGGCCAGTTTGGGTCAGCTGCCCTGGCTGTGTCCCCTCCCAGCTTCTTGTGCCCCTCCAGCCTTCTTGCTGGCTGGGCTTGAGAAGCTGAAAAACCCTTGACTTAGTCTAAACACTACTTAGCAGCAACTGAAAACATCAGTGTGTTATCAACATTCTTCTCATACTAAACCCAAAATATAACACTATACCAGCTACTAGAAAGAAAATTAACTCCATCCCAGCCAAAACCAGGACAGCTACAGTTTTACCACTACTGATAGCATTGTAGTGGGTGTAAATTAAAGGTTTAAAACTCAGATTAAAATAAGGTCTTGGGTGTGTCAAGTATAGGTTGCTGCTGGTAGGAGCACCAAAGCTGGTTGTCTGCACCAGAACAGGTGACTTCAATGTGTAAATCTGTGAAGAAGAGTAGGTCCTGCCTTTAAGAAGGTGGTGGGAAGTTTCTGTAGCATTTCTTGCTGGCTGTCAGCAGCACCTCAGCATGGTGAACCACAAGGTTGGGATATTCTTTGTCCTTGTTCCCTTGAGTTTCCTACTCAAGCTTCTGGGGGTTTGTGCTGTCTGCTGGTATTGGGTGTGTGAGGAGAGAAATGCTGTGCTTTGGAATTTCGACCTGAGTGATATGAGAAACTAGATGTCCCATGTGCAAAATCAGGAACAGCAGCGTCATTGACTGATAACATACTGTCTTTCTAAGTTGAGCATGTTTAATTGTGGTCTTATGTTCTTTTACTCAACTTTTAAATATTGTAGTCTATGGGAGAGGGTGAAACTATAGGCAGGTAGTAAGCAGCTAATTTTGTAAGATTCTTCTCTGTGTGTAGTTCCTAATGAGCGGGGTTCACATTTGCATTGCATGATAGCTAATTTGGATGCAGTATGAGAGCACAAAGCTTGATCAAATATGCACTCTAGCAATCATCGGCTCTTCTTCATATGATGTTAAAATATGTGTAGGTTAATGTCTGTTTCTTTGTTGCTACAGGTTCTGCCTGGCATACTGCAGAAGCATTGCTGTATTTTACCTGACAGGAACACAGGTAAACTTTTTTCTTAATGAGTTAATATTGTAATATGATTTGGAGAAATGCAAACACAAATTGGATAATATGGAGAAGTCTTGTTTGCTATTTAGGGCCATTAAAGTTCTCTTCTAGGGAGTGAAAACTTGGATGTTTTGTTTAAATTACCTGTTTTCATGTGAAGATTTTGTGTATTCTGTTAACTTTCTGGAGCTATCGCTGTTGTAGAGTCTGCTATCAGGTCTTGCTTATAAGGGTATTTGTATGAACTTCTGAAGCATGTCTATTGTTAATCATAAAGTTACAATTCTGGCAAGAAAAGGGGTCTCATGCTGGAGTCTGCAGTCTAGTCCTGTTGATTCACAAAGGTGCTAAGCAGTAAGTCTTATGTATAGCTCTGACTGCAGATAAATGCTTGCTTTATGCTTATTTTTCAGAGACTAGAGGAGTAGACAGAAGGAGTATCACTAATGATGCCTTACTATTGTGCAGGAGGAGACTTAAAGTAACACATTTGTGACCAAAACAAATCAATCGATGAGAATGATAGCATGGATGGGAAGAAAGTGATGGTTTAACTTTAGATTCTTTTATTACAGGAAAAACAACTTCTTTTAAAATAAGTTTAAAAATCCTTTTTATAATTTTATAAATTGGGGAAAGTGACTGCATATACAAATGTGAGTTTGATTTAACAGGCTAATTTCAGAGAAGTAGGAGGAAAAATATAGCTTATTTTTGATATCTTCTTAATAGAACTTATGTGATTGCTTGCAGCTCTTAAGGCTTCATTCCCCCTTCCCCAATAGCTACCATTAAAATAAACAGGTTTGTTCCTTGGCTTGCTATTACTTGTGTTTCAGGCACAGTTTGCATGAAGGGTGATTGCATAGAGAACTTGACAACTGTGTTGAACTGTAGTGTGACTTGTGGTTACCTGCAACTGCTCAAATGAAATTTAAAATCTCACTTCCATTTCATCTGTGAACATGGGAAAAGTACTATAGTAAGACAGTTGTTAATACACCTCTTCTAGCCAGAATTTGAAAGTTTATAATTAGTGAAACAGATTGCAAACAGACTGTGGCCTTCCTATTTATTTCAAGCTTTCCTGAAAACTGGACTAAGGAATCACAGTATAATGACCTCAGCCCAGTCTGTGTGCTCCTGTGCTAATATCCTGTGCCAATTATCTTTTTTTTTTTATTTGTAATATGCAAATTTGATCCAGGTTCCTCTGATGACCAAACTCTTCTTGACTTGTACAGAAGTGTATAAAGTGGATATCAAAACCAGTGTTACCTGAAATGATGGCCTGGAGTTGGACAGTAAGACTCTGACCATTTATCTAAAGAGGGTGAAATATACCTTTATAATCAATATCAAGACAGCCATTTATCTAAAATCCCAGTAACCTTCAAAAGTGCCTTCATTTGGACATAAGAGAAGGGAGGCGATTGCTAATGTAAAATTTGGTTTTGGAAATTTTGAACTAAGCTCTTTGAAGAGGAAACCTATCAGGTTTTGGTACATAACTGCTGTACAACTCAAGCACACTTAGGTATGAAAATAACTGTAACTTTATTGCCTCTGTGTGACTGCTACAGTAAGTATTTTTATGCCTACCTTATTATATAGTTGGGAGTTGCCAGCAGGTGCAAAGTAAATGATATCTGTGTTCCATTTTCCCCATTTCCCCCATTTATGGTGTTTAAATACTTGACAGAGAGAAGGAGAAGAAGAGTTCAGACAGGATGTGGGGGATTTTTCAGCTCCTTTCTGGAGGAAAATAATGGCTGAATTTTTGAGTTTGATTCATTGAGTCTATTAGAGATAGGTGAACCATTTTCTTGTTTGACTACATCTGAATCAACTAGTCCAAACTAAGAAGATGACAGTCATTAAACTTGTGTAAATGTGGAACATGCTATTTGCATTCAAACATATACATCGTATATAATCTTGTCCAGCTCCGTTCTCATTAAGTGAGCCCAGAGAAATTGCCTGATTGCAAGGTGTAGGTCTATGTCTGTGTTCAGCTGCTGGTACCTGGAAGAATTTAGCAATGTGCAGACTTAGGTGGTGTTCCTAATAAAAAGGAGGGAAGGATAAAGAGACATGGACTAGGGGAGGGATGGGAGAAGGGAGAGGGGAAGAAGCATAAAATGAGACCTTCAAAACCGTTAGGGAAGAATACAGATGCCGAAGAGAGCATGAATGGGTTAAACGGAGAGCTGCAGTAGTAGTTTCCCCACTTGTTTACGTCCATTCAACAGTTCAGGTGTGGCCTGCTTGGGGGCCTTGGGCTCCTCATTGAAGAGTGCCCCCGCGACCAGCCTCTTTCATGCTGTTAGCACAGGAGCTGCACCCCAGAGAAAGAAACCAACCCTTAGGAACGATGGGGCCGGTGCTGCCAGGCCATCCTTTCATCTCTGCCCTTCAGACCTAGCCTAACCTCGATTCTTGGGGAATATATGCAATTAGCCTTAAAAGTAGTACGGCCCTGGATTGCCTGTACCCTACAAAATTGCATGTCCCACTGTCCCTTCCTACACTGTGTAAGAGTTTGAAGTGGCAACACTTCCTCTGTCAGTATGGATATTCTGTATTTGTAAACTGGAGAAGAGAGCTATGCGTGGAAAGAAAGGTACATGGGAGTGATGATCATCTTCCCCTGGTGATGGTGTGTTAATACTTCTACCCTGAACTTTTATTCTCAGTGCTTATAACTTGGCTATAAAAACATCTCCTGCATAGCCTTTCAAAAGGGAGGATAAAAAAAGTAATTCAGCCGTTCCACAGCAATGCAGCTTTGGAAGAAGGCACATATTTAACAAGATTGGGTGTTTCAAAGGTTAAAGAACGATTCATTTTTCAAACATGTAAAACATTTACAAAATCTCAATCTTTAAATAAAACACACAGTGATGTTTCATTTCTTAAGTGTTAATTTATTTGTGGCTTTCTATTAATCATAAATATATTTTCATTACTAAATTGAAAGTCCGTATAGCATGCACTGGCATAGTGCATTTTCATTATCATGTTAGCTGGTATCCAGAACCTGTATTTGTCACATACCCTGTGCCTCAAGAAGCAAAAGATCCCAGACCAGACACCTTTATTCTGTATTTGCTTCTTATATATCATAAGCATATTATAAGAGCTGTATTGATGACCCTTCTCAGTTTCTTTCCATCTCCCACAACTTAACCAGCCAGCAACAACTGGGATGCATTAGCAGTTACAAAGTTAATTGGAAGAAAAGCAGTTACATGTGCTGTACAGGTGTTACTAACAAGATTATAAGGGAGAAGAGTGTGTAGGTACTAATGACCTGGTGGGGAGCAGCTTGCTTATTTTCTTGAATTATAACCCTCTCTCTCCAGCTCCAGCTGGGAGAAATAACCCACCCCTTTTGATGGACATCCACCACTTTGTGTACACATGCAGCCAGCTCTAATACCCTTTATAAATATATCCCAGCAATGGCCCATCCCATGCTAATGGGAACTCTTCAGCCAAGTCGAAAGTCCATCTCATTACTGCACAGTCACTTCTGGAAACCTTAGGTGCTAAGGCTGTCCTTTCCCCCTCCCTTCACCCTTAGCATGGTTCTTAATTATGATAATGGTTTAGAGAGCTGTTCACACTGCATGAGCAGTACACTTGGTTTCTACCCTTGATTTCAAGATAGCCATTAAATACAACATGCTTTGGCATTCCTAAAAAAAAAAAAAAAAAAAAAAAAAAAATTTGAGGGGTAGGAATGCAGCTTTGAAACAGAGAAGTCAATGTACCCTGATGTGGGTTGCTTTTTATTTAAATTTATGTATTTTTAAATTTATTTTTATTTCCACTCTTGCTTGAAATAGAGCTATTCAGGCAGTACATGTGGGTTGTTTAGCTATAGATACATTTCCTCTTTTTATTTGCATGAAATTATCTGAAAGCATAAGCTTTTGTGTATGCTGTGTTTAAGCAGTCCTAGACCAGATAAGTGAATTCTCTGGAGTTTGATTTTTTTGTATATCCCAGAGCTCCCTGTATCATGATCTAGCACAGTAAATGATCCTCAAGGTGAGCACAAATATACTTGGTACAGTTAAATGTGAGTTATCAATGGGACTCATTAGCGGAAGGTGCTCTGTGCAATTTTTACTGTTGCTGCAGCTGTTAAATGGCCATTTTTTGCACTGCAGAGATGCTGATAGCTGTGTGCTTTGTCTGCCGCTGTTGTGCTCTTGATAAACAATTATTAGTTTCCTGTCATGCAAGGGAATTGCACAAACAGCTTCTGTACTATCCTTTTCCGTCATAGCTGTGAGTTTAGTATGTTGTGGACTGCAAATTTGGGATCACTTTTTCCACTGAAGATCCCAAAGGAAGGAACAAATCAATAGTCACTAACAGCTTCTTGGGTTGATTTGTTCTTTGATGCTTTAAGCTTGAATTTCCCCTCTCATAGTGAAGGAGAACATAGGTACAATAAAGAGCATCTGCACCTATCTGGCTGACTTGATTCTGATAAATAGCTCTTTCAAACTTTAAACAACACTCTTTAAAAAAAAAAAAAAAGACAGAAAAAAGATTTATGCTGTCTCAAGTTTCTTCATCATCCATTTTCAGGTCAGCTCTTGTGTGCTGATATTGAACTTGCACAAGACGTTAAATCCTTCGTTATAATTATTCTCTTTTGTCCACTGCATTGGCTAAAATTACACTGAAAAAAAGTGCAGCCAATGTTCTGCTCTCTGCAAAGAATGAATAATATCTGCTTGAGAGAGTGGTAATTGCTTTATGTACAAAAGCAGGAGTTTAATAATAACCAATCTCTTCACTGGGTAAAGTATAGCCCAAGACAGTAATGTTTCATCCTCCGCTTGTTTGCTTTTCTTCCTGTTGCTTGAAGAGCAAATATTGAACAGGAGAAAAATCTGAGATGGTATTAAAAAGAATTCCTGCATTAAACTTTACTAAATTGGATAAAGAAGTTAACATTGCTTTTTTTTTTTTTTTCTTAATGGTATCTACAACTGTGTTGCCCTACTAGCTTTTAAAATAAAAGAAGCGTGGATTGGTGCTCAAAACCAGTATGTTTTATAACTAGCAAATATGTTACTAACTGCTAGTTAATTTTTTTCATCTTTATATTTATTCCAATGCAATGGATGTTGGTAAGAAGAGCCATCCAAATGACTGGGCTTACAATGTGTGTGTATGAACTATACAGCAGCCAGTTTGATTTCACAGAAGGAATTACAAGACAATGGTCAGAAGCCAAAGTCCTGTTACAAAAGTAACCTACCATATTCACTAGTATATCATCTTCTATCTGAACATTTTGAAGTACTTAATTAATTGTGATTAATTTTTGTCTTCTGCCATTGAGATAAAGAAATGTTATTCCTGTGTCTTAGAGAAAAGAAAGTCAGATTATTAGCTAGTGCAGTGCAAGAATATTCATTAGGGTTATATATCATCCTCTTCAGAAGTTCTTTGCTTAAAGTGAGATTGTCCTTTTACTTTCAAGACATAGCTATAGATTTTTAGACAGTTCCTGCAGATTTCACCTGCTGTCTGCTTGCTGAGTTCAACATGAGCGTTCTCATTCAGATGTTCAGCTGCAGGCTGCCTGCTGGTACTTTCCAGCCCTGTTTCCATGGAAATGGGAATTAGCAGGGTGAAAATAAAGCAAGAGTAAGTATTTTCTTAATCTTCTAGTTAATCCGGAAGTTCTCATACCTTGGTATCAAGGTTGTTTTGCTTTTAGTTGGCTAGGCATACAATGCCAACTTTTTCAAAATAAAAAAATAAATAAAACCTGTCATTAAAGCTGTTACGAGCAATACCTGTTACCGTAACTCTGTAGAGGTGTTGGGGATCACCAGTGAAGGATGAAGAAGGGAGAACTGAACTGGACTGTGCAAGGATAAACTGATGAAAGGGTGTGAGACAATACCCAGTGGCAGAGGTGATAACCTGTGACAGAACTTCTTGTCAGACATAGCCTGCATTGTGAAAAATGTTGACAGTAATTAATTGAATAGTGCCACATGAACCTCGGGGAGGAAAACATCCAGTTGGGAGAAGATCCAATTTAAATGCTGCAGACTGAAAATAAAACAAAGGATATAATCTAGTGCATTCAGAACATAATTTAGGGCTCTCATGTTTCCCTGGAGATTCCTGCTGTCCTCTTTTCCTCCGCGTTACTGACACTACCATATCAGCAGTCAGGACTATGGAGCACTTGCTGTACAGATGGGTGTATGGTGAGGTAAAATTTCTACTTACTGCAAGCAGCATATTCTTATATACGCTCTTCTGCCCTTTCCCCAGTGGCTGGATGCCAGCCGTGGCTTTATGTTAGCCTGTCCTTGGGAAGAGGAGGTCCGGGATCTCTAGGCCAGACCTCTGTTTCTTTTATTTTGGCCAGAAGTGACCAGTCAAGTTAGCACGGAGTCAGAACGGGTAGGGAGCAGACCTATGCCATGCCCCAAGGAGGATCAGCTATACCCACCTCTTTCCTGACAGATGCTTGTGTGGCCTTTCCAGGCCTTTTATTCAGCTTCCCCGATCCCACCACCGAAAACTTTTCCTGATACATAACCTGAGCCTTCCTTGCTGCAGCTTAAGCTCATTAACTTGTGTGGATGATGGGTGCCTCCTGTTTCTCAGCTCCTTGCAGATACCTTTCATGTACCTGAAGACTGTTTATTCTGTCTTCCATCTCGCTAGATTTTGTCTAGGTTAACAAGTTCCACTTCTTTCCTCTTTTGTGTATGTTGCACTAGTGTACATCTAAACCTGACATGTTTTGATTGTAACTTATTGAAATATGAGCCTTTTTTCACCCCCCAGATTTGTTTACAAGAGAATGCATGGTGTAGCAGTTTTCTAACATGACATGTGATGGTTCCCTGAACATGGCATCATCTTTGATTAGCTAACGTCCAATGTCCCATTTTTACACTACAGAAACTCTTACATACTTTTGTCTGTGACCTTTCTTCTTCCAGAAGACTTGGTTGACTGAAGTATGTCAACATGGGCTATAGACTTGAAAAAGAAGGGCTTTTTTGTTTGCTTGTTTTTCTTTAGTACTAGTTCGATTCTGGAAAGGTGATCTGAATGGAATGAATGTAATTTAAATAGTTAAAAACCAGGAGGTTTGAGTAAAGATACCAAAATCTTTTATTTTAATATACCTGCGTGGGTGGTTTTTCACTTCTTGATTTCCTGATTTTCTTCCCCTCACCACAGCCTACATGGTGAATATAAGCCTATTACCCAAAGTTTAGTTTTCATCAGTGTTTTCCTCTAGCTTTTCTCATATCTACAGAAGATCAGCAGCACAGGGTGCATAGCCGTAAGGGACCAGGGCATTGGTTCCACTTCTCCCAGGGATTCAGAATCTGGATAAGGCACAACTGGCACTGGAAAGCAGGTAGGTTGCAGTGATGTTAAAAGGAAACCTGTAGGCTGTGGAAGAAATTATCTTCTAAAGTTAGTTTGCATCCTTTGGGCCATTTTAGACTTCTTAGTACTGCTAGATGTCTAGCTAGAATAAGGAACTACACGCATTCAGTCTCACACCAGCCAGAAGACTGCCTTGTCTTATTGGATTTGTATCTACCTAGGACTGTCCAGCTTAATCCACTAAAATCTGGTCTCTATATGGTGCAAAAATATGGGCAGTTTGGGGTAGACTCAGACTTAAAAGGGGTCAGGTCTATTATCTCAAGATCAGTAGGTCCTTAGACTTCAGTATCAAGACTCCAGGTATACAGCTAATTAACATGTATTAGTCCACTTAAAATAATTGGACAGGCTGGGAGTCTCTGTACATGTGTGAGCATAAAACTGTTTTAAGACTCCAGCTGGTGCAGATCTCCCTACCATTCTGCTTATGGAGTAAAAAGCATGGTCACAGCACGGTGCGCTGGTGCTTCAGTCTTTGCACGGTGTCCTAGTTGGCTGCTAGCATAGTACAAAGTCATTCTTGGAGTTCAAGGTCCTCCACTACAAGGCTCCTCCTGAAAGATGTTTTTCCCTTCTTGCTACTGTTATGAAAAGTCACAGTTGTGCTTCACCCAAAACTATTTAGTCTTAAAAACAAAAAACTGAGTAAGAGATTTCACTGATGTTTAGATGTCATGTTAAATGTTCCAAGATCAAGAAAACATGCTCCCCTGAAAGGCTAGTGCTGACTAGCCCCTGTGCTGTTGGGACTGGATATAAACCGTTAGCTGTAAAATAGCACTTTCACAACAGTCTCACCTTCATATGTGTGGGGGGAGCAGGGGCTGAAGAAGGGGCTCTAACTCAGCAAAGGTTAACTCTAGAGGCAGAAATGTGAGTGACTATGTGCATTTGCAGTCTCTGTGCCTAACATCATAAGAGCTCCGGTGGCTGAAGGCGTGTAGGAAGGAAGTTCTCTCCAGAAAACAGCATCTCTTGCAAAGAAAGCTTACTTGACCTTTATTTCTGAAATGTTTTGTAAAGCATTCCCAATGCGTACGGCTCAGCTACTGAGGAAGAGAGAAGTGCACATCAGCAGCAGCAGGAACCGCAGGCAGCTCTGATAACTGGTCATGTTAGTAATGTGACTAAGTATTGCTAAATGAAAGCAGTATGTAGAATGACTGATTTCTATATGTCAGAGTTTGGGATTTTTATTTTTTAGTGCTTTCATCTATTTGTGAAATGGTTGCCCAGGCAGTATATAAATCACGTGGACTGAGGGGGTGTGTATGTGTGTGTGAGTGTACTATACACAGGCACTCTCTTGCGGAGGAACATAGTTTTGAAGTCCACTGCCAAAATGTACGACTTGGCCAACACAGTGCAGTGTGTGGGTAGAGTTAAAGAGCATGTAATTGAGCAGAGAAATCGAAAGATAGACGTTTCTACTCATACAGCAAGTAAGGTAAAATGTTAGTACTGTTTTCTAGAACAACTACTGGCCAATTCTACAGGGAATTCATACAGGTCTCCAATATAGCTGTAATGCTGGAGGAGCCTTGGATTCATTGGTTTCACATGGGTACAGTAGACCACACTGATATTTCATTACCACTAGAAGAATTTGACCCTGGGCCAAAAGAAACTATTCCCTCACCTTTTAAAGGTCTCAGGGGTGCCTACACAGAAGTATCTGTGTTCTCCATTTCAGTAGTGTCTTGCCTCTCTCTGGCTACTTTGAGGCAACTGGGAAGCAAGGGCAGATCTCTTGGCTGGTACACATTAATCATACATAATTCAGTTGTGTAAAGTGTAGAAGTAATAGATATGTTTTATTTGCTACTGATTTCTTAACATGTTGATTATATTCCTTTTTCCCTTAAATTGCAATTCAACTGTTCAAGTAGATTGTTATCCTAAAAATATATCTTTTCATGATCTGGGAACACCCCGAGTCCTGAGAGGAGTAAGCAGTGGAAACAGTGTTGGAAGTGACCATCAGTCTTTTCTCTCAGATTCATTTCAGTTTTATTGTAATCCCCAATTTTGTAGAAGCTCTTCAAGGTTTTGAAGAGCAAAACATTTTTTTCAGGGTATGTGGGAATAGTGGATTTTGTCATAAAAGTTTTCTTGCAAAAAGAATGTAAGTTAGACAAAGTAAGGGCTAGAATTCACATTGCTAACTTCTAAAAAGAAATCTATTTCAAGAAACCCTTGTTTGCTTTATTTTGTCCTTCTCCACCCCCTCACTCCTCCACCACCCCTTTTTACTAGAAGAGTGGGAGAGTATGGGGAATTGGGTTCTGTATCTAAGATGCTGACAGTGTTAGATAACTTTTATTTTCATAAGATGCCTGAACAATGTCTGCTCTAAGGCATGCTGCTTAATTTGGAGTAGTCTGCCACATGTTTTGAACTTGTGTTTAACTCACTAGGATTGAATAAAAGATTTAAAAAGATGTAGTATACAAGCCTCTCCACGATTAAAACCGTGAGAGCTCTCTTTTCTTCCAGCTATGCATTTTCCAGAAAAGGACATCCCCCTTGCACTGACGTACTGGTGAAGACTTCTTCCAGATGTACCTTTTTTTCTTTCAGCTGACTTTATTAATGTACAATTTTTCCTGTCCTTCTTATTTCTTCTTGTATTAACTGGTGGGGTGGGAGTACTAAAACATACATTTTGTTATCAAAACATCTGAGCTGTTCATGCTTTCCATTTAAAGATAAACTACAGTGATGTTCTCTATGCTTAAAATGGTTTTTCTGTGCTAGAATGATTTTATTTGTAGTAATGCTGTATGACGTGGTTCTCCTGTCTTTTGGGATACTATAACATAATAGGCACTATAAATAACAGCTGCTAATGTCTACAATTGTGCACAACAGGCAGTAATTTAACCACTTGTCTCCTTTCTGTCACGATGGGAAATATCAAACACTTCTGCACCAATAATGTATATGATCCCCCAAGCTGTTAGTGGTACTGATTGTAGAAGTATATTACCAGAGGCAGTGCTGCACCCTCTGCACTTGAGATTAAACGGTAGTAAATGCTTCCACACATGTGGTTTAGTCGTCTCGGTATGACTCTGCATTGGGTAAGACACCAGCTGTATCTCCAGAGAATCTCTCCCAAACTGCCAGCTGAGAGGAGTGATGCTCTTAAGCAGCGAAAAGCAGAGGAAGAGCCTAGGAACAGCAAGAACTGTCGTATTAGCTTATCCTTCTTGGGGCAAAGATCATTCAGGCAGGGAAGAGGCAGAGAAGGTAAAGATATTTCACCATAAAGGAAGGTGATATTTCACTATACCTCTGTGAAAGTAATTCTACAAGATTAGATGCATGTTGTCGCTTGTAGATTATATTAATTTTATTAAAATAGGTTGGTTTGCTAGGTAGTTAAATGCTTAAGTGAGGAAGCGTGAATTTGTAGTTGACCAAGGCTGCTGTCCCAGGGTCCCCCAGGTCTCATCTGGACATAGCTTAAAATCAGGGCAGAAGTGAGGGGTATGAGTACAGTACCAGAGAAACTACGAGAAGTGTAACTCGCAACTGTGCTCATCTGACAGCAAGCCCCAGGGATGAATCATCTGAAGGTTTTCAGTGGTATATATAGGAAACCTAAACTTACCAAAGAAGAACGATGGCATGACAAAAAGCCATGGGGGCATTTGCAGTCTTTCTTACCTTATATAATGGCTTCTTGAGTGTCCTTTGTAAACTGAGGACTGATCCTCTGTACTGTACCATTAAAACTTCTTGTGAGCCAGGAGCCTCCGTACTGAACATGGGTAGAACAATGCTGGAGGCTTCAGCTGACAGAAGTTTAATTCATGAACCACCTTCACAAATATATTTGGAAATTGTGAGTCACAGAAATCAGCCCACAAGGCATAAGAAATTACATCATGGTTAAACTGTAGGTGATTATAAATGTAAGGGATAAGATATCACATAAGCTTCAGGGAAGGGGAAGTATATTTTGAAAATGCTTCAGTACTTTTTGCTGCCCTGCTCATTTTGAGGGCAGTTGGAGGAAGAATATGAAATTGAAAAGCCTAAAGGGGAAGGACCAGCATGGTGTGGACTGTTACTAATTTGTGTTAAAGAAGTGCCCTTTCTTTTGTTGCCATAAAGACTTAGAAATCATGTGCAGTCATGAGCAGCCCTGCATTAGGACTAGTGATCCATGTTTCATATACCTGAGTATAAGTCTTGCTGAAGTATTCTATTTGCACTAAATAGGTATATAATGATTCTTTGAAAAAGATAATTAGAATTTGTTGCCCAGTGCTGAAATTTTCTAACTCTCTCCTGTTTCTATGGAAACTGTAATAGTAAGAAGACACAGTAAACAAATGCACAGTATTATAAGCCTCCTCTTTAGCCGGACATTCATTTTATTAATATCTGTCCAAATTAGTCCGGTGACAGGTATTGTGCTTTTGACCATCTGAACAGTAAAGTATCTATTTCATTTCCACTGAAGACTTATCTTCTAGCTGCGAGGGCGTTTACTTTGGTCTTTAATCATTTTCCTAACCCAGTGGTGCGGTGGTATGTGCCCATGGTTAGTACATTACTGCTGGTAATACTTGCTTAGCTCAGAGGAGAGTAGCAAGTGCTTGGTAATGTTTATAAAGTGCTTCAGAAATGGGAAAATCTTGAAGTGCAGAAGTACACTTGCTGCTAGCTAATGCAGAAAATAAAAACTTCTTTTGCCTGTGATTCTTTTGAACATGCTTATGTGACACGGTCTTCCAGGGGCATGGATGGAAAGGTATAGCCTGCTGTGTAAGAACAAAGAATGTGCCTTTTGTGGAACAAATTGTATCTCAAAGTGGAGTGTCGTCTTCTGGAGCAATGCACAATTGCGGTCCTTGAAGTATTTTGTGCAGCAACAAGAGCTCTGTATGTTCTGGACCGCCAAACGCTGCGAAGAGGATGAGGAGGCTGACCTCCAACTACCCCTGCTCTGCCTGGCAGGACTGGCAGGTTGCAAGCAGGAGCGTGCAGTGCATCCCATACAGCGCTGAGGACCGTGTGTCTTGCAGGCAGGTGTTCTGAACCAGGGAGCTTGAGTCAAGGAGGTGCATTTCGTACTCACTGATGATACAGTGAAATTCCCACACTATTACTGATCTTGCCTTCTGTTTTAGAAATGAACATTCCTTCTGTGAAACCAGTTTCAGGATGACTTACTACTGCTGGAAGGGCTAGTCGGGCTTTCAAAGACTAAAACTGTGGATAAATTGTTCAAGTGGCTTAGTGAATGATATGCCTATGCTGTACTTCTGGAGTGGTTTATGGGGAGTGAAAAAGTCAAACCTCAAATAGCCAAAGTTAGCATGGGGGAAGCCTGTTTGGTTTTGGTGTGGTGAAGAGATTGCTGGCACTCAGGTTAGTGGGAATTTACTCTGAACTCTTCCTCTGGTCTGCAGGATGGCAATGAGGCAGTCACCTTTACTTCAGTTTGTAGTGTTAAATACGCTTTAGCAACTTAGAGAACTGCCATACAATAAGCAAGATACTTTTTCTTTGCTCTGGGCAATTTATGATGCTTGTTTCATTGAAGACCTGCTGTGTTAAGTATTTAACAAAATCAGTTGATAACTTTATTTAATGGTAGTTGCTTTTAAAAATGCTCTAGAGAAATTGATGGGGATGGAGGGGCTAATGAAGGAAAGATGTTGATCCGGAGAAACACAAATCATCGCTCAAAGCTTTGCTGTTCTTCTGGTGGTGATGGGAGACACCAAAATCCCAATTTGTAGGTTATTCTTTTCAGATTCTTTAGCTGTATTCTGAATATCATTGTTGCTACAGGGAAGGAGATAATCTATTTGATTCAGAAACGTTTTGGATTTTGGATACAATGGTGATGAATGGTGCTCCTCAAAGGCACAGAATGCTTTGATGTCCAATAAGAAGTAGGCTGTTGGATGGTGCTTAAGGTATCTACTTCTGTCTGTGCAAGCATAAGTGTCTTGGCATCATCTAAATGAGACAGCTTCTTTAGGCAGACCATCAGATTTGACAGGGACTCTTCCGATACTTTCTACCACTTCAGAGAGACTGGCTCTGCGAGGGAGCCTCCCATGCTGAGATGAGCTTCTCCATAACTATGAACTCAAGGTGGTAATGAAGTTATATCAGCCTGCATAGGCAGAGAAGATGGTTTTGAAGGAGATAATAGTATTTTATTTTGCTTGTTTCTTCTGGGTGGGGGGTGCAGATTGTAAGCCTTCAATATGATTGCCTTTCCATTTCTTGTGTTAACTTGAAAGAAAATAGACTGCATCATACATCATTCAACATATAAAGGGGGCTTATAAGAAAGACAGAGAAAGACTTTTTACCAAGGCCTGTAGTGACAGGGCAAGGGGCAATGGTTTTAAACTGAAAGAGGGTAGGTTTAGATTGGACATAAGGAAGAAATTTTTTACAATGAGAGGGGTGAGACACGGGAAGAAGGTAAGTTGTGGATGCCCCATCATTGGAAGTGTTCAAAGTCAGGCTGGATGGGGCTTTGAGCAACCTGATCAAGTGAAAGATGTACCTGCCCATGGCAGGGGGATTAGACTAGATGATCTTTGAAGGTCCCTTCCAGCCCAAACCATTTTATAATTCTATGATTTTTTGGTTTTGGTTGGACTTCATGTTATTGGAATTAAAATTCAAGAAAGGGTAAACTCTGACATAGATTTGATTGCTTGTCCTTTTAATTGACGTGAGATTCACCTTCATAGTGAAAGGCAGATTTTGGCCTGAAGGTGGACATCTTCAAAATCTCAAGCTTGTAGCCATGAAGATACTAGTCTGTTGGAAATCATTACAAGTAATAGTTGCTAGGCTGGATTCATTGTTTTCTGCTAGAGGTGGTCTCTGACTTGTTTAGTCAAGTAATTTATGTGTGGAGAGGCTGTAGTCATCTTTCTTCTTTTGAAACCTTTCTTCTTTTGAAACTCTACCATTTAAGTCCTTGTGGAAGACAACCTATGCCATTTCATTATTTTTATTTTGTTGAGTTCTAACTCAAGAGCATCACAGATCACAGATATATTCTCTGATGTTTTGTGTTTTCCTTTTCCTTAGGGCCTTTCATAACTCAGAATAGTCAATAACTCCAATCTTCTCCCTTGTTGGTAGTTCTTTTAATCCTTTTTTTTTTTTTATTTGGCAGCTTTATCACTTTATTAGATATTTTGCTGATTTCCATGCCTAATGTTTTGCAGTTCCCTATAGGATTTTGTGTGCTGATTAGTGTCTCTCTAGTTTTGTTGCCTTTCTTTTTGATCTTCTAATTTTGTTCTTTAAATTACCTGAATTTTTCTTTCTCTTTTTTTAATCATGTAAGAAATGCTTCCTAGGTTGATATTCACTACACATACAGTTGAGTAATGTAGTCTTTTGGGCTAGCAGATTCTTAGCTATTTGACATTGTGTAATGCTCCGCTGATTTCTCTGAAAAAATCTTTTACCATATCGTCATGCAAGTTATTGACAAATTACTCTCAACAGTAAACTGCAGAGCATCCTTAACTGTCACTGACATCTTTGCTTGGCATTTTAGAAGACATATGGCTGCCTACAAAACTGTTGTTATTTAACTTGAATTTAGTTGCCTTCCTGTTGGATCTTTTGACTAAGGTATAAATACTATACCATAAATATTGCTTTTCCCATTCAAAGAATCTGATGTTAGTCAAGGCTTAACCTCAAGCATTCTAGGAGAACCTGGGAGGTTTAGCTTACAGTGCAAATATTTCAGTGTTTCATTCCTGTCTGCTTCTTCCTGGCATTGGGCACGTGTGCACAGCACATTTAATTCTTGAATTTTGTCGCTCAACCCATATGAATAGGTCAGGATGGGAGTGCCAAGAGTCAGCTCATTTTGCAACTGAAACAAAGATATGGGGTTTTTTTTGTTGTTGTAGGGGGTAGGTTTTCTTTGTTGTTGTTTTGTGGGTTTTTTTGTGGGTGGGCAATAAAGTTAAGGATGAAATTTGTATCCATTCTTTCAACTTCACTGTCTTTTCTATTTGCACCCTGGCCAGTCAAGGTGAAGGCAGAGCAGTCATACAACAGTGCTGTTGATCTTTAAACTGAGTTTCCAGACTCCTGCAAGCATCATGTCTTCTGTAACACAATTGATTCCTATTGCCAAGGATTTGTTTTTTGGAAATATTCTTCCTTTCCAAGTATCCTGGATTCACATTTCCTAAGTTCTTAGATGACGATAAGGCTTGTCCATAACTTAGGCTCTATGGTATGGTTGAGCAGTATCTCTGTGTCTTCACGAGCGTGTTCTGTATTGTAACATTTGACATCTTCCTTGTGGATGGTAACTGCTAACTTATAACACAATCTGCCTATACGCACAATTACTTATGGAATTGATGACTTATTCTGCATATAGTTTAATGAAATAACTTTACAATAACTTTGATTTTTTGGAGAATGTGATATATGCAAGAATTCTGCCTAAAGGCATGTTGAATCCAGTACAAAACTGCATTTTTTTATTGTAATTGTATCTATCTGATTTGATGGCCACAGGTTTTTCATGTACTCTTCCATTTTAACTCATTCACAGAAGACCTCTAGGTCTGGAGGAGGATTTGAACAGATCATACAGTTTCTTCCCCTAGTCCAACGCAAACTCTTTTTGTGCCTGCCTGGAGGTCATTCCTGATGGTTGTGCAGCCTGTGACAGGTTTCACAACTTTCTGAAGCAATGTAGGTCTGTGTTTGATTAGTCTTACTGTTAGATATTGTACAAAATATTTCAAACTGAATGTACCCTGTTGCAGCTTTTAAACTTAATATTACTGTTCAGTCCACCACAGACATGGAGATCAGACCATTGTTATCTTTTTGCAATGGCATTTTATGTATCTGGAAACAAATGTCCTTGATTTGAGACTTCTCTTTTCCAAGAAAATGTTTAAATAGTTTCTTGGCCTGTGACCATTTTTTATAAACCTCTTGGGAAAAGGTAAATCTTGCCTTGTACTCTTTCTTTCAAAGTCCTTTCCTCAAGTGTGATGTGAGTGTATTGACATTTCTTCTTTCGGAGGTAAGAAAATGTGATCAGAGTTCGTAGGTGACAGGAATGTTTGTCCTGTATTTTTTAACCCCAAATTAAAAGTTTTTTAAAATGTTATTAAACATTTGCCTCTGATATTAGTTGAAAAGCAAATGACATAGGCCAACACTGCAGCCCCAATGAATTAATCTTTCTTAAGCTATGTGAATTGGAAGCACAAGAAGGAAGTCCTAGTTTAAAAGCTCAGTTTTAAGAAGTCAGTTATATATTCAGTTCTGGATTGTCTTCCAGATAAATAGGAATTAGGGCATGGTAGCTTCTTCATTATCAATTATATTTTTTCTCCATTCTTTCCTTCCCCCAGCCCTCCATCTGGCAAAACAAGCACTTTTTAAAAGTATTCTTGTTTCCATATATCTCCTTATCCATAGTATCTAGTTCATTCTGTTGAATTAATTTAGAAGTGATCTTTACAGAAGGGCAAGAAAAACATTTAGCCTATTCTCATTAATTTCAGCCTTGGAATTTTTAACATGGAAGCTTCATTTATGTTGCAGTTATTGACTTTGGGATGCACAGAGATAATGCTGGAAGTTCAGCAGTCAATGAGTAAATGATCGTAAAAAAACAGTTGACTGACTACAGTGACCCTTTACTATTTCTGTGTTTCATATTGGTATATTTTTAGAAAACAACTACCATCCCAGTGATAAACCTTGTTTTCGTTACTTAAGTGTTTTTAATTGAATATGTTCATATTCCAATTACACACTGAGAAGTAAATCTGTAGGAGTTTAATGACTCTGTTTTCTTATGTTATACAAAATAAACAAATCGAGTTAGGCATATTGCTGCAATGATGATTTTGAACATTAAGTATTTTATGCAAATGAATTAAAGGGCATAGATGCATATAGTAAAGGCTGCTTAATTGCCTTCCATCTAAGTTTTTTTTTTTCTCCTGCAGATTTCTTGATATTAAAACCTAATCAACTTTTTTCAGCCTGTGTGTGCTAGTTTCATTTTTCTTTGTGGTTTGTTTGTTTTTTTTTTTTTTTTGTTTTTTTTTTTTTTTTTTTTAAATGAAGGGGCCTGAAGAAACTATGGCCAAATTCTAACTTCTTGAGGTCTTTGGAAGCATTTGCTCTGATTTTACTTTTCTTTAAGTTCTTTATTGAATTTTAGGTCTGACTATTGGTTTGCAGTCCAAAAGTAGCTTTATCTTCTGTCTGGGATGTTCACTAATGCTTCTGGGGAATCTATTAATGTAATATTTTAGAGTTCAATGAGTTTGTCTTTGCTCAGGACTTCCTTGAGTTGGTTAACAAATGCAAAGATTATTTCCAAATATGGCTGTGTAGATTAAAATGATATGGAACTGGCTCCTGGGATTTCTGTCAGCACAGATAGGAAAGTTTCTGTAGGCCTGACTCCTTCCTTGATGAGGACCTGATACAGCAAAGCACTTAAAAGTGTGTTCCCTCAAGGGCATTAGTGAAAAATATAATTGGCAGAACAAAGTATAATGGGGGACTTTAAATAAATTAAGAACAAAAAAATTTTAGCAGAGGAGTAAACCCATTTTAGTTGAAGAAAGTTACAGTATTGATAAGAGAAATTAGAGATTTTCAATAAGTATTTCTGTTCTGTATTTGACTTTTCAGGTTGAAGGCCTTGTATTATGCAAGTCAGTTAGACTTTCTGTGCCAGTGGTATCTAGGAATAATGTTAGTATCTGTAGAGTCAGGTTATTTACATCCAAGAGTCTGAAACAGTTGTTTGAGAGAGTCTTCTGGTTCATTGTTAATACTAGAATAATTCAAGGATAACTGAGAAAACTCTGTAAGTGTCAGTATTATACCAGTATTCAAACAATTGGAATGACTCCAGAAACAAATTAGTTTCATTTGATATAAAAACTGAGTCCCGTCTCATCTTTTTTGTTGATAAGCAGTTACAGGTTTAGACTCTTTAATGGGTTTTCACATGTTTTTATGAGAGTAGGTCTTGCCAACAGAAATTTTCTTCAAGGTTTCAGTTAATTTCAGCCAAATGTGTATAGAGTGCTGTAAGCTGTTCAACTTGATGCAGATGATTTTAAAACCATCGCTCCATTATAGCAGAACACAGACTTAATGGGCTGGACACTGGTTAAAAGAAAGATCTCAAAAGGTTGTTGTGATGGCAGTGAAACAGGGCTGTTTCTGGAATGGCTGTGCAACAAGTGGAACCAGGTTCAGCCCTATTCAGCACTAAATTGGAAGTAAATATCAAAAAAATTCTTCTAAAACTTGTATCTGAAAAGAACAATTGGAACACCATGAATAGAGTGGACAGTTGTATAAATCAATCTCATTTGTGTCTAGTAAGCTGGACTCCTTCCAACAAAATTATTTTGATTTGGGGAAGATGAAGTGGCCCATTGGGACCAAGAAAAGAAGTTCATAATACTGGAATAGCAAAGAATATGTGCTTGGAAGTTTCAACTTTTTCTATTCTGTGGTGCTGGAGAACGGATGCAACACATCAAGATCACGCTGGGAGTTGAAGGGCTAACTTACTGATATGGTATTTAAATAGAGGACTAGTGAACAAGTAGAGGTTTTCAGCATTATAAATAGTGTTCTTGAAATTGATATTAATACGTTACAGTTTTCTTGTTTGCCTTTTTTTAAGTGATCTTGGAAAAACAGATGGGCATGCAGAAAAGAGGAAAAACCCTTAAGATCTGGGTAAAATGCATCACAGTCAGACTTAGAGCTTGATCTTCGGCTTTTTAGAAACAGAGGTGTATTTTGGTTGAACAGACGAGCCCCACTCCAGAGTGAAAGCATCATCTAATACAAGGTTCTTCAATTTATCTGAGAAAAGCAGAACAAGACAGACTGCATATAAGGCAAATTTTTTGCCATGGTGAGGATGGTGATGGAAATGGCTGGTGGAATGCACATTTCCCCTGGCAAATTCTTCATCTCCGAACAGCTCCTGCTTGGATCTGTTTTGTCTCATACCTGTCATACATGAGGAATTTTGGGTTGACCCTTTCAGCTCAGAGAGGCCAGGCCTGTTGAGTCAGAGGTATATTTCTAGAATATGCGTGAGACATGCACAATGATACCTAGCCAAAAGATAACCCTTTTGAACACCAGGCTCCTTAGCCTTTCTGACTTCAGTTTATGGGAATTTGCAGGGTACTTGTCATTCAAATACCTTGCTAATGCACTTCAGGTAAATTTAAAGATCTTCATCTGTGCTGCTTAACTTATTTATTTGCGTAGCTGGGTGCATGCACTGATTGCCTTTAAGACTGTAATTGCTGTTTGCCAATTTTGCTAAATATAAAACTAGATATTAACTGTAGTGAGGTAAGCACTACACTATAAAAATACTGAATTCCCTTTCTCCTCTCTTTGTTATTTCATCTACACAATTTTTTTTTTTTCATTTTTATTGTATGTAATTTTTCTGCAAATGCTTTGGGCGTTGGTGTTTCAGTGGCCAAGGTGCAGATGCTGCTGCCAATAAGACCACTGCATAGACCCGATGTGTGCCTCTTTAAAAGTTATGATTTAGACAACCACTTTGACTGGAGTTTTTGTGTAAAATGTAGATGTCTGTGGAGAAATGGAGACTAAACTAGATGATTTAATGATCCTTTCCAGCTCTTTGTGAAACAATGAACTGTATATGAGTTGGCTTTCTGGTAATTAAGGGCTTCAGGAGCAGGCTGAAATGCTTTCTTCATCACACCCTGTTACCTGTACAATGTAGCCTGCATATTCTCCCGAAAATTGCACTTAAATTACTATCTTATTCCCAGTTGTCTGTAACTTCAGAGCTTTTAACTTTTATCTTGAAGTTATCATGGATGGATCTTTCTGTCTCTAAAGTGATCATTAGTTATGCAGATGAACAAGCTGAAGAGCAATTTCATAGCAGTAGCTCTGAATGAATGTGGATGTTAAGTGCAATACAGAATATCAGGATGTCAAGCTGTGCCTTGCTGAGAAGTACATCCATCCACTAGAGCCATCTTTTCCCCCCCTTCCAGTGATCCTGTATCACAAAATACTCAAACTTTTCTAGTCTGGCTTTGCACACAAGTAAATGCATGTGCTGTGTCCTAAAGCATCTAACTGCTGAATTCGAAGTCAAATTTTAAAAGTACGCAAATATCGCATGCTTATGATGTGTATGATGAATGCGCCTTGCATGGGATTAAGTGTTGAGGCATGTGTCTCAAAACATTGAGAAGTGTTTCCTGAGCAGAGTGGTGCAATATTTTTCCTGTTGCATATAAAAATTCTGTCATTGTTAAAGTGGGACTTGTGCACATCTTCAAGTAATGTTCCTAGATAAAGAAGGGCTCAGGTTGTTGCCAAGTTGTTGATAAATTCAGGTCCAAAGTTATTTAAAAAAAAAAAAAAAACCAAACCAAAAACACAACCACCAAACCTATATTAGAATATCAATGGATTTTAGTCGCATTTAGTTCTATTTCTAGGAAAACCTGGTAAATCAGAAACATGTAAATCAAATTAATCAGATGTGATAGCAAAGCTATCTCTATTAACTAAATAACTGCATCATTAGAATTTGAATCAACGCTTCTGCAAACATTTCTCAGGGGCAATCCATGCAACCGAGTAAAGCTGTACTGATTTTAAGTGGGTTCCTGATAGGTTACAGGATTCCTGTGCAGGAAAACATTTCAGGATTGATTTTCAGATCTTATTTACTTCATTTTTTTGTGGGGTGGGGTGTGATTGGTGGATATACCCTTAATCTCACATTTGAGACAAATAATTGGGAAATTAGGAGAATGTCTTCTTTTTTTTCTGTCAGAGGGGAGTTATTTTATTACACTTTGTTGATATGATTATGTTTTGTAAGCTTAATGGTCACTCAGAAAAGTTCAGAGTCTTGTCATAAAATTGTAGTTTTACCAAGCACACCCAGAGTAGAAAATCAGTAATTCCCACAGTTGGATGGATTGGAAAATAAGTTCATAATGCTCTTGGGCTTTAAGGATTTTATAAAATATTTCTCTTCCATACAAATATGAAGACCAGTTCTCCTATGAGTTCTTATATGCTGATGAGCCTGTTGTTTAAAAGCAAATCTACCTTTGTAGGCTGAAGGCATTGGCAAGGCAGGGTCCATGTATCATGCATTGCAAAAAAGATCAAGACTAGTGCAAACCAAGATTGTTGACAACCTCTTAACTGGATTTTATAATGGGAATGGTAATGTGTGCTTCAGAGAGTGGAAATTTTAAACATTATTAAAAACTAAAAGCAATTACAGTGACTCAGAAAAAAATAAATGCAATAATTGAAACTAGAAAAGACTATAATGAGATTATAATGGTACAATAATAATAAAAACAAATAATAAGCAAAGGAAGATTACGCTATCAAGTATGTAAAGCTCCTGACAATAGCTGGTGAAAAGAATGGGTAAGATGGATGGAGAACATTTTGGAAACCTGATGAGGCAGTAATTATCTGTGAGCTGTACTGCAGAGGTACTACAGGTAGTAAGAAACTGCCCTCTTGGATAATAGGGCCAAGCCTTGCCAAACCTGAACTGTCTCTGTACATATGCCGGCAGTGCGGCAAGGGGAGGGCAACTGGGGGATGCAATCCACTTTTTTGGGTGGGAGGATGAAAGCAGGACACGAATTACTCATGTTCAGTCATAAATTAATTTCCCATAGTACCAATTCTGGCCTGTGATACTATCCTATTTCAGCAGTGATATTAGAATCCAGAAGTGAGAAATTAAGTAAGAGAGAGATCAAAATATTGTTTTTCTTTGTACTGTGGTAGCTCCCAAAGGTCTTCTGGAACTTCTGATTACTCTTATTAATGTTTCTACAAACTTACTGGTGATGGCACTACAAACTTGGGCTCATGTTGCCGGAGTTATATGTGCAGCTGCCTCCACAAGGGCACTGGTGAGAGGGGTTTGGCTGCTTGTCCTTGCCCTGGGGCCCCAAGAGTGATTTACGTCAATGCTGACATGGGAAGAGCCAGTCCTGAGCTGGGCTGGTGGATCCTACACTCCCCCACCACTAAGCTCGTGGAAGCATCTGTGTGAGCACGTAGTGAAGGGGAGCAAAGAACCAATCCAGACTAAAACTCACTCTTGTAACCTGTATTAATTCCCAGTTGCACAGCCGCAAGTCCCATTGGGAAGCCACAAGAACCGAGTGGTCAAATGTTGGGGCTGCAGAGCTGCCTCTCAGCAATACTGCGTGAGCTTCCAGCTTCCAGCACTCCAAGATCTTCAGTGTTAGGTATCGATACAGATTTATTGCAAAGTAAAGAGTTAAAATTTTTTCAATAGCTACTCACTACATTTCCAAAAGTTGTTTTTTCTCCTCATGTTGTGTCTCCCAGATTTAAGTCCAAATAACAATGTTACTAATGCTGAAAGGAGAAGTGTTTTGTTCCTGTCCAGGTTGCAAAACTTAGATTTCTGTTTTTACAGGGCCAGTAGCTAGATATTTGTGTCACTCACAGCAGTTTGATATGAGCTCTTCTTCATCTGAGAGTATGCACAGGTTCCACTGCCTTAGTATATTTTTTAACACAGATTTTGTGTTGATTTGTATACATTCTTGCCTTGGTGCTCACATTGCACTAGAAAGGCTGTTTGACAAGTTGTATATCTGTGTACAAAACTTAGTGCCTGGAAGAAAAGGTCACAACCTCTCGGTAATCATATACATACGTAATAATAATGGACATTGCTCATATGTGGGCATTCAAGTCTCTCAAGAAAACTCTTAAAATATAAACAAGATACACATATGCCCTGAATTCTTTGTTTCTTCACTGTGGTCACACACACATCTGAGGTCTTCACGTTTACTCCAATAAAAAAGCAAATGAAGCTGACAGTGACTTATTCTGTTTGAGAGTAGAGACTATATTATTCTAAAGGTCTTTTTTAATTGGTAACTTTGTTAATGCCATATTTTCTGTACTGATCTTTGGCCATTTTCTTGGCTCAACCAGTTATTGTGTGTTCTTAGCAGTTGTTCAAGTTCTTTCGTCTTTCTTCCTAATACCTGATCACTTGCAGCAAACACTCCACAGTGCCATCTTGGCATCAGCCACATCGCCACAGCGATAGCGCCTCTGCTCAAACTGGTGGGAACTTGGCATTTGAAAAGGGCATGGATGCTGAATCACCCATATCTTGCATTCTGGTGAAAAATAGTTAGTGTCTTACAGCTTGCTCTCACATAGAAGAATTTGCCTCAAATGTTAGAATGACAGTAGTAATGCACTGGCAGCGTCCATGAGGATAGCCGGGGATGGACTAGCAGGACTGGGAAAGGGCAGGGTTAGATCCTGCTATTGCCCTGCCGAGGCAGGGGTGTCCCGTGCCTCAGTGGTCACTGTTGTGTGTCCTCCAGAGATTCTCAGTTCTGCCAGTTTGTTCCTGAGCTTCTGCCAAATGAACTTCATGAAAACAGAAATACACATTTTATAGTGGGGCTATGTTTTCTAAGGAAAATGGCAAAATTGCATATAGACAGACAATTTGAAGGAACTGAGAAGGCAGTAATTTTTCCACCCATAGATTTTTGCTGCAAGGGGGAAGATGATAACCATGTCACCTAGGCCAGTGACATCTGGGTTAGTTGAACTGTTTCTGTGTGATCATTGAGCAGCTTAGTGCCAATCTTTTTGACGTGGAGGATACTGTAGCACACGTCCAAGATCACCTATGACCAATATTTTTCACCCGAGATACAAAACTATAGAGTTAGGGCAAGAGACCTTTGTGTGCAGAAGGGATTTGCCTAGAGCATTTTAACTTTTTAGTGTATGAACTGTTTTCTCTTGATTGCAGTTTACAGAAACATAGATTACCTTTTACAGAAATTTAATTAGGTTATTATTTTGAATTAAGATACAAACAGGAAATAAGTTTTTCAAATTTCTGTTGAATGTAGAAAATCTTTCAACGAAATGTTAACATAAGAATATTTTTCTTGTTATCTCTAGTATTATTTCTCTGCTACCTGAGAATAGAAGGCAAAGGGCTTATTATTGTTATTCCAGTTAAGGTCCCATACACATTCTTCATGCCAGCACCTTATATTTTGAATATCACAAGGTGAATGGAAATAATTAACTTTTAATCTGTCCTGTTGGATCTATGCCCAAGAGCCCAACCCATGTAAGGAAAATACCAAATGCAAATTTCTTTCAGTGAAATCTTGATGTCTGAGGACGAAGGCATTTTCCTATTCTTACTTTAGTTTTGTCAATTAATACAAGTATCTTTCATCATCTGAATTTTGTGGAGACTTCTGGAGAAGTCTCAATGTTATTACAGCATGATTCTAGAAAAAAGAGAAAGGCAGAAGCAGCAAACATTATTAATTCCAGTGTTCACAATGCTCTGAAAGTTGAAGTAAAAAAGGGAGGTAGCCTGTGAGCAAGAGAGGCTGAAGTTTTATTTTCAGTCATACGAGAGCTGCAGCTACTTTACCCCTTTGCACCCATTTGTTATATCTGTACACAGTTGGACCGGAGGAAACCTCTGCAAGGAGATCTGGATGAGTATCAGTGGCACAGAAGAAAACATTCTCTTTAATTAAAATGTGGCCCTATGCAAAGTAGGAGCCCCATGGAGAGTGAGAGTATAGTGAGGTTATAATTAGCATAGCTATACTCAGTTAAAGTGAACATCAAGCATAGAAAAATTATATATAACTGAGTGAACTCAGCCTCTTGAAAATCAGGTTGTTAAATCAACTTTAGTGTCTGGGAATCTGATGTTTAGCTGTAGTTCAGTTTCTCCCACCACTCCCACCAGTAGTCTATATTCTTTTACCTAAAACATCTATTCTGACTGCTGTTCCTGAAAGAAAAAAGGGCCCTTTTATGATATTTGACAATCATGTTTGCAAACCTTAGTCCCAAAATGAGAAGAAATTCTCTTCCATGCCTACTATTTCAGGCAGCGCTTCCCTTATAAAACAGAATCATAGAATCATTCAGATTAGAAAAGACCTTTAAGATCCTCAAGTCCAGCCATAAACCTAGCACTGCCAAGTCCACCACTAAACCATGTCCCGAAGTGCCACATCTACACATCTCTTAAATACCTCCAG
>JANHGO010000037.1:28693003-28729045 GCA_024606505.1 Aquila spilogaster
GCTGCTCAAGGAACTGCTGGATGGGATCTCCCGGGAATCTGTCCTTAAGGGCGTAGGAATGGAACAGAGCTTGCAGCCCCATAAGGACACCTTTCTGTGAGCGCAAGAGCTCTCCATCCCCCAGCAGAAGAAATAGAGCAGAGGAGGCAGGTGACCAGCATGGCTGAGCAAGGACCTGCAGATTAAAATGAGGAAAAAGAGAGAAATGTACAGGAAGTGGAAGCAGGGTTGTGTAATCTGGGAGGAATACAGGGATGCCATCCGCGTGTGTAGAGATAAGATCGGGAAAGCCAAGGCACAGATGGAGCTGAACTTGGAGAGGGATGTGAAAAATAACAAGAAGGGGTTCTACACAGGCAGGAGGAGACAGACTAAGGAAAGTGTTTCCCCTCTGGTAAATGAGGATAGAGAACTGGCTTCCTCAGACATGGAAAAAGCTGAGGTGCTCAATAGGCGCTTTGCCTCAAGTCTTTACTGGTGACTTGGCTCCCTGTGTCTGCCAGGACCCTGAACCTCTAGATGTGGGTGAGAGGAGCAGATTCCATCCCACTGTAACAATGGAACAAGTTTGAGACCTCCTTATGAAACTGAACATATATAAATCCATGGGGCTGGATGATATGCATCCCGGGGTTCTGAAAGACTGACGTACTTACCAAGTCACTCTCCATCATATTTGAAAAATCATGGCTGTCGGGTGAAATCCCTGGTGACTGCAAAAAGGGAAACATTATCCCCATTTTTAAGAAAGGGAGAAATGATGACCTGGAGAACTATAGGCTGGTGAGCCTCACCTCTGTGCCTGGGAAGATGATGGAGCAGATCCTCCTGGTTACCATGTTAAGGTACATACGAGACAAAGAGATGATCCGAGATAGCCAGCATGGCTTCACCAAGGGCAGATCCTTCCTGACGAATCTGGTGGCCTTCTATGATGAAGTGACAGCATTGGTAGACAGGGGAAGGGCGCTGGATGTCATCTACTTGGAATTCTGCAAAGCTTTGGCATGGTCCTTTCACCACATCCTTCTGTCTAAATTGGAGAGGTATAGATTTGAAAGGCGGACTACTCAATGGATTATATCTGGTTGGCTGGTTGCAGCCAGAGGGCTGTGATCAACAGTTCTATGTCTGGGTGGAGGCCGGTCACGAGTGGTGTCCCCCAAGGGTCAGTCTTGGGACTGGTACTCTTCAACATCTTCATCAGTGACATAGACAATGGAATTGAGCGCACCTTCAGCAAGTTTGCAGATGACACCAAGTTGAGCAGTGCAGTCGATAGATTGGAGGGAAGGGAAGCCATCCAGAGGGATCTGGAGAGGCTGGAGAAGTGGGTCCATGTGAACCTAATGAGGTTCAACAAGGCCAAGTGCAAGGTGTTGCATTTGGGTTGGGACAATCCCAGGTATTTATACAGACTGGGGGAAGAACTCCTGGAGAGCAGCCCTGCAGAGAAGGACTTGGGAGTTCTGGTGGATGAGAAGATGGACATGAGCCAGCAGTGAGCGTGTGCAGCCCGGAGGGCCTGGGCTGGGTTAGAAAAGGGGTGGCCAGCAGGGAGAGGAGAGGGAGGTGATTGTCCCCCTCTACTCAGTTTTTGTGGGGCCCCACCTGGAGTACTGCATTCAGGCCTGGGGCACCCAGCACAAGAAAGACACAGAGCTCTTGGGACCGGTCCAGAGGAGGGCCACTAAGACGATCAGAGGGCTGAAGCATCTCTCCTATGAAGAAAGGTTGAGGGAACTGGGCTTGTTTAGCTTGGAGAAGAGAAGGCTCCAGGGAGACCTCATTGCGACCCTTCAGTACTTGAAGAGAGCTTGTCAGCAGGGCAGAGACTGACTTTTTACATGGGTTGATAGTGATAGGACAAGGGGGAATGGTTTTAAACTAAAAGAGAGGAGATTTAGGTTAGATGTTAAGAAGAAATTCTTTTCTCAGAGGGTGGTGGGGCACTGGCACAGGCTGCCCAGAGAAGCTGTGATTGCCCCATCCCTGGAGGTGCTCAAGGCCAGGTTGGATGGGACCCTGGGCTGCCTGATCTGGTTGGTTGGCAACTCTGCTCATGGCACAGGGTTTCGAACTAGATGATCTTTAAGGTCCCTTCCAACCTAAGCCATTCTATGAATTCAAAGTCAATTTTTAAAAGTATGCAAATATTTCACACTTATGATGTGCATGATCACGATGGCATCTATGAGACACGTTTCTCGAAACATTAGAAAGTGCTGAACAGATTAGTGCAGTATTTTTCTTGTTGCATATATAATTGTGATTGTTGCAGAGGGACTTGCACATGTCTTTAAATAATTCTGCTTGATAAAGGAGGGCTCGAGCTGTTGCTAAATTGCTGATAAATGCAGGTCCAAAATTATTTTCAAAAAGAAAAGCCCAAATTTTTAATAGTATTTTACTACCTAAGTGCCTTTCCTACACAAGAGAGTAATTAAGAAATTTCATGTTAAAAAAAAAAAGCCACACAACACAGCAAAACAACTATGTCTGAATATAAATGTTGCATTTACTTAAACTTCTAGGAAAACATCCATCCTGGTATGTAAATGAATTCAGTCATATATGATAGCAAAGGTGCCAGTGTTAAATGAGGACATCATTAGAATTTGGAACAGTTGTTCTGCAAACATTTATCTGGGACAAGCCATGGCTTCCTGACTAGTTACACTACTCCTACCATGCAGGAAAACATTTCAGGATTAATTTTCGGATCTTATTTACTACGTTCTGGTTTTCTGTAGGATACACTTAATCTCACATTTGAGAAAAATAATAGGGAAATGAGAAGAATATCTTGTTTTCTGGCAGTGGGGAGTTACGTTAGTGCACTTTTTTGATATGATTATATTTTGTAAACTTGATGGTTTCTGAGTCATGAAAGTTGAGTCTTGTCTTAAAATTGTAGTATTGCTGAGCACACCCAGCATAGAAAACTAGTAATTCCCACAATTGGACAAATATATAATGTTCCTGGGTTTTATGCATCTTATAACATGTTTGTCTTTCCTACAAATATGAAGATAAGTTCTGTTATGAGTTCCTGTAAGTTGATGAGCTTGTTGTTTAATAGTGAATCTACTTTTGTAGGCTGGAGCCATTGGCAAGGCAGGCTCCGTGTATCATGCACTGCAAAAAGATCAATCCAAGAGCAGTTCAATCCAAGACTGTTGACAACCTCTTAACTGAATTTTATAATAGGAATGATAATGCTTGCTTCAGAGAGTGGAAATTTTAAACATTATTAAAAACTAAAAGCAATTACAGTGACTCAGAAAAAAAAAATACAATAATTGAAACTAGAGAAGGCTGTAATGAGTTTATAATGGTACAATAATAATAAAAACAAATAATAAGCAAAGGAAGATTACACTCTCAAATATGTAAAGCTCCTGACAATAGCTAGTGAGCAGACTGGGTAAGATGGATGGGGAACATTTTGGAAAGTTGATGAGGTAGTAATTATCTATGAGCTGTGCTGCAGCAGTGCTGGAGGTGGCAAGAGATTGTCCTCTTGGAGAACAGGTGGGCTTGCCAGACCTGAACAGTCTCTGGATTGATGCCAGGAGCACGACAAGGGTTGGGTAACGGGGGCACGCAATCCACGTTTTCCTTTAAAGTTGAACACAGGACATGTTTGAATTTTCACTCATAAATTAATTTCCCATAGTACCAATTCTGTGCTGAGATACTATCCTATTTCAGCAGTGCTATTAAAATGCAACAGTGAGAAATTAGGTAAGAGAGAGATCTGAATGTTGTTCTTCTTTGTACTACGGTAGCTCCCAAAGGTCTTCTGGAACATCTGATTACCCTTATTAATATTTCTACAGACTTACTGGTGCTGATACTGTGAACTGGGGCACGTGTTGCTGGACTTGTATGTGCACTGGCTTCCTCCAGGGCACTGCAGTGTGTCTGGTTGCCCTATGCTGCAATCTTGAGAGCGATTTAGGTTGGTGCTGACATGAGAAGAGCCCGTCCTGAGCTTGTCTGACCAACCCTGTACTCCCCCAGTGTTAAGATGGTGGAAACATCCATGAGAACATGTAGTAAACTGCAGCAAGAAAGCAATCCAGATAGAAACTTGCACTTTTAAACTCCACCTATTCCCAGTTGCGCAGCTGTAAGTCCTATTGCAATACCAGAAGAACCAAGCTGTCAAATGTTGGCTGGCACTGCTGCCTCTCAGCAGTGCTGCTTGTGCAAGGTTAGATGCAGACATTTATTGTTAACATTTTTTTCTATAGCTACCTAATGAATTTCCAGAATTTGTTGTTTTTTTTTTTTCCTCACGTGTTCCAAGTTTAAGTCTGGATAAGAATGTTTTTTTAATACTGGAAGGAATATTTTGTTCCTGTCTAGGACTGAAAAACTTCAGTCTGGTTACAGGGTTTTGTTTTTACAGGGCTGGTAGCTAGGTATTTGTGTTTCTCACAACAGTTTGACATGAACTCTTCTTCTTGAGAATACGCACACATTCTGCGTAGTATTTTTTTAAAACAGATTTTGTGTTGATTGTTTCAAATGGTTGCTTTGAACTCTTTTTTTTTCTTCTTCTTATTTTAGATTAAAAATGATGGCTATGACTTCATCCAGATTGTCAATAGAGACCAAGGTTACATCTATACTAATAAACAAAACCATGCAATGCACAGGTCTTATTGTTCCATGCAAAACCTTGTTAGGTTTTTGTTTTTGCTTTTATTTTTGCTGAGGCTAATACTAACCCTTCCTCAGGCAATGCCTAGATATGGATGAGTGGTGGCTGAGGCTAAGGACAAGACCCAGTGGGCAGTTACTTGGATGTAGCCACTCTGTTTTGGTGCATAAAACAATACAGGGAGGTTGTACACGTTGACTTTATAGCAAGACAATGTTCCTTGGTGACTGTTATTTCCTGATATTGATTGGCAAAGACATTTGTGAGAAGGGAGAGCTTGTTTGTAATCTGTGGCCCAAGAATGAGTGGAATGGGTCTGACTGCAAGTGAGATTCACAGGTTATTGCTGTGATCCTAAGACCAGTGTTGAGTATCCCGAATTCTTGACAATGATCAGGATTATTCCGTCTTCTTATTTCCAGCACCCCAGTGGTTGTCCTGCATCTCAATGTTCATTCCTCTGTCTGTGCTCCTCAGTCTCCCTGCTTTGGGTTCACCTCTAGATGAGGAAATCTGAGCCGCTGCCTCTGAACTTCCCATTGTAATTGATACTAGTGTTCCCTGAGCACCAGACATGCTTTGAACCCTGTGTATTAGTGCAGCTTTACTTAGTAGGAATATATTATTTTTTGAGAAAGATTGTGAACTAATGATCTGAGCCAAGTGAAGCAAAGGAAGGCTTTAAAAGTTTGGATCAAGGCAATAAATGACATACGTTCTTGCTTTGGTCTCCATTTTGCACTGAAAGGCTCTTTGACGTCGACATTGAAGAAAATTTAGTGTCTGGAAGAAAAGGTCACTGCTTCTTGGTAATCATATCCACACTTAGTAATGATAATAATAATGGGCATTGCTCATATGTGAGCATTCAGGTATATCAGTAAGCCTCTTGAAATACAAACAAGATATGAATATACCCTGAATTCAGAGAGCTGTCTGTGTTCCTTTGTAGCCAGACACAGATCTGAGTTCTTCATCTGTACCCCAATAAAAATGTAGGTGAAGTGAAAGTGATCTATTTTGTTTAAGCATGGAGGCTGTATTATTATGAAAGTCTTTTGCAATTAGTAACTTTGTTAATGCCATTTTTTCTATACTATTATTTGGCAATTTTCTTGGCTCAACCACTTTTTATGTGCTTTTAGCAGATGTTGTTCAAGTGCTTCATCTTTCTCACTGCTCTTGCAAGCAAACACTCAGCAATGGCATCTTGAGGTATCTGTAGTGCCTCTGCTGGAAGTGAAGAAGAGTCTCTCCTGGAATCTGAAAGGGGCATGGGTGCTGAATGACCAGCTTGCAATGTGGTAAAAAATAGTTACAATGGTGTACAGCTTGCCCTCACCTAGAAGATGTGCTTAAATGTTTGAATAACAGCAGTAACACTCTGGCAGCTCATGTGAGAGCATCCAAGGCCAATGCAGTGCTGTTCTATGTCCCAGTGATATATCTCCTCCAGAGGCTTCCAATTCTGTCATCTTGTTCCTCAGCCTCTGCCCATTAAGCTTGATTAAACAGAAATACACATCATGCAGTGAGGCTGCACACAGCTGACTCTATTGTTCTAAGGAAAATTGTGAAATTACACACAGACAAACAATTAGAAGAAACAGGGGAGGTAGTAGTTTTTCGACTTGTTGCTGCAAAGGAGGAGAGGATCAGCACCAAAAGAGGGGTGGCCAGCCGAGAGAAGGAGGGGATTGTCCCCCTCTACTCTGCCCTCATGAGGCCCCATCTGGAGTACTGCGTCCAGGCCTGGGGCCCTCAGTGCAGGAAGGATGCAGAGCTGTTGGAGTGGGTCCTGAGGAGGACCACAAAATGATCAGAGGGCTAAAGCACTTCTCCTATGAAGATAGGTTGAAGGAGCTGGGCTTGTTTAGCTAGGAGAAGAGAAGGCTGTGGGGAGACCTCACTGCGATCTTTCATTACTTGAAAGGAGCTTACAAGCAGGAGGGGAACCGACTTTTTGCATGGGTAGATTAGTGTTAGGACAAGGGGGAATGGTTTTAAACTGAAAGAGAGGAGGCTTAATTTAGGTGTTAGGAAGAAATTTTTCACTCAGAGGGTGGTGAGGCACTGGCACAGGCTGCCCAGAGAAGTTGTGGTTGCCCCATCCCTGGAAGTGTTCAAGGCCAGGCTTGATGGGTTCCTGAACAGTCTGATCAAGTGGTTGGCAATGCTGCCCATGGCAGGGGACTTGGAACTAGGTGTTTTCCTGTGTGACCTAATCTAGGTGTTCCTGCTCCAGCGGGGGGACTGGACTCAATGATCTTACAAGGTCTCTTCCAATCCCTGACATTCTGCGATTCTGTGGTTTTTGAGGTCCTTTCCAAAGTAAGCCATTCTATGGTTCTGTGATAACCATGCTGTTGACACCCAGGCAAGTACCAGTGTGATCACTGAGCAGCTCAGTGCCAAACTTTTTGGCATGGAGGAGACTGTAGCACACCTCCAAGATTACCTATAACCAACAATTGTGATCTGAAATGCCAAGCTATAATGCTATGATATGAGACCTTTTGTGTGCATAAAGGATTTACCTACAGCATTTTAACGTTTTAGTGCATTATCTATTTTCTTTTGATTGTAATTTGCAGTAATACAGGATATAATTTACAAAAATGTAATTAGGTTATCAGCTTGAATTAAGGTACAAATAGGATAATTTTTTTATCAAATTTGTTGAATGCACAAAATTTTTCAGTGAAATGTTAACATACAGATATTTTTCGGGCTATCTCTAGTATGACTTCTTTGCTGCCTGGCAGTAGAAAGAAAAGGAACTGTAGTTGTTATTCCTTGCTAAGTTAAGCACATTTTATTTTGGATATTGCAAAGTGTATTGAATGGAAATAATAAGCCCTTAATCTGTCCTGTTGGGTCTATATCTAAGCTCAGTACATGCGAAGAAAATACCAATTATAATTTTCTTTCAGTTAAATCTTTAGGTCTGAGTAAGAGAGGATTTTTCAGTTTGTCAATTAATATAAATATTTCTCATCCTTGTAACTGTTGAAGAAATCTCAATATTATTTCAGCATAATTCTAAGAAAAAAAAAAAGCAGAGGAAGAAAATATTATTAATTCCAATGTTCACAACAATTTGAAAGTTAAAGTAAAAAATGGAGCCAACCTGTGAGCAAGAGAGGCTGAAGTTTTATTGTCAGTCACATTAGGACTGCAGATACCTTACCGTTTTGCACCCGTTCGTTATATATATAAACAGCTGGACCAGAGGAAACCTCTGCATGGAGCTCTGCATGGGTATCATGGGCACAGAAGAAAACATTCTCTTAATTAAAATGTGGCCCTTTGCAAGATAGGAGTCCCGCTGAGAGAATGGGTACAGTGAAGTTATAATTATAGAGATGTACTCTGTTAAAGTGAACATCAAGCACAGGAAAATTACACATAACTGACTGAAATTGGCATCCTGAAAATAAGGTTTTGAAATCAACTTTAGTGTCTGGGAAGCTGATGTTAAGCTATAGTTAGTTTCTCCCCACCATCCCCACTAGAGGCCAATAGTTTATACTTTTTGCCTAAAATATCTGTTCTGTTTACTGTTCCTGAGAGAGAGAAAGTGTACTTTTATGATATTTGATAGTCATGTTTGCAAACTTTAGTGCTGAAACATGGTGAAATTCTTGTCTGCGTGCACTAGTTCAGTGTTTCTCTTATAGTATGGGGAGAGTCTGAGGTGAAAACCCCCAGCTTTGTTCTAGGAGTAATTCTTGTGCCAGCTTTGCCTTTGCAAATTTCAAATGAATGAAGATCCCTACCAGGCTGATTCATTTCTCTTTCTTGCATTCTGCAAAGACCTTTATCTGTTTTCTCAATGATAATAGATGCATCCTTTTGTTTGCCTTAGTTTAGTACAGACACAAAATTATCTTGGATCTAGTGCTTCAGTGCAATGCCGTTTTGTTCAAATTTCTTGCCACAGCTGCTTTGGCCTTCAGTAAGAATTTGGCTTCCTTGGTTATCTGCTGGAAACCTGCATTTGTGCTAAATGGGTGGCCAGTATGATCACACTTAGGATATTGCACAACAAGCAGGCAAGTTAGCTAAGATGAAGCCCAGTGCACAATTTAAGTGTAGCTGCTAATAATCGAGAATACTGTATTAACAAAAATAGGCCAAGCTTGAGAGAATACCACCTGGTCACCATGCATGAGCTTCCTACACTACAAAAGAAAATGAGTGTTCATTCTGCACACTTAGTCACTGCATGTCCTTCCAGCCTGGAAGCTATTCAGTACATCACTGAACAGCTGCAGACTTTACTGGATGAGAATCCTATTCTGAAATGAATCTTCACAGAACAACAACCCATTGGGGCACTTAAACTATGCTGATTTGGCTAATGTCATTTTGCACAAACACACTGCAGGCTGAAATGAATCAAGACATTAGCATGAGCTTGTGAACTTAACACATCCACAGAACAGGTATTCATCATTCAAATTTTGCCCATAACATAACCATCAAAAGTCTTGCATACAGCAGGGTGTAATCTACTTTATTTAGTTCAAGATAAATACTGTGAACTACTGTTTTTGGTCTGTGTACCTATCCTGAGGTTTGCTGTTCCCGTTTTGGACCCAAAGAGTGCTTCTCAACATCTCTCTGCTTCCCCTGCGTACTTGAATAGTTGATTAACAACAGATTCTTGTGTCTGTCCATAGTGTTTCATTTCCTATTAAGATCTCATTCATTGCCTCTTTCTAGTCCACCAATAGATGGTGTAGAAAGTGATGATAATTCTTTAAAGGTTCATTCAGATCGTAGCTTTATTGCAGATTAATTCTGGCTTGAAATAAGTTATGCAACACACTAACAGCTTTATAATGCGTAAATAAAATAAAAATACATTCAAGTGCCTTCACTAAACAAAGCATTTGACAAAAAGACTTCCTTTTACCTCAGCCATTCTTTGGTATTCTAGCATTAAGTAATTTTTTTTTGGAATATACTGTTGTACACAGCTGTTTGGTAGGAGGAAGTGGGGGTGTCTTCAGTGAAACACAGAAGTTCTGCATGCAAAGACTACTATTTTTATTGTGCATTAATATTCAGATTTGTTCAAGTTAAAGTGAATCAAGAAGAAACAAGTGTTGTGATGAACAGATTCTTGACAGTTATCAGTTTTCTGACAGTGATTTCATGACTAAGTGTCCTTATCTTAGTATATAGCCTGCAAAATTAATGGCAATGTGTACCTCTCAGAGAATAAAATGAAACCCATTATGATGCAGGGATTTATTGTTTTTCCTTTTTTTTGCCATTATATTTTTATGCTTTATTATTCCTGAATCTCTCTATCATGAAGTGCAAATTAGATTTGTTTATCTACTTGATATTGTTAAGCTTTGTGACATAGGACCTAAAATTTGAATATAAATGTTATTTCCATTCATTTAGTACTCTAGTAAAGTAGACTTTGATATATAAAGAATCAGGCTTACCCAATAGATTTCAGATGGAATGAATAATAAAATATACTTTCTCTTCAGAGGTGAAACAAATGACCAGAGCATAGTTTAGTAATCATAATTGTCTTGCTCTCATCGTGTTTTTCTCCTCTCTGATCTGTTGTTCTGTCAAAGATTGTCTTTCTCTAAGGCAGTGGTTTGGACACTAGAGAACTGACCAGTTTTATTAAAATTCTGCTAAAACGTGGGCAATTTGGAAAACAGTTCTGGAGAAACTATGGCTTGAGAAATAAGCTAGCATTTATACTCCCTCTTATTTATGTCTTTTTCTTCTTTTTTTCTTTTTTTTTTCTCTGACCAGTTACAAACCATTTGGTAAACATTGGCCTGAAAGTTCAATTAAAGCAGAAACACTGTTAGGTTTTCTTTTTGTCTCAAACATCAGAATAAACCCCAGGCTTGTGTCCTCCCTTCTTGAACGGTCATGGCCGTGTGATGTTGACAAGGGAACAAATGCTGCGTAACACTTCCTGAAATCAGAAGAGCTGAAGGATTGATTTGTGTTATTGATGGAATAAGGTTCCTGGGGAGCTTATGCCAGCTCTGTGAAGCTCTCACCTGTGCACACTTCTTGTTCTTCTGTGTTCCTCTTAACTTTTGCAGGAAAGGAAGGTTTGGGTTGTGATGTGACAGTTGGTGCAAGAGTAACTTTCATGTAAGCAGTGGGTTCTGCAAAGAGTTCTTCCTTTCTCTTTTGCAATCAAAAGTCAAGCACAAATTGCTCCGTCAGAGGGCATTACCAGAGACTGGGGTACCTGCTACTGCTTGCAGCAGTAGACTGGTACATCGTTTGGCTAAGAGGAAGTAATACTCACTAATGGTATTAGCAAAAGGATTTCAGTCTCCTCAGGCAAAACTAAGCAGTAAGCTTTTTAAAAAAACATATTTTTTTACCTGAAACCTTTCTGTAGGCAATCTGAGAATACTACTGTCCCAGACATTTTTCTTTTTGATATTGTTCCTTTATTTATGATAACTTACAATGCAGTAGCATTAGTAAGCCATTATTAGCCAAGTCCCTTTGTGTTGCACACAAGAACTCTGCTGAAAGTCGCTGTTCTCCCCATCCCTCTGTTCTCCTTGAACATCATGCCAAGAGTGATGTCTGCATCCATTGTAAATAGTAATAGACCTGGAGGGAGTTGCTTGTACCTGAATTTGCTTTCTCTTAAAACAAAAGAGACATAACATTTTACTGATGCCCATTTCTCCTTCCTGCTTGGAACAGGTGGTTCACGCCTGTGGCTGCTTGTGCTTCAGTCTCTTTTGCTGCTTGCAGCTTGGCCTTGCTGTTTGTTTTGCACACTTTGCCACTCTCCTAGTTGTTAAACATCTTATAACAGACCAACGAATAAGAGTTGAGGTCTGTCCTTTTCACCCAGACAAATATGACTATAAATAAAATAACTGCTCTGAAAGAAAATTGGTAACTAGAAAATAAGTCAGTCTTTAAATGCGCGATAAACCATGGTCATATGCTTGAGGACAGATTTTAACCCCAGACTTGCACCACAATTCATCTTTATTTTGACATGCTCCTGGCACAGAAGAGACAAGGAACATCAGATACTGCTTCTGAAAGAGCTTATTTACTGCTGGGACGCCTGCAGAGTTCTCGTAGCAATGACCTGAGGACCCCAACTCATTGTAGCTTCCAATTGCTGGACTAGTCATTTTAGAGAGCCAGGATAGACTTATAGATTTTCCATGTGCTATTTTCTCTCTAATTTAGAACCACTGCTTTCTCAATGATATTTATAAATGAGTCTTAACTGCTTGCAATTTTATTTAATAAAGTAAAATTTTGCTTTTATGTTATGTATTAACTTGCAAATAAATCAGTCTAGATTTCTGATATGCATTTTGCAGTCAGGGCAAAATATGGATATCAAGACGGAGTTGCAGGCTTAAAGAAATCATAATATCAGTAATTCTGTTGGTTATGAACCAAGAAGGTCTATTGCAATTGCTTTGCCTAACCTTCTATACAATAGAGTTCATGGGACTTCCTTTAAATAACATTTATGTAAAGTAGTCTGTATCTTTTAGCAATTTTGATTCTGATTTAAAAAATACAGACATTTTAATAAGAATTGGCCTTTTATCATTATCTTCCTAATGTACATCTGAGCCGCATGCTTGACAGAGGTTTTCTTCAGTGCCATTTCAATCTCCGGTAATACTTTTTCAATATATCTTATTGCAAGAGCATAAATAATACTTAGTGCCTTTCCAGGACTTCATATTAATGAAGCTGAAAATACTTCTTATTTCCTAATGTAGAGGTTCTGTAGTGTATAATTAGGTAGTCACTGTCATCTTTGTATCTTCTTGTGTGTTTGGATTTCCTGAGAATGGCTTTGTTTTGAGTAACATAGTTTTTACTTTAAAGAAATACACTGCAAAAAAAACAAAACAGAGAGTTGCTGACAATATTCACAAATCTTTTATTTGGAAAAATGTGAAATCATTCACTTTACCATAGAAACTGCGAATGAAGGCAAGAAAGAGGATGCTGGCTTGATAACTATCTCCAGGACTCCAGTGGAGTAGCACAAATAAAAAGTCAATGTTTTCCAAATAAAATAACCTTTAATTGTTTTTCCCAGGAAGGACTTCTTCCACATCCACACTAATAAGCATTCTTCTGTGCTTCAGCTAGCTGCCCACTCACTTTCTCTCTTTAAAGACATCGGCTGTTCCAATTACCGTTGAGAATTTTCAGTCTCTCATTAAATTTGGAGCAGTAGGCAATTTAATCAGGTGGTGATCACTGTAACATTACAGAAAATGACCTTCAGAAATCATATCTTAGAAATTTGGATACTCCTTTATGAAACACATTCTTAGTGTTTTGTTAGTTTACAGTTCTCTTTGCGAGGAAAAAGAAAATGACTTGTAGACAGAACTGGAATATGTTAAAAAGTAGGAATAATGTATTTCTCTATACATCACTGTCTTTAAGGCAATCACCTGCATATCAAGCAGATACGAAATTTTGTCCTTCCTCCCAAAGCCCCGTTTGTATACTTAAACCAGGGTGAATAGTCAGAATAGGAAAGCTGCCAGCCCCAAATGAGTGTTTGGTTTGGCATGGCGTAGTTCTGATGAAGCACACTAAACCATTCAATGCAGTTGCTACCTGTGTTCATTAAGAATTGGCAAATTGTAACTACTGTGATACAAATAAGCCATTGCAAATTTCATTTTTAAGTAAGCAAAATTAGTGTGTATTACAACCCAGATCCAAAGCAATCCTGTTTCCCTTACTGTATTCAGATCACAAATTTATATTTTATTCTCCCCATTCATTAAGCACATGTAGTCCTTATAGAATCTGGAATTTGAGACTAAGCCTGACCCTTCATCTCAAAACTCTACACCATCTCCAGCACAAGCCATTTTTGTGTGTGATCCAAACCAGTTAAAACTGGGCAGGCTGTCTCTGTAGTGTTGGAATCACATAAGGTGAATAACAAGTTGGATAGGTAAGATTTGACTTTTGGCACTCTTTTAGCACAAGTGGAAATTGGGTGTATGATTTGGGATAGTAGGTCCAGTGTGCTTTCTATTTCTTACACACTAGCATTGCCTGAGGAGCTGAATATCTTTTTCATATTGTATTATACTGAGTTAGGTTGTACAACACTATTTAGCACTGCCAGCCATAAGGGAAGATACAACATCCTCTCACACATCTCTATCAGAAATATGAAAGTATTTACGTCAAGGAAGTGGTTCCGCCACTGTTTCTTAACAGAGGTAATGTAAAAGTGTTGTTTTCACAGCAGTTCTGCTTCTGTTCATTGAAATCTGGATCAGTTCCTTGCAAGAAAATAATACCAGTTTCATGAGATCAGAATTAATGAAGAGGCACTGACAATTTCTACCCTTGGTGGTTTAGAGAAATTAACAAAAAGACAGCATGCTGAAATTGAGCATCCCAGTTCTACCTTTACATATTGCCTGAGTACACATCCAGGAAGAACATTTGTCAGTGAAGCAGTATTTAATACTCTTTCTTCCACAGTTGGTGAATAACAAAAATGTTCAGCAAAACGAACCTTAGGAGGGAGGCCAAATTCAAGAGCAACTAAGTGGAAATTAAAAACCAAAAGAGAACTTTCAGTGACTACTTATCTAAAGAGAAATGGGTTCCCTCTGCTGTCTTCTGGATTAGAAATTGCTTTTACCAAATAGGAAACCAGAGCATTAAAATACTAGCCAGTGATACTGAATATTTTCAGATTCTGCTTTGAGCGGTTGTCTCTAAGCAACACATCAGGCAGTGCTGCAGTATTTCATATGGCTATAAAATGTATACATCTTTTTCATCTAAATAACAAGATTGTTAAAACCTTTGAGGACAACTGTGTCAAACGGTGGATTAGTTAGTGGAAGCCAGAAGATCGATATTAAATTGCTTTGACTCCTCATTATAGGACTCATCTGGGAAAGCTGCTCATCAAAGACACATTGAAAGGGAGACAAAAAGGTAATATTAAGAAACAGAATGATTCTAATATCATTTAGCGTTATCAATGAGTTAAGAAAAAATAAAAGCATTTTGTTTGGTAGAGCATGGTTTTAAGGGCCTTATTCAGAGAGATGAATAACTGGGTGTGCAACAAGAGATTAATTGAAGAAAAGTCTGGAGGGAATTTTACAGATGTCCAAGTCATGAGAAACTTTGCAAAAAGCTTGTGAAGCTGCCCACAGATTTTGAACCTGTGAGAAATCTGAAATGCCATGCTACACATGCCGTAGCTACGATGCTATTTAAAATTGCTGAGGTCAATGGACGGCATGGTAGGTATTATGAATGTCACTTAGCTGCACTGCTTTTCAATAATACAGGTTTCCTCTTCTAATATTGATTATGAAGCACACATAACCTGAGACAACATAATGGATGCTATTGTTCCATATGTGAAAACACTTGTTTACCAGTACTGTACTTAATTTCATATTGTACAAAAGAAGATGCAACTGCACATACACTTTTTTGTATGCCAGTAGAACGCCACAGTTTTCATCTTTGCATTAGATCATACAATACAAAGCTGTTCCTACTTTTATTACAGTCAAGAATGCAAGGTGCACCTCATCCAGTACCTTTCTTTATTTTACAAAATGAGTGAAGGCTTTCTTCAGCCCAGTGAGTCTTCAATACCTGAAAGTTTCTCATTTGTAATTTTTTCCTCGACAGGTCTCCTGTCATATTTACTGCTGAACTATTTTGGTCTGAATGGAGACATAAGCAAAATTACCAAATCTCATTGAACTGGTGGCAAAGGCATAAGAGCTGGCAGATGGCAACAGCTACAGAAGGGAGGGGTGTATGCTCAAAATAGTCTAGCCATAAAGCCCAGCCTGTTTTGAACTTAAGTCCCTTCCATTCCTTTTCCTCTGGAAAGTGTGGATAACAGCATTTCAGTTTTATCCTCGATACACAAATATGTATGTCTTAATCCAATTAAAATTCATATGTGCATTTTAGTGTTATGTTCTTGTTATGAACAAATGAGGCCAGAGAACAAAGAACTGTTTCAAATGTCACAAAGCACCTTCTACACTGGTAGACGTCATCAAATATTTGTTGACTCCGTGTGGAGAGATATTACTCCTCAACTTGAAATTTTTCTAGAATTTCAGTGGTACCCTCTCACTTGCATTTGTTTGATGCTGATTGTGTGAGATGTGTCATGTCCCATCTCCCACCTGCCCCGTGATCTACTTTCAACTAAAGGAAATATTGGGGTTTGAGAAGGATTTTTCATTTACTATTTTGATAGCAAAATTTAAAATATAGTTGAGACTGACTATGCTCCAGTATTCCAGGAGCTCAGGATCTCATTTTCTGTCAGACTGTAGCAGGTTCAAAACTTAAGCATTTTACAAATTCTAAAATTATTGCTCACTGAGCTGCATTTAGCCATTTCTGAAATACTGTGAATAAAACATTCCCTGCCTCTGCATTACAAGCAAAGAAGCACTGATTTGCAGAAAAGTTATTGAAGATACACTCTACTGTTCATTGCTCTGAGGTACTAAATTGCAGAAATTTCTATTATGCTCCACTCCTTCATACCCATCCCTAAGAAGCTATTTCGTTGAAAGCTTAAATTAATATTACAACAATAGAATTCACAGCTATTGTTCAGCTCTTTATTCCATTGCTGACTGACCTGTGAGTACTTCCAGACTCAATAAAGGATAAAATTGTCTCCACGTACCGATGTGGCAAAAATGGGTACTCTGATCTCTTTGCTAACAGATTTTTGTGAGGTGTCTCTGAAACAGTAGTAGGTACAGAAAAAGTGAAAATAATAGTTCAGTAAAAAAAATATGGAAATTGTTGATCTTAGGAAAGAGAAAGAATGAGAAAGAATACCATTGGGTGTTCCAGATACTTACTTTGAATTACCTATCTATCAAGGAAAAAAACTACCAAAATCACCAAAATACAAGTTTTATTTGATGAACTGAGAAATAACTTCGAATGTTTTTACACACACACCTTCTGCAAATGGCTTTTTAATCCACAGTTCTAATTTGGTTTGGACTCAGTCTTTGATGACACATGTTTTGAGTTAGAAATATGTATTTTCAGCTCAGTACTGGCTGAAAATTATCTTACTGCTAGTGATCTATGTCGGATGAATCCAGTCCCTGAAAAATGCCATTGTAATGAGCTGAAATCTATTCAATTTTATTATATTTTCTCCAAATAATCATTTTCTGAGCCCAGTAAGTCTTTGTCCAGCCACCTCATTTAGAAAGGCGGCCCCATTAACACTCATGAGTGTTTGCTCATGTATGAGCAAAGCCTACTGCTGCTGCCAGCACTCTGTCAGATATAAGATGATTAACTGCTGAGAGTCCCAGTCTGGAAAGTGCAGTCTTAATGTCCATTTCCCTTTCATTATTATTTTAAGCAGGCACATTCTGTAATGATCCTCTGTAGGGAATAAAGTTGCCTTCCCAAATCCCATTAGCTCTGCTCAGAGCTCCCGGATTGCTGATACACATGCACAGCCCAGGGGTTTGCACTGGGTCAGGACCCTACAGTCTGCAGCCAATTCTTAACCTGCATGATTTCCTCTTTAGCTCCTAGAAGCCAAACAGGTTATGGCTAATGCTCTCTGAAGAAATGGAAGAGCAATGATAAAAATGATAGAATAACAAAACATTTATCAGAATTCTGCACCTTGAACTGTGTGATTGAAATAGTCACCTTTATTTTTAGAGCTTATTGGCTATTATTGTCCATAGAATCATAGAATCATTTGAGTTGGAAGGGACTTTTAAAGGCTATCCAGTCCAACTCCCCTACAATGAACAGGGACATATGCAGCTAGATCAGGTTGCTCAGAGCTCCATTCAGCCTGACCTTGAATGTCTCCAGGAATGGAGCATACACCACCTCACCAGGCAACTTGTTCCAGTGTTTACTCCCCCAATTATAAAGAACCTTTTCCTTATATCCAATCTAAATCTCCTCTCTTTTACTTTGAAACCATTTCCCCTTCTTCTATTACAACAGACCTTGCTAAAGAGTCTGTCCTCTTCCTTCTTGTAGCCCCCCCATGCTGTCAGTGTAACTCAAATTCAGAGAATAAATAGTGTACTGAAAGCTCCATAGTTACATTGCAATCATCACTAAGAGCCGGACCTGGAAAGTTATAAGATTATCTGTATCACTGAATTCATGAAGGCTCTGCTGGGTCCTGGTGGGTCTGATGTTTAAGCCATTGGAATGCTCAGAGATAAAATGGTGGAAAAAAGATCAAGTCTTCACTGTTATCAGCACACGAAATATAGTATGCCATTAATTTACCAGATTGGGAGATTTTTCAGAATTTCTATCTTAAAAGGCAACATTATCAACCACCTGAGCATATACTAGACTTCTGTTACCTTGGATATAGAAATCAACCAGCGTCACCCAGGATGCAAGACCCATGTCTCTCACATGGCATCTGGCTTGGGTGAAGAGGATATAGAATTTAACTCTATGGGTCTTGGTAACAGATGGCCTCTCTGAGCATCCATCTCCACTCTTACGAAATAAGAATACAAAGAATATCTTCACACACATACTTTAGGGGTTAAATAATTAATGCTTTGAGTAGCTTAATGCAAAATCACTTTGTATGATTAAGTACTGCTTTAATTAATTAGTTTAGGAGCTTGATAATATTCTTTATGTGCTCCTGCTGTTGTTCATTTAGAAGAATGCTGTTCAGAATTCCCATGGGAGTGTGCTGGACGGTACACTCAGAACACAACCATAGCCCTCATCTCTATCCCTCTAAATGAGACAGGACTCATTGTCTATTGGGGAAGTTCAATTTCTTTGTATCTTCTCCTCCTTCAGATAACTCCTTACTGAGTTTGATTTACTATGCTTGGATGGCCAAAAATACTCATTTTTCTACAAAAGTATTAATTGGAAGAGCTTACCTAAAAAGGTTGGAACTCACAGGAAATGTTGGTGCTTTTTGACAGGACTGTGTGCACAGAATCATAGAATAGTTTGGGTTAGAAGGGACTTGAAAGATCATTCCATGAGCAGGCACCTTCCGCTAGACCAGTTTGCCCAACGCCCCATCCAACCTGGCCTCGAATACTTCCAGAGTTTATCTTTCTGTTTAAGATTGTTATCCCTTGTCCATTCACTGTCAGCACTGATAAAAGTCTTTCTCCATCTTCCTTGTAAGAGCTCTTTATATACTGAAAGGCCACGATTTCATATTACTGCCTATTTTCCTAACACTCTTATTGATTCTTGGGATCTAATGGATCAGATTCCTGTCTTAAATTACACCTGCTATCGTACTTGATATTTAGTATCCTGAAATAGAGTTTGGGAGGATTCTACCGGGTCTTCTCAACTCATTCATCATGGCCAATTTCATTTCTTTTGTTCTATATGGGAGATATCAAAGGGACACAGTGCAAGTAAGGTCCAATGCTTAAATTCCTATCTCAATGCAGAAATAAAAATAGTTATATGTAGTTGTGCAAGTTTGTACACCCAAACAGTAATGGCTTTGTTTTCCAAGCTGTTCTTCCCACTGAATATTGCAGATAAAACACTCTTTATTTAGAAATGCAGTGTTGACTTTGATGGGTATAATGGCTAGTAATAATGCCAACAGCAAGTCTGGATCACTGTCCTCTTACATTTCAAGAGAAAAGAGAATTCTTTTGTAAACATATCTGTTCTTCAATAAATGAGAGATAGAATTGCAGTCTTTTTTTTATGATAAGCCTTAGTAATCCAGGTTCACACTACGCATAGATTTCTGAAATGGCATCCTTCAATTTTAGGCACAAATGTATATTTGAATAGGAAAAATAGATAGTGGAGTACAATTTCTTTATAAGGAAATAGTGCCTGTTCTATTTTTCTTCTACATGTTGAAGTGAGAAGGGAGAAGAGATTATTTCATGATTCAGTGCAAATGTGTCTCTTCTTCCAAACTGATAAGCTTTCGCAACATTATTGATTTGCACATTGAGACCACTGTGCTTGTAAATGCCTCAAATATTTAAAGAATTTAAACCAGAGAGATAGTTCCCCTATGCCTGAAAACATCTGCTGTCTAGTGTAGGTGGACAGTCACCCCTGAGCCTTTTAGCCTATTTGTTTGTGCTAATGCTAAAACTGAGCTCTGCTTTTAACTTTCCTCCACATCAGCTCCTTTGCTCTTGTCTTTGGGTGCTAGCTCTCAGCCAAGTGGCTAGTGTGATGGAGCACGATTCCTGATTGTGGTTTCTACTGATTGTGGCTTCCAGATGCTATGGAAACAGAAATCAATACTTTTAACCCCTTTTTTTTCCTTTTTTTTTTCTTTTTCTTTTTTTCTTTTTCATATTATGTAAGTGCACCAGGAACAATGCATGGCACAGGGGATGCAGTAATTGAATGTGCTGTGCAGAGCTTACTCTTTGTTGCTTAGCAATTAAATGTATGCATGTAGCACCAGCACTGACAAAAATGCTAATAAAAGGTGACAAGTTGTATCTCCAGAAAAAATTACACAATTAAGATAAAAAATCTCTGACAAGATACAGGAGCAGTAGCAAATGGTACATACTGATAGATCTTGTCCCTCCTGAAGGCAAGATCTGCAGGTACTGGCCACTAGAGGGGCTGAGATGATGGGAATAGAAGGTATCCACATTTATAGCATGGGCTACAGACACACAGTTGTGCAAACATCATGGTAAGGCTTTTTGTTGTTGTTGTGGTTGTCCCTTTATTATCTGTACATATTTTTTTCTCTGTAAAATGTCTAGAAACATGTTCTGTTTTCTCTGTTCCATTTTTTTTCTCCTTAGTGTTCAGATTTGCAGCTTTCTCAGAGCATCTCTTTCTGACTCTCCTAGCAGATCCTTGTGTCACAGTATAAGATTTGATTTATATAACAATGTGCAACCTGTCGTCTTAATGTAAAAAAAAATTATCTATAAAATTGTTTCTTCGATAGTACCAAACTGCTTCATTTGTTCTCTTGATTCAGAGCAAACATGAAGCAGAGGAACTGCATTACAGGCTGCAATTCTCAAAAAATCCCAGCAGTTAAGGATGCCTTTGTTTCTGGGATTTGTATGTTTAACCTTTCCCTCTTCTCTTGTCTTTAAGTTTTCTTCAAAAATCTCTGTTGCCTGGGTTGTGCTCAGGAAGTGCACTGGTACCTGGACTGGTTAATACTTACTAAAGCGCTTGCTTTGCTATGGGTAAATGTAGTGCTCAGGTTATTTTGGACCTTTATCCAAACCAGCTTGACACAGTGTTGCATAGAATTCTTTTCACTGCATGAGTGAAGAAATTGTTTACAAGCTGGAAATAACTGCTCTTAAAGAGTTTGTCGGTGTCTATGGTATTTAGCAAATATTAGTTATATGCAGGATCTCAGTAGTTTTACTTCTAGCAATTCTTCTGATGTTTTTTAGAGCTGTCCCTCATTAGCTTTCAGCTCACCAAAGTGCTGATTCTGCCTTTGACAATCTGCCTGCATAGTGAATTGCAGGATCTGGGCCCAATTTTGATGTATTTATATTATAGTCTATTTCATTTCAACTGAATGCAAGTACTAATTTGGCTGTACTTGCTTTCAGTGTTATTTCAATTTATGCCAAATCATCAGACAGTCCATTTGGAGTTTGGCGGGCTTTGCTGAAACTTCTGCATTTTTGGTCAGATGCTATTGAAGATACTTCTGTATATCAAACAAAAGGAGCCTAACTCTTGGCTTGGTTCAGCAACCCCAATTTCCTATCCCCTGTCTTAGAAAATAAGATACTATTGGCTCCTGACCTTGTGTAGATCAGGTTGTATTCTGTGTAAATAAAATAAATTAGACTAGTTTTAATTCGTGTACTATACTTTTTAAGAAATAAAAGGAAACACACAGTAAAAATAACGATGACAAATCGAAACATTAATTGTCTTCTCTGGCTTCTTTATTAGTATATTGGTAGAAGAATAATCGAGACAGCTCTGCACATAGAACAGAGCTGTCATATGATGCTAGCAGCAAAAGACTATTCAGAGAGATTTTTCTTACTAGTTCAGTTGACATACACTTCACTTCTTAAATTTTTCCAAAAAGGAAACATTTAACATGTGTTAAGTAGGTAGGAATCTCCCGTACGGATGAAGCTGGACCTAGACCTCAAGCCGTCAAGGTTAATGAAATCAGAGTGCAAGGTAGAAAGACAACAGAGGAGCAACAGATCATTGTGCTAAAATATTCTGAGTGCATTTGGTTGTGATCTTTCTGATGAGATGGTTTACAACTTGTTCAGGACATTGAATCAAACATGCAGAAAAGGAAAGATATGACTCCACTGGGTTGATATAAAAACAAATTTCTCTGATTTCTCTCTTCCCTTTACTCCAGTAAATGTCATCTTGGTAAAATAAGCTCCGAGTGAATCAGTTTGATTTGTGAAATACTCTCTTCCGAAGGCTGCATTTTGAAAACTACTTTCAAATAAACGTATGCTGTCCAAAAGTAGCAGAAATATTTCATGCCTTAGAAATATTTTTAAAAACATTTTTACATATTTCTTTCTTCCCATATTACCCACAAAAACACACAAATCTGGTTTGTACATGTGTGTGTATGCATATAACGTGTGTGTGTATACGATGGAATATGAAAAAACAAATACTTCATAGAAGCGTCTATTTAAATGTCTGCCTGGAAATGCATGCAGTATGTTCTTTTTAAAGTAGCCTCCTCCTGGTGGTACCTTCAGTAAGATTCTCACCAGCTCCCATGGAGTGTTCTGTAAATACCCTGTGAGAATGACTAGCTGGGAGGATGATCTTGCATAACAGGCAGCTGACTAATTTAGACCAGGAACATTGATCTACAGTGACTGAAATAGCCTTAGTCTTGTTCCGTTTTTGACATTTGAAGTTTGGGGATTACACTCTTTACCTCTGTGATTCAGTCTCCGGAAGTCACTGCTCATATAGTCTACCATTTTCAGGTGGAGCAAGGAAGGGATAAAACATTTCAAATACCAAAGGAAGGGTAGGATTATGGGCATCGTGCAAGTTCCTGACACATAGAGTGGGCCAAGTTATGTTTATGTAAATTACCTTTACCCCATACCACTTCTTTAGGTAAATACCATAGTAGAGCAACTTATCTGTCTTTCTGAGCTTGAGACCTTGTCCTTCATATTTCAGTCACCTTTCACTGCACCTTGTCCTAATCTGTTCTTAGTCTAACTAGATTAATTCAGGTTTTAACAAATAAACTGCCTCCAAAAACTCAGTGAAATAAGACAAGTTTGTGGTCCATCTCTCACCCACATAACCTTCAGGTTTGGGCCATCCACATAAAGGTGAACAGTGTGATGTGTTTCTGAGGGGCAGTGGTGTTGCTACCTCTGTGGCCACCAGTTGCTGAGACACTGATCTCAGTGCAGCTCTAATGGAGCTTGCAAAGAATCAGGACTTCTGCCCAGGGACTGCTCTGGTTGCTTGGCTGAAACCAAGGGATGAAGCTGAGCTCACAAGGTGAGCATGTCTTTGAGCATAAATGACTGTTGATCAGTAGAGCTGCTTGGAGGTCTCCTCTGGGTTTTCATTTGATGGATGTTCAGCTCTTGCCACAGCTGTTTATACAGATTCAGAGCCATTGAGTAATATGTGGTATTTACATAAACACCTGAGAGTCCACTGCGTGACTGCAGTTTCTTTGCCATCACTGAGTTTACTTTTCATCCATGATCTTGCAGTTTTGTTAGAAGAAACCTTTAAAAACTTTGATGCAGTATTCTACATTTGATACACAAAGAGCCATACATCTTGTATTCCTTGCTACCACAAAAATGTGACTCATACTGCAACTAATTTTGTTTTGAATAACAGCAAATTGCATCTGAACTCCTGAGGTAGGAAGAAGTCAGGGAATAAATGACTGTGTAGTTTGCTAGTTTTGTTTTAATCTCAACCCCTTAGGAAGACCAATGCTTTATGGAATATATGCCCATTTAAAATAAACATATAAACAAAAAACAACAACAAAAACCCAAAAAACCCTAGAGCTCAGAAGTGAGAAATATTTTGCCTCTGCTTCTGTTTATTTAGCTTTGTATTCTTATAAAAAATACATACTAAATGAGAAAAATGAAGAATGATAATAGATTAAGGAAAGAGTAGCCAGTTGTGTAAATAAGCTTGATAGCAAAAGGAGTATTCTTCTGCTCTTTTTTCTTTCCCCAAGCATGGCTTGCTTACAGTCATGAGCTCAGCAATATTTTAAATTGGTTTGCATTAACTGCTTGTACCTAGCTTGCAGAATATGTCATCATGAAAAAGCAAAACGTGTTTGAGTTGAAATTTTCTTCCTCACTAACAATCACACGAAGGAAGTGATGGGTAAAATTTAGAACACTATTGTATAATAAATGAGTAATCGAAGGAAATTTAATGCATGGACAACAATCTCTGCTTGCTGTTGCTCAGATACACAGCTTGCCTAAATCTAAATATATTGATTTATAAAGGGTGCATATTTGGTGATACACATCCTGTAAGCCTGAAAAACAGTTAAGAAAAAAATATTGATGTAACTGGTTACGTATTTGAATAAGCCCATTTAGGAGTACAGTAAGCTACAGGGAAGTGAAGATTTTCAACTTCCATTGTGATACTGGTTTTGGACTGTGACAGTAAGAGTGGAGAGCTCACAGCCATCTTCTCAAAGGCTTTTTTTATTCCTGATCAGTGCAGAAGAGAAGTTCCACTGTGAGAATAGCCCAGCTCACATCCCACCTCACGGCGATGGAGAGGATAAAGTCAAACTCGCATATGAGCATTTTTAAAGTGTGGGATTTGATGCTCTCAGGATTGTCAGACTCCTTGAAAAGATTAGCTTGGTGCTGCAGATATTTGTTAATTCATTGATAGAAAAGAAGAGCTTGTTCTTTGTAAAGTCTTTGCAGCAGAAAGTACTATAGCCACCCTCTCTGATAATCTCTGCATTTTAAGCATTTCTTCATATCTTGCTCTGTTTGCTACTGACTAGAGATGCCTTCAGGAAGATATGAGTGGAAAATACAGTGGCTGCCTATTTCCTAAGGAACACAAGTGGTAAGGAGCTTCCAGGCCCTCTGCCTGTGAGCTTGGTGCCCTTCCCCAGGGCAGGAGTAGGCTCTGCTCAGTGGCACTGTAGAGATGCCGCATAAACCGCTGTAATGGGCTTGGTGGTGGAGACCATTCCGATGAAGAGGTAGGTTTTGGGAAAGGCTGGGTTTTGTATTGGGCTGCATAGGCTTTGCAGACGGTGGGTGACTGAGACGTGAGATTGGCCTGTGTGTTCCCGCTGGAGATCACTGCCAAGGGGCAGCTTGGATGCTGTTGGGAGAGCATGTTCACCTGTGAATGAATAAAAGACATCAGAGATGCAATTATACCATCGTAACAGCTGAAGGATTTCTTGCCCTCTAGATGGAGCTGTGCACTTGTGTTATAACCGGTTGAGTCCAAGCATGAGGATTAAAGAGCAAATCTCTCCTAAAGGATTGGGTGGCAGAGCCCTGCTGCAGCAGACCCCCTGCTCAGGCACAGCAGTGGACAGCAGGCTTTCCACCACCTCTCCTACACGTGTGGGTATGGCAGAGCAGGCTGCAGGGCAGATTTCTGTTTACAGCAAACACTTCTATCCCTGCTCCCATCCCTGGCTATTTTCTCTCAGGCTTCCAGTCCTCTCTCTCCCTGTTCACTTCTTGCAGCTCACCTTGTTTCCTAGCATCTTCCAGGCTCACAAAAGCTGCCATTTCCCCAGCATCCTCATTGTCTCTTTAAATCTACCTGCCAGCTGTGTTCTATATGATAATGACTTTTTAATTGCTGTATTTTCTTTATACTCAATTGCTATGATTGTGGATCAGCACTATGTTTGCCTGTGCTTTAGCTAAAGTGAGAGCATATCTTCGGTGTACTTGTAACTTCACTCAGAATGCTTTCTAAAGCTTCATTCATAGTTTTGTAAGACATTTTGTCACTAAACTGGGTTGGATTAATCTGAACAACATCTCTTTTTGTCTTAAATGTCATGCCATTATAAATTAGCTTGTTTATGGAGTGTGATATCCTGCCATTTCTGGTCTCTTATCTTGTAATGTTGCAGCTGAACCCCTGTTTTAAGCCATTTTTAGTGCTGACCGCTTAGGTTCCCCACAGCTGGATCTGTGAATTCTCATTGTGCCTTGTGTGTGTATTCCTGAACAGAAGAAAATGTGCTTATGTGCCAGCCAGCCTCTAACATATTTTAAGTAGCATGATGTGGCATACTTAATAGTCAGTATACAGAGGTCACTTTATATTGTTGGCATTTCTCCCAGGAAATAAGACAGAAGCACAAGTAAGCAAGCAAGAGTAACAGAAAACAGCTTAAAAGACCAGTAAATATCAGCCTTCGGTGTACTCTGCTTCCACAATTACCCAGCTTTTGTAAACTCCCACTAAACTGCTATTTCTGCAGCATGGAAACAAATGCATTTGGTAAGGCTTCACGAAGAAGGAAAACCCTTTTCACGTTCTCATTTATATTGAAAAATATGGAGTGAAGTATTGTTCAGTACTGTTCAAACCAGATTCTATCACTTACGTAGCTACTGATGACTTCTACTGAAGTCATAAAGTAGTTGTCTTGAGACATGTTTGTCCTTGAAGACTGGAGACTTCAGGCAGTGGACGAAACTACGTTAAATGGGCAGCCGAGCCCTCTGATTTTGTAGGAAGTACCTTTTTTAGTGTGTGAATTAATGTATGCCATGCATGGAAATTGTGAAAGAAAAGGTGACCAGTGCCGGTTTGTTGTTTCATGTGACTCCTCGTGCATTGCCCAAAGACTTGTTTTTTGAAAGTGAGGGATAATGGGAGAAGTCTTGTTTTTCCACTGGGAAAAGAAAGTAATAGTATGACAGACAGTATTCTTAATTCTTAGAGGCTGTAAATCTGATTGAAATATACCCTAACAGCTCAAAACTCATCACCAAGAGAGATTTGCATATCTATCTTTTAAGACAGTGATTGTGATTTTGGGAAAGCTCCATTTGTGGCTTTTTGGATGATATTGTCTCAGTATTTGGGGCTGGCAATGATAGAAGAGATTATGTGTAATTGAGTGTCGAGAGGTTTATAGTTCCTGTACAAACTGTAGCTCTAGTCCAGAGCAATTCCTGCTGATGCTTTCAAGTATTCTGCCTGTATTTTCCACAGACAGTGAGCACTCCGCTCCTCCTGAAAAAGAGGGAAAAGGTTCTTGATGAGACCTTTACAAAGGACCTCACCGAGAATACAAAGAGTAATATTAAGAGCTTTCACCTACAATAATCATCAGCAAAATCAGATAGAGGGAAAATGAAGGGAAAGGGCTGAGCTGATAAAGAGTGCATTGATCGGCTCTGTCAGATGGGTCACCTGGCTGCTAAAGGCAGCGAGCTGTGAGGAGGCAGTGAGTGAGAGAGGGGAGGAATGGGCTGCTTGGATGTAGCAGGAGTGGTGGTGTTGGTGCAGGCAGGTTTGCAGAATTAGAGGCAAAGCTGTGAGCAGACTCACCTGGCGTGCTGTTATGAACCTCAGCAGAGAGCTACCTGCGGTAATACAGGAGGAGTAAGAAATGGGTTTTAATGGCTTAATGGTATACCAAATGGCAGTGAATTTGGGAAACGGAAGGTTAAGCCAGTTTGATATTTATGTCAGAATACCAGTAGGAAGAATCATGCTGACTGCTGTAAAATAAAGGAACTCCCACAAACATTAGTTTTACGTATAGCTATTTCTTATTCCGATGGACAGGGAATCTAATCAGGGAAGACCAACTTTTAATTTTCTTAGAAACAGAAAGATTTACAATGATGCTGAATGTATTCCTCTGATTTTGGCTGGCTCAGTCCCCAGCTGATGCTTCTCATCTGGCACCCGCTATAGCGTTTTCTGGTTTTCAGCTCTGCGCTGGCCAAGAGCAGAGCGCTGTTCCTCACATGCTGCTGAAGCTGCTGCCTAATGAGGCATTCCCACCACAAGGCTTCTCCTGCAATAACCATCCCCATGCCCAGATGGGTGATAATATGCCTCAGCTAACGGACAAAACTTTAAAAGGTAAAAGCAACACAGATAAAAGGCTGATAAACCAAAGAGATTTTCTTTTTTTTTTCTGTCTGAATAATTTTGGTGCATTTGGTGAATTTTAATGCTTATGAAAATGAAAGATTGTATTGGAGGCAAAGCAACTGTAGGCAGTAACCATAGTGACTTCTACACATATAAGCTTTGCCAGTGTGCTTCAGTTCCAGCCTGCAAAATCCTCGTGATACACATTTGTAGGGTCTTACTGAGCGGTTACAGTGAAGGGTCGATGCAGAGGGGTCCTTTGCATATGGTCCTATGGTCATAGAAACACACCACTCTTCTGCTAAGTTGCTCACAGAGGTCAAATCTGAATTAAAAGGAAGCATCAAGGGTTGCCACTGTGAATATTAATGTCACTGCTGATGCTTTTCCTTTGAGTGCTGGCGGGGTTAAATAATCTCTTGGTGATACCTGCATTTTTGTCACATCATCCTCTGGCCTTCAGCCATGCTTAAAGAAGAACTGGTGGGCAGCTGGGCAGGACTACACACTTGTGAGCTACTGCTGGAGGATTTTAGTTCCTATTCCTTACCGCTGTTAGTAAGCAGTCCTGAATCCATTGTCTTCCCGCAAGAAACATGAAACTTAATAGAAATAATCTACCAAAAGCCTAATTCTTCTGTTTTGTTTGCTGTGTCATAAATAACTTCACTATTAGTAGTAGCCCTGCTAAACAGTCCTTCATTACACCTTTTAACAGCCACCGCTAATGTTAGAAGCCTCCGGATTTATTCAAGATTTAAAAATGCATTAAAGGATGTAGTTTGGGTCATCTTGAGAACTTTCTTTTGGGGTTGAAGCAAGGCTCCCTGAAATGAAAAGCTGAGGTGGCTGAGGAAGTGGACAACCTATCTGCCATTATATGAAAATATTGCATATTTTGGTATTGAATATTGTATGGTATATAATTTCATGAAAGTCTTCTGGGGTTTGCATCATTACAAAAATGCAGTTTTTCTACCCCACATTGTGAATATATATCTTTTATCTCCCCTCTCCGCCCCTCCCCAAAGAAGCATTAAATATAATTTAGTTTAGTTTCTAAAATAAAAGGCAGAGTCGTTGATAAAATAGGCCTCTTAAATATTGTAAGAAATTAACATACACTGCTGATAATTTTTACCTTTGTAGTGCACAGCTGTTTGCCTTTATTCTTTAAGTTAATGCATAAGATTGAAGAGAATTTGTATCAGAATGTATTTTTAATGCACATTGTGGGACCCACTGCACTACGTTTCTTCTTATAACCACTGTACCTTGTTTTCATATCTGCTCAGGTTTGCCAGTGGGGAAAGCTATTTTAAGCACTGTAGGTTTTTCTGCCTTTGAAATGTTTGCTGGTGATATGCAGATACTTTAGTTTGACTTCCCAAATGTATTGGGGGATGGAAACAGTGTACTGTTAAGCTGGTGCATACATTCAGTATGAAGCAGGGCCCCAGAAGAAAAGCCATTCATGAGGGCTTTGTAAAACAGTTAGAAGCAGCCCTTGCTTTGAGGACCTCTCAATTTATTTAAACAAAACAAAAAGTCTTTCTTTCCCTGATTTGATTTCAAGCGGATGTGCCAAGGCATTGTTATATGAACTGTTTCTTTTGAGGTTTAATGTGTTCAGAAACAGCAACAAATATACTGAACCCTATATCTTTTTTCCTAAGAGCTAAATCATTCCATCTCACTTAACTAATGTATTGATTGCCTTTATTGAGTGCATAATAGTTCTGAGTTTATGAGCTGTGATGCCTGGAAATGGATTAGTGCCAGTGGCTGGGATAAGATATGGCCAGGAGACAACTATTTTGTCTCATGGCAACTTTTGTGGTTACAGAACTTGACTTTACTTCACCTTCAGAACAAAGTTTGTCATCTTGGATCACTGTGTATCAGCTTGAGCAAGGACTTGAATACGATATCAGTCTCTACAAGGAGTTCCCACTTGCAAAGCCCTGAACTCTGATGTTCCAGCATGCATCAGTATTGGGCTTACTTAGCAATCACATGTGCATACTGGAGGTACAGGTTATGTGAAGAAGAGCCCTGTTTGCATATCAAGATTATGTTATTACCCCCATTCTGTTATAACTAGCAAGTAGACATGAAATATTAATGAGAATGTGTGTGCTTTGTAACTACCCTGGCCATGCCTGAGGCAGTGCTTCCACACAGGAGCACAGGTATGGCATTTCTCCTTTGGACAGGAGGCCCTTGCAGAAGCCTTTTAGTACTGTGCAGCTGCTGCTGGCATATGTCCCTCTCCCCTTTCCTCAAAATATTGTTTATCTGCTTTTATTTCTCACTTCTCCCTGATTCTTTCTGTTTGGTTTCTCACACAAAGCCCGATCTCAAAGTCGTACTCTTCTTATTTCCTGGGCTAAAACCTCAGACCCTACTTTTTTGTGCAATAAGTTTGGCTTGTAATACAAGTGTTCCTTTCTTTCCAATTCTTTTGTTTTCTTTTTTTTTTTTTTTAAAGACGTAAAATGCACAAGTAGATAGAGGAAATCATATTGACCGTTATTTCCAGGAATTCAGACTTAACAATGCAGGTGGGGACTTTCTGGCTTTAAACTGTGTGACTGGGTGGGAACACAACCAGGAGCTTGGTCCTGGTGGTATCACTGCTTACCAGTATCTTATTGATTCTAGTGCCTGGCCAGAGCCTCTGTGACTGAGTATCATAGCAAGCTTTTTTCAGTATAGGTCTCACACATGTGTAAAATAAGTGTTGCTTTTGTTTGAAACCCCTAATGCCTTAGAGCAAGCTGTTCTTGGATATTTACAGCGTTTTTAGTTCACCTGTACAAACTGGCAAGCATTTAAACCACATGTTTAAGATCTGACATCAAACCAAGGCATTCAAGTCTTTGCCTTTGCTATCTTCACATTTTATTATTGTCACTCTTGGTAACTGAAATTAAATGTGAAGATGGAACTTCCAGCTTCAGAGAAAATATGTTTTCCCGCTTGCATACTGCTGACATGAGCATTCTGTAATCTAGAGTCCTGTTCCAGTGCTTTTCTCTGAAATGTTGCTACTGATCACATTTGCAAACTGACCACACTGTTGTACTACTTCAAGATATAGCAGGTTCTGCATCTAGTCAAGGGAGCACGTATTCTTTGGTGTGAACTTTGCCCAGAACCTGATCATCCTTCAGCCGTCTTCCAGCCCCTCTTCTTGACAATATTTTTTCCATAGTTTTCAGAATAATTTCTTAGAGTGGCAGCTTTAATCTTGTCATCAAGTCTATTGCTCACCTTTCAAGGAAACTAGGAATGTGTAAAATGCAAAAACTGATATGAAATCGTTGTGCCACTTTGTAGTCTACTTGAGCTTAGAAGATCTGAAAGGGGTAAAGGAAGGGATAAGGGGAAGAGAAAGGAGAGGGGAAGAAGAGAAAGGAGAAGAGGAAGAAGACAAGGAAGGAAAGGCAAGGAACACAGGAGTGCAAGTGAAAGAACTGTGTTTGTGATGTGACATAGATAAGGAAAAAAAAAGGTTAAAAAGATAAAAGCCTGTCATTTGCCACAAATCATCTGGAGCTGTTTCTACTCAAAACCAGAAAGGCTCAGAAATATCACTGATGACACTGACAGACTCAGAGCAGTGGTTTTGGAAGCTCTGTAGGCTGAGAAAAACATTTGCAGATTTGGTAAAAATCACACCTCGGTTAGAAGGTTTGTTAAACATTAGCAGTGCAAAGCTGAGACAGTTCTCAGCTGCTGTGAGCTTACGTCTCTCCATAGGAAGAGCAAGTGTTTACTGTTCATTTTTCTTTTCTAAGAATCACTTTGAGATACCAAGTTCTTGGGTACATTCTGAAAATACTACTGCAACGGAAAGGGTTGGAAACTCTGGGAAGGAAGAAACAAATTCTAAAGAATTTATAATTCTCTAAATTAAGATTTCCAGAGATGCTGTTAAGAAACAAGTGGACTTTCTGAAGCAGTCAAAAGGTATTAGCAGAACATTTCTTGTGTTGTATTTTTATTGTATTTTTAAGATCGTCTTATTCTTTGTTGCCATTTCTCAATACCTGCACTGCAGGCTAGCCAGAAGTTTTTACTGGATGACCTCTGACTCTTTCTAATAGGCATCCTATGGAATTGAAGTCTACGGTAGAAGCAGGTATGGCATTTTGCACACCTGATTAGGCTATAAGTGTTTCAACACAGCTCCCTTCAAAGCAGTGGGGAGTTCCACTGAGGGGACAGTGACTTAGAAAAGTGCACAGTTTCAAAAGGAGAATGATGTCAGACAGAACGTTTCTTCCATTTCTTCCAATTCCCAAATGATGGTGATTTATTTAAGAGGCTCAGTAGGTGCAAAGTATAGGCTAACTGTGCTTTGAAAAACAAAGCCTCCTCTTAAACATTTTAAACGTTTCTGCTCTCAATTATTTTATTATTGATATGGAAATGAAAACTACCTGTTCTCCCATCAGAACAAGTCACTTTTTACTTGCTAGATATTTTTTACACCCGTATTTCTATTGGACTTTGAAATTAAAACTAACATTCTTGTTTTCTTTGGTATATCAGCATTGTAGCTGGTGGTATAGAAATGAGCTTATGAACAGAATATTTGCTGATTATTTTGTCCACTAAGTAAAAATATATTGAGATTTTTATTCCTGAGAATTTATTTAGGTCTGATATTAGCAATAGGTATTTCTAGTTTTTTGTTGGGTGTTAGGATTTTGACAAGTAATTAGAAGCTATAGAGCGTTCTTTGGCTTCATTATTATATTCTGACAAATTGCATTAGGCCTTAAGAGGTCAAAATCCCCCTTCGGAGTTTTCTGTGGTCTTGGTGAAAAGCAATGGTGATGAATCTCAGAAGAATTTAAGGAAGAATCTTTGATAAGTACAGAAACACAGTGCATTTGGTACTAATGTTTGTCCAGTGTGCCTTGTAAGTTAGTCTCAAATCCTCCAGAGCTTTTAGACATGAGCAGGCCTGGCTAAAAGAAAGACGATAGACATTTTAATTGTAACAATAATTGTTCTCCTACTCTGTGTCTGGAAATGGATGACAAGTAAAAATCCACTTTTCATTGGTACTGATTGTTGGCTGCTTGCAGTTTAAAGAGGTAAGCATTGCAATTTCTTTGTAGTATAATTTTTGGTTGGTTTTATGTTTTTCCACTGGTTAATACAAGCTATGGTGACACTGGACATAGCAGGGTTTCTTTCTACTCAGATCAGCAGATAAAGCTTGTTTAACAGAAAAAGTTTCTTTCATCTCTGTAGATACTATTCACTCAATTATCAGTGGGCGTATTAGAAACACTGTGTTGATTGTGATAATGCTAGAACGCAACATTTTACTGCCTCCTCCCTTTCCGAATAGAGTTTCCAAACACCAGTGGTGTTTCCAACTCTGTTTTATGACTTGGATCTCAATTCTAATTAGTGGAACGTCTACACATTTTACAGAAGATCCTATCTGCTTATTTTCTGCCCAAGAATGTTCAGATTTATAGACTGGCCAAAATGTCTGGAAAGATTTAGTTTCCAAGTGTGCTGGAAAAGAATAATTATGCCCAGTAAAAGGAAGACAGTAGAATTGTGAAGGTAGTCTGAGGACATTACAGCTTCTTTGTTATGATATCAGTGCATTTGTTACAATCCCAAGTATAAGGCAAATAGGAGTAGAATATTGTCTTGTGTGGTTTGCAGTTTTCTCACATGTCCATTGGTTGCTTGCATAATGTTGATTGTTGTGGCTTAGGACAGTCTCCCCTGCACCCAGTACAACAGCTTTCCTTCTCTGGTCACCAGATAGGAGCAGTCACTAGTCGCATCATAGTCCTTCAGCCCACTTCTGAGACAGGAATACGTTTGGGGTATTTTCTCACAGTATCTCCCAGCACAAGTGGGAACTGCCTGGAAACGGTGGTCCACTCTATCTCTTATTGAAGTCCAGGCATCTTTAACCAAAGATCAGAACCATCACAGCATCTTCCACTGGGCCATGCTTAACATCCTCCTCTGCATAAGAAAGCTCTGCTTGCTCATTACTGCATGCCTGATAAGCTCAAAACTAGGTTAAAGAATAGTGGTGTCATCCCTTGGCTCAGATGCTGAAAAAGATACTGTTTTAAGAAAATGCATGCTTTCCTACCATGGCCTGAAAGAGCCTTAGAAGTCTTTGTACGTTATACCAAGACAATCTGACATTTGGCTTTTCCCAAGGCAGGACTGAGTTTGATGGAACAATGATGAATATTCTTTTAAGCTATTTTCTGCCTTTTTTTCCCCCTCACTCCCATTCCATCATTTTTTATCTAGACAAGAGAGACACTTTTGGACCATCAATCTCTGTTACACTCACACATGCTTCCACTTTCCAACCATTTCTTGTGTTACAGAAACACATGGAGAATATTTATGCCATCTGGACATGTAGAATATATGTTGTTCTACTTCCACTCAGTACTGAAATGAAAGGGTTGTGATCCCCAGACTCAAAGTAGCATTTATGACATTGCCTAGATGGCATATCTGGGGAGATTGGCTACCTTGACGATGAATACATTCAGGATGGAGGGAGAAAGAAAGCACCCACTCATGTCTCACTTGCTATTCAGTGCTCTGAAATGGTTTTCTCCATTGATTTCTATCTCTGAGGAAAGAGTTCATCTCTTTAGGGTGTTTTCAGAAAAATCCATTGGCTTTTCTGCTTTGACAGCATGGGTTTCTCTTGGAGCCATGGGTGCTGTGCTCAGATTTTGCTTTCACTTCCCCTAGACCTGATGTAAGTCATTGTAGTAGTACTGCTTTTATTGTTAACATTTACACCACTTGCATTTGGGTTCTTCTCTATTTGTAATACAGAAATTTAGCAGAGGATGACCTCTGCCTCAAAGACGTTATAAAGTAAATGAAAAGTATTACAAGCATCACATGCAACAGAGGAGCTGCATTTTGGGAAGTGGGCTCTGTTGTAGTGGGGCTACACCAGTAGAAACATACAGGCAGAAACTACAGTTTTTGTGCTTTTAAGCTTTAAAGTTTTCTACCCCAAATCCCCAGCAAGATATGAATTCTAGCGAGTATTGCCCAAACAGCAACGTGGATGGATACTAACACTGTGCCTTCCTGTCTGCAAATAAAAAAGGAGGTGTTGCGCTGCACTTCTGTCTGCTCAGACCAGGACTTTGTAAACTGAGATCTTTGGAGATAACATTGAATAATGGTGTCAGACTGTGTTTTTTTTCTTTTTGTTTGTTTGTTGTTTTTTAAACTGAGGATCTTCTTTTGAAGGTTTTTTTGAACATCTGCCAGAAAAATATATTAAATACAAAGTTCTTGAGCACTTGGCCTCCACCACTAGGAGCAGCTGAGTCCCTTGGGGAAGGGGTGGGGAAGCAAGTGAGCCTCGTCTCACCTTTAATGCTCCTCACATAGTGATGTGCTAAGGCAGGCAGATGGAAACTCATTTTTGTTAACTGTGAGTATCATAACATTTCCCAAATATGTATATCTAATTGAATGATTTTTTCCTACAAAAACACTGACCTGACAAATTAAATCCATGCACGAAGCACCAGTTAGTGTGTGAACAAACTGGTGTGGCAGGCTGGATTTCAAACAGTCAAAGGATATTTTGTTACAGAGTTCATATTCTAAGCTACTGGGACAAGCAGTTGAAGCAGTTGCTAATTCTAAAAATACTCCCTAAGAGTGGGTTAATTTGTGCATCACTGAAGCATCAGTCCTTTTTGCTGTCAAGGTATATTTTGCAATTGCAAGGAAAGAATATGTACAGTCTTTAGTATTTGCTAAAAGCGAATTGGCAGCTACACTTCTTACTGAGAGTGATATTGTTCATATCTATCAGTATCCTCGTGAGTGCATGAGGCATTTGAAAAGGTGCCACGGCTCTCCGGTTATGCTTTATTTGCCTTTACTACTTCTCTAGTTTAAAAATATATATATTACCATTTATTTATTTATTTGAATGGGCTCCACCAGACAGGTTTAATGTTTCTCTTCGTTTTCAGCCTTTCAGATGATTCTGCAGGTTTCATGATATCACATCAGCAGAAGCTGCTGTGGATTGATGGGACCCCATCAACCACCCTGCCCACTCAATATTATAAAGATTTGTGTCGTCAGTGGTCGTGACGTTTGGTAGGAAGTTGCCCATTTATGGATACTAGAGCAAATGATATCATCACAATAGGTGGCTCCTGTCTAAA
>JANHGO010000037.1:28736838-28750418 GCA_024606505.1 Aquila spilogaster
TCCAGTGTCTCACCACCCTCATTGGAAAGAATTTCTTCCTTATATCCAGTCTAAATCTACCCTCTTTCAGGCTGGTCACTGATCATCAGATCTTGTCAGCTTCAGTTACCGTGGTCCGTATCAACTGCGGCAATTGTCCCATTCGTTGCCGATAGTTTACTGCATTTTTATTATGTCATTCGGCCAGGTGATCTTTTAATTGAACAGTTTTTAAGGTAGAAAATACTTGTAATAATAGGTGGAAGGTTCAGTTCTGCGCTGGCACCTGAACAAGGGGGCAAAATAGGAGTTTTGATCCCCTGTGTGATAATGGTTACACAATCATTAAACTTTTCTCATGGTTTCTGTTTTCTGTTGCTGATTATGACCAAGTTTGCTCACATCTTGTCAGCATGTGACGGACAGCTTTATAACTGAATTGCGAGAAATGATGCCAGAATTTTGCAATGTTTTTTGATTGTGATGTTTTTCAGCATGTTGGCAATTCTTTCTCATTTTTTGCCTTCCCCTTTTCTGGCTCCTGGAATTGCTTTTTGAGCTGTTTGAGAGAATGGGAATTGTTCTGTTCAAACTGATATTCTACAAAGACTACATGCAGACTCAGAGAGCTGAAATAACTTATTGTGAGTCCTTGTTGACAATGTGAAAAACAAAACTGGATTGATGGTGGTAATACATATTTATTATGTTCATAACCATGCCATTAAAACTGAAGGCTGAGAAAAGAAAATGTACTTCCCTAACTATCTGCAGCATGGAGGTCTGCATTGTGGTTGTGTCTGCTCACTTAATAGCTAGTGAAAGGAGATGACCAGTTCAGACATAGATCGTGACACTGAATCTTTATAAAAAGGTGAATTTAATCCCATGAAAAGCATGAATAGCAAGTGTAAAGTGAATATTATTTGCATATGTAGTTTCTGCATATCTTGTTAGATCCATGACAAAAAAAAAAAAGCTATAGGCTGAAAGCGTAGCATTTCTTTTAAAGATCGTTGTCTTTGACAATACATCATGATGTAGGTTTGCCTCGGACAACGTGTTCTGCGGTGAAACATGAAGACTCACTGTTTTCCTTCTTCTGTGTAGCATCTGAAGGTTCTCTCATTCTGCGCGTAGATGTTGCTTGTCCAGCACAGCCGTATTCCACAAAATTGCTGGGTGGATGGGGAGAAGTATATGCACATACAGCAGACCTTTTGAACATGAAACACTTACTTTTAGAATGCATCACTGCAATTCAGTGCTAGAGTTAAATAAAATCATTCTGGTCTGCTATTTGTAAAACAGAGGAAAATCTTCAGACCCGTGGAGACAGCATGATGTTTCTAGTGTGGTTTTTATTGAAAGACACTGTTGAGATGCTGCAGTGACAAATGTATAAAGTCCAGCTACCTTCTGAAATGTTTACATAGGTGCAAAATGAGAGTGCAAGAGTAAAAACAGTACAAACAGTAAAAATGGTTTTTAGAATTACCTTTCAATTGTTAACGTTGCACTGAATTTAGACTTCATGTCTGTTATTGGTATTTGAAGTTACTCAAGAGAAGTTCCTGGCTATGTATCCTAAGCATTTCTCAGCATGTCCATCTAAGTAGCAATGTTTGTAACTCTTTTTATACAAATTTTTCGCTTTGCTTTGGTTAGGTCAATCTTATTTTCTTAAATTTTCATTTGTGTGTTACCTTAGGATTTTTGCTCTGCTATCTGTTACTGAAACATCTTGTATGCCATTTTTTAAAGTTGGGCATCGGGCAGCAAATACCTAGCGTGCTTCTTAGCCCTCTGTTAACGCTTCCCAATGAGGGTAAGAGGTGCTGTCTCAAAGGGTAAGGTTTTGCTGGATTTTTAGTTGAACTGAGTTCAACTATTTTGTAAAACATTATACTTTGCTTTATCTTCTGTATATTTATACTTTGTGGTTATTTTCATTGTTTTTAACCAACACAGGCATTTTGGAAAGATTTTTTTTTCATGTAGTTGATACACGATTCATCAGTTGTTACAAAGATAAAGGCTGAGGTCTTACACTGCAACAGCACCAGAGCTCATACTTGACGTGCTTATGGAGGAAGCAGCTTATTAGACTTCTCTAGAGTATTTTGCATCATGTCATGCAAAAAAATCAACTAAAATTCAAGATTTTGCACAAGTGCTCTTCTGAGCAGCACATGGCACACAGGTGTGTCTGAGAGTCTATATTTGTCAGAATAAACAAGCACACACTGGAGTGGGTGATAAAAAGTTATCTGGCCAGGTGGGTTTTTTTGAACGTGTTGGTGATTACTTTCTTTTACAGCACAAAGATTTTCGAAGGAGGGAGTGACTGACTTCATATAACATCTTTAAAATACCGTGGATGACAGTGGAGATGTACTAATACAACAATACTAAATAATGAACAATAATGTACATGGAATCACTTTTGTTTATTAATTGCTAAGAATTATTTGAATTCAGATGGATATGATGTTGCTTCCTGTTAAGTGCAGTGTAGTTGAGGAAACCAGGTTAAATATGTGCGTGTTACATCTTCTTGTGGGAAGTGAACAGACCATTGAAGGAGAGGAGGACTTGGGGGTGTTGGTGGATGAAAAGCTGGACGTGACCCGGCAATGTGCGCTCGTAGCCCATCTTTAAGTAAAATGCTCTTGCTTTTTTATTTTTAATAATATTGCCAATATTTTGTCCTATTCTATAATTCCAGCAATGAAGAAGAAAATATATCACACACATAGATCTGGGACTTAACATGTGATGCTAGAATACGATAAGTTCAGTCCAGTATTAACCTTTAATACAGTGAGCATGATTTGTAAGGCAGGAACCTCTGGGGAATTTATACTTCAGATAAAGTAGGAAGGTTTCAGTTGTCAGGTGAGAATTCATATAGCCAAGTCCATACAGTTACAAGAGCCCTTATTTTATGTGCAAGCAGCAGAGAGAAAATGCCTTACAAAAAGACAGTTCCCTTTGTATGCAGCGTGCAGGAGAAGATTCAGTAGTACCCCTTATCAAGTGCATTGCATGAGATAAGAGCAAAAAAACCCACATATTCGCTGCACAGTGATAGGAGCCTCTACAATGCAGAAACGTGGCTAAGAAAAACGCTACCTGGCAGAAATATTCTTTGAAGAGCTTTAAAACAGCGCTGTGATCACACACGCAACATGCCCTCTTTCAGACAGCTAAGATTAAGCGTACAGGAAAGGTAAAATTTGACATAAGAATGTTTTTTAGAGAAACAGCGGTCTGCAGCAGAGGTCTGGAGGCACACTGGGTTACTGGGTCTCGTCTGGTGAGATTTGTTCAGTCCTGGTTTTAGAGCTGGGCAACTTTGCTGCAAGTGAGCAGTGCTCAGATGGCTTGAAATGAGTACCTTTGGGAAGTATTCTCTCTCTCTCTCTCTCTTTTTTCCCCATTTCTTTTTCCTTTTCATTTCTTAAACTTTTCAAGAGTAGAGGGCTTTCTCATCACCCTTCTAGGTTTGGTTACGCCTATTAAAAATAATAATTAAAAAAACATCCAACGTGCAAGTGAAATAGCTCGCTTTTCCAAAGTTCATTCACAAACAGAGCCAACAGAGGGAAAAAAGAAGCGAGGTCTGTGTGAAATCAGAACAAAGCTGTAGGCTGGCTGTCATCAGCCTGTAATTACTGTGGCTTTTCCACTTCTGTTGAGAAGTTTTCAGGTTTGATTTCTGCATTGCCAGTGTGATAATTTTACAGGCATGCGTTAGTGTCAGCTCTCGCACTTGCTGATAATTAGTTCACAGATCCATATCTGTCATGTTCTCCTGTCATTTGAGACAGCCTACATCCTTTGAATTTAGCAACAAGTGATCAACGTGATCGTGTACTGCCCAGCATCGTGCACTTTGAAATGGATCTTTGGAAATGTAAAAGCAGTTGAATAATATTTACTAGGTCCGTAAAATGTGTATCGTTAGTGAAATTTGTGACCGCTAGCATCCTTCTTTGAATGAAACACGCTGTTGTAAAATGCTTGAAGGCAAGTGGAGGTGCGGCAGCATAGGAGCATGTTACTAGCACTCTGCCAGACAGCATCCTTTGCTTTTGCAAAAAAAGCACAAAATCAAATAAAAAAACAGCGAACAGAACACGGAATAAAGGCTATCATCTCCTCCGAGTTGTGTAATTAGATCTGCTTAATGCGTTCCATGGAAGTTATTTCACTGTAAATGTCTCGTACAGAGATTTAGAAAAGTGAAGACATTTCCACAGATTTCATTGATGCATGTTAAGCAGAAGCTGCAGGAAAGTGGCATGTTCTGGATGTAGAGGCCACATTACATGCTCTGTAATTCAGGCATTCAACCGCTCGTAGCTTTGCTGATCAAATTCCAAATATCGAGTGGCGTGCAGGGTGCATTACTTAGAGAATAAATGTAAAGAAACGATTGCGTAGTCGGTGCTTTTTGTAGTACACCTGTCTTTTTTTTTTTCCTAAATCGCATTAGTAATTTTCTGCCAGTTCTGCCTCTGCCTTATAATTTCCCACTAAAGGAAAGCACATTTGGCAGCAGCTATTCAAAAATAACAAAATAATTTAAAAATAATAGGACACATAATCAATTAGAATCACAAGCATACTGAAGGATATATAAATAAAAGCATTCCACCCATTGTGCTTAAAACAGCATATACAGCTCTTAGCTGAATTTAGCAAATATAGAGGAGGAATGACTGTAGCACAGGGCACACAGTGCTCCACTTTTGCTTTATCTAGTAACTTTGTACCTGATATATCCAAAAGAGGTACAGCTGTGTACTGTAGATATCATTATTAAAGTTCCCTAATTTTTCCCTGTAGATTTTATTTATTGCCTTCTTTTATTACCAATATGTAAGAAATCTCAGATACATTTTTCTGAAAACTTTTTTATCTTTATGCTTTCATTTCTGTTCTTACATACAGGACGTCGTGCTTTTAGCTTTATCATTTCAGTAAGTTCACATAGCTAATAATTTTATTCTATTTGTTTGAGGAGAAAGGCTTGAATTTGAGCTGGAGCATACCAGGGAAAATCAAGAATAACAGCACTCATGTACCTCTGTTTTTATGAGTGTAGTATAAATGAGATCAAATGGATGTCTCTGACATGAACATAAAGGGTGTTAAGTGTGCACATGAAGTACAGCATACGTGGCCCACATCCCTCCATGTCCTAGCTGCTATCAAATATAAAATCCTAGTAAAGCGTTCTAAAGCAGTACGGAAAAGCAGCTGGCTTTTTATTCTCACTTTAAAAGGAAGTTATGTTCACTCATAGGAGATGAGTATGGCATAGGGTCTGTCAGTGCCAGCTTCACTTTTTCTGAACACCACAGGCATTTATTTTTATTTTTTTTTCTAATATATATACGCTTCAAAAATCCTGCCCAAGGTCAATGCAGAGGGCTGGATTGTGTGTGAAACCACACGTCCTCGACTGGAGACCCTTTGGCTAAATCAAATTGAAATGCTTTTAGTTTCTCATTGTGTAATATAAAATATTCATACCTGCAACAACAGAAGATTTGCATGGATTGGTCCAATACAAATTATGGCTGTCATATAATTTAATTGTCTTTGACAGATACACTTGAAAAATTGATATTGAAGCCCAATCATACAGGACAGCGTGAATGCCAGTAAAGTATGCAGAAAGCAGCAAAGAAGTTCTGCTTAGCAAGCTATTAATTCCTCCTTGCAGCACATCACCACGGTACAAATAGGGTAACAAGTCAGTTACTGTCAAACAGCCTGCACAGGAAAGCAGTCAGTGGTACACAGGTTAAACCACACAGTAATTCAGAGATTTCTTTCCTTTTGGTGAAGGAAAGTGTAGCTGCATTAGTCACTGTTAGCATCTTAAGAGATAATGTTTGCAATTAATAAACGCTATCACAGCATTTGTGGTAGAAACAGTTATTTGCTGTATTGAAGACTTAAAGATGACCATTGCCCATAAAAAAAAAAAGAGATCCAAAGCAGAAAATCATGCAAAGATTGTGCATTTCCATGCAATTTCTGAGAAAGGTTCAAGTTTGAGCTGATCTCTACAGTAAAGCGTTGTGAAAACAGTCATGTTTTCCTCCCAGTTGCTAACACTCTGTCTGTCTCTTGATACAAGAGCAGCAACATCCTTTATAAATTCCAGTTCCTTTTCTAGGTGACCTGCCATCATCAAATCCTTGTACCTAGGGCTTGAACACGCTTCTGCTGAAGTTGCTGGCAAAACACTTACTGGCTTAACTGGGATCATGATGAGGGCAACTCACCATTTAATAATCCAGGCCAGAAAATATCAGGCTGCTTTTTTCACTTGTTAGATACAGACTCTTATTCTACAGGCAGCAACCTCACACTGGCTTATCAGGAGGACAAAGTCCTTCAGACCTTGTGTGCTTTATCCAGGGGGAGCAAGGACAAGCCTAGCACAGTAAGATCATAGAGTCATAGAATAGCCCAAGTTAGAAAGCACCAATAAGGATCATCAAGCACAACTCCTGATAAACCTTCCTGTAAGGCAGTGGCAAGGCAGAGCAGGTGGCAACCCTGGTGTTCCCAGATATTCAACTGAGGAGCAATATACATCTCACCAACAACCAAGACCTAGCTGAGTCCTCTAATTGGAAAGCAAAGGATGGAAAACCACACAGGTGTTTGTGATCAGCTGTTAATTCAGCATAAAGCCACAGTAACTCCCTTTCCAGGATTTCTCCTGTAAGTGATAAGCAAATCTGAGTAGAGGGCGTTCACTTGTTGCTGGATTGGAGGAAGTAGTGAGCTCTGTATTGCTTTGAAGAGTGGGTTTTGTTGAGATCTCAGTTTTGAGGGAATTGGCTGTTTCCCGGAAGGGTTTTTTTCTTAGAAATCCCTCAATTCCAATACAGGCTAAAGGATGAAAGGATTGAGTGCAGCCCTGCAAAAAAGGACCTGGGGATACTTGTGGATGGCAGGCTGGACGTGAGCCAGTGATGTGCCCTCATAGTTCAGAAAGCCAACTGTATCCTGGGCTGCGTCAAAAGAGACATGGCCAGCAGGTCAAGGGAGGTGATCCTGCCCCTCTGCTCTGAGCTGGTGAGACCTCGCGGAGTACTTGCATCCACGTGTGGAGTCGTCAGTACAGGAGAGACGCAGACCTGTTGGAGTGCATCCAGAGAAGGGCCACAAAAATGCTCCAAGGGATGGAGTGGCACTCCTACAAGGACAGGCTGAGAGAGCTGGGGCTGGTCAGCCTGGAGAAGAGAAGGCTCTGGGGAGATCTGATAGGGGCCTTTCAGTATCCAAAGGGAGACTTAAGAAAGAAGGGGACAGACTCTTTAGGAGGGTCTGTGATGATAGAACAAGGGAAAATGGTTACAAGCTTAAAGAGGGTAGATTTATGTTGGATATAAGAAAAAAGTCGTTTACAGTGCAGGTGGTGAGGCACTGGCACAGGTTGCCCAGAGATGTGGTGGCTGTCCCCATCCCTGGAGACTTTAAAGGCAAGGCTGGATAAGGCCCTGGGCAACCTGACTGAGCTGCGGTGTCCCTGTTCATTGCAGGGGGGTTGGACTAGATGACCTTCAAAGGTCCCTTCCAACTCTAAGGATTCTGTGATATGTTGTGCTGGCTTTCTGCTGCCAGATGCAAGGACTGGGTTAAACTCCCCAAGGCCTCACGTCCCTCCCTGCTCACATCAGCTGGAAGAGGGCATGGACCTGGGGGCTGCTCTGCTTTTCTCTGGGGTAAGTTTTTAGTTCTGGTTTTCTTCATGCATTTTTAATTCTATGAATGTTATCAATATCTCTTTAAGTGTGGTGGTGTTCTCTCAAACACTGTTCTCACATCTGATTTATTTTCCTCCTCCCCCTGCCCAACTGCTGATAGAACTAATAGGCAAGAACTAAAAGAAATTAAAGGCATATTTTTTCTGTTCACTCAGTGTGTTTGACAGCATTTTGTGTCTATTCAGCCCCATTGTTTCTTCAGTGGAATCATTTGGCTTCCTCCCATTTGTGCAGGTTAGTAGCAGCTGAAAGGAGAAAACATCTTAAACCAAGAGGAATAATACTGTAACATCAAAAAGGCTGGCAGGCAAAGTAGCTGAATCTCATAGGGACTCTCCATTTTATTGATTATATGGAGTTGATGATATTTTTCTCATAAATATGTAATCGATCAGTATACATCTTGATAGATGTCATAAAAGTCTAAATTAGGTCTTCCAATTAGACAATTAATTTGTGCTATTGCTCTGAACTGCTCTTTCAGCATTCATCTCCCCCGTTTCAGCTCAAGTCATGGTGCCGTTTTGTTATTCCTCTAAGTACAGCCATCTGAAGGGGCTTGCATCCTGCCCGCAGACGCTTGTTGTTTTTCAGTCCCTGCCTGAGATGTGCTGACTGTGCTCTTTCTGTGACTGTGCTCCAAGCACAGCAGATAACTTGTTGATCAGAGTGTTGTGGGGCCTTTGAGGCTGATACAAGAGAAGATCTGGAACAAGCACCGAGGCCAGCTTCCTGTGAAAGCCTCTTCAATCAGATGTGCAGCCAAAGAAGTAGTAAAAAGCTTAAGTTTACCTGAACTAAGTGTTAGATTCCTAAAACAAACAGAACAAATAATTAATAATAACCTCTTGTGAAGCTGTCCCGTGAGATTTTTGCAACTATTTTGTTACAGTGCTTTGCTTTCATATTCCTACAAAACAGTGTTCCTCAGTTACAATTCCCATTCTAACAGCACCTATAATTCAAATGAAGGAAGAAGGCTTCCTGGAATAGAGCACTATATATGTGCAACCTCGTTTTTAGAGGAGGAGGCAAAAGCAAGCACAGTTCCTTAACACTGGCGGGGCAGCTGTCAAAATGGTTTCAGCAGGGTGATGGAACAGACAAAACCAGGTTTGGGATGTTGAGCTAACAACACCAGCAAACCCAATTCAATGTGAAGACTTTTTGGGAAGTCGGATGGCACATGGCACATCTCAGCAATAGTCTGAAGTAGCACTGTGCTGTTTTCTGGCTTGCTGTATGGGTCCATGGCCATGCTCTGGCAAGAGGTTCTGAATTACATCCCACTGTGCTGGGCGCAGTGAGGACTTGCTTGTAGCTTCATTGCTGTCAGTTTGCGTGGCTCTTACACTATTCATGTCAGTATTCACACTGTGTCCTGCAATGAAGCACTGCCTTACAAAAGAAAGCAGTACTACTAACAGTGTGAGTGCACTGAAGATGAAAATGAGTATGAGCTTCCCCTTGGTTTTAGCAGGCTCTAGGATAAGGTGCTGTGGGAAAAGGGAAATGCTTCAGACACAGGAAACCCCTGTTCCTGGGACTGTGCACATCACATCAGTCTTTGAGATCAGTCTCCCTTGAAGCTAGTTGCAGTACTGCTTTGGATCCCTCCTGTGCTAGTTGTGCAGGGGCTTCTTATCATGCTCTTGATTCCCAGATAGGACAAAGCTGTCTAGACAAGATCTGGTTTGTATTAAACCCCTCAGTGTCCAATTTAAGCTCAAGGATTTATGGATACATCCATACAAAGACAGGTATTATTTTAAGATATTTATTATAATATAATCTCAAGATTCACTTCTGATTTCTCTGGTTCTCCTAGGATCTCACGTTCATATGTATGTACGCACATTTTCCGTTAGAGGAGCAGGCAGAGCAGTGTGTGTCTCCTCCAAGGTGCTGCCAGGTATCCACAGCAGCCATGGAGGGTGACAGGTGCCTCCTGGTGCCTCCCCTCATCAGCCCCTGCCCTGCTCCGTGGCTGCACATGCCATGCACTGTCCCTGGCCCTGCAGCTCCAGCCATGGGCTCAGCTTCTGCACCTCACTGCTTCGAACGCAGGTGTGCATTTCTCAGATAAGCCCTTTCAGCAACTGCTTACGTTTTTAACAACCAAACAAGTAAAAGATTGGTTTTGAACCAATAGTCATTGTGTTGTGATGGGATTCTGAGGTGAATGCAACCGCTGATAAGTAAATTTAAGATTTCCGCTCCTAATTTCAATATGAATAATTAACGGCCTCCCTCTGAGTTGGGGCTGCAAATTAACCAGTTCATAAATACTTCAGTTGTCGCTGTTTCATGCGGTGACGCTGTTTATTCTGATCTTTGCTGGCTGTGCCCCTGGGGGACCAATACATGATGGTTGTTTTTTCTTTTTTTTTTTCCTTCAGGAAAGTAACAAGTAGTCACACTGGCTTTTTACCAGATTAATCCCTCTCAGGTATTTTTTTATTCACTTCCATGCTCATGTGATTAATGGAGATAATACAGGGCATTAATACTTGAATATCTGGGGAGAAGTCCTCTGGAATATAGTCATTCTTCCTGATTAAAAAAAAAAAAAGCCGGAGGAGCCTGTCAGGCACTGTGGCGGAGGGTGGAGAGCAGACTGGGCTAAAAACACTTTTGGCTGTGAACATGCTATGCAGTTGCTTTGCAAGTTATTCCTCTGTAAAGCAGGGATGATAATTCTTCAGTGGGTAGCACAAGACTGTCTTCTTTGAGATAAATGTGCGGGAGTTGGCCGCTTGATATATTTGGGAAGTGCTACCGATATAAATTGATGGAAATTACATCTGATGGTGTCCATAAATGTTTCTGTCTATACTCAAGAAGGGGGAATTATCCTTACAAAAGGGCATGCTTTTCCATTGATTCTCTTCTGTCAGTTTGCTGGGAGGCTGGCTGAAGAAGTCCAGGAAAAGAGACTCAGATTGCAGGAATAAGTGAAGTCACCTAGGGAATCTGGTCACTACTGCACTCACTTTCCAGTCTCTTCTTCATACTTTTGCATTTCTTTACACGTAGGAATAGTCAAGCAAGGAGAGGCTTACAGAGCTAATAAAGAATTGAGATTTGGAATAGCTTTAAAAAATAAAGGCTTGGAAATTGAAAATCATTGAAATCCTACGAGAGATGCTGCCACTGGTCTGACTTGGTTCAAGACTACTGTAAGGAAGTTCTCCAAAGTGCAACTTCTCAACGCATTCTGTGCTTTTGTATTTGAGCGTTCAATGCGTTCTGTATTTGATTGTTTATGCACAGAGACAAGCAGATAAATCAGAAGGCACTGTGTGTGTCTTCCTGTATTGGGCATGAGAATGGAAGAGGGGAGCGGATATCCGTTAGCAACATACAGCTCTGGGAACCACCACAGATATTTAACATTATGTTTCAAGAAAACTGCTATAATATTAATTTAATGGCGCAATTCCTACTTTGCTGATTTCAGTTCCAAATGCTGTTAACAGTTACTGCGAGATCAACTATTATCTTTTCATTTTTCTTTTTGCACTGCACATTTTCACAATACAATAAGAACCTTTCCCCCTTACTCCCTTAGAGTGAAACAATACATTTTTTGCTTTCTAGAATTTTCACACTTGCAAAATGGTCATAACAAATCAGTTTAACTGTCTGCTTTCAAATGGATTACTTTCAAAATAAAAGAAGCTGCACCTGAGTTTCCAGGTAGTCTACCATTAAGAATCTGAAAATACGTGATTTCCATGGGATTGCAGGCTGGAGGACCTCATGGCACTTGGTCATGTGGGTATGGCACCTGCATCCCTGCTTCAAGGGAATTTGGACAAAGCTGATGTGCTTGGAATTTTTTCAGAGACATTGAAATCTTACCAAAATAGGATTGAATATTGGCTAATAGAAATTCCTCCAAACAGAACATTTTAAATTCATGTTTTCATGCTTAGATTAAAGTGGCCTTTTTCACACAGCCGAGTTGTATCATGAACAGAAAAATAATTGAGATTACAATTCCTAGCTACTGTTTCAGGCACAGAATGGGATTTACCTAGCAAGGGGATTACCTTGCTAGCAGCTGTTTCTCTTCAAATGAAGGACACTTATGGAGAAGTTGTATAGAATATGAGAAGACTGAGTATGTGCCCGAGTAAAGGGAACGAGGGATCTACTGGAGCTTCCCTAACCCTACAAAATCAGTAGGTTCAGGCATGTGACTGAGTATTCTATAGGCTGGTTTCAAAATTGTGATTTTTTTCATTTACTTTTTAGACAAATGTTATAGATCCTCTCAGTCAAGTCACTGGGGGTATTTACCAGTAGGCAAAATTTGATGTAATAATACCCTGATGTCTACCCAGAACATATAAATTTGCTTATTTCTGCTCAACGCATTGCCATTACATTTGGACCTGACTGCTGTATGAATAAAATCTTTTAACAATCATATTCACAAGGTTAGGAAGTAAACTAAAGCTGTGGGAATGTTAGCTACTTTTCATATATTCAAAACTAGCTAGACATATTAGTGAGTATGCTCATGAGAAGTATGAAAACTCAGTTTTTCTCATGTACCTTATTAAGGTATGCATATAAAGGTGCCTGGGTGAATCAGAATTACAACAATCTTGCATCGGCTAGAGAGGTTTTCTACAGAATTTTGTATAGATTTTTTTTCTCTCTGCTACAACAGGAATACAACAAAAATGATGATGCGCTGATAATCAGAGTGGCAACAATAAATAGAAAAAAAAAGAACGCAGCTTGGTGTATTGCAAAGATAAAATGTTGGGCAGAGGTACTGCAGTAATATATAAGTAATAAGATAGAAGTATCATATGCTGTTGAGAGAGGAAAAAGAGTAAGCTTTTTGCTCAAGAAGTAAGAAAAAATCTGAATTGAGCACAGAAAGATCCTTATTTTCAGCAAGACAATGTTTATTCATGAACATTAATGAGAACATGTTTATAAATCATCTTGTAAAACATGAGATCTGTTTTGGTGGAGGAGTTAGTGATTTGGCATTTTATGAAGCAGATTACCTTTTGAATCACTATTGCATTAGTTTAAATTATTCCAACTTTACATCATTGTAAGGAAGGTTTAGTTTGGGGGAATTGATTTGATTTTCCTATGCACTGGCTTGGACTAGATTCCCAGATAATGGCCTATTTTCTCCTCATCTACTCTGCTTCTGGATCTTTCCCATACCTCTGAGCGACTACAGGGTTTAACTGTGCTGGGTCCAATACCAGGATTGGTCATCTAGGAAGAATGTTGGAATTACATTCCCTGTGCTATCAGAACTTGCTGGATAACCTCAGACAGAGAAAGGTTTCCTCAGTCTTCAGAAATCAACAAGGAGCGGTGCATTGTCCACCAAGTTGTTTAACAGTTTTATGAAATACTCTTGTAAAAAGATAAACATCAGTTAACCTGATCTGTGGTTCTTTGCTATAATGTCAAAACTCAACAATTCTGAAGTATTTTTGTGTTGATAACTTAAAAGAGAACAAGTGTTTCATGTAGTTAATAAATGTGATGTGATGAAGTACTGAATTGCTAGAACAGTATATTTTCCTGATCTCACCACTTGTGATGGGCTGACCTGGTCCAGCTGCCAGACACCCACACAGCCACTCTTCTGCTCCCCCTCATCAGGAATCACAGAATTGTAGGGGTTGGAAGGGACCTCTAGAGATCATACAGTCCAACCCCCTGCCAAAGCAGGCTCCCAAGACCAGGTTGCACAGGTAGGCATCCAGGCGGGTCTTGAATATCTCCAGACAAGGAGACTCCACAACCTCTCTGGGC
>JANHGO010000037.1:28757567-28769427 GCA_024606505.1 Aquila spilogaster
CCAACTCTCCAGCCTGTCCAGGTCTCGCTGAATGGCAGCACAGCCTTCTGGTGTGTCAGCCATTCCTCCCAGCTTTGCATCATAGCAAACTTGCTGAGGGTGGACTCTATCCCCTCATCAAGGTCATTGATGAAGATGTTGAACAGGACCGGACCCAACACTGACCCCTGAGGAACACCGCTAAGAACTCCAACTGGACTCTGCACCACTGATCATAACCCACCTCACCGTCCACTCATCTATTCCACACTTCCTCAGCTTTGTTATAATGATGGTGTGGGAGACAATGTCAAATGCCTTGCTGAAATCCAGGTAGACTACATCCACTGCTCTCCCCCCAACCAGCCAGCCAGTGATGACATCATAGAAGGCTACAAGGTTGGTCGAGCATGACCTCCTCCTGGTGAACCCATGCTGCCTAAGGAGATTTGGGGTAGAAAATAAAGTGAAAAAGATTGTGGGTGGAGATAAAGAGGAGATCACTTACCAATTGCCATCATGGGCAAAACACTTGGGGAAAATTAATGTATTGCAGAATAAAAGTAGGTCTGGAAAGCAAGAAACAAAGACAAATTAAAACAGTGCCTTCTCCCTAGAGTCCCTTTCTTCCCAGGCTCAAATTCACATCTGTGTTTCTACCCCCAAGCAGCACAGGGAGTAGGAGTGTGGAGGTCCATGCTAGTTCCCATCAGCTGCTCCTTTCTCCTCGCTTCTCCCCTCCTCCAGCATGGGTCTTTTCCACAAGCTGCAGATGTGCTCCACTGTGGTCTCCTCTCCACGGGCTGCATCTCAAGCCCAGGGCCTGTTCCTGTGGGGGCTCTCCATGGGCTGTGTGGAAATACCTGCTTTACTATGGTCTCCCCACTGGCTGCAGCATTTTTGCTCCTGTCTTAGTGCCCTTCCACTGATGTGCCACCAGTGTGGCTGACAGGCCCAGCTGTGTCCTCCAATAGGTCTGTTCTGCAGTTCTTCTCACAGAGGCCCCTGCAGCCTCCCTGCTGCCAACACCTTCCCACGTACACCCACACAGTACAGTGCTTTTTTGGGATACGTTTAAAATGTAAAGTTCTTAATGCTCATAGAGCTGCACTTTAAAGAGTCTTAGGTAATACAACTGATGTGTAGGCAAACCAAATAGAGAATTCAGTATTATAACCTTTCTCTGCTGTTACATCCTGCCTTTTTCTCATGGGAGAGAAACAGTGTAGGACAGACCTGGATGAAAAATGAAACCCTGATCTGAAATTTCAAAGCTGTCCCGAATCTCCTCTGTTTCAAAGTTAATCTCTTTTATTCTGGTGTCTTTGGAGATTTTGTTGCGCTGGTTTTAAAAAGTGTCACAGAAAATTTTCAGGTGAGGAAACCCAGTTTTTAGTGAAGTGAAATATTGCATAACTATTTGGATAAATTTCATAGTGTTTCTGTTCATAAAAATACTCTCTTAGGTACTTTTTATGGGAAAAAAAAGCACTCAAGTTTTCAAAGCATGGATCAACTATTTGCAAAACTTTTCAATATGAGGAGGAATATATTTGTGGAAGCAATAAGATTCACATTGCTTTTTTTTTTTTTGGTCCATCTCCAATGTGATCCAGACCCTGAGAGATAATACGGCATCCAACACTGTGCAAGTCAGAGCAGTGTGCGTGGCTCTGTGTCCTAACCTCAGCCCACAAAGAGAGCATGAGCATCTTAGTGCTAGAGAAGCCTGGCCCTGGTTACTCACAGGGAATGTCCTCCAGATTGAGGAGAAATGTTTCACCAGCAGGCAGGCAGTCCAAATGCTTTCAGTGCATTTTGCAGCACCTTGACCTCCATTAGCTTCCCGCTGAAGTGAGCAGCAGGTAGCATTTCTCCTCCTTCATAAGAGGAGGCTTCATTTTGTCCCTGGATGTGAGTTGCTCCCTGCATTGTGGTGGTAAATGATCTTCTGGATCACTTCACTGAAACTTCGTAATAATACTGAGGTACTTTCTGTCCTGCAAAATACTTCATATCTTCAAGGAGGTCCCACAGCAATGGCAGAACCCCGCATCTAAGTGATTTTTTAGATTTCTGCTGACAGTGACTCCTCTGTAAGTCCACAGGAGCCTACTTGAGCCTCATGTAGCCTGCAGATACATGAGAATGAACACTGGGCCTATTTAAATTAATTTCTATGAAACCAAGCCCAAAGCAGTTATCCTGGAAAACTGTACAATTCCAAAAGAAAAATTAGAAACAGGTTGATTTTGACAATAAGGTATTGTCCTGCAAATGATATGGGTAGTCTATATGATTATCCTTAAATGATACAGTTAATCTGGATAGGTTCACGCTGGAGAAATAGGAGAATGAGGTCTGCACTATGGTGCATTGATGTCAGGATATGAACATCTCAGCTTTGGAGAGCTGTGGTCCATACTAAAAGCAATTAAAAACCTCTGCCTTCAAAAATTCAGTCTATGAAATAGCAGTACTGGTTCGGAGCCTTTTTTTTAAATTATTATTTTTCAGTCTTACTCATCATCTCTGGCTTCAGGCTTGGTTACAAATCTCAACTTACTATGAATTGGCTTTAATTTTCTGAATAGTCATATTCATTTAGCCACAATGCTGCAAAATAAGAAGGAGAATGTCAAGAAAAGTAATTCCTGAAGGTAAACTAATGGCATGTATACAGACAATTAAACTTACAAGGAGATGCACATGGTGCAGGCTTACTCTTGCCAAAGTTTCACAAGCAGGCACTTCCAGATTCTGGACAAAAAGAGTTGCACCATGCTGTGTCAATCTGTCTGTGTCTGAGGCTGACTGTCTCTTGGAGGTATGGTTATTCTTCAATATCAGGAGCTTTCCTCAGGCAGAAGTACTATGCAACATATTGTGCGTTGCTGTGCCTTGCTTAGAGTGTTTAGGGCTAAACGCAGCTCTGGCAGGAAAATTAATGTGTCCCTTTTCTGCTTTATTTTATTTTAATTAAGAGAAGTAGTAAAGTTGTTCAGAGAGACTCGCATCCAAAATACGAAATGCAGAAATCCAAATGAACCCACTTCTATATACTCACAATCAATTTGTTACATGCCTAAGTGATAAAATACCTAACGGAAGAATGTTGCACAGTGCTGTCCTGGATGAACTGGAGAAGGATGTTGTGAAGATATTTGTATTTACAAAATCATTTCTCCTTCTAAATAAGATTTGCTGGCTTCAAATTTTAGGAAAGCACATGAACTTGGGGTGTTTATCTAGACTCTGTGAGATCTTTGACTTCAGTCCATTACTGAGAATACACAGACCTATGTATATGCAGACCTTGTGGTCTAGCGGTTGGCAACCCTGCCCACAGCAGGGGGGTTGAAACTAGATGAGCTTTAAGGTCCTATTCAACTCAGGCCATTCTATGATTCAATGCATGTATATGTGCATGTTTGTATATGTTTATGAACAAAGTAACGTAAACCAGTTTCACACTGCAACAACCTGCCGTTGTTGGCTTCATCTGAGTACACATCTGAAGTGGGGAAAGAACATTATCCCATCTTTACGTATTAAATATATGCTCAGTAATTTCCCTCATATCTCTTAAGAAACCTTTGGCGAAGGAATTAGACCCGTTACTCACCAGTCTCAGGCTACAGCTATAGCTGCAACCGCTGACCTGAATGATGGACACAGTGCAGTAGTCTTCAATTTTTCTTAAATTTATTCATCATTTTCTTCCCACCTCTGATAGCTGTGTGTGACAAAATTCCATGATAGCCAACATGGTTGATATTTTTTCTCCAGAAATTGCTACAATTTCACGTATCCTGACTCAGACAGCCTTAGTTACTCAGACAGTTTGAGATCTCTGGAAAATTTGCACCCATGTGCACGTGAGATCTGACTACAGTAGGGACTGAGGATCTGGTGCTTATCTTTTATCTTGTTGTTCCTAGAACAGAGAGTAGGAAAATTCATCTGTGTTCCCTCAGCAATATATCTAATGCAGTCTTGGGAGCAAACACCTCATTAGGATCACTGATGTTTGCTACCTAGAACTGAACTGTTTAGGGATAAGTTTGCCTCTTAGCTGAACTAGTGAGAGTGTAAGAGATGGTCTTTTCTAGCTTGTCCAGTGTGCAAGTCATCTTCACACGTGCATGTCAACATGACAGGACTAAACAAATCAAGGAAATGCAATGTGTATTCCTAATGATGGAATCATGCTTAAATTCCATTAATGCAATAAATCTAATACCAAGTAAAGTAGCTATAAACTGTGATAGATATAGCATTTAGTCAGATTGTTTGGATAGGCTACTAGGAAGTATCATACATAGTAAAAATAAATGTCAAGTATGCTTCACAGATAATAAAGACTTTATTGGATAAGCTATAGCTAATTTTCTCATGAGATATGTCATCACCATTCTATCTAATTTAATCTAGAATTGCTGTAATACATGATCATGCTGTAGACATCAGAAACTCTGTATCAGGTATTATGACACCGTAACTCTTCCTTTCTGAATGCCATTTCTTAGTTTCTCTTCAATCTGAATTTAAAGCGTGACTTGAGAAAATATTAATCATTTCCCTGTTTAACTGCCTTGTTTGGAAAATGAGTAGGGGGTGTAGAAAAGAGAAAAGAAACTTTGTATTACTGTAATCTTTCCTCATTTTATATCATTGTCTATCAGGATGCATAAAGCTGTGACCACTGTGATGAATATGAATCTAGAATATTTGAGATCACACAGCTTTTCTTCTGTTTATCTAGATAGAAAAAAGAAGAGTTGAAGAGAATCCTTAAAGATGCAGTCTAGCACTGAGTCCTTCAGAACAGCATGTTTTTGTCAATATTTCTTATTCCTTCTGTACATTCTACTTGCATGAGAGATAGCCCAAACATCAGTAAAACTGATTATGCAGGGAAGAACAGCACATATAAGCAAAGGTGTAGGATGATATCAGTGATGATCAGTCATTATCCAAAGCCCAGAAAGGCGATGACAGGGCCCTTGCATTGGTCCTTGTAAGAACAAAAATCCTGGTAATTTGTATCCTTAGGAAAAAATAGGGAATGTTAACTATTTCTTGTCATATTTCATGTCTTTTAAAATATTTTTCTCTTGCATGTGTACCTATCAATTTTAACTTTTTCAGGGATATGTAGCTGGAAATAGATCCTATGCAGGCAGCAATGTATTTGCGATCCTGTCTGTGAAAGATAAGTGACTGTAAGCAACTGAAGTGCTTTCAGCTCTGGTGCATGGATTAGGGAACACGTACACATCCTGGTAGTGTAAATGAGTGTCTTTCCCTTCACTTTTTTGTCGTATAACAGCAAGACTTTGTCTTTTCACAAATGTTGAAAAGCACAGCTGAACACAAATGAACCACAGTCAGTCCTCGTCCCATTTTTGTTTTGAATGAAGTCTGGCAATTGTCTGGCATATGCCACACTTTATTAATTACAGGCATGTGTCTGTTCTTAGGTGCATTCTGATGCAAGTCATTAGAGGGCTGGAAAATCACTGCATCCTCTGACAGAGCTTTAATGCCTAGATATTTATGATGAAAACCAGAACTGACAAAAAAAGATGTAATGCTTAGTCTTCAGTTTGTCCTTCAAATACTTTTACTAACATGGGTGCTCTGTACAGAACACCAAAAAACCAGCCAAAATCCCTTTTCTTTTCAGATTAAACCTTCTCTTTTCCTTTCGAATGACTGAAACATCTTTTTAGAACCCTTAATTCTTGTTTGCAGATGGGATGTGTCATACTTTCATCCGTTTCCTTACTCCTTGTATTTGTGACAAAACTGCCTTGAAGCAGCTAGTTGTCAGGGGAGGGCTGGACATGCCCATGGCATGGAGGCACACGATATTACGAGGACAAAGCCTAGTTCTTCAGAAGAACCTTTTCTCTTTTGCTGTCTGACATGCCCTCTTTTAATGCTGCCCTCAGTGAGGCTGCTAAACCTGCAATAACATCCAGTCAAAAGTTAATGGCTGTAGTCAGCTTCGTTTGGGTTTTGCAGCACGAGTAGGAGTGCCACTACCTTATCTGTGGTCCAGGGCAATGGAATCTTCCTGTCCTGCTTTTGTGGGAATGGGGTAGGAACCACTCAAGGAGGAAACTGCTACCTGATTTCTCTGGCATTTCATTCAGTAGAGTTATCTCCAGCACTGGGTTGCTCCGCAGGTAGGAAGTATCTTCAGGAGAGGAGGCCAAGGGTGTTGAGGCTGGTTCAGCTGGCAGACTGTCCCTGAGGCTGCCACAGCCAGCTCTGGGCAGAAAATCAGGGAAGAGAAGGCAACTTGTGAAGCTACCAGCTGGCTCAGGTCTCTTGGTCACGTATGAAAAAAAAACAGAGCTTCAGTTCTGGCATAAGGAGATGAGCCTTTTTTAACCCATTCTGAGTGGGGGTTCAGCATCTTAAAAATAGTCGCTGCAGCTGCGTGCCGCAAACCTGGAAGTAGGAGGAATGCTGAGCAGATTGGGAGCAGTGTCTTACTGAGGCAGTATCTCCCCACTGCCTTTCACCATCCCGGGGACGCCTTCTGCAGAGGCCACAACAGGGCCCTGCAGATGGGCCGGGGTTCAGGGGAGTGCAGGAGCAATGTGTCTGAGGGAAGTACGAAGATGGTACCGAGAATTAACAGCATACTGAATAGAGCTCTCAATTATTCATCGAGAGACTACTTCTATTCCTTTTTGGCTTTATACTTAGAAGTGTAACCATGCGTTTGCTACAGATTTTATGGATTAGAAAATCATAGGATTAGCCAGTCCATAAGTTTATCCTGATGTATATTAAGTAACTCATCGAAAAAAAAAAAGGATGCTTCATATATTGGAAATGAATAATTAATTTTGTTTTCCTGCTTTAAAAAAATATATAATCCCTGAGGTGCTTTTCTGTTTTCTGCTGAAGCTGAATTTTTTTAGTCCTCTGACAATGTCTTACACCCTCCAATATGTCTTGTTTCTATGGAGACACCAATGAACTGCTGCTCGCGTTCTTTTGCATATCACAATATGAGATTGCTTCAGAATTTTCCCAACGCTTCACTCACTTCCCTTTTAATTAGAAATTAATCAGTAGATTCAGTGCTCTTGTGTCATGCACTCACACATACATGCACAGACACATGTGAAGCCTGTGAGCCTGCCTGTAAACGCAATGTGTGCTTCCAAAGTTTTATTTTACAGAGCAGCATGTTTTGTCTTGGGGCTCATAAGACTGTAATTCAAGCTGTATTGGATAGCAAGGGTGGAAGATGGATATGTTGCATGCAGTAGACTAGATGGGAGGAGGCTGTGACACTCCATGCTTTTTAAGGCCAGGAAGGAAATGTGGAATTCTGGCATGACCTTAAAGCAAATGGTTGGGATCTTTTACTTTTATTCCCTTAATACGATGTGAGCTGTCATTTAGCCCCATTGAACTCTTTTGAATGTTATGTGAAACTTGCCTCCGTGCCTCACGTACCAAATGGAGAATTACTGCCTAGTGGTTCTTTATATTTAATTCTCCAAACCGTGTTCTCCCTCCCCAGCATGCACGTGGCTCCTCTTCAGGAGAGCAGCCAGTAAACATGTGGGGCAGAACACAGTGCACAGAGTGTAAGAAAAAAAAACAACGAACAACAAAGTAAATTACATTGTTTCTATTGAAAATATTCTACGAAGTAAACAGTATTTTTAATTATCAAGAATGAGTGAGACTGAAGTGACACCAGACTGGAAGCTGCATGCTACTGTTAGTGAGCTCTTTGAAGTCACTAACAGTCCTCTTCCTACTGCATTGTAAGAAGAGGGGATTATTTTTTTCTCCCCAGTTAAATTCCACAGGTGAAATTGCACCAGACTTTGCTGTTACCATGAGATCTTTGTTACTGGTTTATATCATAGCAAAATAAATGTCTAGCAGTAATTCAAAATAGCATTAGCAGAGGCCTCATAAGTGGTGAATGTTTATACACACCACGTGATGATGGCAACAGATGATGTCTAACGCTCAGGTTATGTACGTGTGTGCTGAGATGTACGCTGAGAAACTTTTTTCATGTTTTCTTTGTGCTGCACAGCTGTCCATCTCCTCCTGCTGTCTTGTACTTTGTGGTCTACTCTAGACAAAGAATACATTTGTCTTCCATTTTTTTGCAGCTTCTTGTGAATTACTGACATTGAAGTGTAGTTCTTAAATTCTACAGCAGTCAGTGATCCAATGAAATCAGAGTTTTCAAGGTATGCTGCTGGCTGGTATTTCTAGCCAACAGGTTCACATATGTAGTTATACATACATACACATATGTACATATATGTGTATACATACACATGTAAATGTTTGCCTTTTGTTACACTTCTTGCTTTCAAACTGAGAAGAAAAAAAATCAAACCTTTTTAATGAGATTTCATAAAGAACGCTTGAACTCCATGAGCATATATTGTATTCTTGATTTATTTTAACTATTCAGTATTTTTGTTAACATATGCAGAGAGCAAGGTTTAACCTCTAAATGGACCAAAGAGCAGTACTGCTTTCTCAAGAATAATTATGTAGCTATGCAAGCTAGCACATAACGGTTAAATATATCCTTGCTTTTGACAGAAGCTAGTGGAGCTGGAACAGAGATGAACATAGCTTATTAAATATAGCTCTTATGAAGACTGCTCTATAATTACTGTGATTTTTCTTTGTATCATTATGATCATAGGCTGATCGAAAACAATGAATCCTGTGCTTTCAAGAGGCTAAGAACTATTCAACCATATAAAGAGATCATACCTAAAGTAACAGCCCTGTTAGTTTTCTTTGACTAGTCTATGTAAATAATGCACTCTAAAGGTTACATAGGTCCTTCCCCTGATGGCCCCTCTCCCACTGATAAGAGTTTAAAACTGAGAGAAGAATGCTCTGAGCAGGACCAAGAACACTTTGTTCCAAAAATCTCATACATATCCATGAGCAAATATTTTGTTACTCTCTTTAATTGAGACCAGCATTCAATGTATAAAAAGGGATCTGCTGATTTTTTTTGCATGTCTGGAAGTGGTTTTTGAGCTGAAATCTTCTGAACGAAGTGACCTATATACCCAAAATGTTATGAGAATGAAAATGCCCAGTTGTCCTTTGCTATCATCTCTGACACTCCAACACATCCAAAATAGATCCAGGGACCTGGATTCAAATATTTTCCATCTTTTCTAACCCTTGAAAGACTTCCATGCTTTCTGAGTTTGAATGGAGAGCAAATAGCAAGGATATGTTCCTGTGGTCTAGATTATTTCTTGTTTCCTCTGGTCTGTGTTGGTGGGACTGGGGAGACAGCAGACCCCGATTCTGCTGTGGGCAGGAGAGGGAAATGTGAGCTTTTCAGCAAAGACATTGCCCAGTGCAAAGGTCCATTGTTTTCAGGAGTGCCTTTGCCTGTGAAGCTTTTCCCTTTGTACATTTACTGATAATTAACATTTGAGGTGCCAGAATTCTGGCACTTAAAATTTTGGCCGCTAGCTTCTACCTAGTAATAAAAAATAATGAGTTTATTTTCCTGTTTTAGATTTCAGGCCGTTTAGGTGCATCAAAAAACATATAGTATTAATTTCAGACTTTCAGTATGAAAAAAGAAGGGCTTGAGAACAATCAGTTATTCTGAAGACAAAGTTTGAGGGTAAGATGTGCTGTTATTTACTGCTGAGCTCATAGAGCTGACGTGAAGACAGGGATGGGCATGTGTGAGATCAAGGCTGGGTATGCTGCCTTTTCATGTAACCACGCGACAATTCCTTCCCTGAACCAATCCAGCTTTGTATTAAAGACATTAGTTCCGTTGCCTTGGCTACGTGTACTGGAAGGCTTATCTGGAGCCTCACGTTCCTGATGGTTGTTATATACCTTCTCATTTCTAGCCTAATTTATTCTCAGTTAGTCTGTTTGCAGACAACAACCAGTGTTAGGTAAAATCAGTCCTTCCTTCTCTGTGTTTATCTGTTTTTAATGTTTAACAGAGAGACACCACTCATGCTTCCCCTAATTACACTGCAAATGTACTTGGAAATGTTTGTCCGCTGTACATTCATATATATTCACACTATCTGTGTCTATTAAAATATATATATATTCTATTTAATATTGTTTGTTAGCATGTATGCATCTGCACAGTTTTTGAGCAAGTTAAATTGTTTTATCAATTGCATGGAGTTAATTCAAATATTTCAAATCCGTAAGGGTAACTATGGTATGAAGCACTGAGTGTGATGAGATTAAATAGAAAGGAGAACTGAAGTAAGCAGCCTAAATCCCATTCTGAACCCAATCCAAACATTCCTGTAGGTTCGGTTTAAACAAGAGCACTTACATAAACAGTCAGCTTTTCCATGCCAAGGTTTCCCAAACAGCTTCTTGGTAAGGCCACAATTAAATAACAGTCAATTCTACAAATAATACCTTATTGAAAGTAATTAAAAGGAATGATTTTTAGAAACAGCCTTGTAGGCCTTGCTACAGAAAACCTGGCTGATGGCACATCCCAATAGTCCGACACAGTACCATAACAATTGGTCTCTGTTTCAATCTTATTTAACAAATTCATTAATAGTATTAAAGAAAGCAAGTGAACAGCATGTTAATGAAGTCAGCAGATGATGTAAACAGCAGGAAACAGAAATTAGAAGATACTTAGAGATTAGAAACATGAGCAAGAGGCGTTATCAATGTATCATAATCAGATTGAGAAGGAGTAGAAGCTAATGCATCTGGGATAAATTAATTCAGAACTGATTTTACATAGTCAATGCATATTAAGTATGCAGAAATATACATGCTAGATTATGCTAAAGCTAAAGAAAGGACCAGTTTGTGATCAAAAAGGCAATACTGTCTTTGGAACACTGTGTAGATAGTGTCAAAGAGCAGACAAGTAATTGCTGAATTACAGACAGCAGCAAATAAGAATCGGTGGTTGAGGAGACTGATTTAAGAGGAAAGAGTGAAATGTAATGACTTTGACTAAGCACGGTATGGAGAGGAAGACTAAAATAATCTGCAGCCTTGAAATATCAGTAACATTTAAGCAAAGTATTATTTTTTTTAGCATTGCCAATAATTTGATATCATTTCAGGAAAATATTCTTTTATTAGGCGAAAGAAACCTGTTGCCATATTACATTAATAATTAAAAAATAAATACCTTGAGGCTGTAAAGACAGTGTAGTGCCAGTAAATGAAAACCTAAAGTAGGCTGCGGGCTACTGCTCACTAGCACCTGGAAATGCTGAATGTCTTCAGCATGCCTCAGTGTGAACATGCATTGCAGAGGCCCTAGATCATCTAACCTGTTATTTATTATTTTTTTTTTCTTCTCCTACAATACCCAGTTCATAAGAGAGGAGACTTCCCAAGTGCTCCATTCAGTGAGCCCAATCCCACACAAGCTCTAAAATACTTCCCCATTGTGGTGACGTGCATGCAGGCAGACTGACAGCCACCTCCTCCAGTTAGGACATGCAATCATCAATACCTTTTTGAGCTCACTGAAAATATGATTAACCCAAGTCTCATCGCATACACTGTCAAATGCCACTTGGTGAGTCTTGCTCCCATTCCAGCTGGAGATGGGCCCACACTAGAATTTGGGAATCTGGTTTTCATGTTCCGAAACTGAACAAAGAGTCTCATTTCTAGCCTCAGTCTCCTAAGCTGCAGTCATGTCTGTAAGTAAAATGCTGAAACACTAGTTGTCTGGGAAAAGTAAATGAGTGATGATTTTAAGTGAGATGCTGTGGCTACTCAGTGCAGTAGCTGCAAGTTTTTTGGTGCTGTTCCCAGAAATGCTTCAACCATGGTGAGGAGCTCAATTCTCTAATTAAAAAAAAAAATTGTATCA
>JANHGO010000037.1:28770145-28817663 GCA_024606505.1 Aquila spilogaster
TACAGGGGTTGTATAAGTTAAGTTTTGATCAGAGACCACATGCCAGCAGCTGAATAGTAAAGTCTGGTGCACTTAAATGCTCATTTATTACTGGGATGTTTGTTGCTATACTGCCAGGAGCCTGCCAGAGATGCGACAGAATAAAAATATTGCTGATTAATATGACTGTGCTTGTGTTGTAACACCATGTGATGCTAAAGACTTTGTCACGGATTAATTCAGAAAGGAAGGGAACAGAAATCTGGAAAAAGTAGAGGCAGGTGTAAGGAGGTTCTGCACAGCTGTATCAGCTGGGCAGAGTGGGGAGATGTTCTTGCAGCCCCAGTACTTACTGCATATAAAGACCAGGTTATTTGCAGTATTTTTATCTTTGAAGGTTGGGAACGGGGTAGGGCAAGAGTGTGACAGCTGCCGTAATGGGAGAGACCAGAGCTCTCATTAGTTGATGGTGAAGAACAATAATACAGGCGAGGGGGTTTGTAGGGAGTGCTGCCGCCTTCCTCTCTGATCCTTATCCACCTTCTGCTGTGCCTGGTCCTCTCAGGCTGGAGGTCATACTGTGTTTAAAAGCTTCTGATATCTCAATTGTTCATGAATTTATCCAGTCTTGTTTTTTAACCTGTTTACAGCATGGATTTCAAAAACATGTTATGGAAATGGGTTCTGTAAAATAATCACATTGACTTTGTTTTAAGCCTCCTGTTTGAGGATTTTATGGATTGCCTCAAGTGTTTTTACTGTGAAAAGTGAATAGTATATCTCACAGAGATGCTTATCACAGCCTCCTTAAGCTGTCTAATTATAGGCTGAAAACTTGTGGTCTGCTTAGATTCCCCTCTATTCTATATGCCTGGTCATCCTTGTCCCTCCCTGTACGTTTTCTAGCTATGCTATATTTCTTCAGTGTTTCAGATGAAAATGTTAGCGGTTTGCTGCCTTCCGAGGACATGTATGTCTAATGACTATCTCCCCTTGCTTGCTCTCACCATTCAGCCTTCCTTAACTTTTCTAAATACTTTTTTCAGAGTTGAACTGAACGCTTAAATATTTCTACAGATAGCAGTTACATAAATATATGCATGGCAGCTGTACACTTCAAGATGAATATATTATGGATGAAGAGCTTGAATTTGTACTATTTTTATTCAGGCACATCCTGAGAATTTAGTATCAAATGGCCTAATTCTGCTCTAACTGACACTAAAGCTGGTGAATTAAACCAGGAACTCCTACCGGACTCCGTAGGATCAGGACTTGTCCTGCCTGCTAGAGAACAGAGCTCGACACCACTTTCAGAAACATTCTGATTTGTGGATGAAGCTAGATATTAAGAAGCGCAATCTTTTATCTTTTGTAGGAGGGGAAACTTGGGAGAGAGGTAACCACAACTGTTCAGCGGATCCGATTGTAGGATTGAGGAGAGCTAGAGGGTGGTGATGGCTGAGCAACAAGAGCTGTGAGGAGTAGGCACGGAGAGCTAGCTGGCAGCCGGAGAGCGAGGGGAGGGAGAACAGAGCCCCGCAGGCAGGCAGCAGCTGCAGTTGCAGACCCCCAAGGGCAGTGGGGGTGCCGCTACCTTAGTCAGATACTCTGATGTCAGAGTTTCTTCAGACATCCAAAAAGCCTTGGGCACCTATGAATGGGAATTTTGCATCCTAAGGCACCTGTGCAATTTTCAGCCTTGAGGTGACTCAACAGAAATAAAGGGCAAGGTAGAAGTTATGCTTAAGGACAGACTAGACGGCTGATGACTCTAGCGGTCTTTATTTTGTTCTGTATAGATTAATGGAAAGCATTTTTCTCAGACATTTGGAAACCATGACCTATATTTTAAACAGAGTCTTAAATAAATAATTAATATGGCTATTTAATCACAACTCCATCACCAGAGAAAATTACCCAACCAAGGAATTAATCATAATGATATCCTTCCCAGTACCTGGCATGTGTTCGTGTTCTCTCCCTTCTGTGGACATTTTGAACAGCAAGGGATCCCTTTTAAGTTGATACAGTGTAGTATGGGACTAGAAGAAAAAAATTGATGTTTAAAAGAGGTTCTATATAGAAATATAGAAAATTAGCTGGTTTGGCCATTTTCTTAAGGTCAGATGCCTTTGCTCATTGCTAATGCAACAAATAGAAGTAGGAGCACAACCCAGGTTGCTGAAAACTCCATATGTAAAAATGAACCATTTACTTGAAAACTAGCAGCAGCCCATACAAGTTGATGTGTTGGTATTAATACATCATTTACCAGGTGTGTTGCATCAGCTTCGCTTCACAACTGACGTAAGACTTAGAGTGCCATGAAGAAATTCAGGCTGGCATTAATAAAGCTATGCACGGCAGCACTTCAGGAAGAAAAGCTGCCTCTTATGCTGCTTATTTGAGGATTTATCCAAACGTGCAAACAGAGTGAATCTAGCCAACTAATAGCAAACTGGAGTAACAAACAACAAATGCACTCTTCCATCATGTGTCACTATGAGCCTTGCTATATCATCTGACTGCCCCCTCTAGACAGGCAATGCCTCTCTGACTTACACGGGGCAAGTCTTCGTAATGCTTCAACACTTCTTTCACTGCAGTGTTCACCCAGCTGCAGCTGGATCAGATTGAATGGAAACTAAACGTTGTCAGCAATTTAGGGACTCTTTCACGTGAGTTTTGCCAACAGTTCTGCTGGTAACTGGGAATACTAAAGGCTTTCTCACTCCGTGGTATCCATCTTTGCCAAATTCTGTCCCTTTCCCTTCTCTCAGGCTGTGCCAGCAGTGCACCTTCTCCCTCTTACGATGTGTGACCTGTCCCTTGCACTAAGCATCCCTAGATGCCTCATTTTTTCACTTTCCACACAGTCCGTATTCCTCCATGGTCATTAGGGCTACAAAATAGATAAATATGCAGGGTGGTGGAGAAAAGGACTGAAGGCAAATCCTTTTCCTTTTAGAAAGTGATCCAGACTGGCAGAGGATGGCTCCAGTATTTGGTCCCCACCTGTGCCATGTAGAAGGCATAGCAGAGAACATTTCACCCAAGGTAGAAAGGTTTAAATGCCGAGTAGATTGGACAAAGCAAGCATCATTTCTTGCTATCTTCTTCCTTCTGAGGTGCTCCAGCCAAAAAAAAAAGGCAAGATCCTCTATCCTCCACAGTCATTTATATCCCTGCGGGAAATGCCTCCCTCTCCTGAGGCAGCCCTTCCCCTTTCCCCAGTAGTGCCGTTCTGGTCAAGGACACCATGTGAGCACAGCTCTGTAGTCACAGCAGCTGTTAGAAACCCACAAAGTTCCCGAAGTGAGCTTCATCCCCTTGCTTTTCATCACTGCTATGAACACAGACAGAAATAAAACCAGGTCCCTTAAATATGTTCATTTTAGTTTCTGAAGACATTATTTAAATATTACTGTATAACAAAGTGTATTAAAAGTGTTCAATCTTCACTAGATTTTTTTTCTTGTCCTTGCACATTCAGAGGCATTGTTCAATGCAAATATCACCCATGGTTCCTTGTTCTGGCAGTGCTCAGGCACAACGTGTTCCACTGTTCGGTCTGCTTTGCTTCCTGGCTATAGGACTTTTTCTTTTTCCTTGAAAGAGTGTAAAGTTAGAATAGAAGGGGAAGCACGAAATACTGAAAACTGTTTACTACCTCTTAGAATGCTACTAATAATTTTTATTTTTACAGAATAAATGTTTCTGAAATCAAGGAAGATGCTTTCGCACAAAATTGGAGATGAGCTTTGCCAAATTTCTCAGCAGATGAAATAACAAGTGTTTTAAATAATAGCTTTCATGTATCCAAGAGGGGTTAAACATTTAGGTATACACTGACTTCCAGATTTGGGGGAAATGTACTGTTAGATAGGATAGAAGAAGGAATCTGCTCTTGGTTTGAATCAGTGAAGCAGTATTGGTTGCCTGGAATAAGGAAGGAGTTGACTTTTGGGATAGTTTCCTTCTCCTTCAGTGTAGCTAAGCATGCTCGGGTAGGCCAGAAGAAACCGCAAACTGCTTCTACAAAGGTAAACTGTGTAGTGAAGCAGGAGAAAAATACTTTGATGGAAAAACAGCTCATGCATTATTATTTTAGGCTTCTATAGGTGGAATAATAAAGCAGTACTGAAATACCTTTCTGACCATGCAGTGACCTCTAAACTTTAGGTACAAAACTGGGTTATTTCAAACACTGGCCAATTATCTCAGTCCAGAGTGGCATTCAGTAAGAGAAGGATTAATCAAGAAAAGAAGGTGGACTGAATTTTCAGTTAAGAACCATCTTTAAAAGAAAATAGGTAGTGGGTATAAGCTTACTATATTATTACCATCTTTATTTAAAGAAATTGCCTAGACTGGAAAAGTTTTTTCCATGCCAACATTTGCCCCAGAAAGCTGTCTTGCGAATGCAACGATAGCACTAACTTTGGCATAGAGTAAAGTCTAATATTATCAGGCAAGAAATATTATACTGACCTCCAGCGTCAAAGTTGTCTGAGCTCCTACCTGTTCAGTTCTTTTCTGGGAACACAATCATGATTTGAGCTTTTATGCTGGGAGTGCATGTTCAGCAGATGCTTTAAAGTGGAATTATTTCATAAAATCACAGAAATAGTTGAGTTTGGAAGGCATCCCTGGAGATTTTCCAGTCAAAGCCCGCTTGCTTGGAGCAGGGTCCTGAGTGGGTTGCTCACAACACTGTCCATGTCAGTCGGTTTTGTGTGTCTCTAAGCGTGGGGACTCCACAGCCTCTCTGGGCAACATACTCCAGTGTTTGACCAGCCTCACAGTGAAAAAGCTTTTTCTAAGTGGAATTTCCTGTATTTCAATTTGTGCCTATTGCCTCTTGTCCTGTCACTTGATACCACTGAGAAGAGTATAACAGAGGGACAGTTATTAATTTGTAAACTGTAGAAAAGTGTATTACTTATGAAACAAACAGAAGAACATAGAAAAAATAAAATTATCATTATTGTCATTACTCTATTCTTTACTTTAAACCTGGATCAATAGTCTCTAAAAAAAAAAAGAAGAGCAGCACACTGGAATTAGCAGAAAATAGATGTGAGGAAAAATCTGAATTTGATGCTTTTCTTACCTCTCTGTGCCTTTCCAAAGAGGGGTCAAATAAATCCTTCACATTCAGAGTGCTCTCTGAACAAGTTCAATGCATCCAGATCGCTCAGTTGAATTCAATGCCATTCTAAACCAACTAACTTAAAAGACTGAAAATCAGGTACTGTGTTATTTTGGACTGCAGCAGTATTTATCCTTTGTTTCAGAATAGTTTAGGAGCTGGATTGTCCCAGTAGCTTTGTTAGAGTAGTAACAATTGCCTATATCACCATGCTTTGATCAGTAATATATCTTGCTGGAAGAGGGTAAAGTGCTCATTCTTTCTTGGAAGTTAAGTATGGAAGATGAAGATCTAGGGCAAAAGCCTTCAGGTGTGGCTTATGGCCCAGGAAGTTATTCCCATCATGATCCAGGTTGATATTTAGAGCAAAGCATGAAGGCAATCACAGTGCATTATTTACACAGTATTAATGCCTATAAATGAGTGAAGATTTTGACTGTCCTCTGGTGCCCATTCATAATACATGCTTTACTGGGGAAATCTATTCAGAATCACATTTATTATTCTTGACAATAACCTCTTTTCTCCACCATCTATTATGAAAAACAGCCAACAGTTTTTGTTACTGTAATTCACAAGCTTAGGTCATTCTACAGGGCTATATATAGTGCAAAGGATAAATATCCAGCATGGTTTCTTTCATTGCTGTGAGCATTTTAGCAGCTGCCAGTGTTTTCATCAGAGTAGTGCTAAATAATACTTCACATATGTGGATGGCTTGCTGCCATTATATCATAATCCAGTGATCTGTGAGTATAAAAGTGCATATATGAGTGGGTTCGAGAGCTGTCTATAAGAAACTACTTTATTTAACAGATTAATAATTTCTTATTATTTGAAGAAGAATTTAAGGTAATCCCATGCTCATACAATGGGGTGAAGATAGAGAATAGCCAATATTTATTCCAGGTAACTTTCAGAGCTTTGCTTAAGGTGGCAGAGGTAATAGCTGGTTGCTGTTGTCTCCCTTTACTGTCTGTGAGAGAGAGAGGTTTAACTGTCTCTCCCCAGTGGCTGTAAGGGGAGGGAATATTTCCAGCTTCCATTTTATGGAAATGCTCATGGTTGGTTAGGTGGAAAGAACTGAAGTTCTGTAAGAAACCAATATTCTTGATAACTGCATTAACAGATATACTCATGTCACTCTACAAAACTTTCTGAATGGAGAAGTGAGGTGTGAGTTAACTACAAAAAAATCTGTTCATCCGGTTGTAATTCCACAGAATGTTAACACTGTCCTGATGCCAGGTGTAAGGAAAGTTATTGTTCTGCTCTGTTTGACAGCAATTTAGAGTTGCAAAGATATGTAAGGCTATTATTAAGAAGAAATCTCTGGAAACTAAAATGGTTTAAGGTTTTAAGAATTATCTGTTGTTGCAATACCACTACCACCACAAATGATAAAATTTATTTTTCTCTAGTAACTATTAGTACTTTATAAAACAAGTAAGGGAAGATGAGGCACTCTCTTCCTCTACAAGTATTGTTTTAGCTTGATTTTTAGGGACATGAGTCTTTTTTGATCTTGAATTTATCTCTTTCACTACACTGCACAAGTTATGCTTCATAATTGTGTTCATCCTGTTTTTCTGAACATAATTTTTCTGTCACTATGCTACTGCCAGTGAGTATAATAGAAGTCCTTTTCATGTATGTCTTTGTTTGACTGATAAATTATTTGGATAATATAAATGAGATCACAAGGAATTTTTTTTATATTTTTGTGTATTTATCTTTGCAGGTGTACATGTATTAATGTCAGATGTATTCTGACTCATTCACATCCATTCTGAAAAGCTTGTTTCCTGATTCAAATCTATATTGATATATATCAATGCGGCAAAATGGCAGCAACATGTATTTTGAGCTGTTTTACAAAGCCAAGAATCTAAAATGACTGAATTAGATCAAATTATCAGAAATTAATTCTATTAATACATCTACTAAAATATAACTTTGAATTGCATGTTTTTGTATGGGAACACATTTTTGTGAGTCTGTCTGTCATGGAATCACTGAGCAACAGTTTACGATGGCTACATCCTATAAGCTAATGCATCCTGAGATGGAAGCACTGACTCCAACTATGAATGCAATTAAATACAAAATGCCTGGAAGTTAAATGTTCTCTTGTCAAAATAAATGCTAAACCCCATGCTGAAAACCCAAGGGCATGATGACAAGGACTGACATATCATACTAAGGCTCATTTCTGTAGATTAATTTCTCTTATTCATTCTGGGGTAACTTGCATCTTACTGAAACTTTTGAACTTTGGTGAAAGAGGTGGGTTAAGAGGATAAGCTAAAAAATAAGACCATATTTCTTTCCTGATTTTTGGAGGAATATCTCTACATGATTTTTTAGTTACGGTTGTCACAACTAGACAGGTCTTTTTAATTTGTTATACAGTATGTTTTAAGTCTGTAATAGTAAACAATATATCGCTTTCCCCTCCCCCCATTAATATCTTTCATTTTTTTCCTAAACTGCAAAGCTAATTTTCTCTCAGGTGAACATTTCCCACTGGTTCCTTTATAGGTGGACTTTTGCTAGATAAAAATGTCTGTGGAAACAAAAGAATGGCTCATTCTAGCCGTGAAAGAATAGGAATTATCTGTGAGAGTGGGAAGTTTGAACACGTTTGGGTTTTTTTCAATGCTTTTTAGCATATTTTGCTAAAAAGCAGATGCTTCAAATGTGAAAGCCCAAAAACAGTCATGTGGCAGAAACTTGGAAGAACAGTAAAAGCTGTCAAAAGCTAGCAAAACTGTATGAAGTATACTTTTAAGCATAAGACGAAGAGTTCATTCTTTTCATGCTTTCTCAACGGTTTAGGCATGTCCTTGCTGGTCTATTCTTTAGAATTTTTAATCTATATTGGTTCAAAAATGGCAGTAGAAGACCACTGGAATATAATGGTTAGCAAACAACTTTTAATCCTGACATTCGTCATCTTTCCTTCCAATCTTACCAGAATTTGACTAGAACAATTGGCATAACGGGGGTGCAGCTTTAAAATAACATCATTGTAAAATATTCTTTAGAACAACTCCAAATAAAGAGGATGTCTATGGTAGACATAAACCAAGTATATGCAAGAGAGATTGCAAGCATGTAGTAGAGGGCTGATTAATAGGAGCATTAGATAAAATAAGCACTTAGGTTCAATGCTTCCAGATTTCTTGTAAAAATATAGACATATGGAAGGTAGGCAAAAGAATTCAGAATAAGGTTTTAAATAAAATCAAACCAAAGATGTATTACTGCATATGCTGTATAAGCATAGATGCTACTGGGAAAACAATTGCTTCATCATCATGGGTTCAGTCAGTCAAGGGATATTCTAGACAGTAAATCAGTGGAGTCTGTCATTACTGAGAGCTCATTATGAAACAATTGCAGAGGTTAGATGTAAAAACTTGTCATATGAGTTTAAGTGAAGAATAACTATTAACTTTTCAATATTCATCAAAAACACAAAGGCTATGTTTATATTTTCTAATATTTTTGAGTAAATGGCATTTTTATTAGTTATCATTCCTAAACAGCAGTGTAACAATTCAAGCAATAATTACAAAATGTTGATGACACTTCCTGAATACTGAACTGACCCTGCAGGACTGCATATATTTGCTCTGAAAGAAATATAGACTCATCAGTCTCAAAGGAAAGTGTATGCTGAGAATATGAAGATATGAGTTGACCAGTGGTGGAGCTTCAGAGATTAGGGGGACTTGATTTCAAAGGAGATAGACCAGCTGCAAATCTTGTCATTCACAGCTCAGAGAAAACGTAAACCATCTAATCATTCCCACTGCACTGCAGGAATTGTCACCCTTGTATGTTTTCATAATGCTTTATACAGTTTATGCAAAGGCATTTAAAGACTTCTGTAATTTTATATAGAGATTATTCTAAAGTCCAATAAATTTCACTGCTAGGTACGGCTTCCTAATAATCTTAAATTAATCATAGCTCAGCTACTCCAAGAAGGGGCAAACAGACAAAAAAAAGAGCAAATAAAAAATATCAGTAGACAAGTGACCTCTTACCTCCAACTGAAAAAAATGGAGGCACAACTTCATTGTACACCTCTATATACATTATTTTTCTTAGAAGTGGCATAAAGTTGAAAAGATTGATTCACTTTTATTCACAATAACGGTCCAGAAAAGGATGCGTTTCTTGACTAAAATTTTGGGAAATATGTACCTGTATCTTTCAGTGTAGCAGAATGTCACTGTACTAAATTCCACGGGTTGGTGCTCTTGTGTTCTCATGTGTCCAGTGTGGTGTCTGTGCTACTAAGAGTCTTAGGTTTGTCTTACAGTTTAGGATTACCAGGGCAAAAATTTTTGTGTATTAATGGCAATATGCACTTTCCAGTTCTCTAAAATTTGTTGTATTCTGTGTCAGGTTTCCTTACAATCACCAGTTATCTTTGACGTGTAGCCTTATCAAATGCTTCTTGAAAAATGCATACTGTCCATGTCACTCTCTTATCTATCACAGCAGCATTATCTTCAAAGAGTTCTATCAACTTAGTTATGCAAGACATTCCTATTATATATTCATATTGGCTGACTCTAATGGAATTAAGCTTTGCTCAGTGCTCCCTTGCCAGTTGCGACAAAATTATTTTCAATATGTATTAAAAAATGTTAAGCTAGCTGGCAATTATATATTTTACCCTATCTCATGACTTATTTGAATAGTGGGCTGTGGTCTCAAGTTTTTAGTTCTTCAGGAGCTGGTTCTGCCATCACAGAATATTGACTGTGAAAGCTCAGTAAATGTTTTGCTAATTGGAAAGCATTAGTAAGCAAATCATACTCATGTACTTAAATGACAGAAACACAGAAGGAAAACAGCAAATTTCACAGAATGCAAGAGAGAAGTCTAAAATTCAGAAGAAAATTGCCACTGTTAATAACCAGAAGACTACAAGAATGCTAAAGAAAATTAACTTTATGATGCTGTACATATAACACATTCAAAAACAAGGACCTGGAGGCTTGGAGAACTTAAAAAAAAAACCTGATTTTTTTTTTTCCCCCCCAAGTAGGGGGGTTATGTTTGTTATATTCATCATTTTTGTGCTATAGGCATAATTGCATTTTAATGCTTGAATTACATTTATTAGTAGATTATCAACTTAAGTACTTGTTTTGGAATGAAATGCAATATATAGATATAAAATTAGATATATTAACTGTTTATTAATGGTGTATCATCAAGGCTGGTACCAGACTAACAAATGTATAATAGTAAATTATAGAGTATAAGAAAAAATAATACAAAATGGGAAATGAAAAGAGGCTTAAAGACACAGTAAAGATAGGAATAATCTTTCACATCTATGCGAAGGCAGTTTACAACCAATACAGGCATTATATTGCAGAATGAAAAGGAGTAAATGTATCCTGTACAGCTTGAAAATGGAACCCTGCTTTTGCATTTATGTTCATCTTAGAGGGAAGAAATACGTCAGGAAAAAAGACATATTTTGTTAGGAGTTAGAATGTTATGCTAAAGACCTTCTTCCAAACAGTCTGAACAATCTGAAAAAAAGCATGTTTCAATCTGAAAAAAAGCATTTTTGTAGAGATGGAAAATTTTTATTTTTTTTAAATATTGGAGAAATGTTTTAGTTCCCAATGGCAATTGGATCTATCATGATATGTGTGAATTTAATCTGAAAGAAAAGTAAGCAAGTCTTTAGAAGGCTGTAAATCACCCACACTTTGAAGCACTGGGAAATAATCCATTGATTATGTTGTGGGAGTACAGTTAGATACTAGAAACTTAATTAATATTTTGGTGAAAAGTGGATATTGTTGTCTTGCAGAACTTTCTCTGTAGACAAATAGCCAGGTTGTCTCCTAAACTGAGAACAAAATCATTATCAGCAAGTTGAGTGTTGTAACTTAAGCAAATTATAGATCTTTTTTCCTTCCCACTTAAATCAATGGGAATTCTGATCTGCTGAAGTACAGTTAGTGTTGTGCACAGAAACAAGTTATACTTAGATTACGTAGGAAGCACAATTAAGACAAACCTAAATTAGCCACATATCCCATTTATTTGTTACTTTAGAGTTGTAGACTTATTCTGACATTATTTAAAACATAGAGTTAGTATTTCCAACTGGGGAGCTCGCTAAAATAATGCAATGTGACTCTTTATTAGCTTTTTTCTGGGTGAAAGAGGGTATGTGTCCGTCTCTTTTCCCAGGTAACAAGTGATAGGTCAAGAGGAGACAGCCTCAAGTTGCACCAGGGGAGGTTTAGATTGGATATTAGGAAACATTTCTTTACTGAAAGGGTTGTCAAGCATTGGAACAGGCTGCCCAGGGAAGTGGTTGAGTCACCATCCCTGGAGGTATTTAAAAGACGTGTAGACGTGGTGCTCAGGGACATGGTTTAGCAGTGGACTTGGCAGTGGTAGGTTTACGGCTGGACTTGAGGATCTTAAAGGTCTTTTCCAACCTGAATGATTCTATGATTCTATGTATCAACCAGTTTAGGAGGTAAATAATTTCAGTAGAAATCTCATCAGTTGCTAAGAAGTGGCATGTCACCTGAAGATTTTTTCTCAGATGATTATTTTTCTTGCATTGAGTTGACCTCTTATTGTCTTTGAGAGAGGCTGGGAAAAAAGGTGAAAGTAAAGATAAAAAAATATTTTCCTTTACTAAATATTTAACAAATTTGAGCATATAGAAGCATGAATTCTGAGTCATGTCATGTATCACCCAGACAATAGAAAACTGTTAGAACTGGATGGATCCATTTTTTCTAAAAGGTAATGAGAAACACACTCAGAGAACTGCCACAGTCTTTAGAGATGGTCTTATTTTCTTTTTTTTTCCTATTAAAGATACATGCTATGTAGGCACCCAAACCATTATGTTGGTGATGACATAAAAGCAATTCATTAAGTTCTTTACAAGTTTGGCTTACATAAATATATATATTCATGCATTGTCAAAATACTTTTCAGTGAAATATTTCCTTTACTGTAAAAATCCATCTTTTGCTTGTGTTTAGCACCTGTAAAGAGAATGGAGAAGATCAGTTGATAATAATACCTCAGATATTGCACTGGCGGGGAAAAAATGATTCTTGTTAGCACATTATGCAGTCTCAGGAGTCATCTTCTGTGTAAATGAATGTAGTGCCCCTGAAGGAAGCCAGACTGACAGAGCTCTTTACTCAGCTCTTCCATTCAGGCTACATATAGCACAGGGAGCACCTTTGCAACTACCCTTCCTTCATCCTGCACTGAAGCAATGAAAGGCAAATCCTTGTGTCTATGTTGTCTTTCTCTTCCTCTATGAATTTTTTTCTGGGGTTATCATTAGAGTCCATTTGTCAAATTATAGCTCTTTGAAACACGAGGAAATCTAACCCATTCTTTTTCTTGTGAAAGCTTATTCCTTGCTGCTGTTTTTCTAGTGTTTTGTTTTATTAAAGTTAAGGTGTCATGTAGCAGGAACTTTCATCATTCTGAATAAAGAAAGGACTCCAAACACTAGCAGGTTTGACCAGCTGCTAGGGAAATTCATACTTCACAGATTTCCTTTGTTCTGGGTATGAATTTTCCAATGCCTGAAAATTTTCAAAAACGGGGATTCTGGTTTGGGTCAATGTGCATACCATACATTCAGGAAGCCAGACTCTGGGTTCACAATAAATATATTGGGGAAACTTTAGCAACTTGTTTTTAAATGTTCCTTTCCTAATAACTTTATAGGGCTCCCTTCTGCATTGTTATTATTATTACATACACACTTATGCAGACAGAATGATTTTGCCTACCAGCTGAGTTAATTTTGGAAACAGAATGGGCCTCCAGCACCTAGCTGGGTAGGAACAATAATTATACTGCTTTAATGCCATGAAAAGCATTTATTTCCAGGGCCTAATAAAACATCAGTATAAAGTATCTAAAAATTGGAGTGGTGATATAGCCTTCTGCCATATTTTAATTCAGAAAATTTGTTTGGTTCTTATGGAAGTCTTTGTCTACATTGTCACAGTTTATTTGGGTATTAAGTTTCAAAACATTGCTTTACTTAGTAAGTAAAAAACAAAAAAATACTGTCATGGTTTCTATTATTAGAGTTTATTTATTTACCACAGTTTCATTATTTATTTTTTGAGAGGAAGGCAGAAGTTCACCAAATTCATCAAGAACATTGTAAAAGGAAAGGTCACAAGAGAGTGAAAACGTTTGTATCAATACTTTCATTTATTGCTCACTCTTTTTCTGGGTAGCCAGCAATTCCTGTAGCTGTTCACAAATTGGAAGAGTCCATTTAACTCTTCCAATAACTATTCTTTTGACCTAGTGTTAGGAAAAAATTCTTTAGTGTTTAAATAGCTACAGAGCTATTAACATAGGGGAAGCCTTTCAGTTAAAATCTTAATCTTGACAGTGGTTCAGGTTGTTTTGACTTTCTTCATGAGATACATGTATAAACAGGTTAAAGAGCAGCTCGCACACTCCTTGTTCAGTCAGGATACTCCTTTTGCTCCCTTATTTCGCTTTTATAGCAAGTGTACAATAAAACAAGCTCTTCACACATATTACACTGTTTAGCTAAAAACTTTGTTTAGTTATATCAGCATTTCTTACCTGGCTCTTTGGTCTCTTTCTACCTCTTTTTCCAGAAATGACAACTACTTCTTTTTCATCCTGTTCTAGCCGCGGCTTCCACCAGGTTCATCAAGAACATTGTGAAAGTCTGTATCATAAACATAAACAGTGAGAAAAGTTCAAAATTTTCGTTGAATAGGTATTAACTCCGTGGGGAAAAACAGAAATTGAAAACTAATAAATTGAAGATCTTATTAATTATTTTGAGTTTTGCCTTTGTAGAGACTGAAGAATCTCCACATGTACTTAATACAATTTTTTTGGTGACTGGCAATGCCATTGTATGGATGGCATCATAACAAAGAGGAAAGGAAACTCCAACTTTGGAAATGAGTAACAGTTGTCTTGCTGCAGTAGTGATGAGGAACGTATCATCACATTAGAAACTAAGAAGTTTTCATTTTTAAGATTACATTGATAATTTTAGAAATAAGAAAAAGGTAAAATTAGCTGCAAATGCTGTTAGATCAGTTTTCACACCTTTCCATTAATTTTAATGGAATTGAATTTACTTGCTATCACCTTCAGTGCCAGAGTGGATGTTCAAAACCAGATATCATTAGAAATAAATTTTTGGCATAATGTATTAAATTATGAAAACATAATGGCAGCAAATGGCAGGATAAGCATGATTTACAATATGAGCTACACAGAGTATTTTTTGCTAGCAAGACTTCAGTAAATATGTTAACATGGACTGCAAAACATTTTAAGTTATGGTATGAAAACCACAGCATATTGTGAGAATGCAGCTTCAAAAATAATGCATATACAGTTTAGGAGACATGGGATTTCCCCGTGCTTATGAAACAAAAGCACTTCAATATGAAACTGTTCACATAGTATCCTCACTTGCCTTCAAAGTTTTCACAGGATTTCTGTTGTTCACACCTGTCTCTATTGCTCTTTTAAATTATCCTTAAGAGAACAAGCCACACACTTCAGGCATATAACATAATGAGTAGCACTTACCACACAGCACTGTCCATTTTATCTAGAAGATGTAGCCATGTACCCATAAGCAGAATTTTTGAACACTTTTGCATTTGCGCTCTAAACATGATTCTCCAGAAGACTTCATCCAGTCTCTAGGGCTCTGTGCTGAAACAGTGGTTTGCTATCAGACAGTCATTTGCAGGATTCAGACCAGAAAATGAAGCTGATTCTAACTGAATGCAAGAGTCCTTGTGAGGATCAGCATCTTGATGGTCAACGTGCTGGGTCTTAGAATATGAGGTCCTGAGTTTGATCCTAAGTGCCATGGTCTGTGTAACACTGGACTTTGTCTCTCTATACTTTTCTCCCACCTGTGAATGTGACTGAGAAGAACCCAGCTAATATAGTTGCAGTTGCTGGGTAAATATATAAAATAGAAAGTAAGTACTGCCTGTAATTCTAGACACTTACTGGCATCAAGGACTGTATTATTTTTGAACCTGCCATTCTGCATCACTGATTTTCACTGAAGAGTTGAAGAATTCAATACCCATCTGAAAGTAATCTCCCTTCAGTACATTATTTAATTTTTTCTTGCTTGGTATGCTTGAAAGATCTGTAATTGTTTTAAATTACGTTATACATTACTTTGACATATTCACCTATTAAAGGAGCTTTGTAAAAACTGTATGGTATTACAATATAGTTTTCTTACTGTAGCAATCAATAACCGCACAACTGCTTGAGGACATTGCATTTCTCAAAAAGACACTCATGAAATATTCAGAAATACCTCAAGTTTTCCATTCAGAATTTTGCTAAGTAAGTGCTTGTGTATCTTCTGAAGAACATCCACAATTCTTTGTATGTGTTGCACATCATAGGTACCAAGGCTTAGAGAGTTTGTAAAGAACAAGCAGAATATATTCTCTGTTTATAATGTTTTGGACAAATAGGCAAAATCTAAAGCTTTGTGTGTTCTACTGTATTGAAAGCTTATAAATTTGGGGAGAAGAGTGCATTTCACCTTATGGTTTCTCTATCTAATAAAATGTGATGTGTTTCATGATTTGGGAATTGAAAGATGTGGTGTAGGGGCAAAAACTTTGTTGTTGTTAATGTAGTGTGGGCAGACTGGTATGAGGAAATCTAGACAGATTATTAAAGTGGGAAGAAATATCCACATATCTTCCATTAATTTAACTTTATACTTTAATAGATCAATTGCTTTATACAACCACTGTCAACTCAGGAAAACTGCTTGTCACCAGTTTTGCAAATCTACCAATTCAGATCACATTCACAGCTAACAGAACCACAAACAATAAATGAAAACTTTGCCACCTTTGCTGTCATCTGTAGAAGCAATATTTATTCTTTAAGAAAAAAAAGGTATTCCAGGAGTAGAAAAATTAGTCACAGAAGGCTCTCTACCTCTTTATGGTCCTATAACAGTATAGAATACTGGCCTTTCATGGAAATTAACTCGTTTTTGCCATGTGGTTGGGGATCTCAATAGCTACCACCACTGCTCCTGCTGTTGAAAGGTAAAACATTACTCACAGCACCAGGAGCTGTGAAGAAATCTGTCTTCTTGTAGGTGAATGAAATTGAATGCCACTTTGTACCTTATTCTAAGTGACTCTGTACATTTAGAGGCACAGTAAATTCACGTTCATTCCACAGTGTAAAACCTTTCAATACCTGTTCCATTGTCCTGAGAGAATTCCAGAAATCTGTAAAAGGCTTTGAGTCGGTTTTCATCAATTTCATTCCTAAACTGCACAGCCACTGGAGAAGAATAAACCCTGAATATTTTTGCAAACAAACTCTCGAAAGCTTTGAACTTGAGAAGTTTCTTGTCAGTAGAGTCAGAAAACTGATTAATCCAGCCTGATATTTATTTGTTCTACTAATATGTCAGTTACCAATTCATAGTATCATACAGTTTGAGTGTTTTTTAATATTCATTAATCCAAATACCCTATTTAGTTTTCATAGAGAATCTTTCCTTAGTCAAATGATTTGAACTTTTTTTGAACAGGGGGACTTGTCTGCCCATCTTCCTTTATCAAAGAAGTATAGCTATATCTGCTTTGAAAATCTCAAACCCCAGTACTAGGAAATTGCTTTATTTCCCTTTTTTAAAATAAGTTATCTTTAAAACATTGGACTAAATTTTCTTTTTTCTACAGCATTAATCTGACAGGGAATTTTCATGACTGAGATCAAGAGAATTTGTCTCTGAAAGGATATTTTTCATCTCTATTTGCTGTTATCCCTGCTAGTATGATAGTGTTAAACTGACAGCTTCCAACATTATGGAATTGCACGTGTGCAGCATTCTTCTCAGATAGTGCTTTATATTTGCAGGATGTTTTACACTGGCAGATAGTAAGAAGGGATGTCAAGTCAGCATCACAGTAATTCAATTCTCTAAGATTTATTGTGATAATCCATAACATCTAGAGCTGATGAGGAACCTGAACTCTTTGATCATAGTAATATTCTTTAGAAAATTGATTTTTTTTAAAGTATATGTTTGGAAATTAATGCTAGCTATGACAGCCTTTATTGGGTACACTTCAAATGGTTTCAGATCGACTTGCCTCCAAATGAGAAGTGTGTATGTAAAGGCCAAATACTGTAAATGACAATTCATACCAGAAAGCCACATCTAAGGCACTAAAGTACAGTTCTAGCTGTGCAACTGCACAGATTGCTGGCGCAATTACAGGTATCTGTATTTTAAGGTACTGTGTTACTACTAATCCATTGGACTCCAGCTTCAGTGCTTCACAGTTGGTTTACTGCTGACACTTGCTATCCTTTCTTTGCCTGGACTTTTTGTATCACAGATACTACTGCACCTCTTTCCTTTTTGAGAGTAGCAACTTGAATGGAGAATCACATGGCTGAGTAAATCAAATCTGTAGGAGATACAGGACATACTCAAGTGAGCCCTTTATGTTGTACTTGTCAATGGTTCTATTCTATAGTTTGTAAAAGACATTATGTTCCTCATGGTAAAGTGTACTTTCTATTAAGCTTTCATTGAGAACTGAGAGCTGTGAGAGAGCCCCAAACTGCCAGAGCTTTGAGGTAGTGCTGCCTGAACCTTTTCCTTATAAAGAGCTCTCCAAAGAGGATCCAAATGGCTTTGAAGTTCAAAAAGCCAGGTTCTCTTAGGCTATGAACTGGAATAATTAATAAAAGCTATAGAAAACTCCAAGTGGCCAGATGGAGCAGAATGGAAATACAAGGTTTATAAATCAGTGACCTCCTTCTCCCTGTGACCTTGCAGGATGATCTTTGCTTTCAGTCATCTCCTCGCTGCTGTGTTCCTACAAGCTCTGACAGTGCTTATTGGTCCTTGGCAGTATCTGCTATTGGTCTGCTCATAGCCCTTTGCTGCTCTTAGCAATCATTCAGGCTCTTTCTGAGCTGCAGGGTCCAGGTGTGCTCGCTCCCTCTTCACCTTTTCCTGTCTCTGCCCTGCAGTAACCGAGGCTGCTGCATTTCCCAGAGGTGCAGCTTCTGCCACCTCCTAGGGGACACCACCAGGCTTTCACTCCTTTTAAAGGAATGAGAACAGACAAATTTAACAGTTTGATCAAAAGGAAAGAAGCAGGTTTGTGTATCAAACACTACACGTGTATGTTGTCAGAGTGATGATGAAGATTCCCCTCGTGATCATACAATAGAGCAAGAGTGTTAGTTGTATATATGCATAGTGTATGACAGTTGCTGTGTATGACTGTATGTATCCAAGAGTGGCTAATCCATTAATGTGTATATTTGCATACTGATGTTTCATAACATACTCTGTTAGGAGATACTGTGAATCACTTAAAATGTATAAAAATGTTTTAAAGGATAGCGGAGGTTCAAAAGATACACAATATCTTAACGGATAAAACATTAGTCCTTTAAAATGATGGTGCACCCTGGAAAAGCATTCTTGACTCGGGGAATTTCACTTAATTTCTTGCCAATTAACATAATTACTGACTTGGGCATTGAGAAACAAAGCAGCCAACTGACCAAACGCTTGTGGAAGACACCTTTCCTCCCCGCTCCTCAGGCTCCGCTCCAGCCCGGACACCTCACCTGGCGCCCTGGCCTCCACTCCGCTCGCTGCCGCGGCAGGGCACGCTCAGGCCTTTCGGGTGCGCGGGAGGGTGGGCTCGGGGCCTCGGCGTTTCGTTCTGCCGCTCCTTCCTTCTTACTCATCTCTGCTCTGGTGGGGGCCTCCACGGGGACCCTTCTCACAACATCCGAGCAGAGGTGCCACCTTCTCCTCCGACTGGTTGACTCTTTGGGCGGGATGGGGCAGATTGTAGAGCTGACTGGGACCAGCTAGGACTCGTTAGGACTGCCTGGGACTGCTAGAACCACCTGGAACCGGCTGGGACCGGCTAGGACTGGCTCGGACCGGCTGCAGCTGGCTAGGACCAGCTGGAACCAGTGCAGGGCAGTGCACGGTCACCTCTCACACAGGGCGCCCAGCAGCCCCTGCTGCCGAACCCTGCCACTTGAGCCCAGTGCGTGCTGTAAAGTCGTCGTTTCTTGTATATTAATTGCTGTAGGGACCATTTAGTGACAGCCTCTCAGCTCATTGAGTGGTCACCTCTCAAAGTGGCCCGTGTGGAAGTGGAGTAGATGGAGTTGAAACTGAAACCCAAGTTGTAGGAAACTTGCTCAGACTGGGTTCTTTTAAAGGTATGTTCCTTTTTTATACTGAAAATTTGTTTTGTCTTGCTCGCTTAAGAACTTCTCTGTTATTAAAAAAATACTGAAGGTAGCATGACCTGTGAAATGTTCTCAGAAGTATTTCCAAGTCCTGGAAAAGGCAGCAGGCAGTGAGCCACCGCTTACTGCACAGGAAAGTCACATTTCCTTGGTTTTCACTGGAACTAAAATACGAAATTACTGTTACAGTAAGGGCTCATTCAGGTAGGATAAAGATACGTAAGCATGCATGACAAAGGTCTGGCATCAATGACTATTCATTTAGATGTTGTTCTTCCAGGCTGCCCTTGGGATATATATCCCTTTTAAAAATGAGCCTGTATAATAAAGTTAGAATAGGTATAAAATTACTAGAAATGTTTTTTCAAACAGGTCCAGGTGGTATTAGTGTTCTCTTCCATAGGCATAGTTGGAGGGATGTCTCTGCTGCTGGTCTTCCAGGCCAGCTGCCTACTGCCCCTTGCCCCTGTGCACTGTCCCAAGTAATACTGTTGTCTTTGTTTCTCTTATCTGAATATCTGAATTGCACAATCCATATATTCAAATCAGTAAGCTAAGCTATGTTGCAGAAACATAACAGGATGTTTTGTCTCGGTATAGTAATATATATCCACCCAGTTGGCCAGGTTTTCCGTTTGTGTGACTCAGCGGAATTCTACTGAAATTTATGAACTAAATGAGTAATAATAGCTCAGAATTGCCACAATTGTTTAATCAATAGAAGTGATTTTTAAATCCTTACTACTATATTTTATTTTGTCAGTTAAAAAAAATACGGAGTAGGCATTGCTTTATTTGAAGCATACCCTTACATTCCTGTTTCAGTGTAAGGACCAGTTGTCCTAGTGCTTTATAGCCAACCGCTTTTCTTTGCAGGCCTCGTATATCGGCTTACGTAAACCTCTTCTGTCACAGGCTTCTTACTTCTAGCATGATAATTTCTCTTAGGAATCCTTATTTACTGAATCAGAACCAAATTCTCAGGTGCCTGAGTTGTCCCATTAAATCCAGTTGAACAACTTAAGGTGGGTCCTAATGCTCATTGTTCATTGGTATGCATGAGCTCATTCATGGCAATGGCAGTGCAGTTCCTCCAGGTGCTGAGAGCCTCCTGTTCATATGGAAGTCAACAGAAGTGTGAAAAGACTCACCACATTTGGAGAGTGAGTCTACAGACATTATTTACATGCACACACACGGTTACAAGGTTTCCAGTTTCTTGACCAGCCTTACACTGGGTAAGTAATTTAAGCCATTTCCTGGCCGTACTTTCTACAGTAATTCAGATATGGAGAGTTCTTTCCAGTGTTCTTTACCATTTGATAATACTTACCACAGCAATATTTCTGGGTATTGCAAATTTTGTCACTTTGTGGCATTACATTTATACTGTGCAAAACGCAGTAAACATGTTAGCATTATAAGATGCTAAAAAATTATTTTATGTTGCCTGTAATTGTCAGTACTAGCAGGTTGGCTGTTCACACTTCAAACCTTGTGCTCAGTAATAGTGCAGCTTTTGGTAGTTTCTTCAATATTTTATGCTAGTCTTATGTTTAACCCTTTTGTACAGCAAGTGCATTTAGCTTCTGCAAGGAACCAGTCTCAAGATCAGATCTAGAAGTCTTTCATCCTTAACTGTGTTTAGTAATATCTGTACAAAGACTTCATAAATGTGTACATTAACTTAAATTAGAAATAGTAACCAAACTAAGGAAAAACAACAAATCTTTCCAATGTGTGGTAGCAGAAATTGTGCTGGGAATCTCTGCATGGGGCTTGACTTTTCCCAGTCTTTTGTAAAGCAGTGAATATACATTTCTAAGTACTGTAAAATATATATGATGCATTGCTCATTTATTTCAAACAGCAGCAAAATAGTATTTTTAGACTGTGAAGATAGGATTCAAATTGATTAATCCCGAAAATGTGAATATTCTCTGTAAGGCAGAATGCTATATATTAAATGATTTAATAATTGGATAATAGGAAGCAGAGGTGGGACACCATTTAGGAGAGGTGAAGCTGAATAAAAAAGTGGTTAGTATGACTGGATACACCAGCAGAGGGGAAGCACACAAACAAAGTCCAGCTTGAATAATAAAATATTTACCAAATAATTGGTTGTGGCTGACAGTGCTTGCTTTGGGCATGTTGCAGTCTTACCAGATGTTACTCTTGAGAAAGGTTTAATGTGTTTCAAAACATTGAGATGTGCGGCTCATTACACTTTCCATTTATAGGAACGGTCGCTGGAGATCAAGGTTCACCTTCTTAGTTTCATCCTTAAACAATATAAAATAATCTGGTTTAAGTTATACCCACCCTTATTTTAAAGCTTTTGTGCTGCCAGGGTGGTACAGTGGACCCGGGTGGATCTGGGAATTCAGGAATGAGCTTATCTATATGGGCTAAGCCATTCTGAGCTGGAAACTGAACCTGGAAGCGCACAAACTAAAAGAAAAGTTGTGTTATCTCACTGTCAACAAAAGCAAATATTTCCTTCAATTTCTAGGCTGCTGTATGTTACTAATCCGTTGTATAGATGTGCACTAGGGGACCACAAAGTATCTGCTTTCGTCAAAAGTACAAATCGGGCTTTAGAGTAAAGTTTTTTTCTAGGAAAGATAGCATGCCTGCTACCACTTTTTTGTTGTTCTTTGAAGAATGAATTTGTGACTTAAAAGGAAAAAGATTTAGTGTAAACTCAATATTTTGAAGCAGAGAAAACAGATATTAAGAGAGAACACATTTGAGAGAAGTGTCCTCAGGAGAAAACATACTAATAGATGTTCCAATAAGAGAGGAAAGTTGGCCAGCCATGAGAGGGATCATAAATAACATAATATTTCTTTTTTTTCTTCCACACAACCTTCTGCTATATTACTTCAATATCTGTTGTGCAAATCCAAAACTTATTTTCTCTGTTGGTTGTTTGTGATCAGCTGAGAAGTTTATGTTACAAGAGAACATAAATATCACAAAACCATCAAGGCTAAAGGTGAAGACAAGTGTTTTATGATTTTATTTAACCCCATCGGGGTGAGATTGCATTCTTGCAAAGAGCCGATACAACGGAGACTAGTAATTGTGCTCTTCATTTAACTATCATTTCCCAGTGGTCTTTAAAGCTTGTATTTCATGTTATAAACATGAAAAAGGCAACGTATTAATTGTGCAAAATGCTTTAAATTATAGATTGTGAAGTGCCTGTCAGGAACAGGTGGGCATCTGTTAAAACCTTAGTTCTAATTAACAAGAGGAAAAGAGTTGTTTCCAGATGCTTAGGAAGCAGTCTTTTTCATAATGGGTTGTTTCAATGGAAGAACAGTGGGAGCATATTCTGAATATATGTAGTTGCAATCTCACCTGGTAAAGTATTTAGCTATTAATATGGTAGCTAAAATTTTACCTCTGATGTTTTGAGATAGAAAGCTAGTACTTAGATCTGAAGCAAACATCTTAAAATGCTTAAACTGTAGTTGCTCTTTCTCTGACAACTCTCCTGTAAGTACTTACAAAGAAGTCAGAAAGAAAAGGTGTTTTTAAGTTAGATTTAAATGTCTCCTATCAAATAATATTCATTTGCCAATACGAGTATCTTCAACCATTTGGGAATTTTAATTTCTGTTGTGAACTGATATCCCAGGATGTCACAAAAAACAAAGTTACACCATTCTGACAGATCTCCTTAATATGACCTTGTGGTGTCTGGGCATGCTGGTATCAGAGACGACTCAAGATCTAACCCTCACTTTTTAGCTAAACACTATTTTCAAAAGTAACCTAAAGTTACCCAGATTTGTATTTCTAAAGTCCTCAAAGAAGGCTGCATAATTTGCCATAGCACTATTCTGAAAGGATGGTATTCGAGATCCTAAATGTCTGTGCTGTGCTTTGTTGAAGAAAATTAGCTAAAAATAAAACATATTTAAATTCCTTTATTTGAACTGAATTCTATGTAGGGGCAAGTGATCAAGTCTGAGTACAGAAAGGTTGTTCCTTGTTCATTAAAGTGTTCTTATTATTCTGATCACTTATTCCATAATATAGCTGTATGAACAAATGAATAGCTTGAATTCAGACCAACCTTTATGTTTTAAGAGGCATGCACAGGTATAAGTGTGTAGAACTTAACTGTCCTAAGAGTGCATCTGAAGAAGAATCCAGTTTCTATTTGCACACTCCAAATACATATGTGTAAGTAAAACCACACTATTTTGATACAGTTCATTTTCAAAATAGGACAGAGCTTTTTCTTTTTTTTTTTTCTCTTTGCAAAAAGGTCCTCATATCTTGTACTTCAAGTATAAAACACTCCAGGAGTTTGTGATGAGTAAGAAGAAAATCAGCTTGTGCAACATCCATTATTGACTAGTTGTAACAATGAATTAAGTAGTTTTTTCTGCGTCTTATTGGCAGTATGACTCTTAAAAGTAAACTCTAGCAAAAAAAGCATAAAATATCTATATAGTAGAAACTGAAATGGTAATTTTCAATTCAAAACATAATGCTTTTAAATATTGGGGAATTCTGAGACTAAAGGCACTTGTCAAAGAAAAATATTTGTTTCTCCCAGTCTGTAAATTGGCCTTATTTAGTGTTTTACATGTAATGTTAAGCTAGGTCTACATAGATCAGAGCAGAAAGTGTCATGTTTACTCTGCCCATATCACGAGCCAGCCAGATGTATGAGGTAGTTCTGGTCACATTTTAGTGAGTGAGTCCAGCCTGGTAATCCACACTGCATGGAAGAATATATTTATTGGGTTGTAGCATCATTCCTTGCTCCTGTGGACGTGTCTACCTGTCTTTGTTACTCCAGGACAATGTGACTATACTGGATTGCAGAGGTTTATATAGACTCATGCTGGAAAAAGAAGTGCCAATACCATGAACTTCAGAAATACTAGCAAAGTTCACAGGCAGAAAAGAGCCAACAGAAGACATATCCAGTATTGATGGAGGGCCTCATACTCTGTCTGAATCTTTCTGTTTCCAAGGTTTCCTCACTGTAGCTCCAGATATCAATATAGACAGAGATGAGCTAATATAAAACCAGAGAGCACTGCAATTCTAGAGTGAAGTATGGGAAAATCTATGCTAATGTTGTGTGATATGTATGTTCAGTGTTTTTGATATGAACGTGTTAACAGAGCAGAGATGATAAATAAAGATGTAAATGGGGGTCAAACCCTCTATGCCGAATTGCGTGCTTCCTCTGTTGTGTGAGGGAAGTCAGTTCAAAGCTGACTGGCTTATTGCAAATCAAGATGTAGAATAGGTGGGATAATGGAAACAGAAACACCTGTGTCTTTGCAAAATTGGAGATACGAAGGTGGGTAAGAAAATGAGCTGATCTGATCCAATCAGCAACATTTTGTAATATACTCGAATCCGTCATAACTATGCAAATCATCAGAGTAATAGGAACATGCATGAGGTAAAGCCTGCCTCTCCTTGGATTAGCAGGCTAAATGAGTCACAAGCATAGCCGAGTTAGATCAGGTAGGAGGCATCACAGTGAACTGCCAAACGCTTTTGAAACAGCCTGCTCATGGGACTGCATGGGCTCCTGACTCACAGCATGTGTTGAGGCACTTGTAGCAGAAAGGCAGTGCAAATCCTGCCGTTGCTCAGAGATAAGTGTGAGACCAATCTCATCCACTGCAGGTACCAGGCGGTCAGCCATCCTCCCGCTCCCATTAACACATGCCAAGTCATCTCTGTCCTGACTGGTTACCTGGTAAATATTTTTTAATGCAGTGAACCGTTCCAGCTCTTACATTCCTGTTCCTGGGTGATACGAGTCGCAGTCCTGATGAGTTGCACTCTACCTGTCCTTGGCAGGCACTGTTAATGAGGATGGCTTAATGACATCTCCCTTTGATACAGTCACACTGTGCTCTGTGTAATAGTAGCTAGCTGTGAATCTGTCTGCAGAGTAAATTTATATTGATGAGGCAGTTGCCTGAAATTATGTTCTTCAGCTTTATGTGTTCTGTTTGCCCTCAACTTTCTTTTTGTTTTGTAGACTTGTTTTTGTGGACTTCTTTCCTAAGCAGGCTGGGTTTATGTGATCACACCTCTAACAATCCCTTCCCCAATCCTTATGGACCCATGGCTAAAGTGGATAGAGGAATACCTCACTCACCATGGCAGGAGAAGGTGGAGAGAGAGTGCAACGTGGGCTGAGGCCAACTGTATGAGGTTCAACAAGGCCAGGTGATGGGTCCTGCACTTGGGTCACAACAACCCCATGCAACACTACAGGCTTGGGAAGAGTGGCTGGAAAGCTGCCCGGCAGAAAAGGACCTGAGGGTGTTGGTCAATATGTGGCTGAATATGAGCCAGCAGTGTGCCCAGGTGGCCAAGAAGGCCAACGGCATCCTGGCCTGTATCAGAAATAGTGTGGTCAGCAGGAGCAGGGAAGTGATCGTTCCCCTGTACTCGGCACTGGTGAGGCCGCACCTCGAGTGCTGTGTTCAGTTTTGGGCCCCTCACTACAGGGAAGACATGGAGGTGCTGGAGCGTGTCCAGAGAAGAGCAATGAAGCTGGTGAGGGGCCTGGAGCACAAGTCTTATGAGGAGCGGCTGAGGGAACTGGGGTTGTTTAGCCTGGAGAAAAGGAGGCTGAGGGGAGATCTTATCGCTCTCTACAACTACCTGAAAGGAGGTTGTAGTGAGGTGGGTGTTGGTCTCTTCTCCCAAGTAACAAGGATAGGACGAGAGGAAGCAGCCTCAAGTTGCACTAGGGGAGGTTTAGATTGGATACTAGGAAACATTTCTTCACTGAAAGGGTTATCAAGCACTGGAAGAGGCTGCCCAGGGAAGTGGTTGAGTCACCATCCCTGGAGGTATTTAAGAGATGTGTAGATGTGGCACTTCGGGACATGGTTTGGTGGTGGACTTGGCAGTGCTAGGTTTACGGTTGGACTTGAGGATCTTGAAGGTCTTTTCCAGCCTAAATGATTCTGTGATTCTAAGATGGGAGGCAAGGGTAGCTCAGTTGTTAGAATCATTTCTACACGGTAGCACTCAACTCAATAACCACCATGTGTATACTGGCAGGTACAGTGCACAGAGTATCTTGATCTGATGTCAGGGTTAAAAAGGCCAATGGAAAGTCTTGAGACTATTGTTAAAAGCTCTGTTAGGGAGAATGTGCAGACCGTAGGAATGAAATGGAGAGACTGCAGTGGGAAATATGGAACTTGAGCAGTGTATAATGTACTGCAAAGGGTGCTGTGAGATGGAGGTGTAACCGGGGAGGCATGGAAGCATAGTGTGCATGTTAAAAGAGATGACAGAGATTAGAGATCATGGTGGTGAGACACAGGCTGTGGGGAAGGTGGCATGTTGTACCTTGAAATAAGGGCCAAATTGCATAGCGAGGTAATTGTTTGGGCTTCAGATTTAAAAAATAAACAAACAACACTTGGATATAATTTCTGATCTTGTAATAAGATCTTTCTTCAGGTAGCTACAACTGAAGGCCAATAAAAAATTCAAGAAGTGAGTAAATAAATTACATAAAATATTTGAGTTTTGTGGTCAAATATATGGAATGATAAAATCAATAAAATCTTGTTTTGTATCCCTCAGTCTTATCTTAAAACTATTACTGATGAACAAATACAGAATTTTACTAAGGTTAGTATTCTGATCTAAGTCAATTGTTAATTAAATAGGATAGGATTAATATTTTGTCCATGAAATTTTATTTTTAGTTTGGAATCAGGGCTATGTTATTGCACTTCTCATGTACATGTACATTTTGAATACATAGCCCTACATGTTGTTCTGATTACTATTTTGATGGTATCAGTTAAACCTTAAAGCTGTTTTAAGCTTTTTATACAAGTTATGCTTGTTTTTTAGAAAATTCCCTTTACTCTTCCCTGTAATTGTTTTTGAAACTTAAACAACTTCATGATTTACTTTGCGATGATAGGGTGCATGGCAATCTGTGTTGTTTCCTAATCCTCACTTATCAGTATAAGTCCTGACATGGAAATTTTCAGTCAGCATTTTCATTGATCAAGATGACTTCCCCCTTTGCAGTCCCTGAAAAGGAGGGGTCGTATCTCAGATAATCTCCAAAATTCCTTTATTCTTTCCTGGACCCCCATCCCACGCCAGTAGCTCATGTGGAAAAGGGAGGAATCAATACCTATTGAATATGACTGACATGAGTGCTGAAAAATCAGAATTTGACTTCATTTCTGTCAATTCAGCCTGCCTTGAGTGAGAGAAGTTATACTGGAAAGTAACTAAGAAAGTGCAGCAAAGCGATTGGATTAACAGCACAAAATAGCTGAGTCAGGCTGGGTGGGTTGTGGGTTTTTTGGTGGTTGTTTTTTTTTTCCCTGTGGATTAGTCTGTCTGCTGGAAAAATCAGTTTCACAGGGTTCAAATCAAGGCACTCATTTGAGTAGAATTTGCTGGCAAATGTCTTTGCTTTGCGTGGTCCCTAAAACCACTGGTGGAGGTGAGGATGATGGTGCCAGCAATCTGATTCACCCACTTGTCCTTCTTTTAGGACGGTGGTTTGAGGTGGGAATTTCGTCCTCAGCCGGAAAGGTTTGAGGTCACTTCTCATGTGCCTTGATGCACCTGGCATCGGGCGATGGAGATTCTCCAGTCCTGCCATGCCAGCAGCGGCAATTTTCTTGGGGACAAGGAAATACTGACCTCAGCATCTCCTCTTCTGGGTGGTAGTCTGAAGATGCATTCTTCATTTTTCTGTAGCTCAGAGCCTTGAGGTGCAACAGGGAGAATAATTTTACCCACTTCTTACACTGGTTCCTCACTGCTTTACTAACAGGAGTACCATTAGTATTTGAGCTTCAACCCTCATCTCCAGGTAGGACAGCTAGCTAGAGTTTAAAACATTGCTTCATTGCGAGACTTGTGCGTGTGGAGAATGGCAACAAGGTGTTATACCTCAAGCTAATGCTGTGCGTTATTGATTGTGAGCTAGTATGGGAGTATGAAATAGAAAAATCACACAATTTCTTTCCTTTTCTTCTCTTATTTTTCACCTGAGCAAAAAGGAAGGTTACAGGCATTTGTCTTGTTCATAGTAAAGTGAAGGTTAATTAGTAAATACTTTTCGGAGCACTATTAAAATCCTCAGATTAAAGGCTCCAAATACTGCAAGTATAAAACTTTCTTATTTATTATTCATTTATTTTCAGCTGCTTCAGGACATACGTGAAACTCATTTCTGATTTCAAAAAACAATTAATTGTAATTTGGGACCCAGTTTTTAATCTGGTTTTTTTTTGTTGTTTTTCTTTGGGGGGGGTCATCTTTGAATTGAAAAACCATCCACAAAAATTACAGTGGAAATTAATGAGCAGAGTTTTATTGATGTTCAGGGCCTCTACAGGAAAAAAAGTATAAACATTAAAACCAATGCTGTGTTACACACTCTAAATTATAAATACTCACAGCCTCAAGTTTTCTTCTGTTTTTAAGTCATCCTCTTTATCTGGGCCCTGTGGTCTTTTCTCTGGCTGAGTTGATCAAAGCAAGATACTGAGGAGAAGAGTGGTGGCAATGCATCATGCTTGCTTAGTCCGGAGCTCTGAAGAGCTGTAGGAGTGTTTCCAGTGGTTGCCTGGTCTGAGCTGTGCAGAGGCCTGTCTCAGGGAGGAACTGGCCGGTTGACCTTTTTCTTGGACAGTATCTCTTTGCCCCTAGCCAGGGGAAGCCCAGAGTTGAATCCTTTGTCTTGGGTGACTGCTTTCTGTTGAGAAATAGCAGTAGGGGACAAGTTCTGGACCATGTTGTTATGTATTAGCAAGGTTATGAAATGAGGTTTATGGGTCTAATATTCATTTTATTAAAGTTTTACAGCTCATCTTTAAACATAATTATAGAGTGTCAGTGTTTATTAGAGATCTGTGTGTGTTTCCAGAGTGCTCATTGCTGTGGTTTCTGAGTACTTGAGGTGCTGAAGTTATCAATTTGACTGTGAAGCTAAATTAGGCTGTAATGCCCTTGAGTATGTTTTCTCCAGATCAGGCAATAATCTCCATGATTATGGGCTCTGTTGTGTATTAATTGACCATGACTTGTTATGCATCCTAAACTGAAGATGCATAACCTATTTCAAGGTCAGTTATCTCCTAGCCAAATGTCTCAAAAGGGTGAATATTGATGAATTCCAGTGTTAAAGGCAGCTTTCCCTTTAAAAATGTGACACTGCTCTTACATGCTTTTATATAACACATCCAAAGCTTGTCTTCCTTAGATCTTCTTAACACAGACATTTGTAGCAAAATTTTCAGCTTTTTATAATTAATGAAGAGAGACAATAAATTATTAACTCTACAACTATGACTAAATGCCTTTGCAAATGGTTGTTTGCTGGGAATGTGCAATTTCAATTGTGGTCTGGTGAAGTTATCGGTGAAGCTGTGGAATACTAGTTGTGGTGCCTGCATGGAGAAGAAGAAATTGTACAGTATGAGGAAAGAGAAAATTCAGAATATTGAAGAGGATTTGAATTAGTGGGCACAGGAAATCAAGCAAGCTGTTTGCATTATAGTCTAGTGTTTTAATCCATGGTAAGGAGCCAGAGGTTGTAGATTTCCCTATGCGAAACTCTGTAACAGAAGGCTAGAAAGCTGGACCCAAGTTCATGTGTAGTCATTGTGAATCTCAAGAAAAGGAAACACAAAAAGGCAAATGGAAGACTAAGGAGAAGAATAAGGAGAATTTGCTTTATTGAACTTCACTGTAGTAGATGAAGCCATTGAAGGCATTTTCAAAATGGCCCCTAAGCTGGTGATTTTATAGCAGCAAATGTCTTAGTTTTTCAGTGAGCTATGTTATAGAGATTTTATTTTTCTATCATCATAGATTTTTCAGCAGATATGATGAAGCTTATAGTATTCTAGATATGTGCATCTATTTCTGCGTTATTAAAATGACCTGCATTTCCCTAAAGCTTGCTGTCTGTATATCTCAGTGGTCTTTATTAAGGCAACCTAATGACCTAGTCATTATTATCTCAAAGCCTTCAAAATGGAAAAACTCAGAATAAAATATCAGCTTGATGGAAACCGGCAAGGACGCTGGCATAAGAACTCAGTAGTCCTGTCCTCAGCCTACTCTCTCTTTTTAATACCACTGTGTAGTATTGGCAACAACTTGAAGCTTGCGTAGCATTTTGTTACTAGTTCTCAGCACTGACTCAGACGTTTCATAGCTGTTTTAGTACTGGTATATTGATTAGCACAAGAACAGTCACTGGAATCAAACTTAATATCAAAAAATCATATTAATAAATAATTATATATATTTCTTGGACAAGATAGGAGCCAATAAGCTTAATTAAAATAATTATGAATAGGACATGAAATAGTATGCCAAAATTTTTCTTTTTCTTCATTTACAGAAAGTTACTTTTGATATCATAAATTATTCAAAGTTATTTCTGTTGTGGCTGAACTGGAACGAATACTGCACTGTACTTTATACCTTGTGGGTAGCATAGCACTTCTTAAAAGAAAAGGATGAATAAGAAGCTTCTTCTATGCTTTTGACAGATGAATAATATCTTATATTCTGAAAGCTTCATTTTTCATAGTTACATTGATCATTTGGTATTTGTTGTTTAAAAACTATGCCTCATGCTTTTTTAAGTCATTTTGTAGCAACAACACAAAAAAGCCCACAACATAGGGTCACAGCTGGACACCTGTGTTTACTAACTGTCTTCAGCTACTCCAAGCCTTGCTGGTTTCTAAAATACAAACCAAAGTGAACAGTACTAGAAAACTATGGGTCTATATAGAGATGTGCTGTCCAATTCTCAAGCAGTGCAGACCTGATGCTGTGACTGTGCTTACTTCCCTAGACACACTTTATGTTGCCAGCACAAGTAAGTTTAGCCAGATGGCAAATGAGACTGCAGTTGAGAATAAGGCTTTAAGACAGAAAGTGGACAAAGTAGTGTTCTTACTATTTTTTCTAATACTTTCTTGAAATAAAAAATTATAACTATATATAGCTTCACAGATTTTCCTTGAATTCTGTTGAGGAAGACTTTGCAAGATGGATAAAAATGTTCTTCATGATTGAAAAGAACAGAAATTCCCCAAATTAAGACATTCCTGAGAAGAACTATTTCCCTTAACTTATTCAGTAGTCTGCTCATTTTGAGGTATATTGCAACTGGGAGACAAACTGTATATTTTTAGAGAAGGAGGTAGGAGGTAAGCCTTGTTATTATATCTGGTATGTTCCTCATCCCCCAGTTCTAAAATTAAATCCCTGGCTGGAATTTAAGCTAGATGCCTGAAGCTGGCTATGAAGACCAGAATTTCTTAGTCCTTCTGGATGGAATTCATTTCACCTAATACTGGTATAATAGAGATGTCTGTATATTGAAATGATCACCTCTGCCGCCTTTTATAATGATTGTTGAGAAATAGCTGTGTTTAGGTCTGCCTTCTTTCAGGTCTGTACATCAGATGAGATGAATTGTGGCCTTAAATAAGTGACCATTTTTTCTCTCTTCACTGTGAGGCAACTAGCTGATATGTAATTCAATGTAGTCATCTACATTTGATTATATGAATCCCACTCTATAGCGTCTGTTGCATAATAAAAAAGGAAAAAAAAAAAAAGGACCCCTCCCCAAAGTAAATTCAAAATCCAGTAGACTAGCTTAGAAAAGCTGCTCAGTCCAAGGTCATTGCTGCTTGATTTAACTTCTCATTCTATACACTGCCTGTCTCACCTAATGAATTATGTTCAGCTGTCCATTAGTCTTGCAGAATACATTGCTCCTCTCCTTTTTCCCCTTTTACATTAAACATCACATTCATAGATAATAAAAATGTCCACAAAAATATATAGCCATAGAAAAATGTTGCATTCTTAATGGGGCCAGATATTTTGAGCCTAAATTTTCCCAGCAGGATTTCAAAATGGATGTGATTTCTTTTCATCAAAAAAGTCAGATAAATACAGGCATAGCACAGTTATTTGTGGTTAGGGGAACTTTTATCTGTCATCTCACTGAGTGTCATTTATCTAGAAGCATGAGGAAGACTGTGCATGCAAGAGAGTGGCTCATCCAGGAAGATCCTGTATGTGGATGTTTAAAGAAGAAATTTAGTAGATAGGTGACTTCTGTATTGTAAATGAAAAACAGTTTTAAATTCATTCTGTGATAATGGGGATTGCGTGACTTCTAAACCATTCAGCTCTATGATGGGATGCTTCTAGCTGAGCGGAGACGTTTGGCTCAGTTTTTCCATGGGATGTGAGCTAGCCAGCAGGCTGGATGGCTTCCTAGGGGAGTATGCTGAGAGAAGGGTCTTCCTCCTATATTCTACAGCTACTCAACAGGCACCTTAGAGCTTTTGGGTAAGGGTCTCGGATCCAGTGCCCTCTGCCATTCAATGAATAGATCCACTTCCTAGGTAGATTGCCTTGCCACATCACTGCTGTAAAGGTAAAATTGTTTTGGTGAGGAAATAATGGAGGATTACTCAGGAGCAAAGTGAGTCCACAAGAAGGCTTGAGTAAGATGTATCAAAAAGAAGGACACTGGAAGCCGAGCTTAGAGAGAAAATGAAACTCATAGATGGCCACCTTATTAGAAAGTCAATATTTTCAGACAGTTTTTTCTGGAACAAAGATAAACTGGATGTTTCATGTTGTGACTAGGAGTACACTGGGATGTTTCAGAGATCAGTGAGATAACGTAGCAAGTACCACTGTTGCTACAGTGACTGATGCAAGAAACAAGTGCTGAGGCTATGCCTATGATCTTGGACAATGGATTCCTATGATATCCTCCCTACTTTTTTTTTCTGTAGTGTACTGTGGTAAGATGAATTCTCCAAATCCCACAGCAGTATTTGCATTTTCATTAGTCAGAGGATAATATACATAAACAAGGTTGACTGCAGGGACAGGAAAGTAGGTATTTCTATTCCTAACTGAATGTCCTTCTAACAGAGATGCAAAATCATATTGCCTCCTGTGTTTTAGCTACATAGCCCTATGAATTTTTTCATTCTTTATAATCCAGTAGGACAATTACATTATTCCCACTCCATCCTTTCCTCCAGCCTGATAACTGGGTTGCATTCCTGGGAAAGGATTTTGATAGCAAAATCCTTTCTGCCGAAGAAGGCTTTGGACGAAACCAGTTTTCCTGCTTCTTGGATAAAGGCAACACTAGGCTGGGACAGAAAAGATGAAAACAGTTCCCTTCCTTCTTACTCACCAACCTCATATTATCAGTGGCAGTTGCCACTGATGCTGAGATCTTATTGATGAATTAAAGGTTTTTATTGTCTTAGATGGACTCTGAGCATGTCTTGCTGGGCATATCTACTTCTAAGTCTTTGAAGGCAATGTAGGTGAAGAGATACAGTTTTAGAAACTCAAAATGGCAGCAGTTTTAAGCATGTGCACAATAAAGGCTCCTATATGAATAGCTGACTCTTTCCATAATAGTTTTATGACATTGCTAATATAATGGTGACCAATCAACATAGGATTTTTCACTTTGTCTACTGATTGTATTTGCTCCTGTATGCTTATTCCATTTTTCTAACAGAAAATCTGATAAAGTAGGACTACTCTTATTTTCTCATATACGGCAAGAGAATTCTTTATACTTACAAATCCTAGGCTAAAAACAGAATAAACTTCTTTTTAAGTATAGCGTGTTTATTGTTAAAAGCCAAACAAATCTTGCTCCCAAGTAGTTAATACTAATGCACCTTCCTTTTATCTCTGATAATAAAGAACATGAATACCTCAATAATGATAATCACATTTAGATGGTGAATATCAATATTGAAACCTGGCCCTGATTTCAGCCAAGTTGTTTGCACCACATGACTCCAGAGGTCCTTGCAGCCTAAATGATGACAGCCTATAACTACTACGGAATATTTTGACAAAACTTCTAAATCACTTGCCTCTTCTGGATTTGTGTGTCTTTTTTATTTATTTATTTTATTGAACACAGGCTTCCCATCCCATTCCCATAAAGTAGTTCTTTAAACTTGGTAGATGATTGCTTTTATTTCCAAGGCAAATCACTGGCAGCTGTTGCAGAGTGATTCATGGTGTCTACATTTAAACAGTGATGCCTAATCATTATAAAATGATCCATCTGGGATTTTATTCTAGAGAGGGGACTTTCTGTGCTATGAAAAGACACAAATCATGTGACACAGGGATATTTTAGTATAAGAACATAGCAAATGCTCTGCCTCATAGCTTCCTAGATTCTTGATCTTCCCCTAAACCTTAAACAGCAGCATATAAAGCTTAGTTATGGAAACTGTAAGTTGCTGACACAACTGTCCTGTTCTTTATTTACGGTAAGATTGTGCCTATTGGCATAGCCTTGAGCAAGAGGTGGTGTGTGAAATGCATCATCGTAATGTCAGCCTGGGGAAGTATGGTGACTCAGATTTTCCTCTGAATCACATTTTTCTCTTCTGCTTCCTCCTTGCTCTGAGGGAATAGTAATTTACTTCTGGAAATTAGTATCGTTCTGCAGTGGTGCAGCTGTTCTAGCCAACAAGTGTGGAAAAAGACTTCAATCTTCACCCATTCCTCCCTATGTTCCTTCTGCTCACCTGTTTCAAAGAAGATATAGCTAGGTAAATAGCCTGGTTTACTCCTACACCATCAGGCCTAAAATTTGGGTGGTTTGCATAGGGCTCTAATTGCAGGGTTCTTCCATTCTCTCTTGTGTGGGTGCATGCTTACAGACTAAACCTGACAGAGAAGACTCCCAAGGTGATATGGCAGCCTAGAGAAAATAAATAGCATTTTATTTTGGCTCAGTCATTCAAGTAAAACAGGACTGATAATTTGGAAATTTTGTATCAATCCATGAATTTAACTTTTCTTCATGAAATAACTTACAGTTTTGTACAGCAGTCAGTCCTAATGCAATCTGAAACAGAATCTGTCAGCCTCTAGAACTGTATCCCTTCCCTGACTCTTACCAGTTTGAGTGGAAGTTTCTTGATGTTTAACTTGGTGACATCAACCCATGGAGGTTTGTTGTGCCATTGCTGCACGTGACTAGCACATCATATCTGGAACTGAATAGGCATCTTAGAACTTACACAATTGTAGGAAGGATGGCAGGATAACTGAATACCAGTTATCAGCACTAATTATGCTATAGGGGAACTAAAAAAAAAAAATCTTTTTGTACTTTAATACATCTCTGCAAAACTTCTCCAGCTCAGGTCTAAATATGATATACTGTTGCATCTGAGTTTATTCTGATTCGGTGCTTGCCATGTAGGAGAGTGTTGGTGAATAAAACACACACACGCGGCACTCTCTAACATTCTGATTTACTTAACATGAGTATATAGTAACAGATAACACTTCATATATGATTTCTGAATTGCAGAAGCAAAATATGGTGAAGAGCAAACCAAAAAGCAATTCATTTCCTCTGCTGAAGGACTGCAGGGTATTAATCAGGTGCAGCATCCTTAAGCAGGGGAGATAGTGCTGGAGCAATGCTCTCCCTGTTTTTCCTTTGTGCTCATCCTTGTAGGATCTGTGATCTTACATACATTCTTGTTTTCTCCTTTGAATTTTCATTGTATGTAGCCACTTCTATGTGTTTGGTGTATGCTTTTTATTTTCTTTATTGTGCTCTAAAAGCAATTCTGCTGAGCTCTCCAAGCTGTACTCCTTTAGTGGCCAGGAACTGACCATTTGCAGTATGTGCTTCCTCCCCTGGGGCCTCAGTGTTATACCAAGTCTGTTCTCTCAAGACACCTATTATCATTCTGTGCTTTTACTCTCAAGGACCCCTTCTAGAATGCAGACTTTTTTACAACTATTCTGAGCAGTTACTCTAACAAAACTCTGTAAGGCTGCTGTTGATCACAGCTGGTGTCGTCATTGCCAAGATCCAAACCATACTCCTGTTGTAACAGGGGAGTTCACTACATTCACACATACCTCAGTCTAGACCTCAACATTTTATCTTGCAGTGAATAGCCATCATTAATGTTTTTACATTTTGTACTGATGAGGAAGCATAATGGTTTTTTTACTACAGTAAGTGGAGGAAGCATAGAAACATTTAGAATAAGCCTTTTATTAAGAGCTAGAGGAGGCCTGGAGGGATAAAAAGCCTCTGCAGTACAAATGCCCTGCTTAGCGTCTCCAGTATATATAAAAATGTTGGTAACCATTCAAAGGATAAACAGAATGCTACAATAAATTGTAATGTACTTTCTAGTTTGTTTGCCAAATAGACATGATCCTAACATTGTTTCAGCAGTGCTTCATTTTTCTACTTAACTGTGTTATGCATTTTTTTTCAGTTTGAGGTCATTACCCTAATGGGGAATCAGAAAGAACAGAGAATGTTCTGTAATGTATTAAGAGACTTGTTATGAAAATCAGTGTGCCGATTACAGATTTTTTTATAGAATACGCCATGGTGCAGTTACGCATAAGAGGTTTGCATGAAACACCATGCCATATAATATGAACGTGCTGGTGGTAAGACAGCTCCTTCAATCTTACATCCTGGTTAAACCACTTCAAATGTGCTGGTTTTGGTGGTTGGGGTTTTTTTGTTGTTGGTGTTTTTTTTTTACATTTTGGACTTGCTCTAGTTTACAGCTTTCTTAAAGGGACCTGCTTTTTAAGGTATAATAATCTTTGGAGGGATTTACCAGCTCAGGAAGCCAAATGATTGACACCCTGTGTCAAGGCATCGCCTACTAACACAACCCAGAAAGAGGTGCATCCTTCTTCTGAAATGCTATTTGCACTGCCGTTTACTTTGTGATCACTGTTAACACCTAGATTTCTATCAGCCAGTTCTTGCCTAGCCATATATTCCCCTTTTTGTATTAGCGCATGTGATTGCTCCTTTCTAGTATCTGTACTTTGCCTATCTCTGTTGAACTTTATCTTCTGAATTTTGAACACACTGAACTTTGTCAAGACCATTTTGAAGTCTCATGCTGTCTGACAAAATGCTTTTTTATACCTAGAGTGGTATGAATGCAGTTCCTTTGCAGTTGTGTAAATCATTGTTGAAAATATATTATAGTCCCAGATTTGGGCCTGCCCTGAAGATGTCCTCCAAGTTTAGTGACTCCAAGTTTGATGACTAACAGTTGATAACGGCAGGAATGTTTTAGGTTTTTTCCCCACAGTTGTCTTTCTCTGTAGTAGTGGTTATATGCAGGTTCTAATTAACAAATTAAAATTTGCAGCAGTATCACCAACCATATTAAAGTCCTTCTTGCATTTGCTCATCAGCAGGCAATGGCATTGGCTTTACTATGCTTGGCAAATTCTTGCTGGCTGTTTACACTTTGTCTTCTATTCTTTTTATACCTTGTTTTTTTAATAGCTCATTTTGCAATATTTTGACTTTCAAAGCTAGATTAATATGTTTCTAATTTCCTCAGTTTGTTTTTTTGTTTGGGTTTTTTTTTTTTTTCCCAGTCGAGAGAAGTGTTGTGTTTCCTATTCTGCTACTTCCTCCTCGTGTTCTTGAAGGTGATCTCTCTGTTGAGACTGCTGTGGCTAGTTAGAAAGTTCTCTACAGATATTCATTCTCTGAAGCTTGATAAGTCTGCCTTTTCTAAATATTCTTCAGCTTCTTTTCTTTTGTTGGTCTGCTGTTTAAAATGCATTTTGTTTCGTAGCTGATTATAATTAATTTTTCTATGTATGAAAACAGAAGCACAGTGTTGAACGCTTTAGCCATCTCTGTGTATCATCCATATTTTTGTCTTCTGTCCAATTAAATAATGGTCTCTTCTTTTCTTTTGTCTTCACGTGATTACTTAATGTATTTACAGACTTTTTCCTTATTGCCTTTTATGTCTCTAGCTAATTGAAATGCATCTTGTACCCCAGCCTTTTGATTTTTGTCCATATGGGGCATGTGAGCTATCCATTATGCTTATCATTAATCATGTGCTCTTTTTTCCACTTTTATAATGATTCTTTTTTCTATTTTCAGGTCATTAAAAAACTACTGATGCAGTTAGAATAGTCTCTTCATATTTTTCCTACCTACACTTCAAAAGGGGTTTGCTTTGGTGTATTCAATATAGTTTCTCTCAGTAGGTAGTGGCTCTCGTGCTCATTTATCCTTTAGAATATCTTCTTGAGAGACCTTACTGTGGATTTTTTTTCTCTTTTAATCTGTTTTTTAACTCAGAACTAAGGACTTCAAATCTTTTTTTCATATAGTAAACTTCATCACTTCATGATGACCCCATATTAGCTCGTCACTGCCAGTTGATTCCCCTATTAGTTAAAATGAAACCTACAATAGCTCCTCCTCAGTAGCTTTTTCCATCTCTTGAAACTTACTGAACTTTTGCATTAAAGATTTGATGAAATTATGTGTCTTAAAAAAAATTAAAAATAGTCCCCCAAGCCCCTACCTAGTCCTTGGCGATGACTCTGTTTTCTCTTGCTAGATCTGCCCAGAGACATTCAATAGGTTCTTAGTTCTTCCTGAATTTCAGAATAAGTTTTCTAGAAATGCAATTCAACACCTCCTTGCCTGTGCTTGTTAAAAAGCAATTTCTTCCACTGTATCTCCGTGATATATATGATGTGTATAGATGCTTTTATGTTTTCCTTACTAGTATCCTAATATCTGGCATTTACCAGAAGATTCAGATAAAATTCCATTATCCTCACTCTTATTTCTCTTACAGCCTTACCGCAATGTCTAGTTTCTAAATTTGTATTTTATGAGTAAATCTGTTTTGCAAGTACCTGTGGGCTTCTTGCAACCACTTTCTCTTACTCTACTGTAATAGCAAGACCTCATTCAACTGCCTCATATCCCAGCTGAAAACTCTTTCTGCTTCCTGTCAGGTACTATCAGTATTCTCCGTGGTCTTTAGGGAGATTCTTGAGATTCAATTTCCCTTGGGACTGAGATGGCTTTTGCCTGGCTGTTGGATTTTACCAGGGCAACGTGCCATTGTTCCTAGGTTTTTGGCTTAATATGCATGCACAATAATTTTGTCTGTCTGTAAATCTTCCCCTTAAAATGTTAAGGTATGTGCATAGATGGCTAATCCCGAGCTGTTGCACATCCGACAACATAATGACATGAGGAACTGCAGGGTGCTACAGATTACAGATAGTAATGTACATGTAGGTGACCCATCCTGTCCTTTGGTGACATCCATAAGATGGCCACATGAGCGAGAGCAGAACACTATAGCTAATGACGGGGAACCACTAGTTGAACAGAACTGAGGACCAAGGCAGGCAGGACCAGGGCAACCGTATCAGAATCACCAAATAAGGGTATGAAGTCAGCAAAACCAGAGCCAGTGAGGAAAGGGAAAATAGAGCGGGCTGTTTATTTGGGAGGGGATGAAGGTGGTAAAAGGGAAGAGCTTGGGAAAGGGGGGGAAAAGGGAGTATGAGGTCAAGCAGGTCATCTGCTTGGAGCTGTTTGGGGGTACCTGTTGAACAGCTTGCTCATGATCAGTGCAGTCTGTGGCAGGACAGCGTATCTGTTGCTGCTGTGGCTGTGCTGGTGTCTGACTGGCTTTGACGGTTAGGGAAACTGGGACGCTCTCCCCAACACCAGTGAGGGACCTCCCAGAAGAATGGACTGAACTTCCTAACAAATCCCTTGTAAGCTCACTGATCTCAAAGTTGTGAAGGGTTGTAGTTTTTGTAACTACAGCTAGGGAGCTAGGGAGGGGAGAGAGACCCAAATTTGATCAGAGTGACAGAAAGACTTCAGTCTCAGCTCCGAAGTCAGCTGCGTAAGCATTAGGTGTGTGCCCATGGGCCAGTCAGCGCACAGTACTGGGACGCAGCTGGTCAGCAGCTATTAAGAACCCTGGGAGAAAGACTGGGATGAGTTTAGGGAAATAGAGGGAAAAGAAGAATGGAAGGAAACTGGAATTACTACATGAGGGACTGGGTGCACAGGGAGAACCTCGAATACAGTGATAGGTATGTAAGGAGTCAGGACGTAATTAGAAACAAGAAACAAAAGAAAAAATGCTTTTGTAGCCCCTGCTTATGGAACAAGGTGTTTCAGATCCCCATGGATTTCCTCCAACACGTTTTGGGGTGAAGAGGAATTATTTATTTAGCTTCCTTTTTCCATAGTGAATCACCCTAATCTTTTAGGAAAGTAATCACCACAAACTTTAGACTTTAACTGTGATAAAAATACCATTTTTTTTTTCCCTTGCTTTTCTTTCAAACTTTATCTGCAAATTATTTCTATTGTTCTGACTCGGCACTGATAAAATATCACTCTTATTCTCACAGAACTAACATCATCTGCAAATTATCTCCTTTGTTCAGATGTCTTTTCCATATAATGTTCACTGACTTCACTTATGACAAGCAATCTTTGTGTCATTCATTTGGGTAAAGAATGTAGTATGTGTGTATCACAGCTCTAGAGCTGTTATTGTGCAGATCCCAGATGAAATTTTCTACTGTCCTCTAGTGTGCTGTGTTCACAAAAATAAAAACAATTAACTAAATAAAATTTTCTTGTCTAATCAAACATATTTGACTTAAAATTCAAATCATCTTGTAAATGTAGATACTTTGGGAAAAATTCAGCAGTTTCTAGTCATGGAAAACTCAGTTTTAGTCTTCGTGATTACTTGCTGCCATAAGATAAAGTACTAGTGACCCTATCTAAACCAGACAAATAAGGAGGTAGGAGCCAGTGGCTTTGATTCGCAAGGTTTTGACACTGCTGTGGTTATGAATGATACCTTTGGCCCTGCTGTCTTACCTGCTGGCCGTGGTAGCCTTGCCATCTGCATCTCTTCTCTCTTGTGACCTCAGGTACTGCAAAAGCCTGCCTGTTTTCAGTTTATGTGTCCCTCAGTTCAAAAGACTAGAATTACAAGACTGAAAAAGACCAAAGCCTAAATCTACCATGTAAGCAACTTGACACAGTAGGGGACGTCAATCCTACTTCAAATCATTCTCTTCTAGCTCTTAAAGTAAAGAAAAATACAATCCACATCCCTTACTCGTACACCACTGTAGTGGCTTTTCTCTTAACCCTTTAAAGACTGCTTTATCTGTTTGTCTATAGACAAGAATCACCATGGTTAAATCACTATTTATGTTCTGAGAAGCTGTAGGTATTCAAGTAATTCTCCTTGTTTTCTTTGCAATTTGATAGAGAAAATTCTGCTGTTACAGATAAGAATTGCTGAAATTTATTAGTGAAGTAGAAAAATAAAAGATAGGACGTAATTTATCTTAAAGTTGCTTTGTTAATCTTTAAGTTTGTACAGCAGCCATTTTTTACTTTTTCTTTGCTATCTCTGAGTGCGTTACAGTTGAGCACGATAGCTCCATATACTGTTGCTTTTTCAATGTACAAAAATGGTTTTGATATCTTTACAGATGCAGTTTTTCCCATTTATGTTATCATCTCATTTTTGCCTGTTAACTTCCTATGATATATGGTAAAAGCTATGAGAAAAATTAGGTGTTATTGTGAATAAAATATCTAAATAGCCATGTCAGCCTTTATGTGGAAAGATTAATACGTATTTGCACAGAACACTTGTACCATAAACATCATGCTACATTCCTTTGTAGACTAAACATGCAAAACCCCCCCTGCTTTGAAATTCTCTGTAATATATTGATTAAACTTATTAGGACTTTTAAAAAAAATATTCCTTTGTCTTTATAACTGAAATTACTAAGGTCTGACTTAAAATGATCTAAGCTAGCTTTCTGTACAGCAGAGACAAAAATCTCAATTTTAAGTGTAGTTTGTGAGACATATGCTGGGAACCTCTGAGGAATGTTCACTTCCCAGTAACATGAAGTGCCATTTGCTATCTCGGTGGGAATTGCCAGATATTGAATGTCAAGCCTGTCACTGGTTCATTTGTACATTTTGGACCTTAGGATTGTGTCATATGGGGGAGGAATGAAAGTGAGAGAATGGCAGAAAAATGCACTTGAAGGAAGGAAAATATGTTTCTCTAGAGACACTGGTATATTTTTAATTGCAGCTGTTAAAAGCACTTGTCTGGCATGATAGGTTTGGCATGGTGCCTTGCATCAAAGGCGGCTGGTTATAGCGCATCCTCTGCAGCCTGAGAGAGGCAGTGGTGGCTGCTGTCCTAGGCTTTGCAATCTTCATGCCCTCCATGCTTGAGTGACTTGATTGCTTTGCGTATCTCCTTGCCATCTCGATCATTTTTGGTGTGTGCACTGCACGCGCTGGGCAGCATAACTCTGCCTTGCCTGTGCCGTCACCTGTAGGCATATCAGCAACTACCTTCTTGCTCGAGATAGCACGAGCAGTGAAGAGAAGACCATTACATATATACTTTACTTCAGATGAGGGGGAAGACAGTAGGTTATATGAGAGCTGGAATATTTTAAGTGGATAGATTTTTTTTGTCCAATATTGGTCTGGTAACTGGCAGGAATCCAAGGTAGGTGTTATGAAATTTATACAATAGCACCTATCAATTTTCCTACAAGCCTAATATAATTTAATGACCTTTCTGTACGCCGTTCTAACAAAACTTGAATATCAGGATTCCTGTTTTATAAACGCCTACGTTATTCCTCAGCCACTGCAATCTAGTATATTAATATGGTCTCAGATGATTTGTAACAGTATTGTTTTAGCTTTATAATGACAGATTAAACAAATAAATTTAATAAGATTACTCTCACAGAAGGGTGCGATTTTCCAGCAAACAGGATTGTGGAGCTAATTTTCTGGAACCCACCCCCCTCAACCGCCTTACCTAAAGCATATGCTACTAGTCAGGACATCAGTTTTCTTCATGCCCCTTCAGAAGAGCAAAAATGACACTAAGGACAGAGGCAAGGCAGACAGAAAGAGACCTAGCCTCTACTCAAGGAGCAAGAAGCCCTTCTGTAGCTTTAATAATGATCATTAATATAATTATTAATCATTATTATTTTCCTTCCCTGGGCATAGTTAAGTTCAGGAAGTATTTATTTCTTATGCCTTTGGCTATGTTTTTGACCTTATTTAGTCCATGAAATTAGAAGCAAGTAACCACTACTGGTACCAGGAAGCTAAGGGAGGAATTTTGCTTTCCAGTATTCCCCTTAAGATATTGTCATGCCCTAGCTCATGTACAGTCTCTCAGGGAAATATCAGTTACTGAAAGATTTTTTTGTTTGGTTTTTTTTTCAGTTCTCTATGAAAATGTATGTTAGGGCATTCTGACCCATACCCACATGACCATGACATTTGTATCCCCCAATGGCCACTTGTTCACATTCAGAAAAATCACAGTCCTTTCTCTAACTACTTGTTGAACAGTAAACTGTCAACATAAAAAAATAAAATCACTTGATGGTACCCACTGGAGACAAAACGGTGGAAGCACTTATAAGAACCTTTGAGCACAAGGCATTATTTTCTGATTAGATTTTAAATGTACCAGAGTTTTGTAAAACATACCTAACTCTTTCGAACACAGTGCTCTTTTCTCCAACGTCATAAAGGAAAATGCAGCTGCTTTTTGGGGGAACCTTTATTTTAAGCCAGTCTGTCTGGCTGCTGGATTGGTAGGGAAAGAGTGACAGCTTTGACTGACTAGCAGAAAAGTAGCCAGTACTGATTATCTAGACTAAGGGCCAAAGGGAGAGACATAACAGATTGCATCAGCCTTTTGCAGTTTATTTTTTTATTAAAGCAGCACAAGTCCGTTTCCTGCTTCTTCTAATTTTCTACTTGAGAAAATTCTTTACAAAAATAACAGTACACAGTTGCAACAGAAACAGTAATAAAAATATCAATAGTATTCAGGAACCTTCTTGGGTGGTAAAAGCATGAATTTGCTTTAATAATATTTAACATATTGTAGGTTTCATCATGCCTGTAACAGACACCTTCACTAAAAGTTGATTTCTGTGAAGAAGAGCTATGATGTTTATTATGTATTCCATGATTGGGGAAAGAATTTCCTGCAAAATCAAAAACTGCCAGATTTTGAATTTTTTGAACATTACATAATGAAAAGGAATGACTTCTCAGTCAGGTTGGATCAGCCATGTTTCAGGGTTGTGCTGCGTTGGAATGCTTTTCTTTGTAGTAGACACTGAACTACATGAACATATGTGGTTTGAATACCTTTTAGAAAGTCCTTCCTTGTATCCATGCTCTTTTTATGGAACAGGTTTCCTGAACTGGGCTTTTTCCCATGGTATATGTGGTCATATGTTTTCATGGGAACTCTATGGCATCACACAAGTGGCTAGGAAGCTTACTTGTTGGGGAGAGAGGAGGCCTGAGAAACAGGAGCAGCAAAACAGACTTTGACCAAACTAAATCAAATGGTACAAAGAACATTTCCTTTCTTTCTGATAAAGTAAAACATTTCAGCTTAGTCCAAGTTTGGTGTGATTTAACTCACAAAATGGATTGATGTTTTAGTTTTACTCCAGTTGTGGATAAAAGCAATTGCTGAAATGTTGAACTTTACTCACTGGTTAGAAATTCTGATTTGTGTTAACTAACCTACCTTGTAAGTGATGCCAAGTACATAGGGTATCAAAGAATTAAAATGTTACTTTAAAACTAGTCTTAATTTGTACAATAAATATGTTACCCCCCCCCAAAAAAAAAAAAAAAAAGACAGCGATGTATTTCTATGCAAGTATATGAACCTAGAAGCATCCTGGGGATGAAATCTGCCTCAGAGGCAGTTTCATTCCCATTGCTCCAGTGAAGTACTAATCAGATGACTGACAATAACAGAAGCAAAGTACTACTTTACTCAGTACAGGTAAATTTATGGTTGTATTGTTATATGAAGATAAGACTGCATGTTTCCCACCTACCAGGTAGAAAAGAGGAAGCAGGTAAAGGAACAAGAAAGAAATAGTTGGCATGCAGAAATGTAAAGTAAAGGTCTTATTCTTTCTTATAATGTGGGTTGAAAGTACTCCAAAGGACAGTCAATCTCTAGGAAATGTTCTGAAGAACAGTAATGTAGAGATTCTCTGTTCTGTTAAAAAAATTTTACTGTGATTTTTCAGTATTGATTAAAAAGTACTTTGAGATCACTAATTCTCTGCAAATTTAAGGGATGCCATCAAAGAAAACATTTATAAATGTGTTCTGTTCTTTGATCAAACTGTAATTAATACCTGGTATATATCAGCCATTATATTAAAATTCTTCTGCTGAATATATTGTCTCTGATGACTTGTAGTAATTTACTAGTTCGAAATTAGGTTTATGCTGAACACTCCAATGCTGCATTGTATTTGGAAAGCAACCAAGTTGTTTGATTAATGCTGGAACTAATGAAAGTATCTTATAGATTCGTGACCTATGTTCCTATGTTACAGTAGCCTGGTCCTCTCTCCTCCTGTTCCTTATAAATAACCTTCCTCCCACCCCAAGTAATATCTTCTCTTCCTCTGTAACATCTGCTAAGCTTCCCTATTCACAGTACGCTTGGCTCTTTCCCATGTCCCCTAAACCCCAGCTGCTGGGGAAGGAGCAGCTTGTATAACAGCTGATTTCAACATAATACTTCTGCTGATTGGGAGACCGAACAAATCTGATAGTTGCTGAGCTTGTACGGTTGCCTTTCCAATGGGGGTCTTAATTTGCGTTTCTGTTTCCTCTGCCCAGATGCCAATATTCTCAGATTTTTTAGCAACTTTTCTTCTAGGTGTCAAGCTCCCTGTTGGAATGCAGGACAGTGGGCAAGGGTGGTGGGAATAGTGCGTAGGAGAGTCGGAGAACTGCCAAATGGCCAGACAGTTCAGTCACATATATTTAATCTCCTTATCAAAGCAAAATTTAAAAGGAGAATGAAGTAGGAGCAAGGAAACAGCTTGTATGTGTGTGTCCTGGTCTGCAAATGGACTCCAGATTAACGGCACCAGCACTGCTCTAGAGCCTCCCCAGTATTTCTGAATTTACTCTAAAGCAACCCCATTCCTCCCAGCCCATCCAGAGCTACCTACAACACACCTCTCTCTGATCCCGCAAATGACTCCCCCTACTCATGCCCCACAGTCACGTATCTCCGCTCCCACCGTGCCCATGCTCCCTCCAAAGCCCTGCCCCCAGCCTTGGTGCTAGTTCCTACCCCAGCCTCCCAGTTCAACCCAGAGCCTCCCAGTCCTGTGGTCCCAACCCTTTCCACCTCCACTTCTCCTGTGGGACACTCCTGAGCTCAGTGCCCCATACCCATCTGCCTCTTTCCCCAGCCACGTCCAGGTACTGCAATTTACACCAATACGTCTGAGCTGATGCATTGCCCTTACGTTCCGGATTTGTTCCCAACAGTCACTTGGACCAACTTGGTGGCTGCTGCGACAGCTAAGCATGTGCCTTTCCTTGGGCTTCTTGCTTGCTAACACAGATATCAATGTTGTAAGTAAGTGATTCTTGCAAGCATAGAGACCTGTTCACATAGCAGAAATCTGCACTGGAATAGAAGTGAGCACTTGAACTTATAGGGCTACTGTGGTGATCAAGAAAGAGGAGTGCTTACTTCAGAAGAGAAAATATAATGGCTTGACAAGTTTACACAGCAAGGGGAAGGCCAAGAAGGGATATGATTGCTCTCTATAAATATATCAAGGAGGTGAACAGCAGGAAGAAAGTAGAATGATACAGTCTAAATGATATTGCGGGCATAAGAATAAACTGGCCATGAATAAATGTGGGTTGCAATTTAGTAGGATGGTTTTAACCATAGAATCATAGAATCATTTAGGTTGGAAAAGACCTTCGAGATCATCGAGTCCAACCATCCATGCCCACTAAACCATGTCCTGAAGTACCCTGTCCATTCACTTTTTGAATACCTCCAGGGATGGCGACTCAACCGCTTCCCTGGGCAGCCTATTCCAATGTTTGACAACCCTCTCAGTAAAAAAATTTTACCTAATATCTAACCTAAATCTCCCCTGGTGCAACTTGAGGCCATTTCCTCTCGTCCTATCTCCAGCCACCTGACAGAAGAGACCAGCACCCACCTC
>JANHGO010000037.1:28817763-28867993 GCA_024606505.1 Aquila spilogaster
GAGATTTAGGTTAGATGTTAGGAGGAAGTTTTTCACTGAGAGGGTGGTGACACACTGGAACAGGTTGCCCAGAGAGGTCATGGATGCCCCATCCCTGGAGGCATTCAGAGCAAGGCTGGATGTGGATCTGGGCAGCCTGGTCTAGTGGTTGGTGACCCTGCCCATAGTAGGGGGGTTGAAACTAAATGATCTCTGAGGTCCTTTTCAACCCAGGCCATTCTATGATTGTATGATTCTATGAAAAGAATAAAGGAATCGAAGTCACAGAAGGATTTCTGTCTTATAGCCTCCACCATGACTGCTGCTGCTTTTGAAAGGTAAAACAATAATAATTGCACAAGAAGCCATGATGAAATCTCCCTTATTGAAGGTGAATGGAATTGAATGTCACTTTGTACCTTACTCTAAACAGCTCTGTACATTTAGAAGCAGAGTAAATTCAAATTCGCTCTGGTGTATCACCTTTCAATACCTGTTCAGTTTTCCTGAGACAATTGCAGAAATCTTTAAAAGTCTTTGAGTCAGCTTTCACCAGTTTCTATCCCAAATTACACAGCCACTGGAGAACAATAAAACCTAAATATGTTTCGGAAGCAAATTCTCCTTAGCTTTGAACTTACATGAGAAGTTTCTTATTGGTAACATCAGAATATTGATTAATCCAGCCTGATACTTTATTTGGTCTACTAATACGTTGGTAGCCAATTCATAGTATATTATACAGTTTGAACACTTTATAATATTTGTTAATTCAAATGTCCTATTTAGTTTTCATAGAGAATCTTTTCTTAGTTGTATGTTTTGAATTTTTTTATTTTGAGCAGAGGGACTTACCTGCACATCTCCCTTTACAACACGGGGATAACTATATCAACTTTCAAATGCCAGTACTAGGAAATTGCTTTATTTCCTTTAAAAGTAATAATAACCTTTAAAACATTGGACCAAATTTTCTGTTTTCCATAGCATTAATCTGACAAGCAATTTGCATGACTGAGATCAAGTGAGTTTGTCTCTATGATGATATTTTCCCTTTTTATTTGCTGTTATCTCTGCTAGTCTATTACTGTTGAACTGACAGCTTCCTATATTATACAATCGGACATATGTAGCATTCTTCTCAAATACTGCTTTATATTTGCATGACATTTTACACTGGCACAGAGTAAGAAGGCATGCCAAGTCAGCATCACAGTAATTTGATTCTCTAAGACTTAACTGCATCATTCTAGAGTTGATGAGGAACCTGAACTCTTTGATCATTGCAACATTCTTTAGACATTTTTTTTAAGTAAATGTTTGGAAATTAATGCTAGTTATGACAGCTTTTATTGGGTACACTTCAAATATTTTCAGATTGACTTGCCTCCAAATGCAAAGTGCATATATTATAGACCAAACACTGTAAATGTCAATTCATACCAGAAAGCCTCATCTAAGCACTAAAAAGTTCTGTTCTAGCTGTGCAACTGCACACATTGGTGGCACAATTACAGCTATCTGCGTTTCAATGTACTGTTAACCCAGTTTGGACTCTAGCTTCAATGCCACACAGTCAGTTCACTGCTGACACTAGTGCTATGCTTTCATTGCCTGGACATTCTGTATCAGAGGTACTACTCTATCTCTTTCCTTTTTGAGAGCAGCAGCATGAATGAAGAATCACATGGCTGAATAAATTGAATCTGTAGGAGGTACAGGACATACTCAAGTGAGCCCTTTATGTTGTCAATGGTTCAATTCTATAGTTTGTAATAGACATTATGTTCCTTATGGTAAAGTGTACTTTCTGTTAAGCTTTCATTGAGAACTGAGAACCGTGAGAGCCTAAAACTGCCAGAGCTTTGAGGTAGTACAACTTGAATCTTTTCCTCATAGAGCTTTCCAAAGAGGATCCAAATGACTTTGAAATTAAAAAAGCCAGATTCTCTTAGACTATGAACTGGAATAGTTAATAAAAGCTACAGAGAATTCAAAGTGGTCTGATGAAGCAGAATGGAGAGACAGTAAGGTTTATAAACCAGTGACCCTCTTCTCCCTGTGACCTCACAGGAAAATCTTTGCTTTCAGTCAGCTATTCACTGCTGAGCTCTCACAAACTGTGAATGAGCTTACTGGTCCTTGGTAGTATGTCCTCTCAGTCTCCTCGTAGCCCTTTGCTGCTCTTAGCAATCATTTGGGCTCTCTTTGATCTGCAGGATCTGCACATGCTTTTCTCTCACTCTGTTTTTTCAGCTTCTGCCCTACAGTAACTGAGGCTGCTGCATTTCCCAAAGAAATGTGTCATTTCTGCCCCCTCCTAGGGCATGCCACCAGCTTGTCACTCCTTTTGAAGGAATGACAGCAGAGAAATGGAAGGAAAGAAAAACGTCTGTGTATCAAACACTATACATGTACATTGTCAAAGTAATGATTCTGATTCCCTTTGTGTGATCATTCAATGTAGCAAATGTGTTAGGTGTATATATACATAAGTAGTGCATGAGGTTTACCATATATAATTATGAGTACACAAAAAGTGACAATAGTCTATGAACAAATATATTTTATACTGACATGGCATAGTTTATTCTATTAGGAGTTACTGTGGATCACTTCATATATGTAGGTTGCTCCAAAAATAATGTCTCCTCTTTATTTCCATCTAAACTACAGCTACAGATACAAAGAGCGCAATGAACACTATTTGATAGAGCAAATTCTCACCTACAAAGCACTATTTCTCAATGTAGTCATCACCATTAGCTATGCATTTTTGCCAGTGATGAACAAATCTTGTTTGCCACGCTCATAAAAATCTGCACCAGTGGAGGTGATCCGCTGTTTCACAGATTCTTTGACAGCATCATTGCTAGGAAAACGTTGCCTACACAGTTCATCTTTCATCGGCCCAAACAGATGGATTGGCAGTGAACTCCATGATCTTTAAACTGATATGGGGCCTACTGTTATCGTGTTGCAAGAGAAAGTTTATCTTCTTCTCTGGCCTGACTCTGGAAGTTCAAGCCTTCAGCTTAGTCAGCATTGCAATGTCTCAGTCAGAGCTGATGGTTTGTCTGGGTTTGAGGAGATCCAGGAGGATCACCCTTTTCCTATCCCTAAAGACAGTGCATATCACTCAACCCACTGAAGGCTGCATCTTGAACGTTTTCTTCAATGGAGAATTCCTATCTTGCCAGTCCATGGTCTGCCATTTTGACTCTGGCTCATAGTGGTTACACTGCATCTCATCATTGGTAATGATGTGATGCAACAAACTGTCACCTTCAGGCTTGTAGTGGTTCAATAGGTCCTGAAAAGCATGCTTATGGTGTTCTTTCTGTTTCTGTGTGAGTATTCATGGGACCCACTTGGTACAAACTTTGTGATATTCCAATGTTGTCACCATCGTTTCCAGTGCATTAAAGCCCTGATCATAATCTGCTGATTCACATGGATGAGCTGATCGAGACTCTCTTCATTTTGTGTGTGACAGCTGTGTATGGCTGTCAGGAATGTGTGTGGCTTGTCTTTCACATCACTGTTACCACTGCTGAAATGCACCCCCCACTGCCTCACTGTTCTCACATCCACTGTTTGCTCTCCTTAAACATTCAGCAAGCATCAGTGATTGTCAATGGGTGCCATTTTTTCCACATGGAGGGATTCAGTTACACACCTTTGCTTCATCCATACCTCCATGTAAGATGTCATTTTGTCAGCCTGCCCCTCTGCTGCCATCTGTTGCACAGCAACAAAATGTAATTGAATATTGGTGGGAAGGTTTAACCTCCACTGCCATACCACCACCATCTGCCTCTGATGTCATGGGCCAACATATTAAACATATTAAACATATTACTTTCAGAGCAGCCTTCATACATAAAAAGGTTTTTTTAAGGTTATCAGCAGTTCAGAAGATACACAGTATCCTAACACATAAAACGTTAGTCCATCAAAAGGATGGTGTGTCCTAACAAAACGTTCTCAGCTCAAGGAGTTCTCCTTAATGTCAATTAATGTATTTATTGATTTGGGCACTGAGAAATGGAGACGATTAAACATTCAAGGAAGACACCTCTCCTTGTCTTTCTTCAGGCCCAGCTCTAGGTCCAACATCTCACTTCCTGGCCTCCACTGCCCTTCTTACCACCATAGGCCTTTTAAGCAATGCAGGAAGGTGAACTTAGGATGGTTTCAGCAGTGCCTTCCTCCTTGCTTGTTTCTTCTCCTCCAGTGCAGGTCCTCCACAGGCTGCCTTACAGGCATGAAGTGCCTCTCCAGCCATGACCCTTCCACATGCCTCCTCCTGCATCTCTTGAAGTCATATTCCTCTTGGCTGCCATCCTTTCCTTGTAACAGCTCTGAGGAGGTGCCATAACCCCGCTGACTAGTTGATGCTTTGGGCAGAGTGGGGAGGGTTGTGGAGCTGGCTGGGAAATGGCTGGGACTGACTGGGACCAATAGTGCACAGGGCAGTGCACAGCTACCTGCCACACATGTTAGAGGGCAGCTTCTGCAGCCAAACCTTACCAATTATGCCCAGTAAAGTTGTTGGATTTTTTAATATTAATTGCTTTAGTGACCATTTAGTGGCAGCTTGTCAACTTGTAATTGGTCATCTCACAAAGAAGCCCATGTCTAAGTTGAGATGGGGTCAATAGAGTTGAAAATGAAACACAAACTGTAGGAAACTTTCATGGACTGAAGGCTTTTAAAGATATTTTCCTTTTTATCCTGAAAAATTGCTCTCTCTTGCTCACTCAAGATCTTTCCTTTATTAAAAAATACTGAAGGTAACATGACCTGTAAAATATTCTCAGAAATAATTACGAGTCCTTGGAAGAGCAAGCTGGCAATGAGCCACCGCTTACTGCACAGGAAAATCACGTTTCCTTGTTTTTCACTGGAACTAAAATACAAAATTGCTGTTAAAGTAAGGGCTCATTCCAGTAACAATATACAAATACACAGTGCAAATGGCTCTCATCAATGACTGTTCATTTATATGTGTTGTTCTCCCAGATTGCCCCTGGGATATATATACCTTTCAAAACAGTCGTTTTGAAAATAAAATGTGTAGTAAAAATAAAATAGGTATAAAATGACTAGAATCGTTTTTTTTTTTTTTTTTTTTTCAGACAGGTCCAGGTGGCATTGATGATTTGTTCTGTAGACAGAGTTGGAAGGTTGTCCTTGCTCATGGTCTTACATGACAGTTGTTTTCTGTTTCTCACACCCTCCTTTGCAATGTTGCTGTCTTCATTTCTCCTACTGGAGAGACATTTAAAGCGTTAGACAATTAGGCTTTTTATACTCCGTACCTTCTGTCCCAAAAGGGTGAGAGCACTGCTTAGCCATGTAAAGGAAATAGTTTTGGGTTTCAGGCTGTTAGGATGGCTAAGAAGTGACTTATGATATGTCACATAGCGTTTTCAAGGCTTGAAACTGGGAGACCTGTTGAAGAAGATACGTGTGTAAAAAGCATCTAATCTGGAATATTTTTCCTTCTTTTACTTTTATGGCTACCAGTTCAACTGTGTGTTTATGAATGAGGGAAGTTGCTTGATGAATTTGAATTACCATTCTTTGAAGATCTGAATTTCACAATCCGTATAGTCAATCAATAAGATAAGGTGTGATGCAGAAGCATAATGGGGTATTTGGTCTCACTATAGTAATCAAGTCAGATATCCACCCAGTTGGCCAGGTTTGCCATTTGTGTGACTCAGCAGAAGTCTACTGAAATTTATGAATGAAATGAATAATAATAGCTCAGAATTGCCACAATTGATAATTAATATAGAACATTTTAAAATCCTCAGTGCTATATTTTATTTTGTCAGTTAAACATATCAATTAAAAGAAAACACAGAGTAGGTATTGCTTTATTTGAGGTGTAGCCTTACTTTCCTGGTTCAGTGTAAGGACTGATTGTCCTGGTGCTTTATAGTCAAATACTGTTTTTTTGTAGGCCTCATATAGTGGTTTATGTAAACCTGTTCTGTGGCAGATTTCTTACTTCTAGCATGATAATTTCTCTTAGGAATCCCTGTTTACTGCATCAGATTCAAATTCTCAGGTGCATATGAGTTGTCCCATTAAATCCAATTGAACCACTTAAGGCAGATACTGATGCTTGTTGTTCATTGATATGCATGAGCTCATTCATGGCAATGGAGTGCAGTTACTCTGGGTGCTTAGAGCCTTCTGTTCGCATGAGAATGGATAGGAGTGTGAAAGGACACATTAAATTGTAAGTCTGCAGACTTTATCCACGTGTGCACACACATTTCCTGTTTCTTATCCACTATTAACCGGATGAGTAATTTCAGCATTTTCCTGACTGTACTTCCAGCAGTAAAGCACACACAAAGAGTTCTCTCCTATGTTCTCTGCCCTTTGGTAATACCATGGCAACGTTACTAGCTACTGCAAATTTTGTCACTTCGTTGCATTATATTTATACTGTACAAAACACTGCAAATATGTTAGCGTTATAAGATGCTAAAAAATGTTTGTATGTTGCCTATAATTATCAGTACTAGTAGGCTGGCTGTTCACACGTCAAATCTTGCAGCTCTTGGTAGTTTTGTCAATATTTTATGCTAGCTCTATGTTTAACACTTTTGTACAGCAAGTACATTTAGCTTCTTCTAGAAACCAGTCTCAAGATCAGATCTAGAAGGTTTTCATCCTTACTTCTGTTTAGCAGTAACTGTACAGAGATTTCATAAATCTCTTCATGAATTTAAATTAGAAAAAATAACCGAACAAAGGAAAAGCAAGATAACTTTCCAATGTATGCTCCAAACTTGAGTGGTTATTTCTGCTCTCTGACCACCATATGCATTAGCTACTACTAATCTGCTATGCTGCGGTAGAAATTGTACTGGGAATCTCTGCATAGGACTTGACTTTTGCCAGTCTTTTGCAGAACACTGAGTATACATTTCTTAGCGCTATATGTATATATGATGTATATATCACAGTCACAGAGTTGCAGGGGTTGGAAGGGACCTCAAGAGATCATCAAGTCAAACCCCGCTGCTAAAGCAGATACCCTACAATATGTTGCACGAGTAGGTGTCTAGATGAGCATTAAATATCTCCATAGAAGGAGACTCCACAACTTCTCTGGGCAACCTGTTCCAGTGCTCTGTCACCCTTACCATAAAGAAGTTCTTCCACGTGTTAGTACAGAACTTCCTGTGTTCAAGTTTAGGCCATTACTCCTTGTCCTATCACTATGCACCACCGAAAAGAGCCTGGCCTCATCCGTTTGCCTCTCACCTCCCTTCAGATATTTATAAACATTTTTCAGATTCCCTCTCTGTCTTCTTTTCTCCAGGCTGAACAGACCCAGGTCACTCAGCCTTTCCTCATATGGGAGATGCTCCAGGCATATATGATAATGAACTGCTCATTATGTTCTTAGACTGTAAAGATACCATTGAAATTGATTAATTCAGAATACGTGAGTATTCTCCGTAAGACAGAAGACTTTATTAAATGGTAAGGATTTAATAATTAGCTAATTGGAAGCAGAGATGAGAGACAGCATAGAAGAAATAAAGCTGAATAAAAAAGTGGTTAGTATGACTGGACACACCAGCAGAGGGGAAGCACACAGACAAAATCCAACTTGAATAATATTTGTTAAATAATCAGTTGTGGCTGACTGTACTTGCTTTGGGCATGATGCGCTCTTACCAATTGTAACTCATGTGAAAGATTTAGCAATAGCTTTGAAACATTCCGGCATGCAGCTTCTTAGGCTGTACATGTGTGAAAAGCATAGGACTTGTCACTGGAGATCAAAGTTCAGCTTCTTAGTTCCACTCCTAAACAATATAGAATAATCTGATTTAAGTTATATTTATTATTATTTTAAAGCTTCAGTGCTGCCAGAGTGGTACAGTGTACTCCAGTGAATTTGGAAGTTAAGGGATGAGCTTAGCCAGCTCTGATGGAGACACTCTGAGCTGGAAAGGGAACCTGGAAGCAAACAGACTAAAAGAAAAGTCTTGTTATCTTGTTGTCAAGAAAATAAAATCCTTTGTCTGCTTTCTAGGCCACCGTATGTTAGTCATCTATTGCACACAGGTGCAGTAAAAGTTCACAAAGTACCTGCTTTCATCAAAAGTATAAATCAGATTTTAGAGTAAGGTTTCTCCCAGGAAAGACAGTGTGCCTGCTGCCACTTCTTCTGTTCTTTGAAGAATTAATTTGTATGACTTAAAAAGATTTAGTGTAAACTCGATATTTTGAACCAGAGAAAACAGACATTAAGAGAGGACACATTTGAGAGAAGTGTCGTCAGGAGAAAACATACTAATAGATGTTCCAATAAGAAAAGAAAGTTGGCCATCCATGAAAGGACCATAAATAACATAATATTTCTTTTTTGTCTTCCACACAACCTTCTGCTATATTACTTCAATATCTATAGTGCAAATCCAAAACATATTTTCTCTGTCGGTTGGTCATGATCAGCTAAGAGAAGTTTATGTTATGAGAGAACATAAATATCACAAGATCATCAAGGCTAAAAATATACAAAAGTCTTTTATGAGTTCAGCTAACCCCATCAGGGTGAGACTGCATTCTTGCAAATATCTTTGATACAATAGAGACTACTAATTTTGCTCTGTGTTTAACTATCAGTTCCCTGTGGTTTTTAAAGCTTATATTTCATGGTATAAGTACAAAAAAGGCAATGAATTAACAGTGTAAAATGCTTTAAACTATAAAGTGCCTGCCAGGCACATGGCGCAGGTTCTTTGGGCACCTCTTAAAACATTAGTTCTAATTAACACGAGGAAAAGAGTTGTTTCCAGTTGCATAGGGAGCAGTGTCTCTTTCATAATGGGTTGTTTCAATGGAAGAGCAGTGGGAGCATTTTCTGAATGTGTTTACTAGCAATCTCACCTAGTAAAGTTTTTAGTTATTAATATGGTAGTTAAAATGTTGCCTCGGATTTTTAAAGATAGAAAGTTAGCACTTATTATGCTTTGGCAGAGGGGCTGGACTAGATGATCTCTGGAGGTCCCTTCCAACCCCTACAATTCTGTGATTCTGTGATTGTGATTTCTAAGCGAATATCTTAGAATATTAAATCTGTAGTTCTTTCTCTGACAACTCTCCTGTTTATAATTACAAAAAAGTCAGAAAAATGTTTTAAAGTTAGTTTTAAATAGCTTATAAAATGATGTGCTTTTGCCAGTATGAGTATCTTCACGCATTTTAGCAGTTTGTTATCAACTGATATCCCAGGATGTTAGAAAGGGTCCCTAAGTTACGACATTCTGACAGATCACCTTAAGATGACCTTACAGCATTTGATCACGCTGATCTCAGAGGGGACTCAAAATCTAATTGTCAATTTTTAGCTAACTACAACTCTCACAAGTAATGTAATGTTTCTACAGTCCTTAAACAAGGCTGTGTAACTTGTACAGCTATGCTGAAATGCTGGTATCCTAAATTCTGTATGTCTGTGCTGTGTTCTGCTGAAGAAAATTAGTCTTAGCATAATATTGAGAACACTAGATTCAAATCTCTTGAACTCAGTTCTATTTATGAGGAGGTGATAAAATCTGAGAATATAAAGGTTTCTGCCTTTTCATGGTAGTGTTCTTGTTATTCTGATCACTCATTCCATAGTATGAAAAAAGCTGTCTTGATAACAGACAAAACTTTATGTCTTTAAGAGGCATGCACTGGTATAAATATGTAGAACTTAACTGAACAGTTCAAAGTGTATATATGACAGAATCACAGAATTGCAGGTGCTGGAAGAGACCTGAAGAAATCAGCAAGTCCAACCCGTCTGCTAAAGCAGGTACCCTACAATAAATGGCACAGATAGGTGTCCAGACAAGTCTTTAATATCTCCACAGAAGGAGACTCCAGGCTTCTCTGGGCAACCTGTTCCAGTGCTCCGTTACCCTTACCATAAAGAAGTTCTTCTGCCTGTTAGTATGGAACTTCCTATGTTCAAGTTTTAGGCCATTACTGCTTGTCCTATTGCTGTGCACCACCGAGAAGAGCCTGACCTCATCCATTTGCCTCCCACCTCCCTTTAGATATTTATAAATATTTATCAGATGCCCTCTCAGTCTTCAGAAAGAATAAAATATCTACATAGTAGCAACAAAAATGGTAATTTTCACTTCAAAACATAATGATGGTTTTTAGACATTTTGGAAATTCTGGGACTAAAGATGTTCTCCAAAGAAAAGTATGTGGAAGTTGGTCTTATCTAGGTGAGAGCATAGATACAAGCAGAGCATTTCCCATTTACTCTGTCCACACCATGAGTCATCTAGATATGTGAGATGGTTCTGATCACGTTTTAGTGGATGCGTGCAGCCTGGTAATCCACGCTGCACAGGGGGATGTGTTCACTGGGTTACAGCTCTGTTCCCTGCTCCAGTAAACATGTCTGCCTGGGTCTGTTACTCCAGCACTGTAACTGTCTGTATCAGGTCGCAGAGATTAATATAAGTGGCTTATTTCAACTCAAGACGTAGAACAGATGGGACAGTGGAATCAGAAAAAAAGCTACACCATGGAAAATACAAAACAGAAACATGAGTATGAAAACTAGCTGGTCTGATCCAGTCTGGAACACAGCAATCTAGTAATATTCTCCATCATGCAGTAACTATGCAAGGCAGCAGAGTAGCAGGAACATGCATGAAGCCTGCCTCTCCTTGGATTAGCAGCCTACGTGAGTCACAAGCACAGCTGAGCTAGATCAGGTGGGAGGCATCACTGCAAACTGCTAAATGCTCTGAAGCAGCCTGCTCATGGGACTGTATGGGCTCCTGACTCACAGTGTGTGCTGAGGCACTTGAAGCAGAAAGGCAGTGCAGGTCCTGCAGCTGCTTGGAGATAAGAAGCCTGGGACTGATCTTGTTCCCTGAAGGTACTGGACAATCAGCCATCCTCCATTAACACCTCCTATTAATGTGTTTCAAGTCATCTCTGTCCTGACCAGTTACCTGCTAAAGGATTTTTATGCTGTGAGCAGTTTCAGTTTTTACATTCCTGCTCCTGGGTGATACGAATCATGGTTTCATTGAGCTGTGTTCTACCTGTCCTTGGCAGGCACTGTTAATGAGGATGGCTTAATGACATCGCCCTTTGATACAGTCACAGTGTGCTCGGTGTAATAGAGGCTAGCTGTGAATCTGTCTTCAGAGTAAATTTATATTGATGATGCAAATGCCTTAAATTATGTTCCTGAGCTTTATGTGTTCTGTTTGTCCTCACCTTTTTCATTTTGTAGCCTTGTTTTTGTGCCCTTGTTTTGTTAGCAGGCCAGGTTTATATGACTACTCTGTCTAGCAATCCCTTTCCTAATCATTATGAACCTATAGGTAAAATTGATAGAGGAGTGCCTCACTTATCAGGAGGCTCTGTAAAAACCAGCAGAAGAAAGTGGAGGGAATGGAAGAAGGGAGGCAAGGATGGCTCAGATAGAATGATTTCTATATGGTAGCCTCAGCTGAGTAACCAACACGTGTATTGGCTGATACAAACTATCTTGACTCGATGTCAACACTGCAAATATTGATGGAAAGGCTCCAGATCATTGCATGAGCTCTATTATGGAGGAGCATACAGACTGCAGAAATTAAGTGGAGGGTCTGCCCAGTGAAATTTGAAACTGGAGCACTTGTAATGAGTATGTTGTAACAAGTGCTCTGAGACAGAGGTACAAGTGGGGAGGCACAGACAGAAGCGTGATGTGCATCCTAAGAGATCAGTGGGGAAAAGCAGGCTAGGAGGATGACGATGTGTCGAATTGTTTGGGCTTTGGAATAAAAACCAACAAAACACTTGATTTTCCGTTTTGATCTTGTAGCAAGATCTTTCATCACGTAGCTAGAACTGAAAGACAGCAGCAAATTCAAGAGGTGAGTAAATAAAGTATACAGAATGCTTGAATTTTATGACCAAATGTGCGGAAGGAGAAAATCAATAGAAATCTTGTTTTGTGTCCCTCAGTCTTAACTTCTCAGTATTAAACACAGAGCTGCTACCGATAAACAAATACTGAATGTTAATAACGTTAGTGCTATACTGTATGTCGTCCTGTAAAATAAATGGGATGAGGATTACTACTACTTCCAGGAAATTTTAGTTTTAGTGTGAAATCAGAGATACGTTATTGCACACCTTCTGAATACACAGATATGCATTTGTTCTGGCTACTGTTTTGATGGCGTCAATTAAATTTTAGAGCTCTTTTAAGCTTTTTATGCAGATCACGCTCAGTGTTTACAAAATTCCCTTTACTTTTCCCTGCAGTCATTTTTGAAAATCAACTCATGATTTATTTTATGATGATTGTATGCATGGCCATCTGCATTATTTCCTGATCCTCACTGTCATTGGTAGCAGTCCAAATCACTGATGTGGAAACCTTCAGTCAGCATTTTCATTGACCAAGACCTCTCTCCCCTTTCTTCCTCCCTGAGAAGGAGGATTTGTATCTCAGATAATCTTCAGAATTCCTTTATTCTTTCCTGGTTCCCCATCCCACACCAGCAGCTCACGTGGAAAAGGGAGGAATCAATACCTATTGAACCTGACTGACATAAGTGCTGAAAAATCAGAATTTGAGTTCTTTTCTGTCAATTCAGTCTGCCTTGAGAGGGAAGTTAAAGTGAAAAGTAACTAAGAAAGTGCACCGAAGTGATTGGATTAACTGCACAGAATAGCTGAGTCAGGCTGGGTGATTTTTTTTTGTGGGAATAGTCTCTTTGCTGGAAAAAAAAAAACAAACAAAACAACAACAACAAAAAAAAGCAGTTTCACAGAGCTCAAAACAAGCTGCTCATTTGAGTAGAATGTATTTGGTGGCAGATCTCTTTGCTTTGCTTGGTCACTGAAACTACTGGTGCAGCTACCGAGCTGTGAAGATTCTCTGGCCCTGCTGTGCTAAACGCAGTGATTTCCTTGAGGACAAGGAAATTTAACTTCATTTAACCTCAGCATCTCCTCTTCCAGACAGCAAAGAGGCATTCTTCAGCTTTCTGTAGCTCAGAGCCTTGAGGTGCAACAAGGTGTTACACCTTGAGGTATAGCATTTCTTATTCTGATTCCTCATTTCATTAGCAGTTGGCGTGCCACTAGCATTTGAGCTTCAGCCCTCACCTCCAGATCAGACAGCTAGCTGGAGTTTAAAGCATTGTTTCCTTGTGAGATGTGTGTGTGGAGAATGGCATCAAGGAGTTACACCTCCAGCTAATGCTGTACATTATTGATTGAGAATGTGAAACAGGAAAATCACACCTTTTCATTTCTTTTTTTCTCTTATCTTTCATCTGAGCTAAAAGGAAGGTTACAAGGATTTCTCTTGCCCTCACTAAAGTCAGGGTTAATTAGTAAATACTTTTTTGAGCTCTATTAAAATCCTTAGATTAAAGGCTTCAAATACTGTAAGTATAAGGCATTCTTATTTATTATTCATTTGTTTTCATCTGCTTCAAGACATATGTAAAACTCACTTCTAATTTAAAAACAATTAAATATAATTTGGGACCCATTTTTTTTAATCTTTTTTTTTTTTTTTGGTGGGAGGAGTGGAAGTCATCTTTGGATAAAAACAAAAAATGCAATGGAAATGATTGAGTTTTATTTCACTACGTTCACATCTGCTATAGGAAAAAAATAATAAAAGAAATATAAGCATTAAAAGCAATGCTCGCTTACAAATTCTAAAAATAAATGCATCCTCCAATTTTCTTCCATGTTTTTAACTCATCCTCTTTGTCTGGCACCTGTAGCCTTTGCTCTGGTTGAGCTGATCTAAGCCAGAGGCTAAGCAGAACAGGGGTGGCAATGTATCGAGTTTGCTTCATTGGGAACTGTGAAGAGCAGGGAGGGCATCTCCAGTGATGGTCTGGTCTGAGCTGCGCAGAGCTCACTGAGCCCGGCTCCGCGAGGAACTGCCCTGTTGTCCTTTTTCCTGGAGGATGTCTTCTCCTCTTTGAGCAGAAGCCCAGGGCTGAATCCTTCATCTTGAGAGGCTGCTTTGTGTTGAGAAATAGCTGCAGGGGACAAGTTCTGGACCATGCTGTTACGAGTTAGTGAAGTTTTGTAATGAGGTTTATGGGCCTAATATTTATTTTATTAAAGTTTTACAGCTCATTCTTAAGCATCATTATAGAATGTCAGTGTTTATTAGAGATCTGTGTGTGTTTCCAGAATGCTGATGGCTGTGGTTTCTGAGTACTTGAGGTGTCGAAGTTATCAATTTGACTGTGAAGCTAAATTAGGCTGTAATGCCCTTGAGTATGTTTTCTCCAGATCAGGCAATAATATCTGTGATTATGGGCTCTGTTGTGTATTAATTGACCATGACTTGTTCTGCATCCTAAACTGAAGATGCATAACCTATTTCAAGGTCGGTTATCTTCTAGTCAGATGTCTCAAAAGGGTGAATATTGATGAATTTCAGTGTTAGTCATCTTTCCCTTTAAAAATGTAACACAGTCCTTTGGTGCATGCTTTTATGTAACACATCCAAAGCTTGTCTTGCTTAGATCTTAACACAGACACTTGTAGCAAAATTTTAGCTTTTTATAATTAATGAAGAGAGACAATAAATTATTAACTTTAGAAGTATGACTAAATGCTTTTGCAAATGGTTGTTTGCTGGAAATGTGCAATGTTAATTGTGCTCTGGTAAAGTTATCAGGGAAGCTGTGGAGTACTACAGTTGTGGTGCTTGCATGGAGAGAAAGTAATTGTACGGTGCTAGCAAAAAGGAAATTCTGAGTGTGTCACAGGATTTGAATTAGTGTGCATGGCAGATCAAGCAAGCCGTTTGCATTATAGTCTGCTGTTTAAGCCATGTTAAAGACCTCAGTGTTGCAGCTAGGCTTCCCTATGCTATGACTTGAATGGGAAAACTCTGTAACGAAAGGAGAGAAGGCTGGACCCAGCTTCATGTGTGTTGTGTATCTCAAAAAAAGAACACCAAACAGGGTAAAGAAAAGTGTGTGTGGAAGATATGCGAATTGAGAGAATAAGGAGAGTTTGCTTTATTGAATGTCACTGCAGTAGATGAAGCTTTTGAAGGCATTTCCGAAATGCTCCCTAGGCTAGATTTTATTGTGGCAAATATCTGTTCCTGTTTTATTGAAATATGTTATAGAAATTTTTCTACCATCGTATTTTTTCACAGATTCAGATATGAAGCTTATGCTATTCTAGATATATACATCTGGTTTTGTGTTATTAAAATATCCTGCATTTCCTTAAAGCTTGCAGTCTGCATATCTCGGTAGTCTTTATTAAAGTGACCTAATGCACTAATCTTCATTATCTCAAAGCCTTCTGAACAGAAAGCTCAGAATAGAAATATCAACTTGAAAGAGACTAAAGAGGAAACTTGCATTACTGGTGAAGTCAGAACCCAGCCGTCCTGCCCTCACCCTGCTTTCTCTCCCATACAGCTGTGTCTTGGAAATAACTGGAAGCTTGCGCAGCGCTTTGTCACCAGCTCTCAGCACTGACTCAGACATTTAGTACTGGTGTAACTATTAGCACAAGATCAATCGCTGAAACTTAGCTTACTACCCCCAAAAATATAACTAAAAAAAAAAATACATGTTTCTTGGACAGGACAGGAACCAATAAGCTTAATTAAAGTAATTATGAATACGATATACGGTAGTATGCCAAAATATTCCCATTTTTCATTTATAGAAAGTTATTTTTGAATCATAAATTATCAAAGCTTTTTTTCCTTTGTAGTTGAACTGGAACCGATACTGGAGTATACCTTGTGGGTAGCACAGCACTTCTTTCCAGGAGGAAAAGGACATGTAATATTTTTTATGATTTTGACAGATGAATAATATCTTACATTCTGAAAGCTTCATTTTTCAGTTTCATTACTCATTTGGTGTTTTCTCTTGAAAACCGTAACCCATGCCTTTTTAAGTCATTATGTAGCAACAACACAAAAAAAGCCCACAGCATCGCAGCTGGATACCTGTGTTTACCAATTGTACTCAGCTGTGTCAAATCTCGCTGCTTTCTACAGCACAGAACACAGTGAGAACTGCTAGAAAACATGGGGTGTGTCTAGAGATGTGCCACCCACTTCCCAAGTCATGCAGACCTGATGCCAGGACTGTGCTTGCTCCCTTAGACGCTCCTCTGTTGCCAACACAGGTTGCACAGGCAGCACAGGTTAGCCGGATGCTAAACGAGAGCATAGTTGATAATAAGGCTCTAAGACAGAAGGTGGGAAATATAGTGATCTCTACTATTATAATATTTTCTTGAAAGAAAAAATTGTTATGATATATAGCTTAATATTTTAGTTTTCCTTGAATTCTAATGAAGGAAACCTTCTAAGGTGAATAAAAATGTTCTTCATGATTAAAAAAATAAATAAATAAAAAATCCAAAAATGAAGAGATACTTAAGAGGAACTGTTTCCCTTACACAATTCAGTAGTCTGCTCATTTTGAGGTATATTGCAACTGGGAGACAAACTGTATATTTTTAGAGAAGGAGGTAGGAGGTAAGCCTCATTATTATATCTGGTATGTTCCTCACCCCCAGTTCTAAAATTAAATCCCTGGTTGGAGTTTAAGCTGGATGCCTGAAGCTGGCTATAAAGACCCGAACTTCTTAGTCTGTCTGTCTGGATTTTATTTCATCTAATACTGGTATAATAGAGATGTCTATGCATTGAACTGATCGCCTCTCCCTTCTTCTGTAATGGATGTTGAATAATAGGTGTCTTTAACTCTGCCTTCTTTCAGGTCTTCTAGATGAAATGAATTATGCCCTTAAAGTGACCATTTCTCTCTGTTCACGGAGAGGCAGCTACCTTATATGCAATTCAGTGGAGTCATCTACATTTGATTACGTGAATTCCATTCTATAGTGTTTGTTGCATAATAAAAATGGACACCCTCCCTTAAAAAAAAAAAAAAAGTAAATTTAAAATCAGGGAGACTAGCTTAGAAAAGCTGTTCAGTCCAAGGTCATTGCTGCCTGATTTAACTTCTCCTCCTATGCATTGCCTGTCTGATCTAATGTATTATGTTTAGCTGTCCATTAGTCTTGCAGAATACATTGTTCCTCTTCTTTCTCCCTTTTTCTTCATATTAAACATCACACTTTTAGATAATAAAAATGTCCACAAAACTATGTAGCCATAGAAAAATGTTTTATCCTTAATGTGGTCAGATATTTTGAAGCTAAATTTTCACAGCAGGATTTCAAAATGGATATGATTTCTTTTCATCAAAAAGTCAGATGAATGCAGTCATTTGTGGTAAGGGGAACTTTTATCTCTTATCTCACTGTGTCTTTTGTATAGAAACATGAGGAAGACTGTGCATATAAGAATGTTACTTATCCTGGTAAATCTTATATGTGGATGTTTAAAGAGAGTAGAGAGGTAATTTTTTTATTTTATATTGTAAATAAAAAAAAATTAAATGAATTCTGTGATAATTAGAATGCTTTTAAAGTATTTAGCTCTATGATGAGGTGCTTCTAGTTTTGTGGAGAATTGAGTGATTTGGCTCATTTTTCTGTGGGATGTGAGCTAACCAGGAGGTTGGATAGTTTCTTAGGGGGTGTATGCAGTGAGAAACATCTTTCTCCTGTGTTCTACAGTTTCTCAACAAGCAACTTAGAGCTTTTGGGCAAGGGTCTCACATCCAGTGCCTTGTTCCATTTCCTGAGTGAATTACTTTTTTAGATTGAGAGATGGACTATTGGCTTGCCACATCATTGCTGGTAGGGACATAAAGATAGAGTGCTCAGTAACAAAGTGAGTCCATGAGAGGACTGAAGTAAGACCTATCAGTAAGGACGCTGGAGACCAGGCCTACAGACAAAATGAAACTGATGGGTGGCCACATTAGAAAGTCAGAATTTTCAGATTGTTACTTTTTCATGAAACATGATTAAACTGGATGTTTCCTGTTATGACTGTGGGCATACACTGGGATAATCCACAAAGCAAATATCAGGGTAGCAAGTACCATGTTTCTATAGTAACTGAACTGTATAACAAGAGCTGGGGTTCTTGTTCATGAGTGTTCTGGAGGGGAGACTCCTATGGCATCCTCACTTTTTTTTTTTCTGCTGTAATGTACTGTGGTAAGATGAATTCTCCAAAGTCCCACAGTATTTTCATTTGTCGGAAGATTGTGTGTTTGCATGTGTATAAACAAGGTTGACTGCAGAGACAGGAAAGTGCGTATTTCTGTTCCCAAGTGGATGTCCTCCTAGCAGGTATGGAATCACATTTTGTCTTGTGTTTTAGCTATTTGCCCCTATGAATCATCCATTATTTACTATCCAATACATCCAATACAGTAATGGGATCATTATTCCCACTCCAGCTTTGTCTCCAACCTGATAATCGGGTCGCTTTCCTGGGAGAAAGGAAAGAGAATCATGATAGCAAAATCCTTCCTACTGAAGAAGTCTTTGGAAGAGACCCATTTTCCTGCTTCTTGGATAAGCTCAGACCTAGGCTGGTGTAAAAAAGATTAAAACAATTCATTTCCTTCTTACTCACCATTCTTGTGCTTTATCAATGTCAGCTGCAACTGATGCTTAGATCTTACTGCTGAATTATAGGCTGTTAGTATCTTACATGGGCTTGCGGTCTGTCAACCTGAGAATGCCTGCCTCTGAGCTTTTGATGGAGATGTAGTTGAAGAGGTACCATTGTAGGAGCTCAAAGATGACAGCTGTTTTAAGAATGTGCACAACAGGGCTCTTATTTAGTTTGCCAACTCTTTCTTTGGTAGTTTTACGACACCACTAATAGAATGGTGAGCTGTGTACATTATAGGATATTTTACTTTTCATCTACTGGTTGTGTTTCCTGCACTAATTTCATTTTCCTAACAGGAAAATATGATAAAGTAGCACCAATCCTGTTTTCTCAGCTTTGGCAAGAGAACTTTTATACTTACAAATCATAATAAACTTCTCTTTATGTATAATATGTTTATCATTAAAAGCCAAACAAATGTTGTTCACAACTAGTTAATAGTAATGCTTTCTTCCTTTCATTTCTCATAAGTAAAGAACATGAATGCCTGAATAATGTAAATCACATGTATATGGTGAATATTAATATTTTAGTTATAAGTAGTCTGAATTGGCCCTGACTTCAGCTGATGGTTGAACCACATGACACCAGAGGTCTTTGCAGTGTAAATGATGATGGCTTGTAACCACTACAGAGTATTTTGACAAAACTTATAAATCATTTCCCTTTTCTGGAATGTTGTGTCTTTTTCTCATTGAATCTGTGTATTCCATGTCTTTCCTATAAAGCAGCTCTTTAAACTTGGTGGATGATTGCTTTATTTCCAAGGCAAATCGCTGGCAGCTGTTCCAGAGTGATTCATGGTGTCTACATTTAAATAGTGATGCCTAATCATTATAAAATGATCCATCTGGGTTTTTATTCTACAGAGGGGACTTTCTGTGCTATGAAAAGACACAAAGCATGTGACACAGGGATATTTTAGTATGAGAACATAACAAATGCTCTGTCTTATAGCTTCCTAAATTCTTGATCTTCCCTGAAACCTTAAACACAGCAGCATATAAAGCTTACTTATGGAAACTGTAAGTTGCTGACACAACTGTCCTGTTCTTTATTTAGGGTAAGATTGTGCCTATTGGCATGGCCCTGAGCAAGAGGCAATGTGTGAACTACATCAGTGTAATGCTAGCCTGGGGAAGTGTGGTGACTCAGATATTCCTCTGAATCACATTTTCTCTTCTGCTTCTTCCTTGCTCAGAGGGAATAGTAATTTACTTCTGGAAATTAGTATCTCTCTGCAGTGGCGCAGCTGTTCTGGCCAAGTGTGGAAAAAGACTTTAAACTCCACCCAGTCCCCGTCCCTCCCTGTCTTCTTCTGCCCACCTGTTTCAAAGAAGATATAACTAGGTAAATATTCTGGATTACTCCTACACACTAAGGCCTAAAATTTGGGTAGTTTGCATTGGGTTCTAATTGCAGGGTTCTTGTTCTTCCATTCTCTCTTGCAGACTAAATCTTTAGAGAGATGACTCCAGATGTGAAACAGCAGCCTACACAAAATAAATAGCATTTCATTTTGGCTCAGACACTTATGTAAATCATGACCAATAATTTGGAATTGTTGTACTAATACACGGATTTTTCTTTATCAAGCAGCTTATGGTTTTGAACAGCAAATAGATTCAGTTCTAATGCAGTCTGAAGCTCCGGACATTGGCAGGCTGTGTTTCATCTACTCCCTGACTTTTCCAGGTTGAATGGAAGTTTCTTTTCATCTTATTCAACGGCAGCAACCCACAGACGTTTATTCTGCCACTTCTGAATGCAGCTAGCACACCACATGTGGAACTGAATAGGCATCTTAGAGCTGACAGAAATGTAGGAGAGATGACGGGATAATCAGATGCCGGTTATCAGCGCTGATAAGGTTTAGCTGAACTGAGCAGGGGCTGAGAGTGACTGTGAAGAAGTGGCAGAGATGAAGTGTTGTGGACTGACCACAGTCCCCATTCCCTATTCCCTTGTGCTGCTCGGAGAGGAGGAGGTAGGAGGGTGAAGGGGAAAATGTATTGTTAGCTTGCTTTTAGTTCTTCCTGTTCTAGTCTGTTAATAATTATAGGCAATTATATTAATGTCTCTACACTGACTTTGTTGTTTCTTTTTCTGTTGCAGTAACTGGTGAGTGCTTTCCCTGTCCTTATCTCAACCCTTCAGCCCTATTCTATCATATTTTCTCCCCTTGTCCTTCTGAAGAGAGGGAGTAAGAGAGCAGTTGTGGTGGAGTTTAGCTGCCCATTGATGTGATACTGTCGCAAGTTAACACAGTTATACAGTAACCAGTAACACTTGATATGCAATTGCTGAACTGGAAAAGCAAAATTTGGAGAAGAGCAAACAAGAAGGCACTTTTCTTCCTTTGAGGGTTGCATAGGGCACTGTTCACATGCAGCATCCTTAACCAAGTGAGATAGTGCTGCGTCAATGCTCTGTTCTTCCTCTGTTCTCATTCTTGTACTATCTATGATCTTATATCTCCTTCTGTTTTCTCCCTTCACTATAAATAGCAATTTTTGTGTGTCTGACGTATGGCTTTTTATTTTCTCTATTATGCTCTAAAAGCAATTCTGCTGAGCTCTCCAAGTTGCACTCTTTTAGCAGCTAGGAACTGACCATTGGCAGTATGTGCTCACTCCCCTGGGGCTCCTTGTGTTATCATGAGCCTCTTCTCTCAAGACCTCTGTTACCATCCTGTGCTTTCACTGTCAAGGACCCCTACTGCCATGCTGACTTTATTATAACTGTACTGAGCAGTTACTCTAACAAAACACTGCAAGGTTGTCGTTGACCACAGCTGGTGTTGTCATTGCCAAGATCGAGCTTGTACTATTAACAAAGCAGGGCAATCTACTGCATTTGCACATACATTGGTCTAGAGCCCAGTGTTGTGTGTTACACTGAGTAGTGATTTTAAATTTTTGCATTTTGCACTGGTGAGCAAGGATAATATTTGTTTTACTACAGTAAGAGGAAGAAGCATGAAGACACGTAGAAGCCTTTTGTTAAGAACTATAGGAGGCCTGAAGGGATTAAAAGCCCCCTACAATACAAATGCCCTGCTTAGAGTCTCCAGTAAATCTAAACCTTGATAACCATTTGAAGGATAAACTGACTGCTACAGTAAATTCTAATGCACTTTCTACTTTGCCAAAGAGATCTGATCTAATCTTTATTTCAGCAGTGCTATGTTTTTCTGTTTAACTACGTTATGTATCTTTTTTCCAGTTTGAGATCATTACCCTAATGGGAATCAGAAGGAACAGAGAATGTTCTGTATTGTATTAAGAGAGCTGTTAAGAAAATTTGTGTGCTGATGACAGGTGTTGTTTTTTATGGAGTATGCTGTGGTTCAGTTACCCTTAAGAGCTTTACATGTAACACCATGCCATATAATACGAGTGCAGTAGAACCAAGGCAGCTCCTTCTATCTCGCATCCTGGTTAAAACACTTTGAATGTGCTGGTCTTGTTTTAATCTTAACTGACTCTAGATTATAGCTTTCCTAAAGGGAACTAACTGCATTTTAAGGTATGTAACCTTTGGAGGGGTTTATCGGCTCAGAAAGTCAAATGATCGGCACCCTGTCTTAAGGCATCACTTATTAACAACCCAGAAAGAAGCACGTCCTATTTCTATTTAGTGTTCATCAGAAACACCTAGATTTCCATCAGCCAATTCTTACCTACTCAGATATTCTCATTCCTGTATTAGTGTGTATGATCGCTCCTTTCTAGTGTCAGTACTTTTCCTCTGTTCAATTTTGTCTTCTGAATGTTGAGCTCACTCCACTTCATCAAGATCATTTTGGATTCTGATCTTGTTTGGCAAAATGTTTTTGATCCTAAAGTGATATGAATGCATTTCTTCTGCAGTTATGTAAATCGTTGTTGAAAATATATATTAGGCCCAGGTTTGGGCCTGCAGTGAAGATGGTTTCCAAGTTTGGTGACTCCAGATTTGATGGCCAACAGCTGATGATGGCAGGAATACTTTGTGTTGTTTTTTTTTTTCTCCTACAGTTGTAATTCTCTATGGTGGTGATTATATTCAGATTAAAATTACTGAGATCTTTTTTAAAAAAATATGCAGTAGTATTGCAACCATATTAAAGCCATTGTTGTATCATATTTGCCGATCAGTGGGCAATTTCATTGGCTTTACTGTGATTGGCAAATTCTTACTGAATGCCTAAAGGTTGTTTTCTGTACTTATTACTTGTTTATCTGATAGCTTGTTTTGCAGTAATCTGACTTTCAAATGTGGGTTAACGTGAGTCTTGTTTCCTCAGTGTTTCTTTATCCCAGTAGGGACAGAGACAGGTTACTCTTCTGCTACTTTTCTCCATGCATTATTCAAGGTGAAGTTTCTGTTAAGAGTCTACTTTGTCTAGTTAGAAAAGCTCCCTGCAGTAATTCAGTTTCTGAAACATGGTAGGTCTGCCTTTTCTACATATTCGTCAGCCTTTTGTTGTTTTACTGGTCTGCTATTTGATAGATGATTGTAATTAATTTTTCTACATATGAAAACTGAAACAAAGTGTTGAATGTGTAAGCTTTCTCTGTGTATCATCCATATTTTCTCCAATTAAATAATGGTCTCTTCCTTTCTTTTGTCTTCCTGTTACTGGTTAATGTATTTATAGCCTTTTTCCTCATAGCCTTTTATGTTTCTAGCTAATTGAAACACATTTTGCACCCCAGCCTTTTGATTTTTTTTATCCTTAAGGAGCATGTGAGCTACCCATTATGCTTACCATTAATCATGTGCACTTGTTTCCACCTTTATAATGTTGGTTTTTTTTTGTATTTTCTGATCATTAGGAACTAATGTAGTTGGAATAATCTCTGCATATTTTTCTTTCCTACACTTGAAAAGGAGTCTACTTTTGTGTGTTCAGTATAGTTTCTCTCAGTAGATACTGGCTTCCATGTACTCATTTATCCATTAAATCATCTTCTTGAGATATCATACTGTGGCTTTTTTTCTTAATTTTTTTTTTTGTAAACTCAGAGCAAGGACTTAAAATATTTTTTTATATAGTAAACTTATTATATAATGACCTCATCTTAGCTCTGGATTGTCAGTTGATTCATCTGAGTGAATCAACTCAGATTTGGCTGAAACCAAATCTGAAGTAGTTCCTCTCCAGTAGCTTTACCAGCTTTGCATCAAATCCTTGTTGAATTATGAGAAAAAACAACAACAACAAGTCTGTCAAACCCCTGTCCCTTGACAGGGACTTTGTTTGCTCTTATTAGATCAACCCAGAGACATTAAGTAGGATGTTAATTCTTTCTAAGTTTCAGAATAAGTGTTGTAGGTGTGCAGTGCAACAACTCCTTGCCTGTGCTCGTTAAAAAATAAACGTATTTCTCTGTATCTTTGTAATACGTATGATGTTTATAGACGATTTTATGTTTTCCTTATTACTACCCTAATATCATACATTCTTAGGAATAGGTGGATGAAATCCAATTATTCTCACTCTTGTTTCTATTTTAGCCTTCTTGCACTAATTTCTAGATTTATATTTTTATGAGTAAATCTCTGTTCTTGCAACTGTTTCCTCTCTTACTCTGATAGCACAATGTCAGTGCATCCCAACTCAGAACTCGTTCCGCTTTCCATCAGAGACTATCAGTTATTCCTGTGTTCTTTGTGGAGATTCTTGAGATTCAATTTCCCATGGGACTGAGATGAGATTTTTTGCTTGGCTGTTGAATTTTACCAGGGGAATGTGCCATTGTTCTGAAGTTTTAGGCTAAAAAGTACACAATCATCTGGTCTGCCTGTGAGTCTTCCTCTCAAAATGTTAAGGTATGCATGCAGAGAGCTGAGTTGTGCTTCTGACAAGATAATGACAGGAGGAACTGCAAACTGCTACGGATAGAATAATAGAATAGCTCAAGTTGGAAGGGATTAACAAAGATCATCGAGTCCACCTTATGGCTCCACGCAGGATCACCCAGAATTCAAAGTTGTGCAAACTCTCCGTGAACTCTAGCAGTTTGGTGCAGTGACCATTGCCTGATCACCCTCCGGTGAAGAACCTAACACCTTCTAGACCCTGCCCTGATGCAGCTCCATGCTGTTCCCTCAGGTCCTGTCTCTCTCACCAGAGAGCAGAGCTCAGGCATCCCCTCAGCTCCTCTGCTCTGGGTGCAACAAACCAAGGGACCTCAGCTGCTCCTCATATGTCTTCTCCTCCAGACCCTTCCCCATCTTCAAAGCCCTCCTTTAGACGCTCCCTAATAGTTTTCTGTCCTTCTTACATTGCAGCTCCCAAACCTGCGGTCAGTGCTGGAGGTGAGGCTGCACAGCGCAGAGCAGAGGGGACAGCCCCTTCCCTCACCCGGCAGTGGTACTGGGCCTGGGGCACCCCAGGGTGCATTGGCCCTTGGGGCTGTCAGGGCATGCTGCTGGCTCAGATCCAACTCACAGAATGGGAAAAATGGCCATGCAGGTGGCCTAGCCTGTCCTTCAGTGATGTTCATAAGATACCTACACAAGGAACAATGAGACACAGTAGATAACGAAAGGGAGCCAGTGGTTGAACACAACTGTTGACCAGGACAGGAAGTACCAGGGCAATCATATCACAATCACCAAGTAAGTGCATAAAGTCAGCAAATCCATAGTCCAGAAGAAATAGGATAAATAGAGTGGGATGTTTATTTGGAAGTGGATAAAGGTGCTAAAACAGAAGAGCTTGGGAGGGGGAAAGAGTGAGTAGAAGGTGAAGCAGCCCATCTTCCTGGGGCTGTTTGGGAGTACCTGCTGAGCAGCCTGTGTTTGATCAGAACAGCCTGTGGCAGGACAGCCCACCTGATGCTTCAGTGGCCCTGCTGTTGTCTGACTTGATTGGTGGGTGGGGGAGCCAGGATGCTCTCCCTAATGCCAGGGAAGGACATCTCGGCAGGATGGATAGGGCTTCCTAACAAAATACTAGCAAGCTTTCAAGAGTTGTGAAAGTTTGCAGGTTTTGTGACAACTGCTAGGCAAGAATGGCAGGGAGGGAGAGATCCAAATTGTATTGGATTGCCAGAAAGACTTTGATCTGAATTTAGAAGTCTGCTGCTACAGCAATGGGTCTGTACCTATGGGCCCAGAGCTGGCATGCAGCTGGGCAACGGCTGTTGAGAAGCCTGGGAGGCGGCTGGGTCTGGGTTAAGGAAAAGAAGTGGATGGAAAGGAACTACAATTATTACATGACACCTGGGAGCACAGGAAGAATCTACAATAAAGTATTTCGTAGGCAGGGAGTCAGGACAAAGAAACAGACCCAAACAAAATGTTTTTTAGCTCCTTCTTGTAGAACAATATGTTTCAAATCTGCATGGATTTCCTCTAACACGTTTTCAGGTGAAGGGGGATTATTTATTTAGCTTCCTTTTTCTACAGTGAATCATCCTAGTCTTTCAGGAAAGCAATCATCACAAACTTTAGACTTTAACTGTGATAAAAATACCATTTTTTTTCCTTGCTTTTCTTTCAAACTTTATCTGCAAATTATTTCTATTGTTCTGACTCGGCACTGGTAAAATATCACTCTTATTCTCACAGAACTAACATCATCTGCAAATTATCTCCTTTGTTCTGATGTCTTTTCCATATAACGTTCACTGACTTCACTTATGACAAGCAATCTTTGTGTCATTCATTTGGGTAAAGAATGTAGTATGTGTATATCACAGCTCCAGAGCTGCTGTTGTGCAGATCCAAATGAAATTTTCTACTGTCCTCTAGTGTGCTGTGTTCACAAAAATAAAAACAATCAGCTAAATAAAATTTTCTTGTCTAATTAAGCACATTTTGACTTAAAATTCAGCTCATCTAACAAATGTAGATAATTTTGACAAAATTCAGACTTTCCAAGTCAAGAAAACCTGGTTTTAGTCTTCATCTCATGTTGCCATAAGATACTCGTGACCATATCTAAAATAGACAAATAAGGTGGGAGTCAGTGGTTTTGATTCATAAAGCTTTGACACTGCTGTGATCATGATAGCACCTTTGTCCTTGCCATCTCACCTGGTGGCTTTGGCAGCCTTGCCATCTGCACCTCTGCTCTATTGTGGCCTGTGAAGCCTCTGTGTTTTCGGCGTATGAGTCTGTCTGTTCAGAAGGATGAAGAAGACCAAAACCTAGCTGTACCATCCAAGCGGTTTCCCACAGTAGGGGACGTCAGTATGACTTCAAAATCATTCTCTCTTAGCTCTCAGAATAAAGAAGAATACATGGAGCATCCCTAAACATAAACCATTACAGTTGCTTTTCTCTTAACTCTTTATAGACTGCTTTCTGTCTATCTATAAACATGAACCAGTATGGAAAAATGCCTGAGAAGCTGTAGGTGTTCAAGTAATTCTCCCTGATTTGTTTGCAGACTGGTAGATCAAATTTCTCTGTTACATGTAAGAACTGTTGACATGTATTACTGAAGTTGAAAAAACATGAAAGGTAGGGCATGTATATTTTCCTAAATAATGTTGTTTTGTAATATTTCTGTACAGTAATCACATTTTCCTTCTTTGCTATCTCAGTGTTGCAGTTGAGCACTACAGCTCCATATACTATTGCTTTTTCGACAAACAAAAATGGTTTTTGATGTCTGTACAAATGCAGTTTTTCCCATTTATACTATCACCACATTTTTGCGTGGTAACTTCCAGTGATATATAGTAAAAGCTATAGGAAAAATATAGGTGATATATCGTGAATAAAATAGCCAAATGTTTTTGTCAGCTTTTGTGTTGAAAGGTTAAGATGTATTTACATACCATCAGTATCATGTTCTGTCCCTCTGGAGACTCTGTATTAGAAAAACTACACACAGCTTCAAAATCTCTGTAATATATTGAGTATCTTTACAACTGAAATTGCTGAGACCGGACTGAAAAAGACCTAAGCTAGCTTTCTGTGCAGCAGCAACAAAAAAAAAGGCCCAGTTTTAAGAGTGGTTTGTGATACGTACGTTGGTATCTTCTGAGGAATGTTCACTTCCCAGTAACATGAAGTGCCATTTGCTGTCTCAGTGGGGATTGCCAGATACTGAATATCAAGCCTGTCGCCAGTTCATTTGTACATTTTGGACCTTAGGATCGTGTCATATGGGGGAGGAAGGAAAGTGAGAGAATGGCAGGAAAAACACGCTCCCAGGAGGGAGAACACATTTCTCTGGAAACACTGCTGTATTTTTAATTGCAACTGGTAAAAGCACTTGTCTGGCATGGGCTGGTGTGCTGCCATGCATTGAAGAAGGCTGATTCTCCTCTCCAGCTCAGGTGCTGGCGGTGGCTGCTGTCACTGTCTGTGCTCCTGGTGTCCCCCTGGCCGGTGACTGAGGGGTGCTGCTGCTCCACTGTGTGTGGGCATTGTAACCATGCCTGGGGGGATGCTCTCACCCATGGGCACTGGCAGCCATCTTCCTGCTCTGAACAGCACAGAAGTGAGGAGCTATCCGTACTTGTGCATTGTGTAAAGTGGAAGAGAGGTGATATTGGAGTGGGAATATTTTAAATGGATACAACTGTTTGTCCAACATTGTTCTGTTAACTGAGAGGAGCCTGAGTCAGGTGTTATGAGATTTAAGCAAGAGTGCCTATCAATTTTCTTACAAGCCTAATATAATTTAATGACCTTTGTCTATGCTATTTCAACAAAACTTGAATATCAGAATTCCCATTTTATAAATGCCTACTCTATTCCTCAGCTACTGCAATCTCATATATTAATATGGTCTCAGTTGCTTTGTAACAGTATTGTTTTAGTTTTATAATGACAGATTAAACAAATAAATTTAATAAGATTACTCTTTTGGTGCAATTTTCCAGCAAATAGGATTGTGAAGCTAATTTTCTAAAAATGCATATGCTGCTAGCCAGCACATCACTTTTCTTCATGCCCCTTCATAGAAGGAAGAATGGCACTAAAGGGACAGGCAAGGCAGCTAGAGAAAGATCTAATCTGTACTCAAGGAGCAAGAAGTCCTTGTGCAAATTTATTAATTATAATTAAAATAATTATTAATCATTATTATTTTCCTTCCCTGGGCAAAAATAAGTGCAGGAAGTATTTATTTCTTATACCTTTGGCTGTGCTTTTGAAATTAGAAACAAGTGAACACCACTGATATCAAGAGGAATTATACGTTCTGGTATTCCCCTTTAGACATTGTCATGCCCTAGCCCCTGTACAGGGTCAGATTTTTTTAGTTCCCTATTAAAATGTCTGTCAGAGCATTCTGACATATACACGTGTGCTCATCACACTTGTATCCCCCAGTGGCTACTTGTTCGCATTCAGAAGAATCACAGTGCTTTCTCTAACTACTTGTTGATCAGTAAACTGGCAACATAAAGAAAGTACAATCACTTGGTAGTACCCACTGGGGACAAAGCAATGGAAGCACTTACAAGAACTCGTGAGCACAAGGCATTCATGTATGATTAGATTTTAAATGCAGCAGAATTTTGTAAAACATACCTGACTATTTCAAGCATAGTGCTCTGTTCTCAAACTTCACCCAGAAAGGGAAATGCAGCTGCACTTTGGGGGAACCAATTGTATTAGGCTGCTCTGGCTGGCTGCTGTGTTGGCAGCAGAATGGGAGCTTCAAAGGACCAGCAGAAACAGAGACTAAGGGCCAAAGGGAGCGACATTACGGACTTCCATAGCTTTTTGTAGGTTTTTTGTTGTTGTTAAAATGACTTGTCTATTTCTCATTTTCCGTCTCATTTTCTAGCTGAAGAAAAGAGAATAGAATAGGGTTGCAACAAAATAATAAGTAATAATAATAATATAATAATAATAGTAAGTAATAATAAGTAATAAAAATATTGATACCATTTAGAAATCTTGTTGGATTGTGAAAAAGTGAATTTGCCTTAATAATATTTAACATAGTATGGGTTGAGGCATGTCTTTATAGCCTTCTTTATTAAAAGTTAATATCTGTTAAGAAGACCTACGATCTTTATTACATATTCCATGATGGAGGAAAATCAAAGATTGCCAAATTTTGCATCTGTTGAACGCTACATAATGGACAGGAATAATTTCCATATCAAAGGGAGCTGACCACATTACAGGGCTTTGCAGTGTTGGAATGCCTCTCTGTAAAAGATAAGGAACTATGTGAATGTGTAGGCAGTCCTTCCTTGTGTCTGTGCTCTTTTAATGGATCACGTTTCCAGGACTAAGCTTTCTCCCATGTTATACATGATCATGCGTTTTCATAGGAGCTAGAGGACATCACAGAGTTGCCCAGTTGCTAGGAAGCTGCTTGTTGGGGTGGTGGGAGGCCTGAGAAGTGAGAGCAGCACAATGGACTTTGACCAAACCAAAGTGAACAGTAAAAAAGAGTGTTTCCTTTCTCTTTGATAAGTTAAAGTTAAACATTTCAGCTTAGTCAGGAGAAATTTGATCTACAAAATGTTGATGTTTTGGTTTCACACTAATTGTGGACAAAAGCAATGGCTGAAATGTTGAACTTAACAGCTCAGAATTAGGACCTGATGGTGAACTAAACTACCTCAAAGTGAAGCTACGTATACTGACTGGGCCCTAGTGAGTTGGAGCATCCCCTTAAAACTAGTCTTAATTTATACAACAGTTATGCTGTTCCCAAATAAAAATGACAATTCAAGTAAATGACCATAGAAGCATCCCAGGGATGATGTTTTTCAGAGGCAGTTTCATTCCTGTTGCTCCTGTGAAGTACTGATCAGCTGACTGACAGTAAAAGGAGTGAAGTACCACTTTACTCAGTGCAAGTAAATTTATGGTTGCATTGTAATATGAGTACTGAATGTTTCCCACCTACCAGTTAGGAGAGAGGAAGAAAGTTAAAGAACCAGAAAGAATTAGTTGGCATACAGACGTGTACAGTATAGGTCTGGTTCTCTCCTGTGAATGTGGGTTGAAAGTACTCCAAAGAACAGCGATGTTCTAGGGGAACATTCTGAAGAAGCGTAACTTAGAGATTCTCTGATTTTATTTTGTTTTTTTTACAAATGAAAATTTACTGGATTTTTCAATTTTGATTAAAAAATACTTTGAGATCAGTAACTTTCTGCAAGATTAAGGGACACAGTTAAGGGAAGCATTTATGGATGTGTTATGTTCTGTGCCCAGACTGTAATTAATAACTGCAATACATCAGTCACAATATTAAATTTCTTCTGCTGAATGCATCAGGCCTGACTTCTAGTAATTTACTAGTTCAAAATGAGGTTTACGCTGAACACTCCAATTCCACATTGAATAAAGTTATTGTATTTGGAAAGCAAGCAAGTTGTTTGATTAATGTTGGAACTAATGAAAGTAGCTATGGATTTGTGATCTACGTTCCTGTGTGATGGTATCCCAGTCCTTTCTCCTCCCATTCCTTATAAATAACTTTCCCTTCATCCCAAGTAATATCTTCACTTCCTCTGTAACATCTGCTAAGCCTCCCTGCTCTTGATACACTTGGCTCTCTCCCATGTCCCCTAAATCCCAGCTGCTGGGGAAGAAGCAGCTTGTATAATAGTTGATTTCAACATAATACTTGTGCTGATTGGGGACCGAACAAAGCTGATTGTTGCTGAGCTTGTGCGGCTGCTTTTACGATGGGCACAGTCTTAATTTGGGTTACTGTTTCCTCTGCACAGATGCCAATATTCTGAGATCTTTTAGCAACTTGTTTTCACGGCAGCGAGCTCCCTGTAGAAATGCAGGGCAGTGGGCAAAGGTGTGGGGAACACTGTCTGTGAGGCAGAGAGCTGCCAGATGGTGAGGTGCTTGGGTCAAATTTAATCTCCTTCTCAAAGGAAAATTAAAAGTAGAATGAAGTGGGAGCAAGGGAGTAGTTTGTATGTGTGTGTCCCTGTTCACAAAGAACCCACTACTACTACTACTACTACTACTAGTTGGCTGCCATGACACCTGAATGTGTCCCCTTCCTGGGGCTTCTTGCTTGCTACGGATACCAATATTGTAAGGTATTCTTGCAAGTGTAATACCTATTCACTGAGCAGAAATCTGCACTGGAGTGAAAGTGTGCACTTGAACTTACATAGCTATTGTGGTGATCAAGAAAATGGAGAGCTAACTTTACAAGAGAAAAATATAATGTCTTAATAAGTTTTGCACAGCAAGAGGAAGGCCAAGAAGGGATATGATTACTCTCCATAGGTACTTCAAGGAGGTAAACAGCAGGAGGAAAGAAGAGTGATATGGTCTAAATAATAGAGAATAAACTGGCCATGAATGAATGTAGATTGGTGACTTTAACCACTCAAGATTGAGGCTCTGAAACTGCATTGTAGGAGCAATGGGAACAAAAATATCCTAATGAGGTCTCAGGTGGAGTTTGTCAAGTCTCGAGTGAGGCTGGGCGAGGCTGACCATCCCTAGCCCTGGGAGCACGGCAGCTTTCCACCTGTGTCTCACTGCTGCACCATGCCTGTCGGTGCCAGGTGCAGAATTTTAGATGCTTCTTATTAAGTTACTTGAACACTAATGATATCACTTTGCTTTGTGGTATGTCTGTCTATTAATGTAACCTGCTATCATCTTTGCCTTCTTTTTTTTCCAGCAGCTCTGAAATGATTTGATGGTTTTAATTATTTTTCATAATAACCCCCAAAATTCCTCTCTTGATTAGCTTGCTAGATGAGATTTCCATTCAGTATGTATCCTCTAACTTGGTGTTTGGTTTCCCTGCTAATTATCTCACATTTTTTCTGTGTTAAGCTGCATTTGCCATCTGCTCATCCAGTGACAAAAAAATAATGGAAAACCTTTTGAATCCAATTGCAGTCTCCTAATTACTGGCTCTGTCTCCAGTTGTGTTATTACCCACAGATTGGAAGATCTTGGGCCAAATAATTGATAAAAAAACAGTGAGATTCCTTTGATTTTTGGCTGAGCCATGGTGACACATACCGAGATCCCGATCTTTCACTTCCTACTGTTGTATATTTTAAGTTCCCTGTCTTTCCAAAAAAAAAAAAAAAAAAAAGAAGATCTGAGTCATGGTTTTCTCAATTTTCATGTTTGGTACTGGCGCTGTTTTCCACACTTAGACCAAGCTCCTGCTGTGAATGAGTATTTCATTTATCTATGCTCTGAGTGTACTCTCTCCAGGGAATTCATAGGAAGTTAGCAGCACTTCCAAAGAGCCTCATTGTGTCAGCAAGCATGAACACTTTAATGCAAAGCATTCATTTGTGGTTATGCGTATGTGAACTTCTGCAGATGATTTACAATGGCAATGCTTACAGCATTAAAAAAAAAAGAAAAAAAAAAAAGACAACCAAAAAAGCAATAAAGCAAAGAAACCACCTTTGTAATTATCATATATATCTTTTCCTTTTGATGTAATTATTTTAGCCTTCACTTTGGTTCTGCAGTGCTTGATACCATTTGGTACTGCCTATCTTACTTGACAACAATTATGTTCATTTTGCAAGTTGGCCTCTTCCATCCTAGACTGTTGTTACCAAGCTTTTTATCACAAAGCTCATTTTGGTCTGTATACCTGCTGATCTTTTGCTAGATTTTACAGGGGAGAATCTGTTTCTTTCATAATAGACTCTCTTATTTCCAAATCAGCTGATCTAGATTTGGAGTTATTACAATAAGGAGATATACTATGCAAACTATATAGAATGGTTTCTTTCCACTGTGGAAAAATGTTTCATGTAAGTATAGCCCTTGCAAGTCATTAGTTTGAGCAGTGTGACTAAAATGTCATGACAAGGACATGAAATCATAGCACATGCACACTTATTGCAACATTTAATCTTGTAAATCAGTCATGATTTACAAGACATGCTTTTCCAAAGTTTTAAAAGCAGAGTCTGGGCTTCTAGTAAGCTAGAAGTGAGCCAGAGAACTCTTAGAAAGCACCTGGATTTCCTTAGAGGTACCAGTTCTTTTGTATTCCTAATTATTGCTTCAACAGCAAAATGTCACTGATCGTGATGCTCCCATTTAACAAAAAAGAACTAACAGTTAAATGGTAATTATATGCATCATATTCAATGTCTGAAACAAGAGGCAGTGCTAATTTGGGAACTGACCTGAAGCTTCACGTGAGAGATTATTTCCTCTCCCCTTTCAAATGCCATTTAACTTTTTCACACATGTATTTCTCCAGTCCAATTATTGATATATTTATTCCACAACTTATTGCTTGATTTGCATAATCAGGTTGAGTTCCCTTAATTGACAAAGTAAGGTAAGGAAAAGGGAATGGATATTCTTTAATTTCCTTTATATTATACAATTACATAATGTATGGACCTTTAAGCATCTCCTGTTCTGGGCCCATTTCAAAGTGACACATTTTAAAAAGTGTATCAAGGAGTACTTAGTTCCAATGAAATCAGTGTTAAAAAATCACTTGTTTAAAATCAAATGTATGTAGCTGATGTTTTTTGTGTAGATTTGGTATCCCCTGTGTTTATGTGAAAGCATGCAGTTCCACATCCAGAATTTTATTCTGTTGTTACAAAAAAATGAATTAATTTCTTGCTGTGGGACCAAGTAGAACCAAACTCACAAACCTAGTGAAATCTTGTGAGCATTCAGAGCATGGAAAGATCAAAAATAAATGTGAATATATGCTTTATGAATGCTCTCAAAGGACACACTCAGATTCCTCCAGGTAGTTTAGATGCTAAGTGAATTTTTTGTTAGATTGTTATTTATGTCATAAAGCTAGGTTAAACAATTTATACCACAGTACTTCACTTAGGCCAAAGCATTTCTCAGTCTAATGGATAGATTCATGCTCTTACTAGTGCATCGTACCATTAGATTATGAAGATTATACATTTATTAAAGGGACTTGAGATATCAGGAATTATATATGTTGGGAAACCTGTTTACATTGGGACTCCATCTTAGCTAATGTTATGCTTTTCTGTTTTTCAAACAAATTTGAGGCTCAGCTGTTTCTTGAAGGCAAATGGTACTTGCCTAACTACATCACTCAATGACTGGATTATTTTAAATAAGAATACTTAGATAAATAGTGCTGAAAAATAGACATGGTAAGTCATACTCCTGTTTTTCAAGGATGAAGTATTAAATCTGGCAGACAGCTGTTTTCACACCTGTGTGTGCTTGCTATATGTCAATTAGTAGTTCAGTGGTGTTTCTGTGATTAAGAGTACTTAATATTACCAACTAGCAGTTTGTGACACTTATTTATGAGTAACTTTTGTATAACTATTTTTCATTTTACTTTTGAAAGCTGGATCTTAACTTTTTCATTGCCTCTTGCAAGTAATTCAGTGTGATACCCGTGGTGATAAGAATCCCTTTCGTTTCAAATTTTCAGTCATTTACCCCTTAGTTACCTCTTGTATATAATTTAATGGAGGCCACTAACACTGTGGAAATCACAAAATTTGTGTGATTGTCATCTCTAAATTCATGCCAGCCCTGCAGGTAACCTCACTAAGAGGCTGTTTGAGGGGTCAGTACGCGGAGTACAGTGCAGTTATCTGAAAGAAAACTGCATGAACTTTTTGTGACTGAAGCAGATTTTCTCCCATTTAAATATTTGGGCAGAAAAGCAAATAGGGTGGCAGTTTCTTGGCGTAGTCTCTGAACACGGGATGATATATCTTATAAGAGAAACCTCTCGGTTAATCTGTGATTTTACGTTTTTTTCTTTGCATTTGTTTCCACTATCTCGTTAGGGAGTAGAGAAAACATTTTGTTATTCTAAGATTGAAACAGATTTTCTCGGTTACAACAGAAATTTTACTTAATCGTTTTGGAAAACAGAACAACACAAAACTGATAGTGACAAACTGATTTTGCTGCAAACTCAGTTGACTAATCTGAGAATTTTCAGGCACTTAATAGGGACTGGTGTCTTTTAATAGCCTTGAAAGTGATGTGTAATTATCTTGATCTTGTGTTTGACACAACAAAGCATTTTATTTCCAAAATGCAATAACATTCAGATGGAGCTAGCAGCAGTATCCTGCCCTTAGGCTGGGCTTGTCCATGAATGTTTGTTCCAATTATGATAATACCAATGATTTTTACTTAATTAGTAGAGTATATTATGTATTAATTTCAGCTTGAGAGTTTTATCAGTATATTAATAACAATGTCTTAAATACTTCTGTGGTTTACACTGAGGTTCTAATTTCAATGATTTTTAAGAACTGGACAGAAGCATCTTGTATTGTGTCTTGAATTTTGAGTGTTTGCACTTCGTGTTCCCCGAAGTGTCTATACTATGTGTCCTGATGCGTGGTGCTTAGCATTTACAACTGTGGCATAGTGCAGGTTAACAATTCACACACGTTTTATTTAGACCTCAGGGTTCCTTTTGATGATTCTGCTCTGTATATATAGTCCTTATAGTGCAGATCTGGACTTCCTCTTAGCTAAGTATTGAAGAAATCACCAGACCGTGGCAAAAGGGTTAAGGAAGAGAAATAAACTGACAGGAAATATTGGCTTTCTGCTGTAATGTAAAAGTTGTGGGTGGCTGCAGACAGGTATCTGTAGCTGTGTACGTGACGGATTCAAATAAATAAAGAAGACTACTCACATAATTAAAGAGAAATAATAATTTAAAATCTGCTGTTTCAACTTTGCTTCTGGCTACTTAAAACTAAATTTACGAGCATTTCCGAAAAAAAAAAATCAGACTTATTTACTTGCTGAATTCTACTGCATTTCGGTTTTAGCTTCATGCAATGTTTTTGGACTCTCAGCTCCTCAGTTTTACATCTTTTTGTCCCGTTCTTATTGATGTTCATTTCATTGCAACTGGAATTTTGGATTGCTTCTGCTTTTGAATATTTGCCATTCAATACAAAATTTCCAGATGTGCCCAATTTCAATTGTTCCAGCATAGGGGCTCTGAACAGGTGTGGAGCCTCACTGCGCCAGAACAAGTGAGGAGCTTGCAGCTGAAGTTAGTAACTGTGTTATAGAATATATGTACAGCATGTTAGGCCTTGAACTATGGTCTATACCTGTTGGGAGGCATTACATATTAGAGTTTACTGCTATAACGTCCTCAAGTAATCATTTAGCATGTGAGAGCACAGCACTTTTGGGACTGGACCAGTTCAAAGCTTTAGTTGTATGTCAGTTCTTTCATGTTTGTGGGCCCTTTTATTGGGATTTCTGCAGTGAGTCTTTGCAGCAATGAATGGTAGCTGCGTACTGAGCTGCATTAGTACAACTAGCAGGTTTTAAAGGAGGTAATTATTCCCCTTTTTTCAGCATGTGAGATGCTGTGGTTGGGATGGTGCCCAGTTCTAGACGCTGCCCCACCATAAGACACAGACAAATTGGAGTGTGTCCAGAGTACAGCCACAGGAAGGTTAGGGTACTGGAGCACATAGAGCACAAGGAGATGCTAAGGAGACCTGGGTTTGTTCAGCTTGAAGAAGAGAAATCTAAGAGGAGAGCAGTACTAACTGCTGTTCTCAGCTGCTTAATAGTCATTGCAGAGAACATGAAGCCAGACATCTGATGCAGACAGACAACATGCAAAGTGAAGGAACAAGCAGAAATTTATAGATGTTGCAGCAAGGAAAACTGCAATTAGACAAAAGGTAAAACTTACTCATGGTGAAGGTGATCAAACACCACCAGTTGGCCGGAGAGACTGTTGGTTCTCCTTCCTGGTGGGTTTTGAAAACAAAGCCCTGAGCAACTGAATGTCACTTTGCAATTGATGGTACTCTGTCTTCAGGGCTAGACTCAAGACGTCTCTTGCAACCTGTTTGTCCTAAGTCAGTATATGTTACTGAGTTTACATGAAAGTCATCATTCAGTGGTCTTGGCCAGCAAGCTCTGTCTTACCGTAACATGACGACTTCTTGATGACTTCATCTCTTTTCATATTAAACTCAGTTTTACCCCTTCTCATGGTTGCATCATGGCCTTTCACACCTTCTGTACACCCTTGGTATTTCAGATGACCTCCTTAAATCTATTTGCCAACTCCCCACCCCCTTCAAATCTTTTCAAAATCTGATTTCAATATGGGAGGTAAGAATGAGAAAGGTGAGAAAAAATCAATCTAACCTTCACAGTATTAGAGTATGTGATCTAGTCTATAACTGTGCTGTCCCATCCTATATTTTTTGCTGTCTTTCTATCAGGTTCTTTGTTATATCACATTCAGCTTGGATTTGTACCATTTTTACTTGTTCTTAGGAGACTCTGAGATTTTTGGCAAAATCTCATAGTGAGAAAAGTAAAAAAAGAGGGGAGGAAAAGACAGAAAAAGAAGAATGGTGATAGCATAGTAATTTCTTTTGCATTAGTATGCTGTTGAGGTCTGACCTTGTGTCCACCGTAATCTGTTGAGACTTGCATTGGTTCCAGAGCGGTTTTGAAGCAAGCCTGAGGTGCAGAATGTCTTCAGTTTGGTGTTTCACAGAACTCTCATGGGTCCACACTCACAGTTTTTTGGCTTCCTCTACTTGGTGCTTTTCATAAAGGTGCAACAATGTGATTAGAAAGCTGGTAAGTTTCTTTTTTCTCACAGTTTTGAGGAAGATGACTCACTTTAACCACAGAATGTCAGTACTGGAAAATGAGTATAAAAATGAGAAAAGCATGTAGATTTGCCTTTTATAAGCACATCTCAGGTTTTTTCAGACTCATTCAGGACATTTGAACTCTTCAGTACTGTGCATTTGAATTGTGTCAGAAGTGTGCTAAAACACATACATTTTATTACTATGTTTATAGCAGCTCCTCTAAAAAGAAAGTATTTGTGGTCAGATCACCCTGAGAAACATTAGCATGTTTTTTTTTTTTTTTTTCTTGAGTGGTTTATATTTTACTTTTTATCACTACAGTTCCATTTGTTTTCCTATGAAAATATTTGAGTGCCTGGTCTCATCTTTCTTTTCTGAAATCTCTTCTGGCTTGGTTAATACACATGTGATGCATAAACTCCATATGGAGAAGGATCTGATATGCAAGTTCTGTGAATAGGTTCTGGCATTGCTTTGAGCATAAACTTCATTTTTTTTTTTTTATTATCTGGGGGAAATAATGGGCTTTTAGTGCTTGCTTTATACATTTGGTTGGATGTCAGTTCGTTTGCTCAGAATGATACAAAATCAGCTGCCAGGTTGGTTGATTTTTTCTTCTGCTTTCAGCTCATTCTATTTTAATAATGGCTATTCTATACTCTATTTTTGTTTGAAGTTCTTTCAGTCTCTCCTCTTCCCAGGGCTACTCATTTCCCTTGCTCTGTCTTTCCCAGTATACCCCATCTGCTAGCGTCTCATAGGCAGCTATTTTTCTTCTATTGTATTTTTCCATTTCTCCAAAACTCAAGTGCATATTTGTTTTTCCCACCCCCATGACCTGGTCATGAGCAGTAAAAGGCCCTTTGTAATGAATATTCCAGCGAAAAGAAAAGATTCGAGAAAGCTGTTCCCTATGTCAGAAGTTGCAAACTTGGGGAAATCTCCTCTGGGGAGCAGTCAGCAGTGAGAAGCAGGCAGGTGCTCAGGAAAGCAGGCTTTTACGCTCAACAAGAACTGCTTGTAGAAATGGTTCCACAGGGATTAAATGCATTTCTTGGCCACAGCTGTTATGAACTGTTGCTGTTATGGCCCTTTTCAGAAAGTTTTACATGATGAATTGACTCCTGGTAGTTATTGTTATATTTAAATATTACTTTTTTTTGCAAACAAAAAAAGGAGATTGAGAAATATATGTGTGTGTGTATGTATATATGTATAATTCCATACATTTCTTTTGATTGCATAACTCACATGAAACTTGTGACTGTTCAGGGATAAGGGCCCTAATAGTGTATGAGTCCAAATATACTTAGATTCTGTTCTTTTAGCACTATTTACCAGCACTCCAAATACTGTTAGAAATTGTTTTGTTATAGAGTCATTTTGATTATTTTTGCTGCTCCGTAGTTTCAAACACGAAGTTTTAAGGAGAGTCTGGAGTACTTTGTGGATTTCTCTTTGTTTACATGGATTACATGGATTGTGTGAGCAGGGCCCTTACTGCAAAGGTAGACCAAAAAAATATCCTTTAGTGTTATAATTTCATTTTTATGACAGAAAGTACTCAAGGTGGCTCTATCAAATCCCTCTCTGTAAGGATGAATTGAGATCTCTTTTCGTGCTAGAAAATAGTGATGCCCAAAATCAGGCCAACGGCACTCTTACAAGTATAAAAGCTTACAGGAGCGTAACAATGGAAGGGTTCAGATGGTTTACTGTGTTCAGTGTGGGGCGCTTTAAGACATGGCTAAGTTGCAAAGAGTCCAAAGGAGGACAGCAAAGATGAGATGGCTATCAGAAACCACAGCTGGAAGATTTAAGTGAACAAGGCTTAGAATAGTACAAACTAGACTGGAAGAAAACAATGAATATCTGAAATAGAATCTTTTTTTCTAAGTACATTAGATATATTTTATTTATATATATTATATATTATATTAGATATATTATATCTACATAGTCAAAAACAATGCCTGTTGGTACTATTTAGGAAAAATCTCTCTAACTGCAAAGATAATTTAGCAACAGAGGTAATTTAACTAAAGACAATTGTATTCCATCATCAAAAGTTTTAGGGGAACATTTTAGAAAAAAATATATAGGGAATGTCTTAGTGTACTTTGCAGAAGGTTGGACTAGATGGGTTTTGTAGGTGTCTCTCAATTGCTTACCTACATGGATGACTGAACACAGAGTGGGAGATGTCAAGAGGATTTGCTCTGACTTCATTGTGAAGCACAGAGAATGATTGTGAAGGAGAGAGTCTTGGCAGACGTGAGAAAAAACTGCAGTGTATCCTATAGATTTATCACATCAGTGTTTCACCTGATGGTGTTGTACAACAGTGAGATATTAACGAGAGGAAAAGACACAGATAAGGGCAAAATGCGTAGAAGAAAAAAAATAGGCATGAAAACAGAGAATAAAAAACATAGTTCATAGCACAGTTGGCTTTTATTGCCATTATCATATCCATGTTTAGATAGAAATATTAGACTAAAATCCTGAAAATTATTGGAAAAATTACAGCTAGCCTTAAATTAGGCCTTACTTTTTGGCTTCCCGAAATCTCAATATCCTGCATAGCTGCTCTATATCTCTTTATTTGTTGCAGAGTTCCATTTCACCATCAGCAGTAAAATGATGTAAAAGGACACTGATGAAATAGTGTGTAAAACTGCTGTATTTCTTGCCACTGGAACCAGTGAAATGAAAATCTTTTAAGTGTTATCTGCTAAAATTTTTACTGGAATTGATCTTTTTTTTTCACTGCATTTAAAAGAAATATTATTAGTTTGCAAAAATGAAAAGGGTATAAAAGAAATCTGAGAATTGTTTTCTATGAGGCCAACAATGCTGTGCTTGTAGTTAAATTTAAAATCCTACAGAGAAGGGTGGCTGCAGAGGGCCTCTGGTAGTATCAAACTGAAAGAGACAGAAAAGACTTACAGATCTGAAGCAGGGATATAACACTGGACGTGTGCTGTTATTCAAGGGACAGCCATAAGGGCTGAGAGTATCTATTTCCTGAACGTGATACTGAGGGGACAGGTTATCTCCAGTACTGCTTCTGACCTTTGCACATGATCTTGTCATACTATCACTTCTATATATCTAGATCAAAAGTCATCCAGGTCAGACTCTATAATCTAGGTAAACCCCACTGAGAGTATAGTGTACTTCAAAGAGTAGTTAACTAGGAAAAATATTCCCTTTAAACAGATTTCAAACACTGCTAATACTGTTTTGGTTTAGTCTTACTACGTTACATAACTTGCATGAGCACCTTAAATAGTAATTTATTAGTAATGTCTATTTTGTGTCTTTATTTTGGCCCCTATGTTCTTTTCTTTGTCATAGCCCTTTATAGTGAATTTTACTGTATTTACACCAAGTGTACCTAAAAAGCTATTCACAAAGCAAAGGAAGGCAAAAATGTTTAGTGGAATAATTTATCTTCACTCTAATTTAAAACTTAATGTTGAACTCAGCTGTTTTGAGCAAGAACGTTGTCTTTTACATGACTGGGTTTATTAATTTTAGTTTTACTTATTACTTACGTTGGACAAGAAAAACTATCAAAATAAAACAAAATTTGTTTTATTTGAGGGAAAGAAAGAGCTCATGTCTTTGTGATAAATTTGTTTCTTCAAAAGATCTTTCCTGTGACCTGCTTTGTCAGCAAGTTCTTGTATCTGGAAAGATTGTTTCTGTTGGCTCGCCAATTTCAAAATGATAGAGTGAGATTAATAATATGAATACAATATTTCCTTGTTCTATTGATTTATGGGGCCCCAAATCTCCACTCACTCACCTATCTTAGTCATTTTACTTCTGAGAACAATGACAAAAGTTTCGCACGTGTATGAGTGTTTGCAAGAATGAGCATCTTTAAGTGAAGCTGATGAGCAATGTGTTAAAAAGAAGGAATATCTCCTGTGAGTGCATCATTGGAATACTTTAGATGAATCAGATATGTAGAGGCATGATCCATTAATAGGAAATAGCAGAAAGAGAGGTTTAAGAAATATTCTTTTCTGAAATGTAGTAACGGATCATATCCCTTGCTCTATTCTATTACAATGTGCAGTAGCTTAAGCATTTTCACTTTAGACTTCATTTCACCCGCTGTGGGCATACAGAAGTTGCCTGAGGCTGAGATTTCATGACTCCCCTGAGCTGATCCATGGTCTGGTGGCTCCTGGAAACAACAGCCTTGGTCTGCCTCGTTGTGCCAAGATTCCTCCCTTGCGCTATACATTAGCAGCAGGATCATTGCCAGGTGACTTGAGGCAGGGGACTGGTCTCGTTAATACTTCATTTTATTCTTTTGCTTCTTTCTGGAGTAAGTAGGTTACATACAGGCTGATGGCATTCTCCCATCGCAAATGGTAAAGCTGCATGGTGGGCTACTGCACAAGGGCTATGATAGCAGATTGAGGACATTTTGCATCCAGGTCTGGGGCCCCCTGTACGTGAAAGATGTGGAGCTGTTGGAGAGGGTCCAGAGGAGGGCCACAAAGATGAACAGAGAGCTGGAGCACCTTCCCTACAAAGACAGGCTGAGGGAGGTGGGCTTGTTCTGGGCAGCAAGGAGACCTCATTGCAGCCTTTCAGTATTTAAAAGAGGATTATAAACAGGAAGGGAATCAACTTTTTACAAGGATAGACAGTGACAGGACAAGGGGAAATGTCTGAAGGTCAGAGAGGGAAGGTTTAGATTGGATGTCAGGGGGAAGTTCTTTACAGAGAGTGGTGAGGTGCTGGAACAGGCTGCTCAGAGAGGTTGCGGATGCTCCGTCTCTGGAGGTGTTCAAAACCAGGTTGGATGGGGCCCTGGACAACCTGGTCTAGTACCAGATCTGGATGTTGGTGGTCCTGTCTGCGGCAGGAGGGTTGGAACTTGATGATCCTTTGGGTCTCTTCCAACCCAAGCCACTCTATGATTCTATGATTCTATTCTGTGATTGTTCTTTCCCTCTGCTGAGACTACACCTAAATATACTACATTCGGTGTCTGAGGATCCCTGCTTCAGGAAGCACAGGGAGGGACCTAGCAGAGGGTCCTCAGGTCAGGGAACTTGACATACAAAGAAAGTACTTGAAGAAGCTGGGCTGATTTATTCCAGTGAAGTGGAGATCCACTAGCAGCCTACATATGTCTGAAGAATTATAGAAGTGATAGAGTCCAAGTCTTTTTGGCAGTCAAATAAAAAGGAAGAGTGGCCACTAACAGCTGGTTGAAAGGTTCGGGTAGGACAGTAGAAGGCTGAAGCAGTACTGAAGTAGGTTGCCCAGTGAGGCTGTAGAAACTCCATCCCTGGTGATTTCCAGGATGTGGCCCTCAAAGCCCCATCTGAGCTGAACTTTGGTGGGAACAGCCTTATTTCTCTCAGTGAAGCTGAGCTTGGAGGTCTCAAGAGCTCACTTCAGTGAACACTTCTGTCTTGCCATGAATATTACTGTGAAGACAGAGCCTACGTCTAAGACCTGTTGCAACACACACACAAAAAGAAGTATTTACTTAGAAAAAGTGATTTACCTAATCTTAAAATAGATTTCCACTAATTAATAAATCTTTAAATATTAATTTGTATTTGAAGCATGAATGAGAGCATGATGGGTGATCTACCCATCCTTCGGTCGCATGCATCTCAGCGTCAGTGTTGTCATTTCACCTGATGGAGTAGTAACTTTTTACACCGTTGTCACATCCTTGATTGCTGCCATCCCAGAGCTGAAATTTAAATTAGATTGAAAGGAAAAATTCCAAATTAATTCAGGTATTTAGTACTTGGCCATCTTCCTGAGAGAGCTTTTCTACCACGATGCAGTAACATCCTTCCAGAAGAAAAAAAAGAAGTTAAAATAAGCTCCAAGACCCATCTTTTGTACAAGATTTTAAAATTTCTGTATTTATGAAAAATGTAAATGTACAAATATCTCAGTATGATATTCAGATAGGCTTGGAAATTTATGACATACAGTCGTTCAACAATTACCAGAGAATGTGTGGATCTACCCAGATTTGTTTCCCACATCATATAGAAAGGGAGGAAGCACCTAGCGGGCCCATAAACACAGGACCTCAAGCAAACACCTGGAATAAATCCAAAATAAGTGGTTGTCCATCAGCGATTTTGCAGAGAGCTGGCAATCTTCTGGGAGACTTTCTGGCTCCAGTCTTATCTGTAAGCCTTATTTTGAGTTAGACTGTTGTGCTGCAGATTTACAACAGTGCTGTGGTATATTAAGGTCCTTGAAAGCCTCTAGAGGAGGGCACCAAAGCTGACAGAAGGGCTGGGGCTGGCTGAGGACATGGGGGCTATCCAAGAGAAAAGCAGGCTAAGAGGTGACCTCATGGCTCTCTGCAGCTCCTGAGGAAGGGAAGCAGAGGGAGGTGCAGAGGGCTCTAATCCTGGATGGCACAGGGGAGGGTCAGACTGGGCACTGGGAAACCATTCTGTACTGCCACGGTGGTCAGACATTAGAACAGGCTTCCTAGAGAGAGATTTGACGCTCCATGCCTGTCAGCATGCAAGAGGCATTTGCATAATGTTGTTAATACACTTCAACTTTTGCTTAACCCTGGACAGGTCAGGCAGTTGGAATAGACGATAGAAGAAACAGATGAACTTTCCAACTGAACTGTTCTGTTCAGGTATTGGCAGTGAGGTACATTGATGGGAAGTAGAGGGAAGCTATTAATTTGTGCTGCTGAGTAGGGACCTTTGGAAAATGGTGTTGAGGGCTGCAAAAAGTGTCAGGCAGTCTCTTTGGGCTGTAGCAAACAAGTGAAGCAGTTGTTAGCAGGACACAGAGGATCAGCAGAAAGCCACGAGTTCAGAAACTGAGTTCCAGCTTGTTCTTCCTTATCAATCAGAACAATAAAGTGCAGACAGACAGGCAGCCCCTCTCAGTCAAACCTCAGAAAGTCTTTGAATTAAAAGTGAAAAAAAATCTCTGTGCTGTTTCCTCTGCATCACTTCAGATTGTGACAAGTGCATTTTTCATCCAGCAGTGGAAGAAACAGCCCTGTGCTATCTGCCACTAACTTTTTATGCTTTTTGCCGGTGGGTTTTCCCAAGACGGCCATTGGGGTGCTGTTTGCAGTTTGTCATTGCTGCTGGATCTGTCCAAAGACCAGTCAACAGCGTGTTTCACAGTGCCGGCCTGCATCAAAATTAATTCCTCTTTTTTTTTTTTCTATGCAACTTTATCATGCTTTAAAAACTGTGGTCTGCCTAACAACAGTAGTAGGGTTGAATAAATAGTAGTAGAGCCTGAATAAATGTTAACGTTTCTCATTCCTTTCCGTCATGTACACTACAACCTCTGACAGTATTAAAATGCAACAACTAAAATTTTTTAAAACATACGAAAGATGTGGGGTCAATTACCTTTACAACAATGGGTTATTTTGTCATAGACTCTTATCTGTATGGAGAAAGAACTTCTAAACAACTGGCAGTGTCACAGTGGCACCATAAAGGTCCAATCGTCTCTGCGTATGCATTTCATATTCTATGTTTCTGGTTTCTTTTTCTTGAAATCACAGCTAAAGTACGGTCTCCCATTTGGCATTCAAGGATAGAAAAAATATCAGCAGGCTTTTGAGTTAAGGGATTTGTATATAACCAGGAGCATTGAACTGTTATTTTTTTTTGTTGTTCTTAATTTTTATTAAAATATACACACGTGCATGTGCCTGTGTATATGTATATTTGCTTCAGAATACTTCATGCTGTTTGAGTTATCATTTTTCATTTGAGTGAAGATTCCAGGTAGTTGTGACTGTAAAATATACTGCACTGCCACAAAGTAAGAGTTTTTCCAGCATTATCAGAATTATCTACCAACTTGATTGCAGTCCCTGTGATTTCATTTGATTCTGTTACTTAGATTCTAAATAACAGCTTTGTTCTTCAGCTTGATACTAACACCTGACAAAACTCAAACTCAAGCAAATAGTGTTTAAAGTGTTTCCTCTGTATGTGCACATATTTGTGCATTATGCAATGTAATTTTTAAGACAGACAACTTCCAAATAGTTATGTATAAAGAAAATAATAATTGCACATTTAGAGACTGTACGTTTATTATAATAAAGCCATACTTCCCTCTTTTCTATACTCGAATATTTTGTATAATATCACAGCACCTTTATGTCAAATATTTGACTTATTCATTTGCCTGGAAGGACTTTTAAGTCTTGTATGAGAAAGGAATATAATAACTTTGTCACTTTTACTGTTTACTACCTCCAATTATAATATATTAAGAAGCTTAAACTTTTTATTTGAGTGGCTGCTGTCATTGATCTGCAGCTACAAATACAGAAAGTTACACTGAACCCAGAAGTCTTACTACCTGCACTCATTTGATTGGAATATGTGGAGGTGATAGTTACGTAAATATAACTAGGGACTTTTATAGTTCTGTTTAGAAATGTTTTTTCTTGCAAAAACTCTCTTTTAAAAGTTATGTTGCAACTGTTAAAGAAATAGATGCTGAAAATGGAATTGCACTTTCCATGCTAACTCTGAGTTCCATAAGGTTTGTTTTATTTGGATGTAGTTATGACTTCATAACTCTACACCACACAGATCTTAAAAACAAGAAATTACCATTTTTCTCTTTTTCTTTTCAGAGTCACAGTGTACTCTCTGTGGGGAGCCTGAAGGTGAGCATATTTTCCTCTTCATATATTTCAAAGCAACTAGTGGTGAACGCTTGACTCAAATGACACAAGTGCGAGAGATTGGAAATGGTATCTGAATGATGAGAATGAATGAAAGACATTCTTCCCTATGTTAGATGGCAAAAATAAATTGAATTAAGCTGAGTAAAGCACAGTATGTGCTCCAGGCAGGAAATATCTTAAAGGACAAATATTCCATTAGAGCAAAAATGGAAATATTTACTTCTTATTCTTTTGTGTGTTTGTCAAACTAATTTGGGGTAAGAGATAGTGTGAAGAGACATCTAAGGACATCACTTTGCAGATGGAAAACAAAGGGATTGGACATAAAAGGGAAATGAGAAAATGTTTTTATATTTGATATGATTTACCGAGACCAGAGAGGCTAACGCATTTTAGCAGGTGAAGCGAATAAATATTGCTCTTGAAATAAGGATAATTAAGCAATAACTGTTATGCAGTGCAAATATATGCCCAAGCGAGGATGTTTGGTGGTTGTTTTTTTTCCTCCAAGTGACTAACTAAATGCCAAGGTGAGACCCACAATTTACCTAAATAAACACTGCATTAATGAGACTATGATTTTTGAGGTGGGTCATTACTGTAGAAAATCTTCCTCTATCTTTCTCTTTCTTCTCTCTTTCTCCTTTGCACACATATTGGTGCTGCTTTAAGAAAATGTCAAAAAAGTTAACATTAGTCTCAGATCAACCATCTGGAGTCTTTCTAAGAAAAGCAGTCCAAAATAGCAAATGTAACTGCTGAAGCAAAGTATATTCTTCAAAAAAAAAATAATTATAGATTATGTGTTCTTCTCAAAGAGGTTCAGCTTTATATCTTGAATAGTTTCTGAAAAACAATTCAAGCTTTTAACTTTCATAAGTTTAGGAGGGAGAAGTTAACGAGATGAAGTCTGAAAGACTTTGAGACCTTGCAGCTGGTGATATAACGCAGTAAATGTATCATCCATTATCTGCTGAAAAAAAAAAATAGATTTTCTTTGGACTTTGCATTCCTTTTATAAATAGCCATTTCTTGTTTAGTTTGTTTTCATTGTGTTATATTTGATAAATTTATAATACCACAGATACATACATGAGAAGGAAAAATAAGACAGGTGTTTATTCGCCTTCTATGAGATATGCCTTTCATGATAGGGTTGTCCAGCTTGGAAGGTATGCACTAGATTAGTTCTCTTTTATTGCATACTATGTCTGCTTTATAATTCTTCTTTCTTATTGTTACTGTTCTTTCATACTTCTTCCACATTTCAAACTTCACATACAAGGATGGTTTAAAAAGGGAATTAAAATAAAATAAAGCAGTAGTAAAAATATTTAACATGTATGCAACTAAAACCGTATAATCAAAAGATAATGACATGTATTGCTGTAGGAATGATCCTCAGGAACATAATGTTGTTTTCAGTTGATGTCTCTTGGATCACCAAACTCCCCACTCAAATACAGCATTACTGTAACGCTACTTATTAGTTCTATTAATTCTCCCCTCTTTGTGAGGGGCCCTTTGCAAAGTTTTGGCGGTTAGTTCTGTAGTTCAGGAAGCAAGTTTGTTCATGTGCACGCATTGCCGCACATCTGCGGGACAATTCAGATGCATATTTTACAGAATAAAAAATATCTGCTGTGGGAGGGAGATGTAAATTATCAAGAATAAATATTTCACATCTCAGTCATTCAAAGGTATTGCCTGTGGAATTTGTAGATCTGTAAATACATGCATGTGCTGTGTCCCCCTCTGCAACCAATCTAAAGAGAAAGAGTTGGCAACCAGTCTAAAGAGAAAGAGTTGGTCAACACTGAGGTCTCTGAGTAGCTGTCTTTTGTATGAACTGCAAAGGCTTACATGTTCTGCTTCAGAAATCATGGGTTTGGTCCCTGCTTTTTGACAAGGATGTCAGATACCACACCTGTCAGTGTGAGTTGCTTGAAAACGAAGGAGCCTATTTTATGCTGGGCGGAAACAAAATTTGGAGAAGGCAGAGGTAGTGTTCTTGATAAATCCCATGAGTGCAGCTACTTCGGGTTGCTCCATCTTCCGGAAGTTCATAGCAAGGATGTGTTTTCAGGCAGATGACAACTGTTTCTTTTTCAGAAGTACTCTGCATCAGACAGGTTACATTGTCTTGGTAAACATTGTGTTTTGCTCCTGCTCAACTCTGAAGTGAGAATGGCATGTTATAGATGTGTGTCTGACTTGAGTCTTTGTGACAGCCAGCATATCCTGTTAGAAGGGTGATGCAGTCCTGAGATGTTTCAGCACGGTGACTTCCACTGATCCTTAAGCAGATGTTGTTTCTGTTCTAACTCCTGTCAGTTATTCACAGAAGTTCATGAAAGGATCATATTAATAAATATAATTTGCGGTATTACCAAAACAGCAAAGAAGTTAATTATGTGGCTGTTAAGAGCGGTCTACTGAAATCTTATCTTTCTTAAAGACTGTGAAAATGAGAGCTTCCCTTCCAGACCTATTTTATATCCTATACAACTCCACTAGTGACTTACTGGTTCTATTTATGGCTTGGATGTTTGTTTGTTTTTTTTCATCAATATTTTCTGATTATTCTGTTTCTTTCCTTCTTAAAGACAAATAGGCAGCCCTGTACAATACCGGCACTTTTCAACTTCTTACTGAAAAGTAACCTCTCTGGACTTTGTAAAACAACCTTTATCTGAATACTTAGGTCTGGAAAATGTGGTGCTAAAGAGGACTACCACAGCACAGAGCTGATTCTAGTTAAGTGTGAGAATGAAGTTCTGGTTCTGTCCAGCATTTTGGTCTCAGAAAAAAATATTGATGATTCAACTTGCCTTAGGAAATCCTTTAGCCACTGGAAGCTAGAAGCTGTAGTTTACCAGCTTCAGGTAAAACATCATAGTGTGCTCTGCTTCTACTTAGACACTGCTGTCCTAAGACTGAGAGAAAATGGAAATACGGTTTTCTCCAAGTAGCTGCTGCTGCTGGCAGTCATGGGGAACAGAACACTGGGAACACTGGCCTTTGATCTGACCCTCTGTTGATGTTCTTATGGGCTTGTGTTCTTATCAGTTTGAGATTAAAAAATGGTGGCTCTGTGTGGATTTTCTTTTTATATCCATTGAAGAGAAAGCCTGTGTTAACTTTGCTGTAGGTAGTAAGCTTTCTCTACTGTGAGTGTGATGCTGATAACAATTTCCATTTTATTTAGAAACATTCTATGATCACAGAATCACAGAATTGTAGGGGTTGGAAGGGACCTCTAGAGATCATACAGTCCAATCCCCTGCCAAAGCAGGCTCCCTAGACCAGGTTGCACAGGTAGGCGTCCAGACGGGTCTTGAATATCTCCAGACAAGGAGACTCCACAACCTCTCTGGGCAGCCTGTTCCAGTGCTCCATCACCCTTAC
>JANHGO010000037.1:28873813-28886512 GCA_024606505.1 Aquila spilogaster
ACCTCTCTGGGCAGCCTGTTCCAGTGCTCCATCACCCTTACTGTGAAGAAGTTCCCACGCACATTTGTGTGGAACTTCCTATGCATCAGTTTCTGACCATTTCCCGTTGTCCCATCACCCCACTGCTGAGAAGAAGAATTTTACATGATGTAAATGAACATCTCTGTGTAGAAGTCCTGATGCATTATGAGAGTAATAGAAGACTCACAGCAATTACGCAAAGACTGTGGAGTAGATAGTGTCAGTTCAGCCTATTGTTCACCCTGTTATCTGGTACCTCTTGATCTTGCAGTGTATGTACAGACTGTAATATGCATTTCTCATTCTACTGCAGATATGATGTGGCAAATGTCCTTTCAATTCCACAGCATTTAGTCGTCAACTCTGGCTCTCCAGAAAGATACTGCTGTTCAGAAAGGCTATGAGTACTTCTGCACTGTGATCTGTGCTAACTTTAACAGCATAGAAAGACGCCTCAACTTTCGTTATAAACAGTTCAATCAATACCTCTAATTAAGATTACAGTAAAATTAAAACAAAATATGAATATTTGTAAGGAATGAGATGGAGAGTACAATGTCGTATGTTAAAACACTACCTGTGCATATTAGAAGTACCCCAGTCTGAAATACCAAGTTGAATTTTTGCTGCCCCTACCACTGAACATAGAAAAGAGAGTAGGAGTCTAGATATGTAGTAAACTTGATGAAGATATGTGAGGAGCAGTCCTACATGAATGAATGTCGAGATGCTTTGCTCTGTGTTATTTAGAGAAGATAACAATCAAAGAAAACAAAATACACCTACTGCACATTCTTGATAAATGATGCATCCCATTTTTCCATGGGATCAGGAAAACCGTACGTTCTACTTTTTTAATATATCCTGAGAAGGTAAATATTCAAAAGCAGAACAAGTATATCTCAGAAGGGCAAATGCAGTTGTGGAATTTACTTCCATGATGTAACTTTTGCGACTGACTTGTATTAGCACTGTACGTTTCAGTGAAGAGTAAGAATACTCCTATGGATCTGGAACAGGGACAAGTCTAACTATTTTCAATAATGTCTTTATACAAACAAAATAACATCTCTTTTAATAGATAAAGGAGATGATGCCCCTGTGCATAAGCTATTGCTTCATAAACCATTTATTCATTTTTTGGTTTTGATTAATTTGTAACTGAATGCCCCGATGGGCCTGGTCTGTTTTGGGAATACTCATATCCCTTCTATTAAGGCCTAGTTTACATTTTCTAGCAAAGATGCCAACATTATTTTGTCTTGTCTCTGAGAAGAAATGAGTTTGTGCAAAATTTGTACCAAAGTTACAAGAATGCCAGATAGCATGTGACTCATTTACCCATACACCATTTTATGTCAGTTAAATATGGAAGGCTTTTTAATATGATTAAATGTTAAGGATGCAATTAAGCAATTTTTTTTAAGTAAAAGAATTTTTGAATGTTTCATAATCAAAGCAAATGGCACTGTTGAATTGTGTGCACTCACGCAGAAGATGCATGAAATATTCAGAAGAATTTGGGAAATACAAGTACTTTAACTTTTGCATGTAAATAATTGACAGGAACAACAAAAATCTTTTTCTGGAGGAAAATATGACCTTTTAGGATATGTACATGTAGATGTCAGTATTAGACTGGTGCATTTACTGCAGGTACTGCCAGCTTTGGTGCCATCTATACTCTGTAATTCTCATATGCTGGAGTTTGGAGGGAAAGAAGTCTTTTTTTTTCCTTTATTAAAATAAAGAATTCTGGACATAAGTAGTTCAAAAAAGAATCTGAAAGCTCTTGATATATTTTAATATTGACAGTGCCACATCTGTGTACTTCTGGCTCCAACAGAAACATTTCCCTTGGTATCTAGTGGAAAACTATTACAGGCACATTAATAACCCCAGAGAATTTTGCTAATCTTCATTTCACTAGTCTTAGCATTCAGTAATCGGCACTGAAAACTGGCAGTTTTACTACTCTTACCAATGACTTTCAAGAGTCCTTAACTTTTCTTATACTTATTTTGTATTTACTACTCCAACAATTATCAGTAAGAAAACCTGAATTTTTCTATGGAAGGAAAGTGCGTTTCACAACACATAATCCTGACATTTTCAAGGAAATAATAATGCATAACAAAATCTACTTTGCCTTATTTTAATATTGCTTATTTCCCTACTAGTTATAAAAATAATCCACAGTATTTTTTCACATTAGAAAGAATTTCTTGTTTTGTATATGTACCACTAAAATAGTTATATAGATTTCTGTTCCTACTATCACCCTAATGACAACTCATGATTATTACTTGAGGTGATTGACATATTTCCACCTTTATTCTGTCCATTATGAAAGATTTTATGGAAATACAGAGCCAAAGACTTAAAATCAATTTTGCTTTGATCTATTTGCATGCCAGCTCCTTGGTCTGCAGGAGCAGTCACATTCCTATGCCGGTGTGAGCTTCCTTGCTAATATTTTAATCATGGGTTCTGGTAAAATCCCTGATGGTACGAAACGTTCTCCTGATCAGAGGATGGCCAGTATGTCTGTCTTCCCTTTTTTGCTTTTTGGCACTACTCTCAAAGCAAAGTGCTCTGATTTTTCAGCTTCATGGAAACCTTTTCAAATTGCATAGAAGTATATTGCTACCATTCTCCACTGTGCAGTGTGTAGATATTGAATATTTTTTTACATGTAGAGAATAAGAAAATATGCAAGTTACGCCAGGCATTTTTTACAATGAAATTATCTGCAAAATTTGAAGAATGCATGAATCTAAATATTTTAAGATCTCTCAGATTTTACTCATCAGTTTCCTTAGGATAACAAGGTATACTATACTCACAGTATGTATTATTCTGGTGTGACATGATTGTTAGGAAGTAGTTACGGTATGGTTTTATTCAAACACTATTGAACAACAGTATTGAGAAACATAATGCTATTGTATTTTCATGTCTGTGCTTGAGCAGACAGCAAAAGTTGTTTATAGTGCATCTGCTACGGAGTTAGTTGCAAAGAAAGCATGCAGTGATTGATTACACCTGAAGTATTTGAAGATTTCAATGTGAACCCTTATAAATTGTATAGTTTATATTCATATAGTTTGCAAACTTGTAAGGTTATATATGGCATTAGTAATACAAATATTTGTCAGCAACAAGGAATAAATTTGCACATTTTATTTGCTAGTTCTGAAGGCAGGAATAAGACAATTAAAGGAGTAGAGCCTATATAAGCTGGGTGTGAGGCAGACTCTCTTTTTATGTGTTTGCTTTATGGAATATCTTGTGTTAATTGAAGATCAAAGTGTTAAAAGAAAAGAAAAAAGGTTCTCAGGTTTCTTTAAAAACAAAACAAAACAAATTTTCTTTAAAAAATGTTTTCCAAGCCTTTATTTGTCACTTACATTTAGAATAAATTAATTTCTCCTTCTCATATGTATGTGAAACAGCTGCACTCAAAACAGCTTTGTTGTCCTTCCTTTTTTCATCTACTGTTTCACTCTCCTGGGTTGTGCAAACTAAAAAAAGCTGATTTAATTTGGACAAATACGATGTAATCCCAAACGCGGACAGTTTTATTTCTACATTCATTTTACATTGCTGTGATTAAAAACCACAACAAAAACAAACATGAGAATCATCTCATCTTTCCTGCTTCAATGTGAATGAGTAAATGGAAAGCTCATTTGATGTATGTGTGAGAAGAGCTTGTCTCGAAGCTCATAGTGACTGTACACTTTAGGTTGCATGCTGCTTTAGTAACGTGAATATTCCCTCTGTCAACAGCTGCACATTATTTAGCCCTATAGAGGTCAAGATTTAGGCATTTGCTAGAGTAGGAACCAATATAAGCAAGGCTAGTGCAGCCCTAAAGATGCTAGTGTTTTAAATCAACTTTAGAATAGAATTCTGTATGTTTATGAATGCACATTTCTTATCATTGCTCTTATTTTGCTAGCTGTTCAGTCTCTTTTTATATTGAATGGCATATCCTGTTTTGAGTGGTCGTTGGTATTTGTCAGATGTTCTTGCTATATGTTATTTTCTGCAGTACCATGTTTCTCTTCGGACGTTGTTTTGGAGCGATGATGTATCATAAATAAGAATGTTTATCTCAAATAGTATGAACAGTCTGTGCTTGAAGATGGTCTTCTTTCCCTTTGCTTCTAATTTTGATGCTCTGCAATGGTTAGAGTTTGTGTATTTATTTAACTGTAATAGTCCTTTGTACATATACATAACTGACCTCTTTAAGTTGAGCAGCAGTGGCTCCTGAATATTGCCTGCAGCTTCTAGCTTCCTTTATGTGTTAGGAAGATACTTTTGTGCCTGTTTAGGAGAAGAAATATGATGGATTATTACCAAAGCATACAGATTATTTTTTTTCAATATTTTAATATTCATTTCTTGTTTGTGTCACCAACGATTTGACTGAGTAAAGCTGAAAGAACAGATCTCCATGGGTAAACTTGAGATTCTACACTGCATAACCAGGAGAGGACAGATTGCAAGAGTTGACATTCCCTGGCTCTGTTCCTTAGTCCCAAGCTCAGAGTGCTCAAATGGGCAGTCTTCAGACAGCTGTTCGGTAAGGAAAGCTAGCCCTGCCTTAGCCTGCAGCTCAGATTGTAGGAATTTGTGCTACAGTGGAACTGTCAATATATTTGCTGCCTTCTAGTAAAAGGTGAAGCTAACTCTAGCAGTTGAACACCAGGCAGGTGCAAAAAGTGCTGTATAAGATAATGGGATCTTCTGTATGCAAGAGAAGTTACGGTTAAGAGTAAAAACATAAAACAATCAATTGCCGTAAGGTTTGAGGAGTACAACTGTAACAGAAAGCAAAGAAATACTTTCTTCCTATCACCAGGCACCGTGACCTTTAATACGATATTTCCAATCAATCTTTTGAACCCAAGCTGAAATAAATTATATGGTTTTTATTGCACCCATGTATGCATTTCATTCTGACAGAGCAGATCATGAATGATTTTTTACTTTGATTCTGGGTCATCAATCTGCAAAGTTAAGAAACAGTGTGCTAGAAGGAATTCTTTCCTAAGCCAAAAACTGCATTAATTTAAATGAGATTTCCATGCAGAAGGAATGCTGACTTGTAGAGTGTGTTTGCATAAATCTTAGATAACTTCTGGCAATGTTCACCTCAATGATGTATGAAAATCCTGAGCTCTTATCCTGTGCAGAGCTACTACTGATATTAGTGGAAGTATTATGTAGAAAAAGAGCAAGGGCTTTCACAGCAAAGAGCTTCAAGCAGAATGACTTAGACTTCTGCACTTGCTGATTATTTTCCATCAGCTTTCATCACACATTTAGTCACTGGAATGGTCACACATCTTACAAAATATTTAAGCCAACATTTGTCTGTAATGATATGTGACAAAAAAGTAGCTTTGGTTATGTAGTTGGAAATCCTTTTTTGTGTCTGCTGATGGAGTCTCCATGAAAATGATGAATTATGTGGTGGCAACAGCTGTGTTCAAAACAATTAGTTTGTGCAGCTGAATGTTAGACAATCTCTTCAGTGTTTGTCTCTAAAAAATATTTCTGTAAAATCTGGATATGGTATTGTTCCAGTTTCTTAAAAACTTGGTTTCTAGTTGCATCAAGAGGCATCTCCTCAAGGAGTTCCTACCCTCGTGCTGGTTCTGCAGCTTTAACTCCGCACAACAGAACTGAAACTTGAGTCGGTGAGGATTCCTTTCCCTCACTGGTAAAAATTAAGAATCATTTTTTTCACTTCTTAGAACGGACTTATTTTTTAATTAGAAACTCCGAGTATTGCACTCAATTTCACTAATGTCCATTGTCAGCTTCCTTTATGAGATAGACTAATCATTAAAACTTGGAAAGCATTTCTCTTTCAGAATATGTAGCGATAGTAAGCTCTTGAGGTGTTTTTCTAAGTGCTGCCTTTTTCTTATGCCATTGCATTTTTTTGTCTGACAAGTAGAACATGTCATCTTCCTTTCCGAGAACAGAACATCTTTGTTTGCGAATCAGATTTCATTCTGAAAAGAAACTTTTTAAAGTGCTTCTCAACTAACGTAAGAGTTAATGTTGAGGTAGTTCCATCTCAGCAGTCTTTGACATGCTTTAACAAAAGAAAATCCAAAAACCGCAATGGAACAATGTTCCTGAAGTAGATTATTGGAAATCATGGATTTCATGAACGGAAATAAGGCTCTGAATTGTTGTCTTCAGATTTTATGTGGTCATGAAGTGCAGCGTAAAGATTTTACTTTTAGCTTTTCCTCAGTAATCTTCAGCTCACCACGTTGATATAGAAGAAAGTGAATTCCCTTAGTACAAACAAAGAACATGTGGGGGTTTTCTTTTTCCTTTTGATTTCCTTCGTCTTTACTGTATAGAATTGCTTTGAAAACAGTTCTGTGCTAGAGATGCAGGTTTTCACTTTCCTGGCATTGGTGAAGCAGCTGATTAAGTAATTGTTTAAGCACTTCAATATTTGTCTTGTATCACAGAAACAGCACAGAGAAGCTGGAGGATGTTCCTGAAGCTAAGCCAAAATATTCTGCTTTTTTGGCCTATGCTAACATGCTAGGCACTTTAAGATCAAGGAAAGCCCATGCAGTTCAAACTCTGCCCTTTTCTTCTGTTTAGCTAAATCTTATTCTTGCTACCATAAGGTTTATGTGCCTGTTATGTTTCCTAGCTAGCCAGCTGCTGAGAGTTTAAACCCAGCCTGGGAGAGGATTTCTTGGAATGATTTATTTCATGTTGTAAAAACACTCATGTTATGACTATTTCTTCCATTAGAATTTCTTTAAGGGCTCCTATTTGTAACTTCAGAATTCTGCTTGATACAAGAGGAACTCTGTTTGGTCTGAAAGCGAGCTCTGCTTTAAATATGGGACTTGCTTATACTTGGTATTTCTGAGCATTTCCATATTGATCTAAAACCTAAAAAATATAATGGAAGAAATTATTTCTTTATATGCTAACAAACTAACAATGGAGGGCTGCTAAGCTTCAACAATCTTTACTGTAACAGCTACAGACCAGGAGATAGTGCCCAAGGTAAACTCAGTTTTCAAGTCTGCATTGGTAAATAAGCAACAGCAAAACTGACTGATGGAGGACTTCAGGTAACGAAGGGGTCAAAGTCAGTTTAACAAAGGAGATGCCACTGTTGTGGAATAGAAGTGGGGTTTTAGATGATACGGGTTACAGCAGATCAGAACTGTGGAAACATAAAGAACCTCTGAAGTGTCACGAAAGAATACTCAAGAGCGGAAAGGAGTGAAAAAAGGGAGAAGTCTACCTGTGCTTTATTTAATATGACACTATGTAAGATATTTTCCTTGTGCTGGATTGTGACTTATGTCACCATAAGCTAAAATTGATTTATATGCAATCTGTGAATCTTCACAGACCTTACATGTCTGCTAGCATTCAATGCCTTTAATCTGAAAAGGTGAACAGTAAACTCACATTTTCCATAATCTGAGGAGAAAAGAGCATGATCTCCAGAAACAACGCAGCTGAGATTCAAGTTCTCAATTTGTGACGTAGTGGGAGACAGACCTTGGATGGAGATTAAACACACCCACTTCTCTTACTGCAGAAAAGAGATATGGGAGCAGTACCTAGCAGAAAAGCTCAGCTGTCAGTATGGTGAAAGAGGTAACAAAAGAGGGGCCAAGGCTGATTCCATCATTGGAATTCTTGCTCTATTCTGTTGATACATTTTTTTCCAGCTCTTCAATGGATAGCGTGTTAAACACCCACAGTGAGCTTGCCCTGTGTTAACATTTTAATATGGCCATAGAAAATCATACACAATCTGCTCAGCTACATAAGCACCTTTCTGCCATAATTACACCACAGTAGCAATCTTGGAATTTGATGTAGGGTGAATGACAAGGCATCTCAAACTAACATGATGGATTTGCTTGAAATGGGAACTTAACACTAAGTTTCTTCTACAAGACAAGCAAGGCTGAAAACTTTGTGTCAGCATCTGTGCTGTATTTGCAACATTATCCTTCAGGAGGATCAGGGTTTGAAGGCAAATTATGACTTTTTCAAGATCTTGGTTACTGTGTAGTAGGCTTTCACTAGATGTCGGCAAATTAATCATTCTGACTCCCAGGGGAAGGAAGAAGGCAATTTGTTACTGTCTCCAAGAATGATGGAGATAACAGACAGAATTGGAGGACAACATGAAGTGGGACACTAACAAAAGTCAAAACAAAATACAAACTGTTTAACTAGCTGCTATACCAGCTGGCATATCACAAGTATTGTGATCAACGTACACTTACGGTTTGCATAGTAGTAACCAGAATTTTGTAGAAAACATAAACTATGCCTGTAACTAAAAATGACATTGTCCATTAACACGTGAAGAGTTGTATGTTCCATTTAGTATTCAAAAACTATCAACTCTAAAAATATATATTAATTGTTTACAATTTAAAAGAGATAGTAAAGTTTCGTATTGTGTTTTCGGACACTGCTGATCCATTATTAAATACAACATTGTGTCTAAAGAAAATAAAAGATTACAGTCACTCCTACAAGATATTCAGAATTTCTGTTTTGTCAGTCCAAAATAAATCTTTTTCCAGAGAATTAAGTGGTTCCAACAGAGAACTAAAAAAAAAATAGAAATCAACACTTGGAAGACTTCTAAAATTTAAAAGCTACGTTAGTAAACAGTGCAATTAAACACTGCAATTTATTACTGAAAAATGTATGGGAATCCCAAACAAAGGATATTCTGTGTTTTTATAGCCTGATTTATTAACAGGAGTTCTTTCAGAAGACGTTTGGGTTTTTTGTTTGTTGGTTTTTAGGTTTTTGGTGCTTTGTTTTTTTTTCAAATTTATTAAAAAGTCAGTGTCCCATTTTAAGCTCTTAGTAATTGACAGTGGGAGCATCACACAGGGCAGTGCCATTCAGTAGGCTAAGAATGTGACAATAGAAGACTGAAATTGGACACATGTAGCTAGATTAAAATACCTTACACGTGCTCTGGTCAGGCTGCTTGGGCTGGTTTTGTAGTGGTTTGTTGGTTACTAAACTCTAAATTTCAAATATCTAAAATGTTTTGGTTGAGTTCGCAGAGATCTGCTTAATAAACTGGATGATCTAAAAACTGATCAAATGTACAGAGAAGTGAAAGTGACACTATTTAGTAGAAGCAACACTTCAACATAATTTGAAGAAATGAATGATAATTGTTTTCACACCAAAATGTGGGACGCAGCAGGGCGATTTCAAGAAGTGCCAGGATCTTCCTCTGTTACTGGCTTAGAAATAGTTAAATGCATTGTAATATTCACAGCTTTGATGTTCTCTTCAACTTACCATCTCCTTATGGAACATTTTTCACTCTATGGTAAACACCCCTCCTGTTTCACTGTGAATGTAGAGCCCTGGATTGCCACACCATTCTTCTTTCTGTTTCTTTGCAGCATAATGTATCATACTCTATCTACTGTTAATATATGCACAGTAGATGGTTTTGTTTCTTGTTTGAGCAGGCAATACATTCATTAATAGATGCTGCATAATTTACTGGAGAAGTAATATGCAGAGATAAGTTAAGCTTCCTAGCAGTACTGAGCTTTTGCCAAGCTTCTTTCTACTGGCCAATGTTACCGGTGAAATAAAATTGATAACAGCATCTCTCCCTACTCATGGGAAGTAACTATAAATAATCCTAATTTTGAATTGGTGAACCAACATTTTAGGTTGACCTTCATTTTGAAAGAAAAGGTCTGTCTTGTGGAAAAGAAAACTTTTCATGGAATTGTTAGAATGCAGATGACTGTGTGCTCACCAGTGTTTGGTGAAATAAGCATTCTCAGTAGCTGATTGACAAACTTGCACTCAGAATTGAGAGACCCTGCAGTCCCTACTCTCAGTCTGAAGCTGAGAACCCATCTTCCAGATGAATGCCCTGCTCTGGATTGTTGCCTCGTGTAGAACAGGTCTCTTCTGTGACTGCCCTAACCGGTGGAGTATATAATCATTCTTTCTTTGAGACGGTTGATGGTTGTTTATCCACGGCCATTCAAGAAAAATAGGTAAACTCATTAACTAAAAATGGCAAACAGACAAACAACTCAGTCAACATCTTGTGATTCCATTTGTAAGGAATAGAAATGAAACAAAGGAATTGCATGGAGACAAGTACTCTGTTTCTGTGAATAATAATTTGAAGCTGTTATTTACATTTTTTCCAATTAAAAAAACATTAATGTGGATAATCAGTTCTAAAACATGACATCTTGCTGTATATCCCAATACATCTAGGAGACACCTGAAGAAAGATCGCATTTTGGAGATACCATGGAATGGATTACTAAGGATAGTGCCTCAGTATTTACACAGGCAATTTTACTGCAAAATATTTAGAATATGTAAAGGGAAAGTTTATTATATGAGGTATTGGTAGGTTTCTGAAGTTTATAATACTGAATTCTGCTGGTATGTTTTGGCTTCTCCTCATTGACAGGCAGCTTCCTTTTTTGTGTGATGCTGAAGGCACTGTGCATACTGAGGGCTTGAATTTACAGCCCTGGATAAGGGAATGGCTCCTGAATGCTTCCCACACAAGCCTTGCCCTGTCCTGCCTTCCTCAGTTCCAGGGGGTAGTTTCAGACTGAGGCTAGAACAAGTGGCATCCTACAGTGACTGACTAATCAAAGTCTCACCACTTCACATGTGATTCTGCGTTTTCAATGTGTGTGAGAAAGTGAAAGAGAAAATAACAGTCTGTTCTTCAGCATGTTTTGTTTACTCTTAAGTCATTTTGTGCCTCTTGCCATTTTATTGCACTGAATGGGGAAACAGCCTTGATCCTCAAAACACACCTGGATGTTTACATCAAGTAACAAAGGTAAGCTCAAGGGCTGCTGTCTGAGTGCAGATCAAAGCTTCAGAGAGTAGGGTGCTTTTCAGTTTTGTTTTCTATCAGTTAAAAAAAAAAAAAAGGTGTTAATGCAAAGAAGTCAATTTTATAATTAAACATATAGAAGGAATTAAACATAGTCCTGAAATGGAACAACTCCATTTCTTAGGTGAGCTTGATACCCAAACCGATTTCTGTATTTTCTCTCTTTTATCAAACTAATGTACAAAAGAAGGCTGACAAACTTGAAGCCTACAGACGGTTTCTTCTTTTCCCTCAGTGCTTTTTGTTTATCTTATTTTTACCAAGTGATCATTGTAAAAATTTAAATCAAATAATAGAATGTTAACTCTTACTGATTTGATTCCTTTTTTTAAATTATTTTTACACAGCCTTATAACTTAACTTATAACTGGATAGGTGTACAGGGAGGAAACTTACCACAAAAGAAGCACTAAAATAAGACCAATATATAGTTCCTATCTCTTGTGCAGAAAATGGTTAAACACTTTGAAAAGTAATTCAAATTATTCTCTCCTTCTGCTGCCTCCTCTCCCTAAATGTCCATGAACTGCAGTCATAACAACACCATCAGTGTCATATGCTTGTAAGTGCAATGCTTGACAGAATTGCCCTGGAGGTTCAATTACTTGGGTGTGTGATGATGAATGAAAACTGCTGCAGCCCTCAGAAGATCTGCAACAGCCTGGAAATTGTTTGATCAACTGTGGCATCCCTATTCAAGCTCTGGTGGGACTGGAGCGTTTCAGTAGTTACAGAACATAGGCATGTCAGAGTTTTTGCTGTTCCCAAAGCACAGCACTGCTGTGAAGAAGGCAAAAAAAAAAAAAAAAAGACAAAAAAAAACACCTAACAACGTCACTTGAAGAATTACAGCTCATGTGCTCTGTGTCTGGAATGCATATATAACCCTAAGATAAATATTTCAGTAGCTGAGGATGAGCAGACTACGCATTGACACCTCTACTAGAAGGAGGTGAAGTTATCTATTCTTGGAGAAAATCCAGAACTAGAGAGGTAAAAATAACAAAAAAACAAGTCAGGAAGAAAGTGTCATGGGAGCAGGAAAAGTATTGCTGATGTAGCATAATGCAGCAGTTGAGCTTGTGAGTTAGTGAAAAGATTATTATAACCAGACACTTGTGCATTCCGGCTGTCGACCTGTTGGCCACCAAGAACTGAAAGCAGTCCCCAGCAGGGTCCTGGAAGACATTTCCCAGCACATGGTTGTCGTGGCCTTGGACCAAAAACAGCATATGCAATTTTAGATTTAAAATTTGACTGTGAAATTGCTGGTTAGTGTCATATAGGAAAGATCAGTACATTATTTATTTAGGTGTCTACCCAGCAATGCAATCGAGCGCATGTTTTTTCTTAAGTGGTCAAGTTTAAACATTTTATTATACTTCAATAATAAGCAACTTAAGCCTATGCTGACAATTTTTTGTTGAATTAGGGATATTTGTTTGATAGCTGTGATGAAAGAAAGCTATTCGTTTTGCAGGTAAGTAGGACTGCTTCATCTGCCATTGAATTTCCACTGAAAAGTCAGCGTCGGCTAGGCTCATAATCGTTAAGTCAGTCTTAATAGTCAAGAATTCAGGACGCTTCACCATCCCTTGGCAGCCTATTCACAGGCAAAAGAGAGCCGGGGATCAGGGCTTTCCCGGAGATGTAACGCCTCATGACGCTCCTTCTCGGTAGAGCCTCTTTTCCGAAACGGGAATACATCTGGATACTTCTTGGAC
>JANHGO010000037.1:28886612-28914290 GCA_024606505.1 Aquila spilogaster
GCTCGGCCTGGGCCAGCGGCCGGTCCGACGTGGAGCCGGGGAAGCTTCTGGCAGCTTCTCACAGGAGCCGGCCCTGCGGCCCCCTCCCCCCCGCTACCAAACCCTGCCACACAAACCCAAAACAACCTGCATCTGTGCTCTATTCCTAACATCATCTTTTAGAAAGATCAGCCGCTGAATATGCAGACATATAAATACTTATGCAAGATTTTGCTTACTTTATAGTAAGTTTTAACTAGACATTGACAAATCGATCATTCTAACTCACAGGGGAAAGAAATAGGCAATTTGTTACTGTCTCCAAGAATGATGGAGATAACAGGCAGAAGAGTTGGAGCAGGATCCAAAGTAGAACATTGACAGAAGCAGAAACAAAATACAGCCCTAGCTGGCTGCATAGTTGGCTACTATCCCTGCTGGCTGATTGCAAGGTCTTACAATCAAAATACACTTACAACTTGGGTCTAAATAACTAGCATTCTATAGCAAACCTAAGTTATCCTCAGAACTAAAAATGAGATTATACATTAATGTGTGATGAATTATATTTTCAGTTGAAACTTCAGAAACAACAAACTCTAGAGACACAAATTCGGTACTTAAAATTAAAAAGAGATAGTAATGTTCCATGTTGTATTTTGGGACACTGCTACAGATCCCTTATTAAATAATGTATCATATTAAATAATGTTATTGTAGCTAAAAAAAGGAAAATATTACAGCTACTCTATATGGCTTTCAGTATATCTTTTTTGTCAGAGGGTATTTTCTCCAGAAAAACCTTCTGCCAGAGGATTAAGTGGTTCCAACTGAGAATTAAAAAAAACCCAATGAAACAACATTTGGATGACTTTTAAGGTTTAAAAGCTGTGGTAGTAAACAGTACAATTAAACACTGCAATTTATTTCTGAAAGATATATAGGAATCCCAAATAAGGACATTTTTGTGGGTTTATAGCCTGGCTTATTAACAAGGGTTCTTTCAGATATTTTTTTTTAAAATGTAGTAAAAGATCAGTGTTTGAGAATCAGCTGTGATCACATCACACAGTGCTATGCCATTCAATAGGCAGCAATGTGACCACAGTAATGGAAGGTTCTGAGGCAGAACCTAACACGTATAGGTAGTTTTAAAAAGCTAATGCGTACACTCTGGTCAGGATCTTTATGTTTATTTTGTAGTGATTGGTTGGTTACAAAATTCTAAATTCCAAATAACATCTAGTATGTTTTGGTTGAGTTCACAAAGACCTGCTTAATAAGCTGTATGATCTAAAACCAGATCAAATGTACAGTGAAGCCGAAAGAAATTTATGAAGTGAAAGTGACACTATTTAGCAGAAGAAACACTTCAATGTAATTTGAAGAAATGAAAGATAATTCTTTTCACACTAAAATGTGGGAACACAGCAGGGCAATTCCAAGAAGTGCCAGGATCTTCCTCTCTTACTGGCTTAGAAAGAGATAAATTCATTGTAAATATTCACAGCTTTGATGTTCTCTTCAACTCACCAATTCCTTATAGAACATTTTTCACTCTGTGGTAAACATCTCTCCTGTCTCACCCTGAATTTAGAGCCCTAAATCCCCACACCATTCCTCTTTCTGTTTCCTTGCAGCATAATGTATCATACTCTATCTACTGTTAATATATGCACAGTGGAGGATTTTGTTTCTTGTTTGAACAGGTAATACCTTGATTAATAAATGCTGCATAATTTATTGAAGAAGTAATTGCTCATACAGTGATAAGTTAAGCTTCCTAGCAGTACTGAACTTTTGGCAAGCTTCTTTCTGGACGTAATTTCTGGCGGAATAACATTGAAACAGCATCTCTCCTCAGGACAACTGACTATAATGAATACTAATTTTAAAGAGGTGATCTGAAATTTTAGGTTGAGGTTCATTTTTAAAGAAAAGGACAGACTAGTTGAAAAGAAAACTTTTCATGGAAATGTAGGGATTCAGATGACAATGTGCTTACTAATGTTTTGTAAAATAAATATACTCAGTAACTGATTGACAAGCTTGCCTTCAGAGGATGTGTGAGACCCTTCAGTCCCCATTCCGCTCACTTCAGAAGAGTGACACTGAAGCTGAGAGTCCATTTTCCGGATGAATGCCCTGGTCTGGATTATAGGCTAATGTAGAACAGGGCTCCAGTGGCCTATGTAAATCATTCTTTCTTCGAGGCAGTAGATGGTTGTTTATCCATAATGATACAAGAGAAATAGATAAACACATTAACCAAAAATGGAAACAAAATTCAGTTGCCTCTTATGGTTCTGTTTGTAAGGAATAAAAATGAAACAAAGGAAGAGAATGGAGGCAACAGCTCTGTTCAGTGAATTATTCCACTTTCATAGCTTCAATTTGTTTAGTATTTCCTGTGATTTGCATTTTTCCAGTTTAAGAAATGTTAATGTGGATAATCAGATCTAAAGCACAGCCTCTTGGAATATATACCAACATCTTTAAGAGACATTTGTAGAAACATCACATTTTGGAGAGACCATGCCCTGGATTACTAGGCATAAAGTCTCACTATTCACAAAGAATTTTACTGAATATTATTTGGAACAATAAAAGGACAAGCTTACTATGCTAGTTGCCAGTAGGTTTCTGGATGTAGTTTATGATGCTGATGTCAACCTGTCTCTTTTGGATTCTCTATGTTGACAGACAGCTTCCTTTTGAGCGTGACACTGAATCCGCTGTGCACACTGAGGTGTTTGAATTTACAACCCCGCCTAAAGCAATGGGGCTGCTGGCTTCTTGACAAGTACCGCACTAGCCTTGCTCTCCCTTACCTTCATCAGCTCCCTAGGCTTAATTTCAAACCGAGTCTAAAACAAGTGGCTTCCTACAATGACTGACTAATCCAAGTATGGCCACTTAACCTGTGATTTTTGTGTTTTCAGTGTATATGAGAAACAAAAAGACAAAATAATACTCTGTTCTTCAACATGTTTTGTTTACCCTCAAGTCAATTTATGCCTCTTGCCATTTTACCGCACTGAGTAGTGAAACAGCCTTGATACTCAAAACACATCAGGATGTTTACATCAAGTAACAAAGGTGAGCTCAAGGGCTGCTGTCTGAGTGCTGATCAAAGCTTCATCGAGTGGTTTGTTTTTCAGGTTCGTTTTTGGTTTTGTTTTTTTTTTAATGAGGGAAAAAAAAAAGGTGTTAATGCAAAGAAGTCGAATTTGTAATTAAGCATATAGCAGGAATGAAACATAATCCTGAAAAAGAACATCTCCATTTCTTAGGTAATCTTGATATCCAAATCCATTCTGTCCTTTGTCTCTTTTCTCAAACTGATGCACAAGAGAAGGCTGGCCAAACTGATCTACAAATTATTTCCCTCTCTTCCTTCTGTGCTTTCCTGTTTGTCCTATTTCTACCAAGCAGACTTTGTAAAAGTCTAAATCGAATAATTCAGTGCTAGCACTTATGATTGTTTTGATTACTAATTTTTTTTTTCCAGAGCTGTATACTTAAGTGGTAAGATAGCTGGATGGGTGGACAGAGAGGAAACCTGCAGCAAGAGTAACAATAAATTAAGACCAAAATATAGTTACTATTTCTTGTACAGAAAAGTATTAAATATTTTGAAAAGTCCTTCAAATAATTGTCTACTTCCACTGCCTCTTCTCCCTAAATGTCCATGAACTGCACTCATAACACCACCACAAGTGTCATACGCTAGTAGGTATGATGCTTGACAGAATTGCCCTGGAGGTTCAATTACTTGGGTGTGTGACGATGAATGAAAATTGCCGCAGCTCTCAGATCTGCAACAGACTGGCAATTGTTTGATCAACTGTGGCATCCCTATTAAAGGTCTGGTGAGACTGGAGCCTTTCAGTAGTTACAGAATATAGGCATGTCAGAGCTTTGGCTGTTCCCAAAGTACAGTAATGCTGTGAAGATGGAAAAAAGCTCACTTGCAGAATTGCCGTTGCTATGCTTTGTTTCTGGAATGCATGTAACCCTAAGATAAATATTTCAGTAGCTGAGGATGAGCAAACTACCTATTGACACCTTTAGTAGAAGAAGTTGAAATAATCTATTCTTGGAGAAAATCCAGAACTGGAGAGGTTATAAAAAAACCCCACAAAACAGGATAGAGGAAGGAAGTGCCATGGGAGCAGCAAAAATATTGCTGATGCATGATTATATAGAAGCTAAGCTTCTGAGTTAGTCAAAGGATTATTATCACAAGACACTTGTGCATTCTACTGTTGACCTACTGGGCCATGAGGACAATGACAGCAATGCTCTGCAGGATCTCAGGAGACGTTCTGAAGTACGTGGTTGTCAGGCCTTGGACCAAGAACAGCATATGCAATTTTACATACAAAATTCAACTGTGAAATTGCTGGTTAGCGTCAACCAGCAACCTAAGAAAGGTCATTACATTATTTGTTTAGGTGTCTGCTCAGCTGGGCAATTGAGCACATGATTTGCCTTAAGCGGTCTAGTTTAAATTTCATTATATTTCAATAATAATGAGCGTAAGCCTGTGCTGACTTTTTTTTTTTTTTGGTTGAATTAGGTGTATTTGTTTGACAGCTGTCAAAAAAGAAAGGTTATTTGTTTTCTAGATCGATAGGACTGCCTCATCTACCATTGAATTCCCGTTGAAAAGTAAGTATTGGCTAGGCTCATAATTGTCGAGTCAGCCTTAACTGCCAAGAATATAAAACTGACTACTACAGTGAAGCAAAGTGAAATGGGATGGAATAAGTGGGAGTTCAGGATTATATATTGGGAATTTCAAGGGTACACGTATGCATCTCTGCTGTGCTGTATTCGCATAATCAATTTACCAAAAATATAGAGCTGAAATAAAAAATTACTTAAAATGATAGAAAAGCAAGTTATCTCAAATGGGGCCTGTTTATGAAATACTTTCTATATGCAAACCCATATTTTAAAAGCCTACTTTCCAGGAGAACATTGCTGCTGTTATTAACTGACAGTCAGGATGCTTACATCTATGTTATGAAACTAGTGCATTTTCTATATACAGATATCCCGTGATACCTCCAGCAGTTAACTCATCCACTGTAAACACAGAGAATGAAGTTTAATTTGCTGTTGAACGAAGTCTCCTTTCAGGTGTCTTTGCTTTTACAAAAACAGCCCGATCCTGTTTTTCTTGCAAGAGACATTCAGACAAAAGCGTATGTGTATTCAAAGTGAGCACTTTTATCATGTTAATCAATTTTGAGCTTAATGTGTTTAATGTAATTTATTTACTATTTAATGTAAGACCTCTTTGGTGAGAAGTATGAACAGCTAATGACCTGCAAAACTCTTCTATGTAACTGTAAACTCTAAAAGCATTTTACAATTAATTGAATTAATTATGTCCTGAAACTTGGCATTCTGGGAATATTCTAGCGATTGATAATAAGTCTGCTTTCCATACGTACACCAAATTCTTCTGTGCCTACAGCCGTGTCCATAATTTTCACTGTGAATCTGTGTACTGTATGTGCAAGCAGTCATAAGATAAATGGCCTTAGATTTAATAGTTTTAGTATAAAAACTTATATTCTCATTTTAGATAAAAACCACGTCACAGCTGTAACTACTAGATCACTTGAACATTTGAACTATACAAATATTTACTTCTTCCTGTAAAATGATGGTGAAATATCTGGGGAAAAATAGTGCTATTTGTTATTAGCTTAGATTTTTAGCAAGGTTTTTATTTTATTTTTTTTTTTTTGTCAATCCAAGGAAAGCATCAGGGGAAAACATGTGCACTTCAAGGGGAACAGGTCAGAATGATCACTTCTGTAATGGTAGTCGTGGATGAAGTTTTTTATTTGTTTTCCATTTTGCATATGTTTTGTACACCCATCCATCGTGTTGTCCTTCTCGTCCCTTTAGTCACATAAAGCAGTTCGTAAAGAATGGGCAGCCTCTCATGAAAGAGGTAAATGTTTTTTTGGTTTGGGTTTTTTTTAAAAATAAATTCCAAGTCCCAACATGTAGAATTCCTGGGGAGCAAGGCTGAGGAACTCCTTCTGTTATTAATCTCTACAGACATTCATAAACTTAATCCTAAACTTGTTTCCAAAAATTAGAATATCTGTTGATTACTTAGATGCTGCACAATTCACAGTGACAGAATTAAGATATAAATGGATCACCTTGCTTTAAAATGCAAAATACAGTCAGTGACCCATAAATGAACCTTAAAAATATAATTCAAAAGGGTATTTTGTTCTGGATGTCTGGGGTAAAGATAAGGACTGGAAAAACATGTAAACCATGAGCACCATTCCTAATAAGTCCTGGGTGGGTTATATATCTCAGCCACATACTGACAAGTAATACCATCTCTCCTCCAGCCTGTACACCCTTCATCTCTCACTGCTGTAGGCTATTCATCATTTTACAGATAGAGTTACTGTCCTGCTTTCTCCCCCAAGCATATTACCCAGCTCTTCTCTCTTTGTTGTTGTCTTTTCTCATTCCTCAGCAACTTCAGACTTCCTCAGACTCACCTTCAAACCTTGTATGTCAAGCCTGCCTACAGCTTGGCTCACACTTGGCCCTGCTGTGACTTGTTTACTTTGATTTAATTAAAATGCACCCGTCCAGAACTCTGGGAGCATTACTGACTGCCCACCTTGCAGAACCTTTAATTTCTGCAGTATTTTCACATTGCTTTCTCTCTATACCTGGAACAACCTCCTTCTTCAGTTACAACAAGCAACCTAAAATTTCTCCTTCAAAACCACCTTTTGAATCCTTGCTGGGACATAACTACCAAACCCCTATTTTTACCTTCTTTAGCCAGTCAGGAACTTAATTTATTTCAGTCACTGAAGAAATAAACTACTGCGGTTAGGAAGGTTTATGTCCAGCTCAACCTTTATGTCATTGTTTTTCTGTGGATTTTTTTTTCCTGGTGGTGTTAGGATTTTTATGTTAGTGTCAGGAGAGTAGCTTCCTCATATGGACACTACTAATTCCTGTGCTGTGGCTGAACAAAACCAGTGCATTGTCCTCTGTTATCTAAGTACCTTTCTGATGGGAAGATTCAGCAGATGGAAAAGTGTGTCTTCTAAGTGAGCCAGTGGTTAATCATGTTCACCGATTTAAAAAAAAAAAAAAAAAAAAAAAGTTGTGACTCTCTCATACAGAGCCTCAGCTTTATTCTTAAGTGCTAAGAACATCAATAACACTCTAAAAAATGAATAATTCAAGCAATTAAGAACCTGAATAAATAGAATTTATTAACCTTTTGGATGTGTTTGTTTTTCAAGCAAGGGAGCTTTCTTATCCCTCTTTTCTTTATTTCTTTCCTTATTTCTCTCTCCATGTCCAGTTCTGTCCTCCAAAGCTCTTTCTCATCCTTTCTTCCCACTCCATCCTGGTACTACTACTCCTCTCTGCATATATTGCTCATGTATTCTGTTTATTATTTGGCTTTTTGCTTTTTATGTACACTTTAGCCATAAACTAACATCCTGCACACCCGCCACTGCAAGCGACAAAGAGAAATAACTATGCTTCAAGTCTGCCACCTGACCTTTTTTTTAAAGACCGCTATAAGGTGGGATGAATTTTCACTGACTGTAAAAGCAATGACGGAAGCAGAAGTCACAGAAAACTGCAGATATCAGCTGTTGGTCAGATGAATCCCACCCTCAGTAACTGCTCCAGTTTTCTTTAAAATGTGCTCTTGGAAGGCCTGGATCATTTGATCCAGCAGTCAGTCAAGACCTGATACTGTCTGGATTGCCTGGTTCTGCCTCTGGAGCCTCCAGAGAGATTCTTAATGCTCTCATTTTTGTGCATAGAGAGGAGGAAATGTTTCTTGCTTATACATTGCTGGGTGAAGAGAGTTACAGCTGCTATTGGAAGCCGTAGTACGTGGGTTAGTACCTACAAGCATACCAGGAACTTAGCACAGCACTTTGGATATAACAACATGTCCACGGGAGGAGTGCAGAGGAAAAGCAGAGGTATTGCCTGTGCTGCTCCTCCTGGGGCATGCTTGTTTGCTAGGCTTGTTACAAAACTGCTCGGTTGTTTTCCTGAAACACCCACGCTGTGGTTGGTGCGCTGCTGTGCTCAAGATTGCAACCAGCCTGTCACAAAAAAAGTGGGGAGAAAATGGCAAACCCTCAACTGTAGGTGCTGTTGCTTGGAAAAGACTTGGAGAGGAAAAGGGGGGTTCAGGCCAGCACAATGCTCGAGGAACTCTGTGACTCTTGGAAGAATCCCAGTTACGAAGCTGTTCTAGAAATGTACCTTTAGAAAGGTTTTTTTGGAGTAAGACTATGTGTACATTTCTAAAACTCTTATGTTCCTGCAGAACCATTTTTGAGAAATACCTTTTTTGCTTTGCCATTGGGATGTAAAAACATAGGTGTTACGGTATTTAGAACAAGATATTTATCAGAAAGCATTATACAGGTAACAAAGATCTTGCGAGATCTGAAGTCCTTACCTGCATTTTCAAATCAAAAGCGTATTTTGGCTACATATCTTTATTTCTTTCATTAATCTAACTTTGGTTTAAGTTTCCATTTTTTTAATTTTCTTTTTCCCAATGATGGCTGCAAAAGATAAGGCAATATACCAGCTCAACTGTAAAATACTTAATTGTTTTCTGTAATCAGTGTTTTGTTTTAATGTTTTATTGGTTGTTAGTGTACAAAGTATTGTTCTGTCAGCTTCAAATTACAATTCTGTGTTTTTCTCTCTGTTTTGATGGTAATTTGAGTCCCAGAAAAACAAGCATTACTGAACTTTATTCTGACTCTAAAGGTGGTTAAAACTGGTATAATACTCTGTTGAGAAAAGAAAGATGATGCTATACAAATATACATTTTTATTAATGTTTCTCTTGTCATGGAAGTCTTTGGAGTATGTTTCTAGGCTCTCTAATCAGAAATGCTAAAAGGTATTTAATGGTTTTAATTTTAATTTCTTAATTTAGGAAGACTTTAATTCATGATCAAAATATTTGGTTATCTTCAGCATGCTTGGTTCCCTGTTTTTTTCTAATGGTATCTATTCTATTTATTTCTTCTATTTATTCAAGTATGACCTTATTTTTTATGTATTTGAAATGTTTTTTGTGGTCTTTTTTTAAATTTTTTTTATTCTATTTTTGAAACCTGCGTGACTGAAGAAGCAATTTTACTTTCCTATAGGTTAGAGTATATTATGTATCTCGTTCTGGTGATATATACCCTATAGGAAGTCAGCTAATGAGATTAGATATGTAGATCGAACAAGGGAGACTTGTTTTTAGCAGTAGAGGTTTCTGGTCTCTCTTCTGGTCTCATGAAAGCTCCAATTTTCACAAATTCTACCCTATTTGGATTCTATTTTTTCTTGTGTTGTAAATGAGCACAATTTCATTAAAAAGATATCTGTCCTTTTTAGTGCATGTACTTTCATTTTGAGATTCTAAAACTTTGCTTAATTTGTTCTTGACCTGCAAGAAAATAACAACTTTTTTCTCAAATGTTTTCTAATTATTTTGGTATTTGTGTACAAGGGCTAATTAACGCAATTCTAGAGAAGCTGAAAGAATTTATTTCAGAAGCAAGAGATTCTTGTTGCTAAGCTGCACTGTCCATTTCACCCTTTGACTTGAGCAGTCTGTTCCCCAATATGCAAACCTAGCTGCTTCCAACTCCACTACAGCAGTAGATTCTGACATTCAAAAATACAAGAGCAAACTCAGAGTACAAGAAAAGTTTGAATTATTGAAATTGCACAGTATTTCATATACTTATATATGTTTGCTCTATCAGCTTAGATTATGTTTAGCTTCACAAAGGCTTTATCACATGAGCACAGTATTTCATTCCATTAAGTTACTCATGTCCATTATCTTTTCATCCACAAATTCAGCTGAAAGTTTGACCAAAGTAACAAAGCAAAAATTTATTTTAGCTTTACAAGAAGGATGAGTAGCTGCCACTTAAGTCTCTTAAGATCTTAACAAAATGGATTGGACTAAGTAAATCGAATATGTTCTGAAATTCTTTCTTTGTATGTAATTTAGAGTTTACATCAATATGTTCTACCATAAAGTTAGTTGTTTCTGGCTCTGAGATCAGTCAAGGTTATTTCATTTTAATGTCTTCTTGCTGGATAAAGCTCAGTGGCAGTGTTTACACTGATGTGCCTTTGAACACAAGTAAGACTCAAAATCTACTAGACAGGATGCCCGATGTGGCTTGGATTAATTGTCTCTGTTGGTCTAGATGAGTTTCTCTGTTAACTAATAACTCTTATTGCACTAGCAGTGCTAGTGACAGTGACAGCCCTCTGACTCTTCAGCCTGGACTTACGATTGAATTGCTTTACTGAATACCATTATGAAGACCATTTACTTTTCTCAGTCTACCTGAGTACTCCAGAAAATGTATTTGTGCCAAATATGCATTCAAGATCATAATCCTTTATTTTTCTCATAAATCTCAACGTAATATCCAGCCTAGTGTGAGACTGGTAATTAAACTCTATACTGAAAGCTATGTGCTTCATGGATCATTGGATATGCTAATTACCTTTTACTAGGACTGTCACCTGTATTTATGTTGTAGTGAGCAATGGAATAATTTCATGTACTTGGCAAAATCAGTAGTTATGAAGGTATTCTAATTGTAATTTATATATATTTTTTAAATGAAACAGAAAAGTCTGATACTTTTTTTTTCTCAGTACTCTGGCTAAATGAAACCAAACATCTTAATCTAAGTAGGTCTGTTGAGTCTTCTGTTCATTCAGTAAAGTGTATTTGCAATGTGTGACGTGTTTTCTATTGCAGTTTGTTTTACATGTCTTTTTGCCTTTCTCTAAACTGGAACAAACTGTTCAAAGCTTGAATTGGATAAACAGATCTATTTTGTGTAATTCAATAACTGCTGATAGATGGTTCATATTGCATGAGCTGGGAAGTTATCAATACCTTTTCTTTTTGCCGTGGTACAAGAGTACTAACTCAGTGTCATGAAAAAATAGAGTATCAGTTAGAATGTAATAGTTTTCTCATTTTTGACAGGGGTGTTCAGGTTCTTTCATTTTATATTAAATTTTATTTTTAATTTTTATTTAGCTATTAGGTGTAATCAGGTAAAACAGGCAACAGAGTAAATATCTATGAACATCCACTTCAAATGTAGCCAAATTCTTGTTTGTATTTTATCTGACAATGGCACAATGACAAATGTGACTTCCTTGTCTCAGATTATTTAAAAAATAGAGGTAAAGTTAGGCTTTTTGCAAAACTAATACAGGAAAACCACAGGGAGATGTGGAAGGTGTCTTGTGAAGCAAGAGGCTACATTGATCTCTCTATGGAAATAAGCCGAAGTTTTATAAACAATGAAAATATTGGGTCAAACAGAAACAAATACTATTGTATTTTTCCCCTAAAAGACTTTGCCATTTCAAGATAAAGAATCAAGTTTCCAAGTAAAAAATGTTATTTATTGTAGGTGACATTTTGACATTTTATCACACATTCATGTGAGAAATAATTGTTTCTATAGAAGTTCCTGGTGATGTACAAGCTATACCCAGACGGATGGGTTTTTTGGTTCTCTGTTGGGTTGCCAAAGAGTCAGCTCCCAAAGACTGCCTAACAAAATTTCTTCCCCAATTCTGAGTTAGCTCACTGAGGATGCAGATAATAGAAATGAAAAAGAGGAACATTGCTCTGAGCAAACTAATGCTTTTTAGTAGAGAAAAAATAAAAAGACAATAAAGGTACATGTGATGATATTCTGATTCCCTGTTTGTCTACTTCAAAACTCCATATTAGAAATCACAAAGCTATTATATTTTTTTCACTCCAGCACAGTAACAGCTTAACTCAGTTCTGCCTCTGAAATCTATAGGTGTTCTTCAGCACTTAGAGGTGAGCGGATTGTTTATCTGTTCAAATGCAAGGCTATGATTGCAGTAATAATGCAAATTTTGAACCAGGGTAAAACTCTTTATGTAAGCACTCCCGTAAGAGTAGCACTATATCTTCAGAAGGATGTAATTTAAAAATTAAATCCCACTTTATTCATATGAAAAGAAATGTCTCTGGTGATTTCCCTGGGAGCAATGATGACCTTTTGGTTGTTGCTGCACTAAATCCACTTCTACATAAATTTGAGCACTTTGAGTATTTTTCAGCTTTTATATCTTTTGAAGATCTTTTAGAGTTTTTTTCTTTCAGTTTCCTCTTGCGTCATGTTGTATTTACCAGTATGCCCTGTTTTGTTTAAGCTTCATTGTTCCCTGGTAAATGAAACTATATTTATTCTTGCAGAAATGCTACATATGTAGGAAACACATGGGAGTCCTACTTTTTTAGCTTGAGATGATTGTTCTGACTCTGGTTCTGGATCAACAGGAATTTTTCCCCTGTTAAGGTACACTGTGTGCTTATGTGAAAAAATCTTAGAGCCTGATTCTTGGGCTGGATGTCCACAAAATAGTTAAGAGTAATCAGCATCATGCTGAAGGTCTCGGCTTGTCCAGACTGTCTGGACATCAAAGCAGGACTCTTACTATTCAGAAGTGGTGTGGAAGCACATGGGGCAGGCTGATTCAACTTTGTTACATACCTTCTTTGTGGTAAAATTGTCCCCCCAATTATCTCAGGAACTTAGGTAATGTCAAAGACTAAATCCACAACTTCTCCATAGTTTAATGAGATGGGTTTCACAGTCCCTTCAATATTGTAATTGTTCCTCCAATATCAGCCTTGTCAGCAGAGGTTTTCAAAGACAAAGTTGCCATTATATTCCTCCCACTCATTAATTGTCCAGTTATTTAAACATATATTTTTACTTAAACATTTAAAAGTCTGCATCTACTAAGTTGGCATCTCCAGCTGTAATGGATTCATCCCGATGATTCAAATAAATTAAGAGCTTGAGGTGGCTTCATCAGTAGTTATTAGTCTAGAAATCTCTAATATTAAAAGTGGCATATATTACTTGCTCATACTTGATTCATTTATAGTGGTCAATATCAAATGACAGATTCAAATAGAAGGCATCAAGAAGAAAAGTCAAGTAATTCAGTCCAGTCTCTGAACTCTAGCGGGATCAACTACACCTAAACAAGCTGGACCAGCGATATATCTGTACTTAAAAACTTCCAAATAAATGATTTGGTAATATTCCAAATTTCTTTCACCCTAACAATTGAAAAGTTTGTGGCTATGCAGCTTTGATAGTATTTTTTGCAAATTACATTGGTTTCTCCTCTACCCTACAGTGGCCACTGAGCAAAGCAGATCACCCTTTTGTTTATAACACATTTGTGCATGTTGGAAGAATATTACTGTGTCACTACTCAGTCTTCTCATCTTTAAACTAATCAAATTCTATTGCTTGAACCTTTGCTCGCAGGTTATATTTTCTACTCTTTTTCTAATCCCTTTTACTGTTCCCTGCAATTTTCTTCATTTTATCTCCATCGTCCTTAAAGTGTTGTTGTGAAAAGAGGACACTGCATTACTTGGAGCTCACTGGTGCTGAATTGAGCACAATTATTGCATCTTTATCTGCTCAGCTGCTGCTTACCCTTTTACTCTGTGTGTTATGACCGTCTGATTGCTGTTTTCTGGGTATAACACTTTGCACTTGCTTCTACTGAATTCCAGCCAGATGCTGAAATTTCAACCCCTAGTCTAAAAATAATTTTTATTCCAGCATCCAACGTGCTTAGAACCCCTCTGCCCTTAGTCTAATAGTCAAATTTGGTCTTGTCATTGGCATTAGTAATGGAACTGATGAAAATGTTTAGTAGATCTCAGCTCTTACAGTCCCTGATCTAGTCCCACTTGAAATCCTCTTCCAGTTTGACAACAAATCATTGATAATTGTTCACTGAGAGCAGTTTCTCAACTGGTTGTCCACCCACCTGATGGTGATTACACCTCCTGCCTTAGCTTATTTATGAGAATATTATATGGAATAGTGTCAGAAGCTTTAATTAAAAGTCAGGATATATCATATCTACAACTTCCTCTTTATCCAGTTAGCTTGTCAAAGAAGGGAAATAGACCGGCTTGACGTGATTTCTTTTTGACAGATGCATATAGATTGTTTTACTATCTTCTAGGAACTCAGAGACACAATGTTTAATACTTAACTCTAAAGCTATTAATTTGACTAGGTGGTTCTCTGTTAGCCCTGAGAAGTTTTTGTTGTTTGGGTTTTTTTTCCCTTCTCCTACAGGTCCTTGATAAATACTTACTAATATTCATTATCCCCATGGCTAACTTCCTAAAAACTCCAAAGTGAATATTTTCAGTCTCTGCTCCAATGCTCACATTTGACTGATCCACATTTTCTTTCAGCATGTTTTCTTAATTGGTGCATTTTAATATCCTTGTTAAATTAATTTTGTTAAGTGGGTCTTCACAATTTGTCTTTCGTGTGAAGATTTAGGAAAAAGGCAACGAATAGGTTACCCTTCTTTTTTATATTCTGTAATTCGGTCTCCATTCTCTTTTACATTCTTTTTTTTTTCATCATTCAAGTCTAGTTATGGACCCTTTCTGTTGCCTTCTCTTCCTTGTTCTAATAAGACCTTTTTTTTTTTTTTGTACTAGTCTTTTTGATTTCTTTTCACATGAACATAAACTACTCCTTTATCCTCAGTGATATGTGCTCATTATCATATGTTTTCTATGATTCCTTTTATGCTTTCAGATCATTAAAGAGGTCCTGGCTCAGCCAGAAAGATCTGTAACTTTGCTTCCTCTATTTCCTTCACATAAATGTAATTTGTCTTTGTGCATTTGATAACAAAAAGTACAGTTTTGCTAATGGGAGTATTTTCGAACTATATGCTCACATTAGTTGAAATGTGGTTTACTGTGTTTCTGCACTTACTAGGATATATTCTTTGAATAAGCTACTAAATATGCTACTATTTTTTTCAGACTGCGAAAAGACAAGACAGATTTTGAAGTGTACACACAAAGATGAAAAACATCTCATGGCATTGATGATAACAAACAGCAAAAGATTCAGCTTTCAGCAAACCAAGTCACTTAGATTAGCAAGTTCTTAGTTGTTTGAGCTTTTCTGTAGCTGTTCACAAGAACAGTCAGCTCTTCTATGCTTGATGTTTTGGTTGGGACAGTGTCAAGTGTGGCATAGCCATTGGATTGCATATTGTTTTCCCAAAGGTTAAGGCTACGTCTCGGGAGGAACTGGAAGATACTGCCTCTCAAAAAGACAGATGCTGTCAATCACATTATCAGTAACAACTTTCTTTTATGCAAGATAGCAGCTCTTGGCAATTGCAGAGCCTGCAATTCAGTAGGAACCAGGAGCTGGGAAATGTTGCCTTCATCAATGCCCCTGATGATGCTGTCACTCCTAGTTCTTGGTCCTATAATAGCCCTGCTTCATAGCACTATCTATCTACTTCTACTGTCTCCAGCATCTCTATCTTAGCTTGCTTACTCTGACTTACATTTTCTTCTCAGGAGACACTTGAGGTTTTTGAAGTCCATAATCCTTATTTATTTTACTCAACCTTCCAATTAATTCACATGTTAACTATAATAACTGTTTTACCAATTAATTTTCTCCCTCTAGATTCTCAATCAGTTCCTCACTATTAATTAAACTTAAATCTGATGTAGCTGTTCACCAGATCAATAAAAGGAAAGCCTTGTCCATCCTCATTTTCTTCTCGGACCTCCTGTTAAGATATTGAATAAACTGGACTCTTCCTTCTTCCTGAATTCAGAGGAAACATACTTCTTATGGAGTGTAACACTTCCTTTTTTTTTCCTGTCCTTACAAAATTAATCATTCCACTCATGTCAATATTGCAATTTTGTGATTTGTCTCACAAAGAAATGGTGAAAACAATCTTTCTGTAACTTTGTTTGTTTAGTAGGACAGATAAAACATTCTGTCTCAAGAGAAATGTCTCACGAAGAATTCCAGAGTAGAAATACGTATACCAGGGTCTAATAGAGCTTTAAAATACAAGCAGCAACTTGCCTGAGTCAGGAAGTAATTTGAAAGCTACAGAGAGTGGGCACCAGTTATTTTTTAGTCAGCTGAAACAGTTTCTTCTCTATAGGAAAAATGTTATCATTCAGCAGCAGACACCAATACACTTTACTTGAGATTTTTTGCCAGATAGCGTTATATGGATTTCCAAAGCTTTATATAATATTTCCCCATTTATCATGATGCCGTTTTCAAATGCACTAAAGTCAGAAAGCATCGTTACAGTATTTTGTGTGAATTTATTCATATTCTTTCATACACTTTTTTGAGACCTAATCAAGAAGAAGTGTGACTATCCCTACTGTGATTGCGTAGTTCTGTTACATTCTGTCTACTCCTGTTTCCACAAGTGACAATGTTTACACTGGATGTGAAAGGCAACACACATATGTTTCTTCATAACAAATTCTCAATAGGTTTTGATTCTGCTAGCCTTAATCCTTTCCATACTCATTTACATAGATTAGAAACCTCTTTGGCTCTACTGATGTGAGAGATATATATATACTAGTTGACATGTAACCTTACCAAAGAAAAGGGAGATGCATAATCTAAATAATTTTCAAAAGCAAGAGGGAATAATGTTGGTGATTTCAATGCTTGAAGAAGGAAAATTGTTCTAACCATTAGGGGTCTGCAAAATCACTCTGGGAAAAACAACAACACTGGGAAAACTCCAAACTCTGGGAAAATTGCCTGCATCTTGCAGTTCCTAGATGATGCTTTTTTACCATCCTTTCTACAAAGGGTCACAAATGTAGTGTTTCTTCTTTTCTGAGACCTAACTTGAGACAGTGGGGCCTGCTGTGGAGGAATACTGAGCCTCCTCAGGTGGGACAGAGGGCACTGGGAAGGCTGCTTTGAGAATCAGATAGGATACATAAAATAAAATTCTCTGAAAGTTTGGCTACTAGGCAGTTCAGAGTAGACATTCAATGTTAGTTGAAACTTCTAACTTTTTTCTCAGTATTCCTCAGTTCTTCATGCATAAAATGGGGCATAAAGAATAGAAATCAGTTTGTGAAATGCTCTTAAACTCTGGAGTTGAATAATCTGTGAGGCTAATAATAACTACAGATGTTGTTTGACTGCTCATTGACATAACAGAATATTGTATAGATGCATGTTAAGTGAGCACCCACCATCCTGAGTTCTGAGTGAAGCCAGAACCCTGTGGAAAATAGAATCGGATCATGTAATTAAGGCCAGTGAAGCTAGGGTCGCAAATTGAAATACCCCAGGAAACTTTAATTCCTGCACTTCCTCACTATTGAAAGGCTCACTTATGCTCTTTAATACATTTTTTGTGTGTGTGGATAATACGTTTTTGCAGCTGGTTGGTGGTTAAGTTTGTGATTGACAGTCTAATTAATTGTCATGTTGCCTACTGTTTTTCAATGGATATAGTTTTTTTTATTTTTACTTGCTATGTGGAATGGTATCTTTTAATACCTTTCCACAATATCAAGCAGCTTGTCCTAATTTTCACTGTGAGCAATAGATCCTGTCCAAAGGAAAAAAAAAACCAACACAGCTGACAGTTCAGTAGGACCTGCAAGCAGCAGCTATAGGCTGTGGACACCTACTTGAGCCTGAATACTCCAATTCATTAACCTAGGAATACATATAAACTTTTCTCCAAAGAAAATGCTGAATACGGAAAGGCATGTCTTCCCTCATTGCTCTCTCCAAAGAGAGCTGAGGCCAGTGCTTGTGCCAGCTTAGGAAGTTCGGCAATTGGTTGACAGTGTACAGCTGCCTGGACCACAGGACTATGTAGAGGAAGATGAGATTCTCTCTACCACTTCAGTTAGGAGCATAGACTGTTTCCGTGGCACCTATTTACCCTAGGGGGGAACCGTGTACACCATAATCAGAAAGAGAGAAAGCTGGAAGAGGAGCACTACAGAAAACCTGCCAAAATGAAATAGTGGGACCAAGAAATGTTCTCATAGCAACCTCACCATGATATGTAATACAAACCTAAACCCAAGTAGGTAGTTGTACATAAAATAGCAAAGAAACTCAGAACAGAGAATGTGGGAAAGTATCAAGGGTATGCTTCAGAGAGCACAGTTCATTGTGTCTCTAGCCTCTGAGAGGCTGGACATCCCTCTCCTCATAGCCATATCTGAAAAGTTCTGCAAGACTGAAACACAGATCAGAAGTTAGGTCCAGTGAAACCAGCTGCTCCCTCCAGCAAAGCAGTGCAGCCATCAACGAGTTCTTATGAAACTTCATGTTAGAAATACATTTTCTACTGGACTGTGCGGGAGGGATGAGTAATAGGCTCTCATTGTGTTTCACTTGTATACTCCTTTCCCCCAGAATGGATATACAGTAGTTTTCTGGAATCTCAGCAGTAGACCACTTGCTTTGCAATTCTTCAGAATTGGCTATTCTTTGCTTAAATAAGCATTAACATTTATTTATGGTACTTCAGATTTGAAGTGTTGGCATACCTGTGTTTAAATATTTACTAGAATATTCATATATATTTTAAAATATTTAAGATATGTCAAATGGGGAGAGGCTAGAAATTGTGGCTTCAGAACCTATGAATAGTATGTACTATGTTGGAAAAGCATAATTTACCAAAAACTTTGGTGCAAAGTAGTTCAAGTGCTAAGATTGTCTGTCTTTATTACTATAACTCTAATAATTTGAAACACAAAGTGAAGAATTGTTGAAAAGGGGACCCACGTAGTTAGAATCTCTCTGAAAAGTATTAGCTATGAAGGTCATGTTCCCTGAGGAAATCCTATTTCTCTCTCATGATTAATGGTTTCCCCTTTCAGATATTTTTTGCCTTCTCCTATCTCATTACAGTAGATAATTCCACACTGTCCTCATCATGCCTGATTATTTCCACCTTTGCACTGGCCTTTCTAGATAGGTAAGGTATTATCTCTCCCATATACCAAATGTGTTGCATCTAGTCTTACATTTCTGTTCCTCCAGACCTATCGCAAAACTCTTCATCTGTTAGATTCTTCTCATTCTTTTTTTCCCCTTCATCAGTCCTTTCACAGTTCTGCTTCTTTCTAAATATTTTCACCTTTTTTTCCTCCCTCATTTTCCATCAATACCCCATAAACACTGTCTACCTTGCTCCTTTTATTGCTTTCGGTTTTTGCTTTCTCACCACAGCACTATGACCTCTCCAGTTACTAAGATGATTCCTTTTTCAAAGCCATCTATTCTTGGATATCTTTCTCTTTTCCAACTCAGATGAACACATGTATGTTAATGTCGGTGAATGTAGACATTTTTATGTTTAGAACCTTTGATTATCTCTTTTTGATGCTGCCTGGGGTTGTATAATCTGGTACCCCAATGTAGTATGGCTGCTATTGTTCTGCATCCCCAGGCTCAGCAAGGCCGAGCACCTATTTCTGATAGGCATATATACGTATATGCATATATATGCAAACACACATATATCACTATTCATATGCATGCATATATACATGTACATATATAGATATGTATGTGTATGTATACCCATGAGCTACAGACCACTTTAGTAGCTGGTCTTAGACTCTCAGTGTACCTACAAGTTGCCCATTGGATTCCAGGTCTCCCCAGTTGCTGGCACATGGACATGGTAGCCTTGGAGGCCCGTGGCCCTGCTCTGGTTGCTGGTATTCAGACTTCTCATCCCATTTGCCACGTAGTCCAGCTTGACGCTTGCTAGCATTCATCCATGCCCACTCAGAAGAGAGGCGCATCCACACAGAAGTTAGGTAAAATAGGATTAAATGTGTATATAGAATAAATTGTAGTGATCAAGTACAGGGCATAGTCAGACAGGTGTACTGTACCATTGCCTGTTTCCAGCTGATTGACCCCTTTTATCCCATCTACCCTCTATGTTCCCACTCCTCTTCTCCCTGAGCCACCTAGATACCTCCCTTTCTCCACCTTTAGTATTTCCATTAAACAGCCCATAATAAATTGCACACATTCCCACAATCTCTTTAAAACATCCCCCCTGAAAGTTTTGCACACTCTCCAAAAAGATTCTTCCCCCTGCACCCCACAATGAGTCTCAAACCCTTATAGACAACCACCCCCTTCAGTGTGGCAGGTGGTCATGCAAGGGTGTTTCTTTCATTGGGTCACCTGGGGGGGGTCACCCCGGGACCGTGGCCTCACCACTCTCCTTGGTGGTCTTAGGGAGCAGCCAATTCACTGGTTAGGTTACTTGGGTTCCTCCGCCTGGCGTTGCCCCTCCAGTCCTCAATGGGGTCTTTGTGTTTATGGTGATTAACGCACTGGAAGAAGCTCCACTCTGCCCACAACATGTAAATAAGAATGCCTTGTGGAAAAGTTATGCTTTTTCACCCTTCGAAAGATGTTGTCAGTACACTTCTGGGTTGGGATTTTTACTAAAATCTAGTACTACAGACTAGCTTTCTAGCACAGAGAAGATTTTTCAGAAGTGTTTTAGCAATCGAGAGTTGATTAGAAGCATTAAGGGTAAGAGACTCTTATCTCTCCTTTGGTTTGCAGTCTTCTATAGTGGTCTAATATTTCATCCAGTGGCAAATCCATTGTGTTCTGCCTAATTTCTGACTCCTTAGCACTTGTAAAGTCCATTTTCCACGGCTGCAGAATCACTCAATGTCCTTGATTAACTCTGGCTATCTAAGTTGTATTTAAGCTGTATCACTTTATCACACAATGACATTTCAAGGCCCTTTACACAGGATGCTCGTTCATTGAATACTGTGGTATCTAGTGCTGATCAAAATGACTGAGACCATAAAGGGGAAATAAGTGGGCTTTCAGTTCTGATTTAGGGCAAAGGAGAGTTAGCATCCCTGGCAGAGTTGGACATAGAGCACAAGAAAGACTGGAATACCTGGAGAAGAAGTGACAGTAAATCTGGCGACGTGTACTCTCAGAGAATGTAAGGTACAATCAGATCTATTCAAACTTCATTAGAGTATTAAAAGTGGGCCTCATCAAAAAATTTATTTGGATCAATGCTGAAAAGTTTGGAAGGCAAACAGTGTGTGTATCACATTCAAGATGAACAAGCATCTGAGCAGCTACTCTAACCGCAACAACATTAGTCATATATAAAAACTGGTGAAAGCTGGTAAATTTGTGAGATTTTTTGACAATCTGAAATTTTCATTCTAAAGAAGGTAAATATTTCTATTATTTCTTCTGAAATGAATGTTAAAGTATTTTGATTTGTAAAAAAGTTCAAAATTTTTTGAAAGTTGTTCTATTTACTAGATCTTAAAAGAATACACTCCTCCCGGGATGGAAGGATCCACTGAAAGTATAGACACAAGCATACACAGAAACTAACTACTCCTTATGTGTATCCTGATGTTAATAATGGACATTTTCAATAACACATCCAATGATGGGGTTTATTTTGTAACAGGAACAGTTACTGGGAACAGTGTTAGAACAAATGACTCCAGGTTCAAGAGTATGACATCTGGTTTTTTCCTATACTTTAAATATTCAAATTCTATGATATCAAATTATTTATATTTTCAAAAAATACATTCTTAGCCTGAAAACTTTGTATTACTGACAATGAAATATTATCAAAGAATGAAAGCATAAAGTGGAGCAAAGCTTTTTATTATATTCAAGCTATTAAAGTCAGTTCCTGAGGTAATGAATTAAATATGGTTAGAGCAGGACCCATGTAGAGTGGGAACAATATGATTATTAGTTACATATGTATGTTAGTACACTCTTGTGTTATATGATCTCAAATTCATGTAGAACTGAGTTCTCTGTTTCTCCTGTGATTGAATTCTAAACCTAATACATCTGTGAGAAACAAGAGGAGAGTTTTATTTGGTTGTTTTGTGGTTTTTTTTTTTTATTTGTGCATTGTATAGATGAATTTCTGTCAAAAGCTTTAATGCTTACTGTAAATTATTCTTATGTATTCACACTCACACCTGACTTGTGAACTAATGCAAAAAGTCATAGTCTTTCAAACATTTCTTTAGTTTAAAGGAGAGGAATATCTACTCTAGAAAGCAACACTATTACTTTACAAACCATCCTTCACAGGGAATGTTATCATAAGATACTCGATACAGAGATTCATAAACTGACACAGATGAAGATGAATTTTACTCTGGTTTATAGGAAAACATGAACTTATATCAATTTTACAGGATGAGGAAAGCATAAATCTGCAGTGAAGAAAAGATAGTAAAAAGACCAAGTGTAGTAAAGAGATAGGATTTATCTTTAGTTGTGATTATGAGGTAGGCAACAAGTCAGTAAAGTCAGAGGTGATAAACTTTTCTTTTTAGCAATAAAGCAATTTCTGAGCATTTGGGAAGTTGGGAGGGAGGGAGAGAGATTCTGGAAAACTATGGTGGATGGTGGATTAAAGAGATAAAGAGTGAATGTGTAAGGATGAGTTTTGTGATGCTTTGGAGCCATTTACTAGGTTTGTGTATGAGACACATGAAAGGAGAAAATAAAAAAAAATCAAAATAACTCTAAAAATTCTGGTCTGAGACAAAGGGTAGGTATGTGTGCTGATGTTCAGTGGGGAAGCAGGTGGAAGGAATTAATCTCATTTAACATGAGGTTTTGCAATTTGGATTTTTGTATGAGAGTGAGTTGTACAAGGCAATCTTCATAATCAAGGGAGAGAAGTAAGAGTGTAACTCATCTGACCTCAGCTCTAAGATAAGGTAAAATTGTGCCTTAGAATTGCCTGTTTGTCATCACTGACTTTAAGGCAACCTAGATGATGGAGGTGGATACAATGTCTATATTAGATATCTATATTTGGTCAGTGATATACTCTATTCCTCTCCATCCTGTCCTTCCTATGCTAATTTGCATTTATGTAGTTCACCTTTGTAACCTAAGGAGAAAAAGTGTATGAGGCTAAGGGAATGGGTGCTGAAATTTTCTTGTCATTTCAGCTCTTTAATGAGGGTAGTCTGTATCAAAACGGAATCATATGGTACAGTGTCCAAAATTGGTATCTTCAGGCAAAAAAAAAAGGGAAGAAAGCACAACTGTAATCTACTCAAAAGCATGGCCTGAATCCCGTGTGAGAAGCGAACCCTTGCTGAGACTCCTGCACCACAACCATTTCCCATTTTCCTTTTCATTTCTCAAGCAGGGAGCAGAGAAACAGTTACATGACTAATTAGGGCTCCTGTCAGCTGCTTTGTTTTGCTATCGGGGCTTAGGGCTAACCTAAAGAAATCAAGAAACCAGATATGGATTGTCAGTCCCTCTCCACTGTGCTAAACCAAAAGTCTACCTGTATCCTTGCCAAACTAGAGGAGGACGTAATGTCTGTAGGTGAATACAAGTACATGTTCAACGACACGTACAGCTTGCTGAAGACTTTTACATTATTCATATGTAATTACACGACAAGAGTGTTAAGACAGACTGAAATTTGAGATGTGCTGTTAAAAATTTTTGTGGTAGTTATACTAATTTTCATTAGCTTTCCTTCTGAACTGGATGTCAGAGTCTCTCAAGCAGAATACTCCCAGTCTCCTTCCATCTCCAAATTGTCTGTTTTCACTATGTCATGTCTGTCTCCTGCTGTTCTTTCCTATTATTTCTTTTCTCACACGTTAATTTAAGAGTATGTGACACCACTGCCAGTGAAACATGTGGAGAATTAAGAATGGCTGTGCTTGATAAGCCCAGATGCTAAAAATATTACCCACTTATGCACTCACGCTGCTACTTTTTGTTCTTATTAGCTTAAGGATATGTGGCTTTGCTGTCACTGTGGTGCAGTGTAATGGAGACAAAGGCTGATCCTCCTGCCCAGTTAAACAAAAGATTTTTACAGATAGTCACCTCAGGGTGTTGTTACTGGGATGGCCAGCTTGGGACTTAGCAGAGATGCTGGGGACAGTGTGGGTGGAAATGGCCCCACCTGCCAGACTTCTCCCCGCTCTCTTGCACCATGTGCAGAGCAGGATGTGGGCACAAGGACTGGAAAGGACCTCGTGACTGTGGAGCCCAGTACCCTGCTGTCACGGGTAGCAACTGTAGCACATAAAGCAGTACAGACGTGGAGTTACGCTGCTAGACTGTGGTAGGTAGAGTCTGTCTCAAACCTGTTTAGTGAGGTGTTCAGTATTGTTCAGGTGCTGACTGGAAGGAGCGATGAGTAAGAGGCTAGAAAGGTGATAAATTTGTTACTAGGGTAAGTAGGAATAAGAAAGTAAGAGGCTGGGGTGGATAGACTTTGTGAAAAGCAATGAAAGCACAAGAGCAATGTACTGGAAAGGTTTGCCTTGGCAGAGAGCAGGCAGGGTGAATGTATGTGCGAACTTTAAATGCTCTGAACAGATTCACCTTTGGTCACTGTGGCAAACTGAAAGTTTGTAAATATAATCAATTACTGACAGTTTAGGTCTGATTATTCACCACTTCCAGTGAATTGGGAAATAGCAGCGTATTTATTGAATCTTCTTTGCACATGAAGTCCCTATGATAGTTCTGTATTACCTGGAAGCTTTTGGCAGTGTGAAATCTGAGGACAGAAATACGAATTGTACCTTTCAAACACAGGAATAATTTATTCCTTTTTGTTATTTAGCTCAGATGCATCAGACCCCCAACTCCCCCAGTCTAAAGATCATCAGTATAGATAAAAAGAAAACTTATATTATCCTAGCATTTCACCTAGTTAAATTCTCTTTACTTTAGTGAGGTGTTTAGTATGGAATAAACATTCTATATATTGTGTACACAAACAATAACATAAATTAATATTTATCATCAACCTCACCACCTGATTGTAGCTGTATATTGTCAAGTTAGTGTTGTTATTTCTCATCCATCTTTTAAAGATGCTTAAGAGATGTTAAACTCTTACTTGTTCACAAATTCCAGGTAAAAAGATAGCTTGCAACTTCATCTTATGAATTTTTTTTATCTGTAAGGAGTGAAAACTTACTTTTATTTCCAATCAGCTACTTAGTTGTCAGAGGGTTAAGGCAAAAAGACCCTCTTAAGTATGAAGAAAATTTCTTGGTAACAGGATTAATATTTGCGTTTAACAAGTGCTGACCAATGCAAGGCCTTTTTTTAATTACTTTTCCTAGTCTAATAATGTATGTTTACTGTTGGAGTTGTACAGTTTGATTCCCATTGATCATAAACTTAGGGAGAATACAAATACATGTTATGTGAAAAAAGCCAAAACTGGGCTTCCGCGTGGTTCAGTGTTGATGTAATCACACAACCTTCTGCCCATGTTCTGTCTAGTTCGCAAATGTTAAGTTCACTTGATACCATCCTTGAAGCATCTCTTCAGTCTTTCAGCTGTAAAACCAATGCACAGTTACATTTTATCATTTGCTTGAGTACTTCTCTTAAAATTGATAACACCTGTGTCTCCCTAAAATATGGATTTCCATTTAAAAAAAAAAAATTCATTTATTTTTTCCTTTTTTTTCTCCTGGTTTGCAAAGACATTTAAAATGTGGCACTGATTCTGTAAGAGTATTTTAAACATGCCAGCGTGAGCCTATTGGGAATAACTAAGTAGAAATACCACTAATGAGTAAACAAGTGTTTAATCCAGGTTGGGGCATATCAGTGTCGGAAATGTCTAAATCCTAGAAAAAAAACAAACATGAAGTGTGATACTACAAATAGATATTTTTTCTATGTGAGCTATTTATTTCCAAATTGCTTGTCACTAATCTCATTATGAATTTGTCTTTTTCAAAATGCCAGAATGTTGAAAGGTGATGGAGTAAGAGAAAATACTTGAGGTCAAGGAGGCATTAGTGTTCATAGTGGCCCTCTTTTATTTACAGCATGAACAGATTAATTTGGACTCAGTTTTTTCTATTTGTATGTCTGGTGCTTAAATTTATGTAGGAAAAGATCAATACTGTTCATTGGCATAAAAAGTCTGTCATAATAGAAACTACAGTGTGAGGTACAGGATTTGGGCTGCTTCCCTGCTTGTGGGTGATCTTATCCAAGTTTTTCATCGTGTACATTACTTAGTCTCTTTGTCTTTATGTTAACAGCAGTTGTCCACAGCTATGTAGGTTGTGAACTGTTCATCTGGATTCCTTGTGGTCTGCAAATCCCGTGCCTGGAATTTGTATCAGATGCTCTAAGTTTGATCCCTCCCTGTTCACTTTACACCTCTCCTCTCTGAAGTGCTTCTGGTCATTGCAGGGTCTGAAGAAAGACAACAGCCGGAAATAATCCCATGATTTTGGGGCCCTGACTTCTAATTATTCTCTGTTTGCTTTCCCATCGAGATGTATGATTGACTCCTAGAAGGCCCGAGAACTCACGTAAACAGCACAAAGTCATCAAATGCTATGACAACGTGCTGTAGCAACAGGGAAAAATGTAAATGTCCAGTTCAGCTTTAAACTTTCACAAACATTTCCATAAAAAAAATTATTTTGTCACATACTTGTCAGCTAGCTGTCCCTCCTACGGAAAAAAAGATCTTAAGGTAGCAATATTTTATTTCCAAAAAGCCGGGTTTAGAAACAAAAGTATTGTAGAAAATAACTGAGCTGCAGAAGTACTCTGTGCAAAAGAGCCTGTGGACTGTGAACCATGTATGCTGAGCTTGTGTGACTGTTTACCTGTCTAATGTAAATGACCCCATTACTGTCACAGGTAAATACCTCCTAGCATCCCCCAGAGCATCCCCTTGGGCCCCTCACTACAGGAAAGACATGGAGGGGCTGGAGCGTGTCCAGAGAAGGGCAACGAAGCTGGTGAGGGGCCTGGAGCACAAGTCTTATGAGGAGCGGCTGAGGGAACTGGGGCTGTTTAGCCTGGAGAAAAGGAGGCTGAGGGGAGACCTGATCGCTCTCTACAGCTACCTGAAAGGGGGTTGTAGTGAGGTGGGTGCTGGTCTCTTCTGTCAGGTGGCTGGAGATAGGACGAGAGGAAATGGCCTCAAGTTGCACCAGGGCAGGTTTAGGTTGGATATTGGGAAAAATTTCTTTACTGAAAGGGTTGTCAGACTTTGGAACAGGCTGCCCAGGGAAGTGGTTGAGTCACCATCCCTGGAGGTATTCAAAAAGAGTGTAGACAAGGCACTTCAGGACATGGTTTAGTGGGCATGTTTGATGGTTGGACTCAATGATCTTGAAGGTCTTTTCCAACCTAAATGATTCTATGATTCTATGATCTTTATTTAGCCTACTGTATTTCTTAAGACCTGAACTAGAGATTAGTTGATTCATTTCAGAGGAGAAACAGAATAAGAGATGTCTATTTAATGTATAGATTTACATTGAAATAATAATTTGGTATCCCTGCTATCACTTACTGTGACACATACATATGATTTTCAATGTACAGATTTACAAGAAGGGAGATTTCTTCCTTGATAATTTGTTCCGATGGCTACCTAACCAAAGAGTTAAATAATTACACTTTATTCATAACTTCAACTTCTAGTGGACCTTTTTATATGTTTGCTTGCTGTACATTTTCATGGGTCTTCTTGGGAACTGTCATCTAATTATTCTTCTTAAGTTTGAAGGTGTATTTCAGTAGATCTACAACAATGCCAAAATACAGATGATATAGTGTCCTGGTTTCAGCTGGGATAGAGTTAACTGTCTTCCTAGTAGCTGGTAGGGTGCTATGTTTTGAGTTCAGTATG
>JANHGO010000037.1:28914390-28959736 GCA_024606505.1 Aquila spilogaster
AAAAAATATACCAAAATTAAAAAAAGACCTTGATATAAAAAAAAAAAAAAAAAAAAAAAAGACAGAGCTTGCTTTCCATGAGAACATTGCTGCTGTTACTCACTGACAGTCAAGGTGCTTACTTCTGTGTTATCAAAGAAATGCATTTTCTGCTAATACATATCCCATGATACCTGTAGCGGTTAACTCAGACATTGTAAACACAGCCAATTAAGTTTAATTTGCAGTTGAACAAAGTCTTCTTTCAGGTGTCTTTGTTATTACAAAAAACAGCCAAAGCCTGTTTTTCACACAAAAGCAATACAGCCAAAACATATGTATTCAAAATGAGCACTTTCATCATTATAACCAATATGTTTCATATAATTTATTTATTATTTAGCTTAAGACCTCCTTGGTGAGAAAGATGAACAGGTAATGACTTGTCAAACCCTTCAATTTAACTTCAAATGGTAAAGCATTTTACAATTAATTTTATTCGATACGCCTTGAAACATGGCATTTGGAGAATATGCTAGCATTTGTTAGTAAGTCTGCTTTCCATAAGTGTATGAAATTCTTCTGTGCAATTGGCTGAGTCCATAATTTTATCTGTGAATCAACAAAATGAACATCTAAAAGTCCGTAAGTGGTCACAGACTTAACTGTTTTAGTGCAAAAAGTGATATTCTAATTTTAAACACAACCATGGAACAGATTCAACTATTAGATTACTTGAGCATTCAAGTTATACAAATATTTACATTTTCTTGTAATATGACGGTAAAAATCGGCAGGAAAAAGTATTTTATTAATTGTCCAACCACTTGCTCACATGCACTTTTTCTCATTAACATACATTTTCCTCAAGTTTTTCATTTATTTCTTAATCAGTCCAGTATCCAAGGAAAACACCATGGAAAAACAAGTGCAAAGGGAAAGGCTGCTGATGTTCACTTCTGTAATGTTAGTTGTGGATGAAGATTTTTGTTTTTTTTTGTGTTTTGGTTTCCACTTTGCATTTTTTTACACTCATTCATTGTGTTGCCCTTGTCCTGTCTTCAGTCACATAAAGCAGCTCCTAAAGAAGGGGCTGCCTCTAATGAAAGATAAATGCTCTCTTTTTTTTTCTAGTTTGTATTTCAAGCTCCAACCTATAGAATTCCTGGGAAGCAGAATTGGGGAACTTCTTTTATTTCATCTCTACAGACATTCCTAAACTTGTTCCTAAATTTGTTTCCAAAAAGTAGAGTATCTGTTCATTATTCAGCTGTTGTACAGGTCCCCAGTGAGAGAATGAAGAAATGGACCAGCTTGCTTTAAAATGCCAGGTATGGCCAGCGACCCATATATGAACCTTAAAATATAATTCCAAATAATATTTTGTTGTTGATGTCTGGAGTAAAGACTGGATACACATGCAAACCATGAACACCATTGATAATGAGTCCTGGGTGGGTTATATATATAAGCCTCACACTGACAGGTAATACTACCTCTCCTCCTGCCTACGCACCCATCCTCTCTCACTGCTGTGGGCTATTCATCATTTGGCAGATACAGTCCTTCTTTCTCCCCCAGGCACTTACCCAGCTCTTCTCTCCCTCTCTGTTGCTCCTCAGCAACTTCAGATTTCCTCAGACTCACCTTCAAACCTCTTCTGTCAAGCCTGCCTACAGCTTGGCTCACGCTTGGACCCGCTGTGACTTGTTTACTTTGATTTAATTAAAATGCACCCATCCAGAACCCTGGGCACATTACTGACTGCCCGCCTTGAAGAGCCTTTAATTTCTGCAGTATTTTCACACTGCCTGGAACAGCCTCAGCCTCCTTCTTCAATTACAACAAAGGACCAAATATTTCTCCTTCAAAACCACCTTTGGAATCTTTGCCAGGACTTAAATACCAAACCCTTATTTTTACCTTCTTTGGCCAGGCAGGATTTTGTTTATTTCAATCGATGAAGAAAGTACTGCAGTTAGGAAGGTGTAATCCCAGCTCAGCTTTTCAGTCACTGTTTATCTGTGGATTCTTTTTTCTTCCTGGTGATGTTAAGACTTCTATGTAGCGGGAGAGCAGCCCCATCCTATGAACACTAATTCCTGTGCTGTGGCTGAACAAAAGGAGCGTGCTGTCCCCTATTATCTAAGTACTTTCCTGAGTGACAGATTTAGCGAGGTGGAAAGCTGTATCTTCCCCTTATAAGTGAGCCAGAGGTTGATCGTGTTCACCCATTAAAAAACATCTAAAAATCAAAAAAGTGACCTTCTCATATATAGAGGTTCAACTTTATTCGTAAGTGCCAAAAACATCAATAGCACGCTGTAAAAAATGAATAATTCAAGCAATTAGCAACCAGAATAAGTAGAATTTCTTAGCCTTTTGGATGTGTTTGTTTTTCAAGTAAAGGAGCTTTCTTAGTCTTCTTTTCTTTCTTTCTTTCCTTATTTCTCTGTCTGTTTCCAGTTCTGTACTCTTTCTCATTCTCCCTTTCTCCTCCATTCTTGCACTACTCCTTCTTTCTGCATGTTGCTCATGAATTCTGGAGTTTGCTCAGTTTTGCTTTTTTTCATACCCTTAGCCTTAATATTCTGCCCCTTCTCCCCCCTCTCCCACGCACACTTTGTCCAGCAACAAAGGTCTGCTCTTCTGATCTTTTTAGACATCTAGAAGGTGGGATGAATCTTCATTGATTATAAAAGCAAAGACAGAAGCAGGTGTCTCAGAACACTGCAGGTGTCAGCTCTTGGTCAGATGAATCTCATCCTGAGTAACTGCTCGAGTTTTCTTTGAAATGTGCTTGTAAGGCCTGAATCTTTTGAGCCAGCAGCCTGTCATTGGTCAGCCATGGCCTGTTGCTGTCTGGATTGCCTGGTTCTTCCCCTGGAGCTTCCATGAGGACTACTCTTTGTTTGTTTGTTTGTTTTAATTGCCTAAGTCTGTGTGCATTTCTAAATCTCGTTATAATCCTGCAGTACAATTTCTGAGGAATACTTTTTCTGCTTTTCAATTAGGAAGTAGAAACACGTTAATGATATTTATCAGAAAGCACTCAGGAAGGTTACCAGAGTCTTGAGACAACTGAATTCCTGATCTGGATTTTCAAATCATTACTGTATTTTTGGTTAAATATCTTCATTTCTGTCATTAATCTAACTGATTTAGGCTTCTATTTTGTGTTTTTTCAAATGATGTCTGTAAAAGTCAACTGTAAAATACTTCATTTCCTTCTGTATTCATGGTTTCATTTTAAAGTTTTGCTGCTAGTATACAAAGTATTGTTCTGTCAATTTATCATTGCAGTTCTGTGTTTTTCCCTATGCTTTGGTGGTAATTGAACCCCAGAAAAATCAAGCCCAATGTGACATCATTCTGACTCTAAAGGTGGCTATAAATGCTATAATACCCAGATGGGGAAAGAAAAATACTGCTATACAAACACACATTTTTACTAATGTTTCTTTTGTCATGAAAGACTTTGTAGTATTCTTTTGGGCTTTCTAGGCAGAAATGCTGAAATGTATTTAGCTGTTTTCATTTTCACTTCTAAATTTAGGAGGTCTTTAATTCATAATCAAATATTTTGTTCTCTTCAGTATGCAATGTTCAATATTTTTTCTAGTGGGAGTCACATTTCTTCAGTGATGACTTTATATTTTGTTTTTGAAATTTCTTGTTTTTTTTAAATATTTTTAAAGGCTTTTATTGTGTTTGAAGCCAATGTCACTGAAAACAGAAGTTTTATTTTTCAGTAGTGTATTATATATCTCATTCTTAGGAAAAACTTATAGAAAGCATTAGTTTCTGAAGACTGATAATTAATGTGATTAGATGTACAGATTAAGATCAAAGGAAAACATATTTTTAGCTGTAGAGGTTGTGCTCTTATGAAAGCCCTAATTTTCGGTGCATCAATTCTAGCATACTCGGATTGGACTTTTTCTTGTTTTGTAAAGGAGCACAATTTCATTAAAAACATATCTGCCCATTTTAGTACAAATGTTTTCTTTTTGAAATGGAGAGATTTTAAAACCTTCATCTTTTTCTTAACCTCCAAGAAAATAATATTTTTTATTACATATTTTCTAATTATTTTGTTACATATATAGGAAAGCTAATTAAACCAATTCCAAAGAAGTTGAAAGAGTTTATTTCAGAAGCAGGAGATTCTTGTTGCAAAACTGTACTGCTCATTTCAGTCTTGACTTAAGCTGGCTCTTCCCCAGTATGCAACGCTAGCTGCTTCAGACTCTACTGCAGCGGTAGATTCTGACATTCAAAAATACAGGAGCAAATTCAGTGTACAAAAAAAGTTTGATTGAAATTGCACAGTATCTCAGACTCTTCTATATACGCTGCCTAATCTTAGATTGTATTTACCTTTATCACATGAATACAGTATTTCATTCCGTTCTTACTCTTCTCCATTATCTTTTAATCTACAAAGTCAGCTGAAAGTTTGACTGAAGTAACAGAGTGAAAATTTGCCATTTGAGTATATTAAGGTCTTAAAATGTGGACTGTTTTCACTGTGCATTTAGTTGCTTTTTGCTCTATGAGACTAGTTGAAGTTATTTTGTTTTATTGGCTTCTTCTTGATGGTTATAAAGCTCAGTGCTAGCATATACATTGATGTGCCTTTGTACATGAGTAATACTCAAAATCTACTGCATTGATCAGTACTTTTTCCTTGATGTTGTACAAGAGTTCTAATTCAGTGTTGTGGAAAAATGGAATATCAGAGTGTAGTCATTTAACTGTGAAAATCAGCTACAATTTACAACACTGGTATCTAGGATTTTCTTTAATTTTATGTTGAATTTTATTATTATATTTTATTTAGCCATTACCTGTAAATCAGGTGCAATGGGAAGTGGAGAAAATCTACATGAGCATTCATTTCAAATGTAGCCAAATTCTTGTTTGAATTTTATCTGACAATGGCGTAATGACAAATGTGACTTCCTTGTCTCACATTAATAGCTGTCTTATTTACTTACTTGTTTGTTTGTTTATTAAAAAGGTTGAGTTAGCCTTTTGCAAAATTTATACTTGAAATCCACAGGGGAATGGGGAAGCAGTGTTGTAAAGTAAGAGGCTAGAAAGAGAACTCTTACATGTTTATAAGCAAGATTCTTAAAAACAATAAAAATATGAGGTCAATCAGAAACTAACACTAATGTATTTATTGCCTAAAAGAATTTGTCATTTCAAGAGAAACAGTCATGTTTCCAAGTAAAATAAATTATTTATTTTATATAACATTTAGACATTTTATTACACATTCATGTGAGAAATAATTGTTGTCTCTATAAGAAGTGTTCTGATGATGTAGCTGTACTCAGATGAATGTCTCCACTTGGGATTTTGGTTATCAGTTGGGTTGCAAAAGAGTCAGTTCCCAAAGGCTGCCTAATAATATGTTCCCAAATCCTAAGTAAGCTCACTGAGGATGCAGATAATAGAAAGTGAAGAAGAGAAACTTAGTTTTAAAAAACATTAGGTCACTCTAAAAGAACAATAAAGGCAGATGATGAATCCTAATTTCCATTTTGTCTACTTGAGAAAGCCGTGTTAGAAATCACAAAGCTCCTTTATATTTTTTTTCACCCGAGCACAGTAACAACTTAACTCAGTTCTGCCTCTGAAAGCTCAAGATGTTCTTCAGGACTTCGAGGTGCGCAGGTTGTTTATCTCTTCAAATACAGAGCTGTGACAGTTGTGACAATGCAGATTCTGAACCAAGGTAATACTCTTTAAGTAGCACTCCCCTAAGAGTAGCAATATATCTTCAGAAGGACGTAATTTAAAAATGAAATCCCACTTTATTTATATTAAAAGAAATCTCTCTGGTGATTTCCTTGCAAGCGATGATGACCTTTCGGTTGTAGCTGCACTAAATCTACTTTACATAAATTGAAGTGCTTTGAGGATTTTTAAGATTTTGTAACTTTTGATGATCTTTGAGAGTTTCTTTCTTTTTCTTTTCATGTTGCATTACATTGTTTAGCTACCAGTATGCCCTATTTTGTCTAAACATCATTGCTTTCTGGTGAATTAAACGGTACTTATTCTTATCATAGAATCATAGAATATACCAAGTTGGAAGGGACCCATAAGGATCATGAAGTCCAGCTCCTGACAGGACTACCCAAAAATCAGACCATATGTCTGGGAACTTTGTTCAGACACTTCTATAACTCTTGTCAAGCTCAGTGCCATGACTTCTTCCTTAGGGAGGCTGTTCCACTGCCCAACCATCCTCTTGGTGAAGAACCTTCCTCATATCCAATGTGACCCTCCTCTGTTGCAGCTTCATGCCGTTCCCCCAGGTTCTATCATTGGTCACCAGAGAGAGGAGGTCAAACTTCTTGCAGAAATGTTACACATGAGGACTGGGTGTCCACATAATATTTTAGGGTAATTAGTATCATGAATAAAGTCAGTCACAGCCTGTCCCAGCTGCCTGGACATCAGAGCTAAACTGCTGTTACTCAGAAGGGATGTAGAAGCATATGGACATTTGTAACAAACCTCCTTTGTGAGAAAACTGTTCTAATAATTGTCTCAAGAACTGAGGCAGTGTCAAAGATGAAATCCATAACCTTTTCATAGTTTAAAGTGATGGATATCACAATCCATTCAGTACTGTACAGATTCCTCTAATCTTCCCAGCAGAGGTTTTCAAAGACACAGTTACCATTAAACTCCTCCCAGCAATTAATTGTGCATTTGTTTAAATGCTTACTTGTTGTTGAAGCAGTTGAAAGTCTGGAGCTATTGTTGGCATTTCCAACCTAATGCATGCATCCCAACTATTCAAGTAAATAAAAAGTTCAAGGAGGCTTCATCAGCAGTTATTAGTTTAAAAATCTTTGATATTGCTAGTGGCATATATTACTTCCATATACTTGGTTCACCTGTAATGGTCACTATCAAATGGCAGATTCGAATAGATGAGATCAAGAGAAATAGTTGAGGAGTAATTTAGTCCAGTCTCTGAGCTCTGGAAGGATCAACCACACCTAAACAAGCTGGCATAGGAATATGTTTTGTGGTAAAAACTACCTAAGAAATAATTATGTGATATTCCTTGTTTCTTCCACCCTTACAAATGAAATGCTTCTGACTACATAGCTTAGAGAGTGCTTTTTGCAAATTATAATGGTCACTTCTTTGCCCTATACTGGCTTCTGTGTAAAAGGGATTACCATTTTGTTCATAACACACTTTTGCTTGTTGGAGAAATGTTAGGGCATCACTCCTCAAACTTTCCTTTTATAAACAATCAAATGCTATGGCTTGAGCCTTTTCTTGCAGGTTATACTTTCTTACTCTTTTTCTAACCATTTTTACCATTCCCTGCAATTTTATCTCCATCTTTCTTAAACTATGGTTGTGAAAAGAGGACACTGCATTACTTGGATCTCACTGGTGCTGCACTGAGCACAATTATTGCATCTTTATCTGCTGGGCCGCTGCTTACCCTGTTATTTTGTGTGTTGGGGCTGTATGTTTGATTACTGTTTCCCAGGTGTAACAGTTTATTCTCCCCTCTACTGAATTTCAACTAGCTGCTGAAATTTTTACCCATAATTTTTATTCCAGCCTCCCTTGTGCTGAGAACCTCTCCTCACTTCGTCTAATGATGAAATTTGCTCTTGTCTATGCCGGTACTCATGAAACTGATAAAAATGCTTGGTAGATCTCAGCCCTCACTATCCCCTCTCTTGTCCCACTTGAACCTCTCTTCCAGTTTGACAGCAAATCATTGATAATTGTTCATTGAGAGCAACTTCTCGACTGGTTGTCCACCCACCCAATGGTGATGACATCTCCTGCCTTAGCGTATTTATGAGTATATTACATGGAATAGTGTCAGAAGCTTTAATTAAAAGTCAGGATGTATCATATATACAACTTCCACTTTGTCTAATCAGCTTGTCAGAGAAGGAAAGTTGACTGCCTTGACGTGAATTTTTTTGATGCAAGCATAGATGTTGTTTGATCTTCTAGGATTTCACATATATGATTTTTAAAACTTATACACTAAATTTATTAATTTGGTGGTTTTCTGCAAGCCCTGAAAAGTTCTAAGGGGTTTTTGGTGGTGGTGGTTGGTTGTTCGTTTCTCCTCCTACAGGTCTTTGATAAATACTCACTAACATTTGGAATTTCAATGGCTGCTTTCCTAAAAATTCCGAAGTAAATATTTTCAGTCTCTGCTCCAGTGCTCACATTTGACTGATTTGTCTTCTTTCACCATGTGTTCTCCATCGCTGCTTTTTTTAATAATCCTGTTAATTCTAATAAGTGGCTTTTCACAACTTGTCTTTCCTGTCAAGATATAGGCAAAGGTTAGTTAGGTTAGTTAATAGATTATCGTGTTTATAAACTGTATTTCAATCTCCATTCTCTTTTATATTCTTTTGTTTTCATCATTCAAGTAGAGTTATGGACCCTTTATATTGACTTGTTCTAATGAGAGCTCTTTTTTTTTTTCTTTTTGCACATTAGCTTTTTTGATCTCCTTTCATATGAACATAAACTACTCCTTTATCCTTAGTGATGAATGGCCGTTATTGTATGTTTCTATGAATCCCATTCTGCTTTCAGATCATCAAAGAGATCCTGGCTCAGGCAGAAATATCTTAACTTTTCTTTCTCTCTTTCCTTCATATATACATAATTTGCCTTCGTGCATTTGATCACAAAAGTAAAAGCTTGCTAATTTTGGAACTATATGGCTCTCAGATTAGTGAAAACACGTCTCGCATTTTCTGTACTTACTAGGATATATCTTTGAATAAGCTACTAAATATATTACTAGGTGTTTTCAGAGTAAAATGAAGTAAGGCAGAGACTTTGAAGTGCACGTACAAAAATGTACAACTTCTAATGTCATTGATGGTAGCAGAAACAGAAAAGGATTCAGATTTCAGAAAACCAAGTCACTTCTATTAGCAGTTGCTTACAGCTGTTCACAAGAACAGACAGCTCTTCTGTACTTGGTGGTTTGTTCAAGACTATTTCAAGAGCAACATAGCCAATTAGATGCATTTGTTTTCCACAAATGTTAAGGGTGGGTCTCAGCAGGAACTGAAAGATGCTGCTTCTCAAAAACACCAAACAGATATTGTCAATTACATTATCACTTGCAACCTTCTTTATGCAAGGTAGCAGCTCTTGGCAGTTGCCGAGCCTAGAATTCAGCAGGAATTGCCTTCCCCAAAGCCTCTGCCTGTGCTGTCCCTCCTAGTTCTTGGTGCTGTGTTAACCCTGTTTCACAGCACTACCTATCTACTTCTGCTGCCTTCAGCATCTCTGTCTTAGCTTGCTTATGCCAATTTCGATTTTCTTTTCAAGACACATGCAAGGTTTTTGAAGTCCATTATCCCTATTTATTTCATTGAGGCTTCCAGTTAATTCAAGAAGTAACCGTAATAGCTGTTTTTCCAATTAATTTTCTCCCTCTGGATTCTCAATCAATTCCTTGCTATTAATCAAACTTAAATCTAACATAGCTGCTCACTGGATCAATAAAAGAAAAGGCTTGTCCGTCTTCATTTGTTTCTTAGACCTCCTATTATGGCACTGAATAAACTGGCTTCTTGCCTCCTTCTAACTTCAGAGGAAGTGTACTTGTTATGCAGTATAACTCTTCTGCCTGCCCTTACAAAACTAATCATAACTTTCAAGTCAGTATTGCCATTCTGTGATTTGCCTCAACAAGAAATTATGATAACAAGTTTTCTGTAACTTTGGTTGCTTAGTGGGAAAGATGGAATGTTCTGTCTTAAGAGAAAATGATTTCACAAATAATTCCAGAGTACAAGTATGTACCAGGTTGTAGTAAAACTGTAAAATACAAGCAGCAACTTGCTTGAGTCAGGAAATAATTTGAAAGCTGCAGAGTATGAGCACCAGTTATTTTTTGAGCAGCTGAAGCAGTTTCTTCTCCATAGGAAAAATGTTATCATGCAGCAGCAGGCACCAATACACTTTACTTGAGAATTTTTGTCAGACGGTGTTATGTGGATTTCCAGTGTTTTATGTAATATCTCAGTGTTTGTCGTGGAGCTGTATGTAAATACAAATACAGCGAAGTCAGAAAGCAACAACAGAGTATTTTGTGTGAACTTACTCTTTTGGATTTTTTTTTTGAGTGCTAATCAGAAAGGTGAGTGGCTATCACTACTCTGATCAGGTAGCTTTGTTATGTTCAGTCTGCACTTCTATCCGCAAGTGATGACGTTTACACTGAACATGGAAGACAACACAGATATGTTCCTTTGTAAGGAGGTCTCAATCAGTTGTGATTCTGATAGCCTTTAACCTTTATATACTCATTTGCTTATATTAGGAACCTCTTTGAGTCTACTCATGAATGAGAGAAGTATATACTAGATTACATGTAGTCTTACAAATGGACGGGTGATGCTTAATCCAAAGGATTTTCAAAGATGAGGGAATAATGATAGTGATTGGCAGCACTGTTTGTGGCAAGGGGGTTGGAACTAGATGATTGTTAAGGTTCCTTCCAGCCTAACCTTCTATGATTCTATGATTTCAGTGCCTGAAGAAAAGAAGGTATTTTAACTGTTAGAAATCTGCTAAACTACTCTGGGGAAAAAAACATTAGGATGACCTCAAACTCTGGGCAAATTTCCTGCACCTTGCAGACTGTAGAAGATACTTTTACCATGCTTTCTACAATGGGTCACAAATGCTGTGTTTCTTTTTTCCTAACATCTACCATGAGGTAGTGGGGCTACTGGAACAGTGGGCCTCCTCAGCCAGGGCAGAGGCCACTGGGAAGACTGCTGTGAGTATCAGACAAGCTACATAAAAGTAAATTCTCTGAAAGATCAACACCTAGGCAGTTCAGAATGGATATTCAATATTCGTTGAAGCTTCTGACTTTTTTCTCAGTTCTTCATACATCAAATGGGACATAAAGAAAAATCCATCTGTGGAGTACTTTTGAACTCTGGAGTTGAATACTCTGTAATAATAACTACAGATATTTGATTGTGAGATGACAGTATTTTACAAATGCATGTTAAGTGAGCACTCACCATCAGGAGTTCTGAGTGCAGCCAGAGCCCTGTGGGAAATAGAATCTGATCATGAAATTAAGGCCAGTAAAGCTAGGGTGGCAAATGGAAGTACCCCAGGAAACTGTAATTCTTGTACTTCTTAACCACTGAAAGGATCACTTTGGAAACGATGCTCTTTAATGCATTGTGTGTGTGTGTGTTTGTATAATGAATATTTGCTGTTGGTTGGTTATTGTTTCTGACTGAAAGTCTAATTAACTGTTATGTTGCCTACTGCTTTTCAGTGGAAATACTTCTTTTATTTGTGTTCGTTATGTGGAATGGTATCTTTCAGCACCTTTCCCGAATATCAAACAGATATTACAGTTAAGAGATGAAAGCAATAGCTGTAGGCTATCGACATATACTTGAACCTAAATTCTTCAATTTATGAATTTAGGAATACACATAAACTTTGCTCCAAAGAAAATGTTGAGTACAGAAAGGCAAGTCTTTCCTCACTGTCCTCTCTGAAATCAGCTCTTGCCAGTACTTTTCCCAGCTTCGGAGCTTTGGTGGTTATGTGACAGCATACAGTTGCCTGGACTACTAGGCTGCGTAGAAGATGAGATTTTCTCTGCTGCTTCAGTTGGGAACATAGGCTGTTTCCTTGGCATCTATTTACTCTGTGGGGGAACTGTACACACTATAATCAGAAAGAGAGAAAGCTGTGAGAGCTGTGGCTATGGAAAACATGCCAAGACTAAATAGTAGGACCAAGAAATGGCAACCTCACTGAGATATGCAGTAAAAATGTAAATTCAGGTATGTAGTTGTGTGTAAAATAGCAAAAAAGCTCAGAACAGAGAGTATGGGAAAGGATCGAGGGTATGCTTCAGAGAGCACAGTTCATTGTATCTCCTGCCTCTGACAGACATTCCTCTTTTTAATAGCCATGTCTGAAGTACTCCAAAGGGCTGAAACAGATCACAAGTTAGGTCCAGTGAAACTGTCTGTTTTTACGCAGTGCAGCGTAACGAAGTTCTTATGAAACTTCTTGCTAGAGTCATTGCTCAGATTCCTCTAGAAATGAAAGCATCTGTAGTAGAAATGCTAAGTCATGGCCTGAACCAGTGATTGAGCACCTGGTGGGAAGGCAGGGCCAACCGAGGGGAACTCAGGTTGCAATGCACCTCAGTGACCAGAAGGGGTGGAGCCAGGATCCACCCCTTCCCGACCTCATTTAAGGTTTGTCAGTGGAGGTGGGGGTATCTCTTGCTGGAAGTCCCTGTGTACCTGGGGCCTTCTAAAGGTAAGCAGCTCTTTTCTTTCTTTTCTGCATTTGTGGCTGCTGCCTTTGGGCTTATTCTCATTTGCTGTAGTCAGAGACTTTGCTACCCCACTATTACTGTGATACTTTCCATCCCATTATAGCGTCCAAAAAAATTCCTCCTGGATGGTGTAGGAGGAATGTGTGATATAAGCTCATTGTGTTTCCTTTGTATATTGTTTTCCCCCGGAATGGGTGTATAGTAGTTCTCTGGAATCTCAGTGGTAGTTCACTTTTCTTGTAATTCATCAACATTTGTGTTTCATTTAAATAAGTATTGGCATTTATTTATGATGCTTCAGATTTGAAATGTGGCCGCGTCTGTGTTTAAATATTCAGTAGAATTTTCATATGTGTTTTCAAATGTTTAAGATCTGTTAGTTGTGGAGAGCTGTAAGTAGTAGCTTCAGAATAGTGTATACTAAGTTGGAAGATCATAATTTACCAAGATCTTTGGTGCAAAGTAGGTAAAGTGCTAAGATTGTCTGTCATTGTTATTATACCTCTGATTATTTGAAGCACAATGTGAAGAAATGCTGAAAAAAGGACCCATGCAGTTATAATTCTTTTCAGAGAGATTATCTACAGAGGTCACGTTCCCTGAGGGAGTCCCATTTCATTCTCATGACTGATGGTTTCTCCTTTCAGATATTTTTTTGCCTTCTCCTGTCTCATCATAATAGGTAATTTCATACTGTCCTTACTGTGCCTAATAATTTCCATCTTTCTGTTGACTTTTCTGGGCATGTAGGTATTCTCTCTCCCATATACTATAATTTTACCTTTCTTTATTCCCAGATCTATCACAGAAGCCTTCATGTGTTAGATGCTTCTCATTCTTTTTCTCCCTTCACCAGTCCTTTCAAAGTTCTGCTTCTATCTAAATCTTTCACTTTTTTTGCCTTGCCGCATTTTCCTTCAGTACACCCTAAGCACTGTCTAGCTTGTTCCTTTTATTATTTTCTTTTTGAGTTTTCTCAGTGACCTCTCCAGTTATTAGAATGATTCCTTTGTCTAAGTCATCCACATTTGGTTATCTTTCATTTTTTCCAGCTCAGAAACTGAACATGTGTATTTTGATGTCTGTGATTGTAGGCATTCTTAGACTCAGAACCTTTGATTATTTCTTTTTGATGCTGCGTGAAGTTGCATAATCTGGTATCATAAGAGTTCATTTCATTGTGTCACACTGGGCGGGTTCAGTATTGAAACCATGACCTGATATTTGCCACCATCCAGAAGTCAGTGTAGAGAGAGAGCACTGGTCACTTTTCTTGTTCAGCAATGCCTAAAGCTAGCTGGTTGGCCTTCACTTCTGCAAACTGGCTCAATTCACCTTTTTCTTCAGTAACTTCTGCAGCTTGTTAGGGATCCTGCTTTGTAAGGGGAGATTGGACTAGATGATCTCTAGAGGTCCCTTCCAACCCCTACAGTTCTGTGATTCTGTGATACAGGAGCCTTCCACCTTCGATGCTGTCCCACAATCTAATGGGACCCATCAGTAAACAGGGCATATTTCTCCTCATTGTCTGGCAGTTTATTATATAGTGGAGCCTCTTCAGCATCTGTAACCTCTTCTGGCAAGATTTGAAATCTTTGCCTTTGGGCCCGACTAATCACTTCTAAGATTCCTGGACAACTGGGATTTCCTATTGGAGTCAGTTTCAGCCCATGACAAATGAATGATAGGGGCTGTGTTTCTACCCTGAGGCAGTCAATTCCAGGTGTACCGGATGTCCCTCCATATAAAAAGAAAACTGGCCTGCACTCTGCTGCCAGGGGGATTGAGAAAAACTCATGGGCAGTGTCAGTTGTGGCATACCACCTAGCTGCCTTTGACTCCAGTTCATATTGAAGTTCTAGCACATCTGACACAGGAGCACTTAGCAGTGATGTGACTTCATTCAGGCTGCAATAGTCCAGTTAGCCTCTACTTCTCCATTAGAATTCCACGCAGGCTCACTGAAAGGGGAGCGTGTCTTGCTGATTCCTCCTTGGTTGGTGAATCACCTGATGAATGGGAATCGAGGAGTCTGGCTTGTTATGATATTGTTACCAATACACCGCTGTAGTAGGGATGGGAACCTGCTGTTCCACTCTTAGCCATCCCACAACAGAAATGTTCTCTGAGAGACCAAGCAAAGTAGACAGCTGCTTAATGTCCTCCATCTTCAAGGCAAAACACAGAACCAAAACATAGCATCATACAAGACGCTCTGAAGAAAACAGTTCAATTCCAGCTGCAACTAAAACACCAGTCTCCTTGCCAATTCAGCAAGCTGCTTTTAACTGGCTAGATTATTTGGGTTCCTGGTGCTGACACTGCTTCTGCGATCCTCATTGTGGTCTCTGTATTGCTGGTGGTTAGCCTTTGGTAACATTACACTTTGAAAAAAAATCCAGCTTATCCACCTGTAAATAATGATGCTTTGTGGGAAAGATGCGTATGTAGGTCACTTTGAAAGTAATGCCTTCTATTTATTTCCATGGAAACTACAACAGATACAAAGAATACAATAATACCATTTGACAGAGCCAAACTCTCAGCTATGAAACACTATTTTTCAGCATAGTTGCCACTATTAGTTACGCATTTTCACCAGCAATGAACAAGAGCCTGCATGCCGCACTCGTAAAAATCTGCACCAATGGAACTGACCCACTGTCACTGCCACCACTGCTGAAACGCACCACCCGCTGCCTCACTGTGCTCACATTCTCTGTTTGTTCTCCATAAACAATCAGCAAGCATCAATGAATGTCAGTGGGTGCCATTTTTTCAGCATGGAGGAATTCGATTCCATACCTTTGCTTCATATGTTCTTCCATGTCAGACTGCCCCTCTGCTGCCATCTGTCACACAACAACAAAATATAAGGGAATATTGGTGGGAAGATTCAATCTCTACTGCCATAGAAGCATCATCTGCCTCAGACATCGTGGCCTAACATCATAAAATAGGAGGCATTACCTTCTGAGAAGCCCTCCTGTTTTTTCATCCTTTGAAAAATATAAGTATACTTCTGGGTTGGGTTTGTTACTGAATCTAGTACTGAAGACTAGCCTCCTAGCACAGAGCATTTTTCCAGAGCTCTTTTAGCAATCCAGAGATAATCAGAAGGATTGACACTTGCCATCTCAGTTGTATTTAAGTTATACAACTTAGAGCCAGGGAAATGGCATAAATTGTGAGGGGGAAAAAATGGGAGAGACAAAATAGCTTTGAATTATGTGCTGTATCACCTTATCACACAATGACATTTCAAGGCCCTTTTCACAAGGTGGTCATTCATTTAGTGGTGTGGTCTCTAGTGCCGATCAAAGTGACTGAAAGCACAAAGGGGAAATAAGTGAGCTTTCAGTTCTGATTTAGGGCAAAGCAGAGTTAACGTTCCTGGATGGTATCTCAGATCCATGTAGAAATTAATTCTTTGTGTCTGCTGTGATCAAATTCTAAACCTAATGGCTCTATTAAAAACAAGAGGTTGAGTCTCGGAGGGTTTGGAGGTGTTTTTTTGGGGGGAGTCATGGACTTCTTTTTGGTTGTTTTTTTTTTTGGCAATCTGCAGATTAATGTCTATCAAAGGCTTTAGTGCTTACTGCACTTTTGTACCTCTTCCTACATTTTTAGCACTCATGCTTGACTTGTGAACTAATACAAAAAAAAACTAATTTCAAACATTCCTTTAGTTTATAGGAGAGGAATATCTACTCTAGAAAGTATCACTATTACTGATAATAAAACCATCATTCACAGGATACTCAGTAGTGGTTCATAAACTGAGGCACATGAAGACAAATTTTACTCTGATTTTTAGAAATATGTGAACGTGCATTAAATTTACAGAATGAGGCAGACACATTTGCAATGGAGAAGAAAGGACAGAAAAGAGACTAAGCACAGGAAAGAGATAGGAATTGTCTTAGGTGAGATTATGAGGTAGGCTTCAAGTCAGTGAAGTTGGATGAAATCAGCTTCAGGTTTTAGGAATAGGTAATTTGAGTATTCTATTCAAGAACTTGGGAAGGGTGGAGGAATGCTGGAAAACTGCTATAGGTGTTGAGCTAAAGGGTAAACAAATGAAGTTAAAGATGAGTTCTGTGATGCTTTGAGCTCTTTAGTAGTTTGCAAGACACATAAAAGGAAAAAAGTTAGAAGTCTAAGATCTCTAAAAATTCTGGTCTGAAACAATGTGTCTCTATGTGTACACATGTTCAGTAGGGAAGCAGATGGAGAAAATTCATCTCATTTAACATGAGGTTTTGCACTTTGGATTTCTGTATGAGAACCAGTTGCACAAGGCAATCTTCATAACTGAGAGAGAAGCACGCAATTGCACTGTAGCTCATCTGACCTCAACTTCAAGATAAGCTAAAATGGTGTCATAGAATGCCCAGTTTTTCATCTCTGATTTTAAGGGGAACATAGATGACAAGAGTAAAATATCAATACTGAATATCTATAATTGATCAGTGAAACGCTCTATTTCTCCCCACACTCTCCTTCTGTCCTTCCTATGCTAATTTGAGTTTGTTGTGCATTGGGTTGCATCCTGAGGATAAAGGTGCAGATGCTGAAATTTTCTCATTTCAGTACTTTAATGAGAATATCTGTATCAAATCAGAATCATATATGACAGTGTTCAAAATTCATATATTCAGACAAAAAATAACCAAAACAAACAAAACAGCCCCATAAAAACATAATCTACTCTTACATCTGTTGCCCAAATCCCATATGAGAAGGGAGCCCTTGCATCAAACTGGCACTGCAGCCATCTCTCATTTGCCTGCAGAGAGCCAGGTATAGGAATACCTCGGGATCCTGCTGGCTACATTATGTGATTCTGGGGGGCTAGGGCTAAGGCAAATAAATCAGGAAGCCAGATATGGATTGTCCTTCCTTCTGCTGCGTTCAGCAAAAAGTCTGTCTTTGCCAAACTAGAATGGCGTGTAATGTATTTGGATGAACACATGTACAGGTACAATCATATGACAAATAGCCTTTATGTGTAGTGTTCAAGTGTGGTTTGTATGCAACTGCAAAACATAAGTGTTGTGACAGACTGAAATTTGGAATGGGCTGTTAAGAAGTTGGTAGTAGTTATGATGTACAGTAGTTCTACTTATCTTGCATTCTGGAATGGATGTCAGAGCCCTCAAGCAGAAGACTCCCAGCACCTTCCATTCCCAAATGTTCTGCTTTCCCTGTCTGTCATGTCTGCCTCCTGCTGTTCTTTCCTATCATTTCTTTTCTCGCACATTAACTTAAGAGTATGACACCACTGTCAGTGAAACGTGTGGAGAATTAGGAGTGGCTGTGCTTGATAAGCCCGGTTGCTAAAAATATTACCCACTTATGCACTCACACTGCTACTTTTTCTTATTAGTTTAAGGATATACGTCTCTGCTGTCACTACGGTGCAGTGTGATGAAGACAAAAGCTGGTCCTCCTGCCTCAGTGATGTTAAAAAAGAAATTGCAGATAGTCACCTCTGGGTGTTGTTACTGGGGTGGCCAGCTTGGGATTCAGCAGTGATGCTGGGGGCAGCATGGGAGGAAATGTCAGGGCAGGGCCTTGGGACAGGCAGGGACTTCTCCAGCTGCCAACCATCTGCTCTTCACCATGTGGTGTAGGACCAGACTGGAAGGGACCTCCTGATCACAGAGCCCAGGAACCATGTGAAAGAGAAGAATGAGGAGCTGTGTGACAGTCTGTCTCAAGCCTGTTCAGTGCCACGTTTGGTGTGCTCAGGTGCTGACTGGGGGGATAATGCATAAAGGACCAGGAAGGTGGTACATTTGTTCCTAGAGTAGGTAGGAGTGGAAAGTAGGAGGCTGGGGTGAGAAGGGGATCTGTTGTTTATGGACAGCAAGGAAGGCACCAGAGCACTGAGCCCTGGGGAGAGCCAGCAGGCTGGATGTGTGCATAAACGCTGTGAGCAGATTCATCTTTCATCACACTTGCAAACTGAATGTTTGTAAATATTTAAAACTGCTGACTGTTTATATATGCTTATTCACCACTTGCAGTGGTTTTGGAAATGGCAGCAAATTTACCAAATCTTTTTTACACTGGAGTCACAATGATAGTTCTGTATTAGTGGGAAGATTTTGGCAACATAATGTCTGAAGACAGCATTTAGAATTGTACCTTTTAAACGCAGGAAAAATTTGTTCCTTTTTATCATTTAGCTCAGTTGTGTCAAAACCCCCCACAAAATCTAGAGCTCCTCAGTACAGATAAAAGAAAGTTTGTTTCTATCCCACCATCTTACCAAGCGAATTATCTGTAGTGAGATGCTTCACAGAGAGATAAACCTTCCATATATTGTGTCCACGAACAATGACATTAACTAATTAACTAATATTTATCATACCTCATGACCTAGTTCTAGCTATGTATTGTCAAGAGTAGTATTACTGATTTCTCATACATCTTTTAAAGATACTTAGTAAGCTATCAGATTTTTTTTTCTGTGCCTCAAACTCTTAATTGTTCACAAGTTCCAGGTAGAAAAGAGCTTGCAGCTTTATCATAGGCAAGTTTTTCATGTGTAGTCAGTGAAACTTTGCTTTTCTCCACAGTCAGTGACTGACTTTTCAGAGAGTTAATGCAAAAAAAAAAAGAGGAAGAAAAAGGTTTTCGATACAATGTTGATTTGCTTTTTTTTTTGACTGACCTTTCTTAGTTAGTAATGTATCTTTGCTATTGGACTTGAACAATTTGATTCCCATTGATCATGAACCTGGGGAGTACTTAAATGAGTGCTATGGAAAAAAAAGCCCAAACTGGGCTATTGCGTGGTTCAGTGTAATCACACAGCCCTGTGCCTGTGTTCTGCCTAGTTCACAAATGTTAAGCTCACTTGAAACCATCCTTGAACCATCTGTTCAGTCTTTCAGCTGTAAAACCAATGCACAGTTGCATTTTATCATTCTCTTGAGGAATTCTCTTAAAATTGATACCACCTGTGTCTTCAAAAAAAAAAAAAAGACTAATTTTTTTTCTTTCTCCTGTTTTGCAAAGAGGATTGAAATGTAGCAGTGCTTCTATAGCAGCGTTTTTAAACGTGTCAGTGTGAGCCTGTTGGGAATAACTAGGTATAAATATCTCTAATGAGTAAACAAATGTTTAATCCTGTTTGGGACACATCAGCGTAGGAAACGTCTAAATCCTTAAAAAAAATCCAACAAACCAAATATGAAGTGTGATACTACAAATATGTTTTTTTTCTTACGTGAGCTATTTATTTCCAAATTGCTTGTTGCTAATCTCATTATGAATTTGTCTTTTTCAAAATGCCAGACTGTTGAAAGGGTACCAAAGGTGAAAAAGTAGGAGAAAATACTTGAGATCAAGGAGGTTGTAGCGTTCATAACAGCTCTCTTTTGTTTACAGCATAAGCATATGAGTTTGGACTCGGTTTTTCTATTTGTACAACTGCTGCTTAAATCACAGGAGAAGATCAATACCGTTCATAGGCATAACAAGATTGTCAAATAGAAAATATGGTGTGAGGTACAGATTTGGGCTGCATTCCCGCTTGTGGGCAATCTTATCCAAATTTTTCTGCTGCCTGCATTTCTTTGTCTTTGCATTAACAGCAGTTGTGCACAGCCATGTACACTGTGAGGTGTTAATCTGGATTCCCTGTGGCCTGCAAGCCCAATACCCAGAAGCTGAGTTGCAGTAGATGTTCTAGGCTTGAGTGGTCTCTTCCTGTCCCCTCACACCTCGGTCTCCTCTTGATTGCTTCTTCATTGGTCACAGTGGGGTTTGAAAAAAAAAAAAGGCAAAAGCTTGAAACAATCTCATGGTTCTGGGGTCCTGACTTCTAATTACTCTGTACCCTAGTTGTTGTTTGTTTTTTGTTCCCGGAGTGATGTACAATTGATTTCTACAAGGCCCTGTAACTTGCACAAACAGCACAGAGGTCAGCTGCTAGGCTATGTGCTGTGGTCGCAGGGAAAACGCGGACTTTGAGTTCAGCTTTAAACTTTCACAAATGTTTCAACAAGAGAATTTACTTGCACTTCTTCATGTACTTTTCCAAAAAGCCATCTTTAGAAACAAAAGTAAACTTGGAAAATAACTGAGGCAAAAGAGCCTGTGGGCTGTGAACCACAGATGCATTTTTTGAGCTTGTGCATCCATTTACCTGGCTTATGGAAATGACTTCAATTTTTCCTACTGTCATAGGTGCACGTAGTATCCCCAGTAGAATTTTTCCTTAGTTTCCAATGGGAAAATCTAGGCACAGTGAGAACAGTTCTCCCATAGCTCCCTCTAAAGTGCTATCAGCTCCTGAAAAATGTTTCCATCTCAAAGTTTGGATGTGTTCACATCCTTTTCTCCCTCCTTTTCCTAGCCCTTGGTTTGCAGGGTGAGTCTCTGTACTGGATGACTTTAGAAACCAGTAGTTTAGATATTATATATTAGATATTATGATATTATGTAGTGTGGTCGTGATTAAGTTTACATGCACTCAAATCCCCTTTCCCATATATTTATTAATTAATCATAAAATTTCTTAAATCTCTTTAAGATTTGAAATCTGAGAGATTGAATTTCAGACTAGGTTCCCATTTCCTGCTGTATAAATGTAGATACAAGATATTCATAAATTATGCTGTCTCTTGGCTACCTAGTCATCAAATTTGTTGCATTTATTTATTTCTAAGCTAATGTAAGTGATCTAACACTTCAGATAACGTGAAATGTATGAGACTTTAGAGAAGTTAAGTTTTAAGGCAGCTTTCAAGGACTTAGATCATTTTAATGCTGCCTCATCTCAAGAAAGAAATTCTGGAAACAGTTTGAACCATACCCAAGAAACTGAAGGTGACACCATAGCTTGAATGTTACAGAGATTGGGACCTGTCATGGTTCATGTGCTCTGCCTGAGCCCCTCTTACTTCTTATTTCAAATACACCTTACGTATGCTCAACATAACACGACCAGTGTTTCTGAAACTACTACTGCTCCACATGTAGTGAAGGATATGCTCTAAAGAAGCGTCTCTCTCTTAAGTTTCTGAAGTTTGAGTGAAGTTCTGGCCCTGTGGAAGGCAGTGGCTCAAAAGTCTATGTGGAAAAAATTCTTAATTTTCACGTAGGTGATCAAAGTTAGGTCTTGAGCAACAATGAGACTGAGGTGATAGCGTTACTGAGCGGTTGTGCTGTAGCCTTTTGGAAGAACAAGGTCTTTAAATTGTTTATTTTAGAATTCAAAACAGTAGAAATTGTGTTTGCAATTATATAATATCAACAAATGTGTTTTTCACTGAAGAAGCCTGGAAAATGTCAAGCCCAGAGGGTGAATATTTTGAAAGGAGGATATGAAAATGGGAACTAGACTGGAAAGTACTTTGCAACCTCAATTACAACAGGCTCTGCCACTGCAACACTACAATAACTTGCGTGTATTTCATTCTACTACTTCCTGTTCTGAAGTGTTTTCAACAACATCTGGTGAGGGCTTTTAATCCTGCGACGCAGGAGTACTGCACTAGATGAGTCTCTAATCACTGAATTGGCCATTCATTGAGAGCTTGGCTAACCCATGTGGCACTCCATAGGTGTCTCTATAGCTTATGGTGCATCAGAGATTGCTCCCTGCAGAGGCAGCTCCCTGCTTGCCACAATGGATTGGAGAAGTCATGAGATGGGGTACAAAAAGGAAATAACTGTTCATTTATGTAACCAGTGATCCATTAGCAACTTGTTAAAATATTCTGCTTGCAGAAGGATTGTAGGGGTTGTGAAAACTTTTTCACATATCCTACTTAATATAGTCTCTGCAGGATCAAAATTGAAAGAGGCAATGCCTGTATTCTTCGATGACACTTGTGATCACCTTTTTCTTATCTTTGCTCATTGTTTAACAATCACAATTGCAGTCCAACCACCAGGAGATGATTAATTCCCCAAGGATAAGCTGTCTGTTTGTACAGCCCCCAACATAGAAGGACAGCAAATAAAATGCATAATTGATGTTAACAAAGACTGCTAAGACATCCCAGTATTCCATCAGCAACGTCCTGTGCTGGCAGATATTTTCAAACTTTTCTTTTGTGTTCCTTTTTTCACTTATAAAGCAAAAGATAAAAGGCGTGATAGTGGAATATGGTAGGACCTTGGAAATTGCTGGAAAAAAATACTGCTTGTTTCTAAAATGAAATGTGAAACCTATAATAAACAGGAAATGGTATGGTGGGGTGCATTCCAGGAAATGGAGAATTGCTGACAAGCACTGAATATTTGAGAGAGAGGCTGAAAGGAAAACAAATGCCTTTGAATCATGTCACAATTGGTTTGTGAGGCACTGTGTGTATGCTGATCAGCTAAGAACTCTTATTTGTTAAGGACTGTTTCACCAAGGTCACCTTTCTGTTCTTTTTTGCATTGCATTCAGATATAAGTGTTTGGGGAATATACTATATTATATTAACTGAAGCATACACTTTTGCTTTCTCTATCATTTGTCATTCTGCTCATGATATTGCCATAGTAAAACTCTGCTTTAACTGCCATTGTAAGGAAGTTTAAAGGTAAGGCTGGAAATCTACTCTGATGTACAAATGATAAGAACTAAGGTGTAAAATTTTGGCTGCACTGCAATCGTTGCACATTTTGTTGTGGAATTAAGTGCAAGAAGTATTTGTTACTGAGTTTCACCTGTCATTCTAAATGCTTTCAGTTTGGGAGCAGAGCTATGAGGGGGTTTTGCTGATGTGTCTTTAGGTGCTTTGCTTTCCTATATGAGGGCTGCTCCAAAAGTAATACTTCCTATTTTATTATGTTGGCCCATGACATCAGAGGCAGATGGTGGTGGTGTGGCAGTAGAGGTTGAACTTTCCCACCAGTATTCTGTTACGTTTTGTTGCTGTGTGACAGACAGCAGCAGAGGGGCAGCCTGACAAAATGGCATCTGACATGGAAGTGCTTATAAAACAAAGGTGTGTCATTAAATTCCTCCATGCAGGAAAAAATGGCTCCCATTGACATTCATCAGTTCTTGCTGAACGTTTATGGAGACCAAACAGTGGATGTGAGCACAATGAGGCAGTGAGTGGTGCATTTCAGCAGTGGTGACAGTGACATGAAAGACAAGCCATGTTCTGGACAGACATGCGCAGCTGCTATGCCTCAAAACGAAGAGTGTCTCAATAAGCTCATCCACACAAGTTGGTTAATGGTAGTGAATTTGTTGAAAATAAGTGTTTTGTAGGTGAGAATTTGCTCTATCAAATTCCAGTGTTATTGAGCTCTTTAAGATCTTTTTCATTGGAACAGGCTACCCAGGGAGGTTGTGGACTCTCCTTCTCTGGAGATATTCAAGACCCCCCTGGACACCTACCTGTGCAGCCTGCTGTAGGGAGCCTGCTTTGCAGGGGAAGGTGGACTCACTGATCTCTAGAGGTCCCTTCCAACCCCTACAATTCTATGATTTTGTGATAATTGTTGTATCTTTCACAGAAATAAATAGGAGGCATTACTTTTGGAGCAACATACGTAGGTTGTAAGTATATCCAATATGATGAATAGAATTTTTTTTAGTTTACTTCTAACAACTCAAGCACAATTCTGCACATCAGTTGAAATCTAGATTATATCTTCACGTATTCAGAACCTTTTTTGTCCAAGATGCAGGAAATAATTCCTACTACTTGCTGCTTAAATTTGATACGATTAAATAAATTCATTAGCATTACTGAATTAAATTTATATGTATTCATTAAATACCGCTTCTCAGCATCCATTTTGCAAAGTATTCCACATAGCTCAAAAGCCTGGTCATAGTTCTTCTACTGGCTCTTTCTAGTTTGTTGGAAGAAGACCTAGCAAGTTACCATCAGGATTTAAGCCTGGTTCTGAACTGTATTGATTTGTGAATTGTCTTGTGAAGAGACACAAACACTAATACTGCTGTTAGCACTGACATTTAGATGTGGAAGAATTCCCTGGTTCGCTGTTCTGACAGTATTTCTTTGTACACCTGTGCTCACTCCCCAGTGAGTTTCTAAACTGCACAGCTGCTCTCATGTGCTATTAACAAGTCTCTCACAGCTTTCCATTGTGTGGAGGACTGCTGGATTTCATCAGTGATTTTTTTTCTCATCTCACTGTTGTGTACTAATTGGCTATTATGTTGCTAGATATGTGCAGCCCTTAGTTCAAAATACAACATTTTTGCTTGAGCTTAGGTTTTTCTGGATGTTTTTTTTAGGCTTTTATTTGCTTGTTTTTCTTTGCTTTGTTCGTAATTTATAAGAGGCCATCCTTATTATTGTTCCAAATAATAACTTTTGTTAGGTGAATAATAGCCTCATGCTTAGGAATAAGTTTCTTTGTTGTCATTGCTCAGTCCTTGTTCTGTGGCAGATGATGTTCCAGACCCAGCATGTGCTGTGTGTCCTGTGTGGCTATCAGCTTTAGCACAGTTTTCTCCTATTTTATTTAAACAATTTTGATCTTCCCTGGTAATTAATTTTGCAACAAATGCATGGCATTGTGCCAGGTTGTCATAGCCCAGCGTATCTCATGATTCATGGCTAGAGCAGAGAATTCCATGCCTTTCTGCTGTTAGCACAACCACTCTTTTGTGCAGTTGTATGGCGTGAACTCTTCGTAGTAACGTCTGACATCTTGAAGAAGGAGACACAATATCAAGAGAATTGGAAAGGAGGGGAAAAAAAAGCAATCACAGTGCTTGACTGTAAACAGAACAAAGAGAACAATCTGGAGGCTTTTATCAGTTAACATCAACCCTCAGAAAAATTCTAGAGCAAGAAGTCAAGTAGCGTAGAGGAGCAGAGCACTAGCTGTCATGTGTCCTATATTTGATGCAATACATTGTCTAGGATCCTTTCATTAGCAACCTCAGTGACAGAATAGAGACTGAGTTTATTGTTTCTTCCTGTGATCCAAAGCTGGAAGAGACTGCTCATATACTAGAGGATGGGATTAGAATTCAAAGTGATTTTGACAAAGTGACAAAGTATGTGAAGTTATAAAGAAGGCATTATTTACTGCAGTGATAAAAAATGAAGACAGCTGCTCTGGTAGCAGTTTTTCAGAAAAAGCTGGGTTTGAGCCCACAGTGCTGTGAAAAAGTAAGCACAGAGCAAAAGTACAATGCGTGAGGAAATCCTGTACTCAGGAATAATTGAGGCCTCTGGTAGACTAGCCAGTTATACAACTGCAGTTTGGGGCATTGTACTACTAGAAGTCCATCATTCAGCGGAGAGACAGTCCGGAAGAAATGAATGGGATGGGTTGTGGTTCTGGAAAATGTGACCAATTTCACTATTCACATTCTTTCAAATGGCTAAGTCGATGAAACACTGTCATAAATTTCTTGGTAAGTGATGGAACCTCAACCACTAAACATTTTTAAGGACTGCTCAGATAGGCAGGTCTTGGAAATGATGTAGACGTCATTTATCCTACCTGGGTTTAAGTAAATAAAAGTAGATGGCATTCTATAGTTCCTCCAAACCTCATTTTTCTATTATTCTGTGATAAGTAATGCCTAACTTCAGTTTTGAACATAGCTGAATTAGACACCAAATAAGAGGTTAATGCTTTTTTTTTTTTTTTAATGCGTTATTGCATATGTAGAAGTTAATACAGACTTGACAGCAAGAAGGGGTTGCCTCCTTCCTCGGGGCCAGGGAAATGCAACGATAGGTTGTCCCTTTGTCCATGGGATAAGATGACCCTAGACTGAACAGGGCCAGATTTGGGGTGAGGTGTTACCAGATGCGTTTCTGCGGAGCTCGGGTTGTTACGGTGAGAGGTCCCTCCCCATGACGTGTGCCATTGGCTGACCTTGACTGGACAGGCAGTGCTGGCTGCCTGCAGCTGAGGGAAGCGTGTTAACCCCTTACATGGACCCCCGAATATGCGTGGACAGTATGTGTACTATGGCGATTGGCCAAGAGCAGCTTACAAGAGCTTTAGTAATGTATAAGCAACAGATAAGAAATATTATATAAGTCATTAGTTGTTTTTCAAATAGAAGAAGAAGAAGCCAGTTTTTACCCTCTTCTGCACCGCCTGCGGTATCCATCACATTGATGCAGTACAACAGGGAGGAAATGTTGAGATGAAGTGTTTAAATTGTTAATAAGGTGCCTCTTTGCTTGTGCCTGTTCACTTGTGCCTATGTTAATACTCTTTCGACTACCCACAACATCTCTGTAATTCTTTGCCGACACTCAGTTATGAAGCACATTAATATGTCATATGTTATATATTACATATGTTGAAAATCTGTTCTTCATCCCTTTGTTCTCCCTAAACCATCTTCTAGCTAGCATCCATGGTTGCATTCCTTCAAAGTTTTGGACTAACCACTGAAAATTTCTTTTTAGGCTTTTATGACGATCTTGAAGTTGAACTTTTAGGGTTCCTGATTTAAAGCTCTTTTCTTCAAAAGCTTTCGTGTTGTGTATTCATGAAAAGATAAGATTTACATATCAAAATGTAGGAAGGTCTTTAGTTGTTGAGTTGTGCTGAAAGACACATACATGTAGACACACATGGAAATAATGCTGTTATGATCATTTGTTGATGAAATCTACTAATAACAATAACATCAATAACATCAAAATCACTTTGAAAGTAGCTACTGATATTTACATGGAGAAAAATGATCTGCAGCTGACCTTCATAATTAATTAATAATTTCAAAGTAAAGTGAAGGACAGAACAAAAGACTTAGGCAGGGGAACATCACTAAACAAACCCATCTGGCCTTCAGTGGATATTTATTATGGTAGTGGACAGGAAACTAAGATGAATGAGTTATAAAAAAATGTACATGACAACAGTTTCTGCAGCTGTTAAAACAAGATACATTCAGGTGGAGGAAGTAGGTAAAGATGTACTAATCAGGCTTTGTCCTTGGGACAGAACTCATTCATGCTTTTAATTAGCAAGCTTTCAAAAAAAAAAAAAAATGAATGATGATTACAGAGAAAAGTTGGAATATTCTGCAAGTACTGAATCACCTGTATACTTACATTGTAAATATATGTTATAAATAAATAAATAAATAAATCGTGTTTCATAAAGACAGACTAAGTACACTAGTAAGGAACTTTTTCTCCTATTAAGGGCAAAGAATGAAAAAAAATCTTGCTTTCATTTATCATGTATTTATGAAACACCAATACACTGAGGCAATGAAAGTGTCAAATACTAGATCAAGATATGTGAGGTGAAGTATTTCTTGGATGCTGTTCAAAATACTGGAAGGATTCAGCTCACAAGCTAAAGTAACTACCTTTAGGTGCTGATATCAAAAAGTTTCCCTTTAAGTATTTAAATTCATAGTATAGAAAATTAGTATGCAGCTAGTATATTCAGTGGAGTGAAAAAATAATTAAGTGCAAAATTAGCATGGTTCATATATCTACAGATATTTGAGATACTATAGGATACAGACACAACAGATTTAAGTAAGTCTCCTGAAAAACCTAGTTCTTTCCATGGCAGCTAAAGTCGTGCATCATGCTCTAACACATTTCAAATGGCACCAGTAGTTAATATTTAGGTGAATGCTTTGTACATCAGTGGTCTATTTTTGGCTGAGTTGACTATGTCCTAGGATCTTTGGACTTCATTAACTACATCTTCACTGATTACAAAGGGACCTAGTTTCTAGCTCACTGGAAGAGACTTTTACACAGGTTCTCAGATGCTACTGAAGCTAATTACCTCACACTGTCTACTTTTAGTAATCGTGATACAAACTAATACACTCCACAACATCCGCAGAAAAGGTCCTCATAACAAAGAGCAAGAAAGTGAAGAACTTCCTTCATAAAATGACAAATCACAACTAGATAGATAGATAGACAGGCTTTGGAAAGATGTTGCTATGAGTTTCAGAGAGGACATGCAAAGAGCGAAAGTTATTACTTAGGATGAAGAACACCATGGAAAGAAGAACTGTGTTTTGATCATGAAAAAACTTGAATTTCCTATCAAAGGAGAGTCTGCAATGATGACATGCTGGAGTACCATGAACAGACAACTGATATAATTTTAAAATTGACTTAGATAGGTAAGAAAATATGTCTGAAGACTACAAGTTGTTGAGTAAGAAAATGATTTCCAGTTCGATTTCCAATGTGAATAAACTGAAGAGTTGTAGTGTTTTTATCCTTCTTAGTGAATAGTCAGAAGAGTTTGTTTAACTTTCATAGTAACTGATATCAGCAAATCTGCTAAGTATCTTCTTAATTGAGAGCATTGGACTCACTAAAGCACTTTGGAGGACTCTGACAGCTTAAAATCTGAAATGATAATAATAGTCAAATCTCTGGTAATCTTTTCACATTGTGACTTACTCTTTGAGCAAAATCCTCCATTAGTCAAATTTGTGGGTGATTGAGTTAATCAGTAAATTGGTTTAAAATTATTATTTTTTTAAATCAGCTTATCAGTGACTGTTCTCAGATGGTAAAGCCTTAATATGAAGTTAGTGCAGCTATTAGACATCTATTACTGAGATAATTCTGACTGAAGTCCAATTCAATGACACTTATAAGTTAATGTAAATTCTTAATTAATCACTGGAGTAACGCAAGGTCACACACTGAATAAGTTAAAATAAACAACTAGGATGCTACTCCTAGGTGCTCAGCAAGTTTTTGGATGTCCCTTCACTAGGTTAATGCTGTCATCTGTTATACTCCACTCTGTGTACTGGATTCTCTTCTAATGCATGCTTCATTATGAAGTTCATTTGGTGTCTATTATTTTATATTAGCCTAAACTGTTTCTGTGAAAATGTCAGCATTCAAAACAATTGCCTTTCTGTTTTGTACCTAAGATAAGAACTGTAATTGGCTGATATTTTGATCAGTTTACTTCCATTAGATTTATCAAGCAGTAAATACTGTTAAGCAAAATGGAATTTTATCGGTAGTGTTATGACTGTTACAATGAATTATTCTTTTATTCTCTAAATTCCAGCATTGTCCTTAATTAAGTGTTTCAGTGTGAAAAAAAAAATATATGAATCATGTTGTCTGCCTTGTAAAATTTATAATCTGAGAACTCCTTATCAGTTTTGCTTCGATGATAATCCTCAGGAAGAAATATATACAAAGCTATTCAGTGCATAGGTCAGGACTATAGATGGTCTTTTTTATTTTCCATGCTTCTGTATCTTAACAGAATTCAGCTCCACAGAGATGACTTTTAGGTGTCATTTCAGTAATGGAAAACTTTGCGAATGACACCAAGTTGATTGGTGTAACTGACACAAGAGAAAGAAGGGATGCTCTACAGATTGACCTTGACAGGCTTGAGAGACATACCACGTGAATATCACAAAGTCTCAAACAATGGTACAGACTGCATGATGAATGGATTGAAAATAACCCTGCAGAGAAGGACTTGAGGAGGTACTTCTGGATGAAAAACCCAACATTAGCTAGCAAAGTGTTCTTCAGTCCAGAAAGCCAGCCATATCCTGGGCTGTATTGAAAGAAATGTGGACAGCAGGTCAAAGGACATGATTCTCCCCTTTTAGTACACTCTCATGAGACCCAGCCTGAATTTTGCATTCAGATCTGCAGTCCACAGTGCGAGAGATATGGTCTGTTTAGAGTGGGTCCAGAGGGGTTCCAAGAAGATGATTAGAGGGCTGGAGCACCTCTCCTGTGAAGGCAGGTTGAGAGAGCTGGGATTGTTTAGCCTAGATAAAAGAAGGCTCTTGAGAGACTTTATTTTGTCTCTGCAATTACTAAAGATATGTGGGGAGAGATTATTTATTCAGGCCTCTGCTAGTAGTGACAGGACAAGGGGTAACATTTTTAAACAAAAAGAGGGTAGGTTTAGATTAGATAATAGGAAGAAATTCTTTACTATAAGAGTGGTGAGACAGGTTGCCCAGAGAAATTGTGGATGCCCCTTCCTTGGAAGTGCTCAAGGCTGAGTTGAATCAGGGTTAGGGCAATCTAGTCTATTGGAAAGCGCCCCAACCCAAACTATTCCATGATTTCACGATTCCATTATTCTGTGAAACAATTATACCAGTATCATATTATACACTATAACTGAAAATAGCATAAATAAATAGTAAAATAAAATAAAATGAAATGAAAACAAACAAACAAACAAAAAAAACAACAGAAAAGATCATGTTATTTTGAAAAATAACTGTTTATCCTTCACCAAATGAACAACACTGGTTTTTAGACATTCTTTTAATAGGAGACCACTATTTATCTGTCTCAATTACAGGTGTACATCAACTGAAAAGACAACTCATGCCAGTTAGTCTATTAATGAACTGGAGAGTGAGTGAAGTGCATACTAAAACATGCTCTGACAATATTTTTTTTATATACTTAAGAATTATGATCTATTAGCATACTAATGAAAACTCTGCTTCAACAGCACTTCCATTAAAATATTATAATAATTCTACATAAAAAAGAATAGGAAAAAAACGTGAAGCATAATTTAAGAAGTTCATATTCTGAGGTCCAAAATTTATAGCTATTGAAAAGTGATCAAAATCACAGAAATAGAAAGAAAAATAAATACAGTAATTCTCAAATTTACATTCACACTATTTGAGTGTTCTCCCTAAATTTGCTATATTTTACCATCTTATTTTTATCTGTGTGATGGTCAGTCTTCTCTTGCTTTTCAATGCTGATACTTCTAGCATTTTAGTTTTTCCCTTTTGTTCTACTTTTTTGTCTCCTTTATTAGTACAGAAATTATGTTATTAAAAAAAATCTATTTACATCAGAGGCATCTTATATAGAAATCTGAAGAAAAAAAAGCTTTTATAAGAGAGAATAAACTATTTCACACTTTCTGAAAGATTATTTAGATAGCACTTAAGAGCATTCCTCTTGCTTTATTTTACAATCTAAATTAGGATCCTTACATAAACTGAGATCCCTCAACAGCTAATGGTCTCCTAACACTATTATAATGATTGTTACTATTCAAAAGATAGAATAAATGCCTTTGTGTTACATGGAGTCAGCTTTCCAACTACTTAAGACTATGGAAAAAAAAGTTTATTTAAATGCATAGATTTGCAATACTCAGACAACAAAAAATACCAAAATCCACTACACAAATTGACTGCTCTTGCACCTCAGCTAACATTTCTTTTGATTCTTAGTTTAGAAGAATTTCCATGTTGTAGCTGAAGAAAGCATTTCTAATTCCTATTGATATTTGCTGAATATTGCTGTCACCATTTTCTAGGAGAGAAGAAATGGAAGGAAAAAGGAGGGAAGGAAGCAAGCAAGGAAGGAAAAAATTATATATATATATATATATAATATATCCACTTATTTGTTAATCTGTTTATCAGATTCACACAATTCTTCTATTTGCTGCATAAAGATTAGGAACAATACCAAAGAAGGTATAATTGGGAATGTGGTGGTGTCTAAATTAGGCTCTTCTAGTTCCTCTGTCCTTACTGCTTTACACATTTTGTTAATTTGACACGGAAAATTACTGAAGACACTTGACCACACAAGGCTTCCTCTTAAATGCATCTAAACTAGGTCTGTCTTCCTAGTCACAGTCCAGTCACAGCAACAAAATGAGATAAAAAGGGGTCTTTACCGAGATTAATTAAAAAAAAAAAAGTCAGCCCTCTTCACTTATTTGTGATAAGTAGCTAAGATCTTAAATATAAAAAAGAATTCTGAGCAACAGATCCTGAATAGGTTGTAAGTCTTTTACTCAGATACCTATATTCAGAGATATTCAGAGATTAATGGAATCCTATTTTGAAACCTAATACCAGGGTTTTTTTTCTCATTCAGAATATATATATTTTTTTGTCATTCCTGGGTACTTACATAGTCCCAGGCACTGCGAGCACACTTTGTGCCTGAGGAACCTGTAAACTTGTATCCTCTCAGGAATGTAAGATGTGAGAACATATCCATTAATTTAAAAATTAATTTTAAAGATTTTATCAAGGGACTCAGTATTATTCTGGTGAATAGAAAATTTCAAGGTCATATATTAAATCTTACGTTCTCCTTTCTCCTAGAGTCATACATAAAAATGTAAAGGTATAGATCATTACAATTTTAGGTATAAAGCTGTAAAATTAATTGATGGTTTTTATTACTGTAAACAGTAAGTTTTTTATTACTGTAAACAGTAAGTTTTCATGGATAAGGGAGAGTGATAAGCTTGTAACTGTGTAATATGCTTTCTCTTTTACATTTCTTATATTAGTAGCAGCTTCTTAATTTGTAAAAAGGGGCCCTGATAAAGAAGGCACTACTGTATATGTCAGGGTAGTGTTGTTTTGTTTTGTTTTGTTTTTTTTGCATGAATATGTTTAGACAGATATGAATATTCATACACATTATAATTAAATCTCTGGGAAATTTTCATTTGAAAATCTTCAGAATCTGAATCTTAGTCAAATATTATTTTAATTTTAATCATTGTAAACATTTTCGAATGCTGCTTTATGTTTAATTATAAATGCAGCCTGAAACAATGTAATTAACACAGTTATGATCTGTGCTTTGTGTATCTTGATCCTAAGAAATAATGGAGAGTTAACACTAGAATTTAAAAGTATTAATTAATATTAATTAGTTTATGCTGCATAGCTTAAGGAAAAACAGCAAATCTCGCAAGATAAAGTAATCCCACATCACAGAAGTCCTTCAGGAAGGTTCAGCCATAAAATTCAGTGCTTTTGGCATTTATAAATTACTTGGTTCATTATAACTAAAACACTTTGACATTTGTAAACTGTACAGAATTCCCATATCTGACTGGAGTATGTACATAAGACTGACAACATTTTTATGCTCTTTCCAAAACTTTTTTTCTTTCTTTCTTTTTCTTGTCATATTTAGCACCTTAGTATAATGCAGAATACATATGTAATGTTGTGGTCTTGTTGTGTTGTTGTTTGTTTGTTTGTTTTTAATATTCTCTGCACCATAAATATCAGATACGACATCAAAATCAAAATTATAAATCAAGTTGATAAACATTCAGAAATCTTGAGCCGCACAAATGGTTCAATTCAAATAAGATTTCATTTAATCATACAAAATTCTGTACTAATTTTTCAACTAGTACTAAGATTACTGCCCATGGCAAGGGGGATAGAACTAGATGATCTTTAACGTCCATTCCAAACCAAGGCATTCTGTGATACTGTGTTCATTTTCAATATCCATATTAAGCCTACATAAGAACACTTACCAGACTGACAGATATGACAGAATACCTATGGACTTTTGTAATAGTGATTAGAAGCCAGGCAGGTTACTCAACAGGATCTGAAATTCCAGTAAGTTTAGTTGACTGAAGTTCCCAGTAGGGAAAGGTGAGGTCTGGGCATGTGATCTAATGTTTTTAGCATGTAATTGCCATTTGAGAAAATCAATTATGAGGTATCTGTGACAGATACAATACAGGACCTACATTTCCTTTTGAATTACAAGATGAAGGGGAGGCAGGAGAACCCACTGAGGGGTTCTCTTGCCCCTATATTATTATCTTACTTTTTTCAGAGTTAATTTTGTTTCTTAGTTTTTCTGATTCCCTTCACTAATTTTTGAATGGATTCACTCATCTTTGGCGGCTTCATTTAGTAGAGTGATGCCAAAATAATATTAGCATTTGCAAACAGTACAAAATTCTCTAATCTGGCAAGGTGATAACCTTCCCTGATGTGTGATTACTTGAACTCGCATGCATACTTGTTCAATTTTAAGGATCATGAAGCAATCTGTAAATAGTGAGACATTCAGGGGAAAAAATATTCTGGAATGTTAATAAATACTGAAAAGATTTTCTAAAACTCAGTTATAACAAAAAATCTGATAACTTTTTATCAACCAGATCTTCCTGTTTCTTTCTGTTTCTTTGTCTTCTTTCTGTTTTTCTTTTTTTTTCCTTTTTTCCTTTCTTCTTTTCTTCCTATCTTTCTTTTCATTCCTTCCTTCCTTCCTACCTTTCTGTCCTTCTTTCTCTCCTTCTTTCACTCTTTCATTCTTTCATTTTATTTTGCTTTCAGACTGGTCTTCTTTTAACCCTTTCCATCACCTACAGAGGATGAGCAATTTATTTCCCATGCCATTTTTGTTCAACTGATAATCTAAGTAAAAAACTAATTGCAAGCTTTCATTGACATATACATTCATTAGAGAAGTTAACCCAGCAGGAATGCAATTGCTACTTTTGGCAATCATCTGCTGTACATTATACTACTTTGAAAATAGAACAGCTGAATAATAACATATGTTCTCATAGTAGTTCATCAAACACCATTACTTAATAATATGTGGGCAGATGCCATGGATCACAAAGCAGTAGATTATTGTGCCAATGACTACTAGTAATAGTTACTTTAAAATATAATACAGAAACATTGGAGTACTCAGATAATTTACTTTATTTTTGAAAATAAAGCAATAAAGCTCATTTTAAAAAGTGAGTGCTTCTACATTTACAGAACAGTGACTTTTTTTTTTGTTAGAAATACTTTGGGAAAAAAAAATTGAAAGGTTTTCTCAATATGTCCTGTTGGAAAATTAAAGATGTTTAATGCTGTTTTAAAAATTTCAGAAGGAAAGGTTTGAGTTATTTAATTTAAAGAATGTGTTACATTCTAATATTTTGATTATGATATTGTGTTATCTATAATAATGTTATAGATTACTATTATGCTAAATATTCCTTAATGGAAGTTGTGTCATTCTCTTAAAATTTAAATAAGAAAAGCTTGTAAATTTGTAGTGGACACAATTGTACTTTTTCCTCAATTTTAAACTGTATCTTGTGTCTCTGTGAGAAAAGTAATCCAGATTCTGAATAGTTTTTAGTTATATTATTTTATTTTATTTTATTTTAGTTCATACAATCTAGTATCAATCATACACAACCACATCCACATAAAGAACTATGACATATTGCTTATATTATTTTCAAAAAGATCCCTTTCATGAAAATTTGGAGTTGTAATATACGTGCATGTTTGCATATGTGCAGACATAAAAAAAAATTCTATACCTAGCTAATATTTATGAATGTGTATGTTCAAAAACTACTTACAGATGGAAAAGAAAGAAATTGTACAACCCTGAGGAAGGGCACTGATTTTTGAAAGCAAGATCTCTGATGATTTAGTAATGTTTTAAGTCCTTGGAAACTCTGCACTACTGTCATTCTCTTCTCAAGTCCAACATTATTCTATTAACAAGATAATCACAGCACAGGGTGCAGAGATATGATAACATTAGCATTAGCAAAGGTACAATTAAGTGTGAGGTAACCTGTCTTTATAATCCTTTCATCTCAGTATTTTTTTCACTCCATTACATTTCACTGGACTGAAATGACTCTCGCTGATTCCCAGATCCAATGCTATTTGTGCATCTGGATTTTTTTAATATATAAAACTTTCTTAAAAATATGTGCTATTTTTGAATACCAAACTTGACTGAAATTAAATTTGTCACAAAATCACAGAAATGTTTAGGTTGGAAGGTACATCTGAAGGTTGCCTCATTCAAACATGAGCTTGAAGCAGCATTAGCTTTGCATTTAGATCTTGTTGCTCAGGACCTTGTCAAATTTAGAATAACTCCAAGGATAGAGAGTACACAGACTGTTCCAGTGCTTGGCTACTCTAACTGTGAAGGATAACATTAATATCCATTCTAAACTTCCCTTTCTGCAACTTGTGATTGTGATGCCTTGTCCTACTACCTTATGCCTGCTTCTGTGAAGAATGTGGCTCTACCTCTTCTATAACCTCATTTAAGTAGTGGAAAATCCTAAACAAACTTCACTCATTATCTCCTCATACATCGTATTCCAGATGGTCTCTCTCAGGTTTTTCACCATCTCTCTTCTACTGCAAAGAAACTATCCAATCTGGTCAGGGAATCCCAAACTGGTAAACAGAGGAAAACCTATTGTACTCAAACTGCTGTCTACTCTCTTGCAAATGCCACCCACTGTGTTATTCAGCCTCATTGCACTATGGACTCTGGTTCAGCTTGATGCCCACCAGAGCCCTCAGAGATCTCTGGCTATGTGGAAAAAGAACATATATATATTTATATACAAAGCCATGAATTTATTGTTTGTCTAAGTCAAGTCTTAACATTCTAATTAAGGAATTGTTAGTAGTACTTTTACGATGACACTAACACAATTCAAATAACGGTTAAAATGATAAATGCACAAACTGCCCACTATCTACCCTTTTATCTGATATACTCATCTGTCAGCTATCTCTGTGAGACCAAAAGATGGGGAAGAAGAAGAGGGAGAATCCAGTCTGACTGTATGGAGAGTCATCAGCATCGCTGTTCCTCTGCTGAGAATATGATGGTTTCTTTCTAATTTCTTTGGATTAGTTTTCTATGTCCCTTAATATTCTTAAAGCCTTGTACTTTCTTCACTGCTCTGCACTTTTGCTATTGATGGCATGCTTTACAAATGTTAGATACTTATTCTTTTTTCTCCATGTCCCCTTTACCCAAAAGCTTCACTCCTTTGATTATAATTGACAAGTAAATTATGACTTACTTAATTGTTTAATATATCCATGTCACATCTGTACATTCTAGGTATAATTTTATATTTTTTTATCTTATATTTATATTTTTATAATTTTAATAGGTATAAAATTATTGTGCATGTCTATGTATAATACAGAAAGCACAGTAACACTATTTGATAGACCAAATTCTCACTACAGAACACTAGTTTTCAATAGTCACCACCATTAGCTATGCATTTTCTTCAGCAATGAGAAAGAGCCTATATGCCGCACTCATAAAAGTCTGCACCACTGCACTTCTGAATCGCATCACTCACTGCGTAATTGTGCTCACATCCACTGTTTGGTCTCCATAAATGTTCAGCAGGCATCAATGAATGCCAATGGGTGTAATTTTTTATTCATGGAAGAATTCAGTGTCACATCTTTGCTTCATACACGCTTTCACTTCAGACTGCCCCTCTGCTGCCATCTGTCACACAGCAGCAAATTGTAACAGAATATTGGTGGGAAGGTTCAAGCTCTGCTGCCATGCCATCATGCCTCTGGTGTCGTGTGACAACATAATAAGATAGGAGGCATTACTTTCGGAGCAGCCCTGTATAAAGATATCTAAAAATAGCAATAATGCATAGTTTTTCTGTGTTGAATGAGCTGTCTAAGACACTGGAAGGGGAGTGGAGGGGAGGGGAGAGGAGACATATACATGTGTATGTATATGCAGTATAATAGCATGGGGTTATGCATACTTAATAAATTATTATACATGGATGTTATTATAATAATGGTAAGAAAGTTATACTATTTAAACCAAGCCAAGCAAAACATAAAATTATGGAAGCAATGATCACTTGGCTGTTAAATTATTGTTATTACATGCTACAAAATTTTCCAAGAGGGCCAAGAACTGTCTGGAATAAATCTCTGATATAGGTGCTAAAGTTACAAGGAATGATTTCCTGGGGCTACAAAGGCACAAAATACCTATTTGTAAACCCTCCTCTTTTATTTAAGGAAAAGAAAAGAAAGATTTTTTTTTGCAATGTCAGGACACCTGAAAATGATTATTCTCTTTTAATTTAATGAAGTATCAACATGCTGAAATACTTAATCACAATTAGGCCATAGCGTTGGTTGCCTACTGTTTCTGTGACACTTGAAAAGTCAGTACGATTTCCTATGCTTTTCTTACAAATGAAAAAGAAGACTTCTACTATATTTTTTAAATCTGCTTTTTGCTGTATTATTGACAACTACAACTGACCTTACACCATGAATTGTATAGGTGTATCTTTAGAAAGCTGAACATGAACTCAAGTGTATTTTAAATGTATTCTGGATTGTTGTACAACTTATTCTGCACGCTGATATACTGAAAGATTTGCTGTTCAATAGAAGAAAGATGAAAATCTTATTGTTTATCTCCAATGGACTTAGAGCCTTATAGAGATTTCCTCATTCAGTCTTAAACAGGTAAGCACTCTCAGCTCTGATGGACAGTTTATCTGCCATTTCAAATAGCATTTGATAAATGAAAATTGTGATAAAAGGTTTTCAAACTTACAAAGTTGGACTTCAACAACAAAGCTAGAAAGTTACGTTACTTAAATGCCTTTTAGATCCAACTGAACTACTGAAGTACAAGTTTCCAAGTGTATTAACGTGCTGTTACTGTTATTTTTTCACTAACAAATTTAGATGACATCAAAGCAGTAATTAAGAAAACACCTCATCCTCCTATTAATGAGGAAGTCATCAGATCAGATAAACTGAATGTGGATATCAGATGTGCACACACACAGACTAGAAAAATATTTTTATTAATTTACTGTTTACATATCTTTATTTAAAATGCTATCTTTGCAAGCCAAATGTTGAATTTAATCCTGGGATTATGTGCTACTGATTCTTAGACTTGTTTCTTAGTTCATTTCCTTCAATTATCAAAGAGAAACGTTGATCTATTATTTTGTGATCTGTCAGTTGCTTATATCAGTAAGATGTTTTTTAGTTCTTCAGAGTCATAAAAACATCAAAAGAACATTTATTTTGTCTGAAAGAAGGATAGGGGGTGGATGCAATACATTCTTCCATTAATAAGATCTATGATATTTTCTTATTTGATAGAAGAACTTACAAGAACTTCAGAAGATGTCTCTGGAATTATTGTCAACCTGAAAATTTAAGAAATGCCTGAAATAAATTAGATGCTAATCATACTTTTTCCTACAAAATAACCAGATAAACAAATAAAAAGCTAAATGATTTTCTAAAGATCTAATGAGTACACAAGAAAAGTAATGTGCTCTTGTTCTAAGACGCTAACTTTTTTCTATTTTTTTTTTAGAAACAATTTTCTGCTATGAAGGCTTAATGATTTGGAGAAATGCTATTTATAAATGTAACAGCTGGGAGTATTTTCTTCTTATTCTAGTTTTCATCAGACTGATATATCAGTTTTTCAAGTACTATTTTCCATACTTTGGATATCTTCCAGTATTACCTCTTAACAAGTTGTAACTATCTTCTGCATAAAACAAAGCAAAACAAAAGAGAACAAAACAAAACAAAAAATGAGTTAGAAAACTCTTACGTATGCACCATTACAGGATTTTTACATTTTTTTCCTGCCCTTTAAAATCAGAGAGTTGTGAATTTCATTTCCAGAAATCCTTTGTAATCCAATGCTACAAATTGATGCATTTTCTTTCCTTTCTTCCTTTCTTCCTTTCTTCCTTTCTTCCTTTCTTCCTTTCTTCCTTTCTTCCTTTCTTCCTTTCTTCCTTTCTTTCTTTAAGTAACAATACAGCTTAAATTTGTCATGGTTTTATGATTTTTTGTTATTGGTATTCCACATCATAACATCATGTAGTGCCCTGGGAGTTGGAGAGTTAATGCTCCAGTTCCGTGGATCACCAATAGTTCCAGATATACCTATCTCAGAAGAGGAGCTACGTACTCCAGAGGACTTTGCATTACTTTGCATTTTTCCATTTTCCGCATATCTATTTGTATGTATAATGGTTTATTTGGATTTGCTAGCTTATGAGTGCAAACACTGTGCATGATAAGGAATATTTAGTTTGCAATGGCAATGCTAGTTGCAGCTGGGATAGCTTATCTATAATATTAAAGTGAAAATCTGTTTAATAAAATTCACATTGCATTAAAAGTGAAAATTTCTTTAATTCTAACCAACTTTAAAGTTACATCAAAGATTTCAGTATGGAAATTCTTTGCTCAAATCTAAACACTAAATAACCAGGTGCACAAAGATATCACCTCTTACATTTTAAAGTCTTCAGATATAACGAACTTTTGTCAGAACTGTGTTCTTACAGCAACTGAGTGACCTGCACTGAAGTTCAAGCATTTACTAGTGAGAAGCAGCATCCCTGTTCAAGCTGAGAAGTAACTACTATGATTACCATATAGCAAATAGTCTAAAATAAACTGTAGTTTGATATTATCGCTCTTTATCATTCCAGATAAAAAATATTTTTTGTATGCAATGCAGTCAGGATTTTTGTTACAGTCTAATGTCTACTTAACTAAATTTTATTTTTTTTTCATGTTAAAAGCAAACTATCTTATTAAAATTTTAATTCCCACTGAATAAGCAAAGTTTTTTTTCCTTTATTTGCATTAAATTCGACAGGTGTTTTTGAGTAACTTCTTTTTTTATGTATAAGATGATAACAATGCAACTAGGATTTTTTCAAAACTGTGATTGTAAAATTGACCTTATTAAAATTCCACTTCCTCCATAATTAAAAAAAAAACTAATTACTTGTAGTAATTGAACCAGAAATGACATTTTCAGTTCATTAATATTCAACAAATTGTTTTTGAAGATGTTCTTGCATGGTTAATAGTCAGTCTTCAGCATTTATGTTCATTTCTTATTTAAAAGTCATCTGGAATAATACTTTGCATTTTAATAAGACATGTCTTTATGAATTGACTTTATTTATAAGGTTTTTAATTGCTAATTAATGTGTGAAAATATCTGTCTTCTGCAATATTTGTAACACATGAAGTGAAAGGTGAATGTAGTAGAACAACAATTCACACATGCTGCATCACTCCAAATAGGCATGAAAGATGCAGTATTTCCCATCTATAAATTTTCATTATCCTTTCTAAAAATGTCAAAATCAGATTTAATATATCACAGTATTGTGCACCTGAAAAAAGAAGCCAATTCATCTAACACCACAAAGTAGAGGCAAATCAAAACAATGATGTATGAAGTATTTTCTTAACCAGCAAATACAACTGAGATAATTTCAAGGTGTAAACCGCTTATATTATCTGATGTAATCACATTCAAATTTATATCTTGTATACACTGTAATTCTCTTTATAGATCTTTGTATATATAGGTTTATATTTATAACCTTGAAGTGCAATTCCTATGATGTCCCTTTCAGTAGTTCAAGCTCAGAGCTCTGTAGAGATTTCCCTTCTGATAAGGCTGAACCACAAGCAGGAGCTTTTATGGGTAAGAATCAAATTGCCAATAAAAATTGCCAGGTGAAGTCATTTTGAGTGACAGGTCTGCAACAGAAGTTGAGCTGAAACATCTGTGCATGTTTCCTATTGTCAAGCAAACAATCTTCATGCTATCTTGGGATTTTTATTTCCATAAGTACATATAAATTTTGGATACTTCTGCTCCTGTCTGTTCCTTTATCTTTCAGATATTTATTTGTTTGCATCCTCTAGAATCACTTCCAGACTTCTTGGTTTTATGTCCTTTTTCCTAACTGTCTTTACTTTTAGAATGTTTCTGTTAGGTCTTTTCAGTTCCTTCTTAGCTTTTCCATCTAAAAAGTAGATAAGGTCAATAACGTGAATTAGAAATGATATTGTCTCATTCTGGAGGAAGCAACATAAAACAGCTCCTACAGGTTCAACTAGAACATCACCAACACTTATCTGAATATCTTAAATAACATGGTTTGGTTTAACCTGCAGTTTTATACAAGAAGCAGAGTTGACGGGAGCAAGGAATAACCAAAAGACTGTCTACAATTGAAAGGGAGACTTATGGCTTGGCACTTCTTGGTACTCAGCTTTCAATAAAGAACATTTACACAGAATTGAAACTGCAACTGTGGCAAAATATGTAACATCTATGCATCTTGCTAGAAGTACCCCAATCATTCTATGCTGCTCTTATGTTTTCCAGAAGGAAAGTAGTGCTTCCTGTGCTCACAAGACTCAGAAGTCCACCACCATGGAAAAGTTTGTTGTTGTTGTTGTTGTTGTTTTTTTTCTGCAGATGAATTAGTTCTTGTTTTAGCAGATTGCGCATTCTGCTCAAGAATCCTGGCTGCAAACCAAGTCCAGTAGCTTCTAGGAGAATATTGGAAAATTAGATGCAAACATCATAACTTCTGACATTAATGTCATGTGAAAAAGACCAGCCTCTTTGCATGCAAGCAATGTCACCTCATTCAGGTAGGAACTGATATTCAGCCACTAAAATTAAATTCTCATGAATTTAAGTGTGTGACTCACTCTGATTTGAATGAGAATGAAGCACCTAGATAGTGACTAGATGCCTACATCTTGAAAATCTCAACAATCTGGTTCATTATTACATATCACTTCCTGACTGTATCTATTTAACACTCATGATCGTTTATAAAATTCTTAGGTTAGAAAAAAAAAAAAAGCCATCACTCTATTTGAAAAGATTTCATTTTTAAGCAGTTGTAAGTTACTTGTTTTTCAAACTTCTGGTGTATGCAAAAGTTTTCCTTCTTTAATAAGCATATTAATGTAGCCAACTCCTTCTCTTTTTTGCTGAATAAAATATCCTGGGGGTATTTATTAGAATATTCTAACTGATTTGTACACAGGCACAGTAGCTCTAGGATTAGGAAAAAAAAATAAAAAGGAAGAGGAAAAGGAAACCTTTCTTTAGCTCTGTTGTCACACAGTGCAAATAATGGGTCTAAGATTTTAATCCTGACGTGTGTCAGGAAAATTACTTCTATTACAGTTTTGAAATAATAATGATTTTTTCTCAGTTCATTTCCACTGCTATCAATTAAATTAATGTTGTTGTAGTTTATATATAAGATATATAATTAAATTTGGAACTGGATGCTATTTGAATAACTTGCAGAAGTAGCCTATATACATTGTATACCCCACCTTTGTTGGGAAGGAAAAAAAAAAAGATTAATTTGCCAGAGCCTTTGTGATCCACCAGGAAAGCTTCATGGCCTACTATTTACACAACATATATGACCACATTCATAATAGTACAACAGGAACATGGGCTGACATTTTGGAAAAGGTGTCTGTCTCATGATAATAATACAAAAGCATTAAGAAATGAAACAACGAGGCACTTCTTCTTTGTAAGAAATGCAAAAAAATAAAAATAAAAAAAATGTCATGCAGAAATTAAGATTTTCTCTCTTAAATTCAATGAGATACATGAGATTGGCCTAAATCTCTGAAAGCTTTGAAAGCATATTAGGAAGCAGCAGTACAACTCCTTATACTATTATTTTCAAATATTTTATTGAAATCAGAATTTGCTGAATTTTTAGCTTTTTTTAAAAGAAAGAGTAGTATATGTTATCCCAAAGGCTAAAACTTCCAAGATTCCTAATGTCTGTGACTTTTAAGTACCTAAGGAGAATCATATTTAATACAGTTTGTAAAAGTTTAAAATAAACTGATAGTAATAGCAGTAAAGGTAATGGTATGACTGAAGAAGCCTGACATTCTACTAAGTTGTTATCCAGTGTAAACCACATGCAAAGCAAAAATCCCATCACCTTTCATGACTGAACATGCTACTCATCCTAGCCACCTTCAGAATGGCCTTTTTATCACTTTCTTTGTTGCTAAATTGTTTTGTTCTTCATCAATCTTACAGTTCCTCTGAAAGAAATTAGTCAGTGGATCTAATCAAATAGCTGAGATTTACTTCCACATCTCCTTCTTCGTTCATTTTTTTCATGTGTCAAATGCAGTCACAAGCAGATTTCATACAGGTTAGTCTACTCTGTCTTGTTGAAAAGTTTTTTGATGTTGCTGACTAGCTGAAGGCTGCTCTGAAAGTAATACCTCCTTTTCTATTATATTGGCCCACGACACCAGAGGCAAATGTTGGTGGTATAGCAATAGAGCTTGAACCTTCCCACAAATAGTCTTCTACATTTGTTACTGTGTGACAGATGGCAGCAGAGGGGCAGTCTGACAAAGTGATGTCTGACATGGAAGTGCATATGAAGCAAAGTTGTGTCACTGAATTCCTCCACGAGGAAAAAAATTGCACTCACTGATATTCACTGATGCTTGCTTAACATTTATGGAGACCAAGCAATGGATGTGAGCACAGTGAGGAGGTGGGTGGCATGTTTCAGAAGCACCGACAACAGCAGTGGGTCACCTCCACTGATTCAGACTTCTAGGAATGCTGCATGTTCATCACTGGTGAAAATGCATAGCTAATGGTGATGACTGTACTGAAAACTAGTGTTCTTCATTAAGAATTTTCTGTATCAAAGTGCATTATCGTGCTCTCTGTATCTACTGTAGATTCCATGAAAACAAATAAATAGGAGGCAACACTTTCAGAGGAACCTATGTACATACTTTCCCATTTGTGCTTTGTCATAATTTGTTTTCTTTTTTTCTCAGAATAGTTCCTTTCTGTAAACCCTGGCCCTACCTGCATGTAATTTTTTTTTAGTAATGTCAGGTAATTCCATCTTTTCTTGTTTTGGGTGATCCCCTAATGCTGACAACTGATCTTCAGACTCAACAGGACGTCCAGAAAGACTGCCTTAAAAAAAAAACACGATTCACCATAGCAAATATTTTTCGTTATTTAAAGGAAAATTACCTGGTTATGAAATCTCAAAGAAGTTAAGTACAACATGCACCAGAATTAAGAAATTAGAATCATAGAATCCTTAGAGTTGGAAGGGACTTCTGAAGGCCATCTAGTCCAACTCCCCTGCCTTATCCAGCCTGGTCTTGAAAGCCTCCAGGGACAGGGTATCAACCACAACACTAGGTAACCTATTCCAGTGCCTCACCACCCTCACTGGAAAAGACTTCTTCCTTATATCTAACCTAAATCTTCCCTATTTAAGCTTGAAGCCATTTCCCCTTGTTCTGTCATCACAGACCCTGCTAAAGAGTCTGTCCCCTTCTTTCCTGTAACTCCCCCTTAGATACTGAAAGGCTGCTATCAGGTCATTTTGGAGCCTTCTCTTCCTCAGGCTGAAAAGTCCCAGCCCTCTCAGCCTGTCCTCATTGGAGAAGTGTTCCATCCCTCGGATCATTTCTGTGGCCCTCCTTTGGACGCCCTCCAACAGGTCCATGTCTCTTCTGCACTGAGGATTCTACATCTGGACGCAGTACTCCAGGTGAGACCTCACCAGCACAGAGTAGAAGGGCAGGAT